>OY744614.1:10635382-10940382 GCA_963556255.1 Allolobophora icterica
TCCCCGAAAAAGGGAGAGAGAGAGGGGGTGTTACCTAATGGCTGCCACCCTGTTGATCGTTGTGGGCTAATTGTGTTACAGGGCTTGATGCTGCCATGTCCACGAAATGGACTTTGCAGAGATCCAGCGCATTGTAAGTTGTAACTATCTGTTCTAAAGTTTAAACTTCAACTTATATCATTATATTCACCGCGATTTGTTTATACGTAGCCATGAATGACAGCGTTTAAAAGTCGTGGATTTTATGTAGCAGTATTTAGTTCTTAGCGACATCTTGTGGATGTCAGTTACGTTGAAGTCAACCTAACGCTTCATAAGCTGGATGGCGTTTAAGGCTAGCGAATGAACGTGATTGGTAAATATGTAGTTGAGAATAGCTACCTTTAAAAGGTGTCTAACTGGAACCGTGAATTGAATTGAAACATGTATATGTAAGTCTATATATATCTAATAGCGGAACATGAACAGAAAGTTGTATATTTATGAATGTGTGGCCTATACATCAGCGTATAATATTTACAACGATTACTTATTTTCAGAATGCATCACGCTCCCTAACTGTTCCCATCCTTATAACCGAATTTCTCCCAACTCCCCAAACAAGCGCATGACTCCGCTTCTGTACAACTTAAACACGAGTTTCATTTTACAAAATCTAGTCAACGTATCTCATTTGGCAACATAAAAACGTTCAAATGTAGCAAGCGAATGAGTGTCCCAGCACTACATGTATATTGAATTATTTATCGTACATGGTAGCCTGTAATATTAAGAGGCCCATATTCATGGGCATATTTATCAGTCGACAGAAGATCGAACTCGTATCATGATCTCGTGATTGAGCGCGACTGGTGAATATGTAGCTGAGAATGGCAGCGTTTCAAAGGTGTCTAACTTCAGTTGTGGATTTATTTATGAGCTTCTATATAAATACAATGTAATTAGGCAACACTATGGAATACAACTATGTAGTGTGCATATAAGTTCATGATTTAATGCTGCTTTTTATTGTATTTGGCGATATCTAGTGCAGTGCGTCCCAATCTTTTTAGGCTATGAAATCCTTTTGACATAATTTTCTTTACAGAATCCCTACTTCAACAAACCATATTCTGGTACAATATTTTGAAACAGTGATCCCGGTATGAACAGCTTAATCGATTAAAGTTATACTAGCAATTGTTTTAAATAAATTTTCCCACGGAGCCCTTGTCTTCACCTTGGAGTCTGATTTACAATGTAACAACACATTCCGACAACACTTATCCAATTGCTTCATGGAACCCTTCTCTTCCACTCACGGAACCCTAGGGTTCTGCGGAACCCACTTTGGGAAACACTGGATATCAGTTACCTAGAAGTTGATCACACACCTTACTCTGCGCGAAAGAAAGAGGATCTAGCGTTTTTTTTATTCCACAGTTTAACATAGTCCTACGACATCAAATGCCGCTAAGAAAATATCTACGGTTTTTGCGATTCGTAATATGTAACTGGGAACGGCGACGTTTTAAAGGTGTCTAACTGCAGTCGTAGATTGATGGCATCATTATTTAATTTTTAGCGACATCTTCTGTATTAACGTTCACTTTAGCTTATATAACCTGGTGTTTGGTGAAACCTAGCGATTGAACGCAACTGGTTTAATATGTAGCAAAGATTAGCTGCGTTTTGAAGGTGTCTAAAAGCAGTCGTAGATTAAATACAGCATTGTTTAGTGTTTAGCCAATGTAGGTTAACGTCGACCTTAACCTACATAGGGAATAATTTAGAATTGTCTGGAGAATTAACGCGACTGGTGAATATGTAGAATATTCGTTTGATTCAATCTCGCATTAGCAAAACGCAATATGTTACAAGAGATAGCCTATAGGATAGCTGAGAATGGCGGCGTTTTAAAGGGATTGTAAGTTTACAACTAAAATCGTGGACTTTGTGTAGCAACTTAAGAACCCGCAGTGTTTTAGAAGGGGTTGTAGGTATATAACTGCGATATTTGGATTTATGTAGCAATGTTTAATGCTCAGTGACATCGTGTGGATGTCAGTTACGTTGAAATCGACCTTACGACTCTTAGCTAAGGTACACTTGTGATCTAGAGATTTTTTTAAATCAAAAGTTTAACGTCATCATATGACATCCCAGGTCGTTGACGACAATTCAATAGTATGTATAGGTACACTTCTAATCTAGAGATTGAACGCTGTTGGCACATATGTAGCTAAGAGTGGCTCCGTTTTAAAGGTGTCTAACTGCAGTCGTGAATGTAATGCAGTATTAAGACTTTCGGGACATCTTGTGAATGCCAGTTCCATTAACGTCAACCTTACCCTACGTAGGGAATGACCTACTCATACATCTAGCGATCGAACGCATTGTTTAGTGCCTAGCGCTCAGCGACATCTTGTGGACGTCGGTTACTTTTAAGTCGATATTACGTTTCAGAGAGAGCAGAATTCAAACCTGCCGTTTGAACGCGACTATGGAATATGTAGCTTATAACGGTGCGTTTAAAGATGTCTAAATGGAACTGGGTTTTATGCAGTTATTTTAGTATTTAGCGACATCTTGTGGTTGTCAGTTCCCTTGACGACGACCTATCAGAAATGTTTGTAGAAAATTTGTCGATCGAGCGCGATTAACGAGCATCATTGTTTAGTGCTTAGCGACATCTTGTCAATGTCAGTAACGTTGAAGACGACATTGCTCTTCCTACCACAAATAAGGAATCTTGTGGGTTAGCCTGTCTACAGTAACTGCGAAGTGATTTGGCGATTTATTTTATTATTCCAAAGTTTGACGTCGTCTTATGGCATCAATGGCCGTTGACGACAATTTACAAGTACCATTCACAGAAAACAAAACACTTAATAGCATCCGAGAAGCACCATTTAAAGATTTGGCGATTGAACACGACTAGTGAATATGTAGCTGAGAATGCCTTTGTTGAGAAGGTGTCTAACTGGAAACGTGGGTTTTATGCGGATGTCTGTTACTTTGAAATTGACCTTAAAGAGGGACAAACCAGGAAGGGCATTAAGCGATTGAACGCGACTGGCGAATATTTAACTTTGAATGACGGCGTTGTAAAGGTGTCTAAATGTTTATTGTTTAGCGACGTTTTATTGATGTCAATTTCGTTAACAACGATCTATCTGAAAAATTAGTTCAAATTAAGTGATCGAGGAGGATCCATATTTTAAAGACATCTTATGGCAACAAAGGTCGTTGACGTCGATAGAAATCATATTTGGCTTCTGGACTAAACGAACCCGATTGGCGAACATCTGTAGATGGGAATTAACCGTTGAAAAGGGGTCGAAACTGGAGCAGTTGATTTCATGTATTACTGTCCATTGTACTAAAGACATAAGTCATTGACGGTAACCCAACGGCGATTGGAACCAACAGCCATCCAAGCGTTCTTTAATATTGTCATAGCAGAGGGTTGTGTAGTTTCTGCTTAACGACGCTGTATCATATCGATTATCGGCGCGCTCCTACATTAGATGGCTTTAGGACTGGCACCATCAAAGTATAATGGAATGGTAGAAGCGAAGCTAGAAGTACCCCCTCCCCAACCCCGTGCTAGGTCCTAACAACCCATTAAGGGCTTAAGATCGAAGAAAACCCTTACTTCCAAAGCATTCAGCTTCTAGTCACTGATCGATTAACATTATCAATTATCAAGAAAAAGCAAAGATCTAGGCATTTGGCCCTTCCAGTACCAAAACATTAAGATTCGATTCACTTAATACTAGCTATTGTTGATGTCTTCAACACTAAACAGCAATCAATTGAATGCGAGTGATAAATATTCATATGAGAAAGGTAGTGCTTTAACCCATTTACCGCCGCTATTAGAAATAGCCACCGGATTCAGCTGTAACTGATAGTAGGTCATCAATATGATGCCAATAAACTTCTGACAGTGCGTTTTTATTGGAACCATATGTAGTGTCCTAGTTATAGGACGTTGCGTTTTCGCAACGTCGGCGGGAAAGATGTACTTGCTTATTATAATAGTGTTCTATTAGTTATCGATTGTGTTCGTGTTCATTTTAATAAAAAAAAATTTTGCTTGCTGTAAACTGAATCAAGTTCAATGTCACTTGTTTCCATGGTATTCAGCAAGGCACTTGGCGTGCATGCGATACACGTGTAGCACGTGGTTCTGTGGCGCAACTGACAACGCAGTCGACGACCATCTTCGTTCTTGGCTATGATGTGCAATGCTGTGCATCATAGGCTTAGACTCTGGGGGGTGGAACCGGGGCACGTGCCCCCCCCCAATAATTTGGGTTGACTGCACATTCAATGCAACAAGTGTAGAATGACTAACCAACCCCCCCCCATATTTTGGAAAAGCGTATGCCAGTGCTGTGCATGCAGTGTACTCTGTGTTATTATTAGGCTAAACACCTCGTCATTTCAAAATTCTTCAAAGAGCTGGACTCGGTCTTGCTTATCAAATAATTATGTGGTCAATTTCCACATCTTTATCTTCTCCTTGTTGACAGGGCTCAATCCTATTTGGTTGGCTTAGAAGACTTAGGCGACTTCGTAGATTCTTGGCCGGCAAGGGCGTTGAATCCTCTGACTCTTCCATCGGCGTATGAGTATCGGACACGACTTTAAAGATATTAGTGGCTCCCTTGCTGGTTCTGGAGCGGTGTTCTTCGTATAAGCATGCTGCAGTGGTTCGTCTGACCTTTCCGCATGCTGCTGCCTGGAAGACTTGTACCTTGCAGACACCCGTGGCTTTCTTCTTGACTTCGATTGAATATCATGCGAGGTATGCCTACTATCGCCTAGTGGGCGGTGACCGTTGGTTTGACATTGATGCATCAGTGCAATGGACTTCCACAATCCACATGCCCGGCAACGTCTTCTGGCATCACATCGGTAGTCATGAGCTCATTTTCGTCAAAATGTTCGCTATCGCTGTGCTAATCAACTTAGGATGGGGGTAAAACTACAAGCTCGATATCGGTGATATCATCTTCTTCAAATGTCACTGGAACGGCCTCCCTCAAGCTATAGAACTTCTTCCCCGGCCTCCTCTGAAAAATTCAATGTGCTTCTTTCAAAAGTATGCCCAATGAAGAGTGGCAGCACTGAGCACGCCATCATTTATGAATCACTAGACTGACATTGTTGTAAGTAATCGTACACTGACATAAGTTTATCTGAATCACTAGGTGTCACACTGTGGATAGCGTTTTCCGCCGAAGTTGCGAAAACGCAACAATGTGTATATATCGCATTCCGCCGAAGTTGCGAAAACGCAACATCAAAATTTCGCACATTGGGGTATCGGTATATAACGAGACATACTATTAACAAACAAGTAATATTAAATACTCACATAAGTACTCCAAAAGAGACAGGATCGCTTCTCGGAAATATAACGTCTTATGACAGAAGAAAATTCTTGAACAAAACCACTAGTTAGACGTAAAAAACCACGAATTTTGCGCAACTCAAAAAAAATTGCAGACTAGAGCAAATAATATATTTTTGATACCAGCAGAGGTAATGAACACCCAGGAAGTAAGACAAAATGAATTTGTGTGAATTTTTCGTGTCTTGAATTTTTTTCGAATTTCCAAACAGTGCGTTGCGTTTTCGCAACGTTGGCGGTAAATGGGTTAAAGAGGGGTTTAACAGCAGTCGTTTCATATAACGTTGTTTAATGCTTGGCTAAATATTGTGAATGTCAGTTACGTTGAAGTCCACGTTACTCTTTATACAACGACTTCGAACGGTACCTGGCGATTGAACGCGACTGGTGTATATGTAGCCAAGAGTAGCACCGTTTTAAAGGTGTATTAATGGAACTGCGTTTTATGTGGCATTGTTTCGTGTTTAACGATATCTTGTGGATGTCGGTTACGTTGAAGTTGACCTTACGCTTCACATAATTATTTTGTCAATGTCAATATTCTTTTAATTCAACAAATCCAGTTGACAATAACGCAACAGTTTACAGATCACAGAAGCATGATAATAACAGAATGGAAAATAAAGGGATGTGTTAATTAATAAGCATCTTTGAACAAAACACGAGGAATAAAATTACATTTATCTTTAGCTGGAAGAGTAAAATTGTGAGTTCTTGACCTTAAGTCGTATAGTGAGGAGGATAAGGTCCAAAAAGGCAGTGCATTGTTCATCTTGTGGATAAAAGCAACAAACTTTTATAGATTCAAGAAAACAATATTTTAAAACTTTTCAGCTAGCCGCATCATTTAATTCAGGCGGGAACATAATAAAAAAAAAGATTGAAAATAGGCTAAAAATGCACATGTTCTAGCGTTGACGCACAGCACTATTAGTCTAGGCTTGGAATCTCAACATGACCTTGTTAGAAGCAAATCATGTAACAATTTGGTTACAGGTGTTTCTAGACTAATTTGACCCTGCTGAAAACGAAAATCGCGGCTACCAAGCTGGATTTTTAGCGGCTGCATGGAAAAACAAGATGGCGGCCAAAATGGTAGCCAATATCTTCAAATGGCTATAGGTAGTCATGTATGTGATGGAAACATGATTTTATAGTCTAAATTAACAGTTTCTGGGTCAAGGAATGCGATGGAACTAAAGACACATATGTAGCACTGCCAAAAAACAAAATGGCGGACAAAATGGCGGCCAAATATCTTCAAACGGCTGTAAGTAAAGTCATGTATGTGATGGAAACATGATTTTATAGTCTAAATTAACAGTTTCTGGGTCAAGGAATGCGATGGAACTAAAGACACATATGTAGCACTGCCAAAAAACAAAATGGCGGCCAAATATCTTCAAACGGCTGTAAGTAAAGTCATGTATGTGATGGAAACATGATTTTATAGTCTAAATTAACAGTTTCTGGGTCAAGGAATGCGATGGAACTAAAGACACATATGTAGCACTTCCAAAAAACAAAATGGCGGACAAAATGGCGGACAAATATCTTCAAACGGCTGTAAGTAAAGTCATGTACGTGATGGAAACATGATTTTGTAGTCTAAATTAACATTTTCTGGGTCAAGGAATGCGATGGAACTAAAGACACATATGTAGCACTTCCAAAAAACAAAATGGCGGCCAGTCTGGAGTAGTGTTTTCTTGGTCAAAGAATACCAAGTAACATTCTATATGTGGCACTGACGTTATTGCAGTTTAACCATCATTATTTACATGACATTTTAACAGCCTGTGCTTGCAGTTTAACGATTTTATACATTACGTGTGCAAGATTTGTGTTTCATGACTTGACTGATATAGACTAGAGCTATTTCAAGCATTATTGCAGTCAATGCAATTGCACATAAGTGTACATGGCAAGTATTCACTTTGACAGCAGCAGCGCTTGTTATTACACTTTGCATGATTTACACTACACAAACTCCAGACATGACTGTGGCAGAGGACCAATTGCAGACCACACCTTCTTCATGCACACCCATCCTGATGACGCTGGTGTCGGAGCATCAATGTGTTGAAGATAGCTTGAAAATGGCATTTTCTAAATTTTTACAGTATGAATATTGATATGTGAACAACCACTGGTTAGCTGGTACTAAATATAAAGTCCCATATGTCTGTAACTTTGGTGAATGATCTGGTGAATTGTAAGATATTTTAACTAATAACTGAATGTGCTAGGCCCCTAGGAAAGGTAGGTCAATTTCCTATTGAAATATGGTCATTTTGGATAGGTAGCAAAGTAATGTGTTGCACACCATCACAAAGGACTTGAAGACAGTACTTTACCATGATACTTATAACATTTTGCTTCTTTGATGCACCATCAAGAAATACAGTTGAAACACATTTTTTTACATTTGGGAACTTTTTTCAATTCTAAAAAGAAATACATGCTAGCACTACAATTTTTACTAGGTATTTGATTTCTATTTTGTATCACTGGCAATTTAATGTCATTTATTCTGTCAGTTATTTCTACCACTGTGGCAATATAATGTCAGTGACGGTTCTAGAGTTTTGGACTGAAGGGGGGCTAAAAAGTCAGTTGATCTAATGAGAGTCAAGCATTAGGAGATAGGAGGCTTTGTTACCAACAAACATTGTAGGCAATGTATGGAACTCTAAATGTTAAACGGAGGGCTAAAATGTGTACAGGGGCTAAGAAAAACTAGGGGGCTAACTATCCAGCTAGAGGGCTACAGTCCCCTAAGTATGCCCCCCAGTAAAACCGCCATGTGTAATGTCAGTTATAGTGTTTCTCTGTGAAGAGTTTTCAATCTGCCTGTCGGTTGTCTCATCAAGTTTATACTGACTCCAAGTAATAACAACCAAGTCCTCAATGGTAAAAGGAAATGGCTAACTGGAATCCAGCACTCGTCCCAGCGTCTTGGCCATGAGTACAACTTTGCGGAACCTTCAGGCTGCATGAAATTTTATTCCTGAATTGTTTGCACAAGTCCTTTGATAAAGTTGCTCTGGAGTGACCAACTTTATCAGTGTTGTGCTGTAAGCTGGTTCTGATAGCAAGAAATTGAGAGTTCCACCAACTCAAACACTGGCCTCTTGTAAAGAAATGCCACTCTTCATGTAATCCAGTCTTCTTTGGTTGCATACATTGGTGAAATTTTAGTTTTTTTACTGGTATGCAGCACCACCACTAAAGTACTTGATATACTATACTCCTGGTAACTGGATTATGATGTGCTGAAAAACAACTTTTGAAAGGCATAGACAGTCATTGTATTGTGCTGCACACAGTTGCTAATAAAGCACAGGACATGCAGTGAAGACCTTCATCAGAACAACGCACCTCTACTGGTTTGGGTTTGTCGTCTCATTTCTATGCCAAAAGAGTCAGAGTTTCCACAGCTGGTGAGCAGAATGGAAGCAGGGATTGAGACACTGGCTGTCTGGATGAGACCCAACCACCTTCAAATGAATCCTGGCAAGACTGATTTCCTGTAGTATGCCACAAACAAAAGGCTTGGCTGACTTAGTACGGATCCATTGCATGTTGGAGAACTGCTGCAACCATCGGTGGCTGTTTTTGACCTTGGGGTGGTTTTCGAAGCATATCTTGCAATGGCTCGACACGTCGGGCAAGTGGTTGGTAAATGCTTTCGACAGCTGAGATTAATCAAGAGCTGCCTGCGGTTGCTTACATTCAGTGTAGCGAAAACAGCGCTTAATAGTTTCAAGGTAGTCCTAGTTGACCGCTGCAACAGCTTGCTGACTGGTGCACCCGGATATCTACTGGACAGACTCCAGTTGGTCCTCAATGCTGCAGAGTGATTACTTTGCGGCCGCTGGAAGTATGACCACATTGCACTGTTGCTCACTGGCTTCCGGTACCATACCATATCCAGCATAAACTAGCCGGCAGTTCTACACCATGGTTGATGCAATTCACGACCATCCTCAATCAGCAGGACTTGGTAATACAGGCAGTGTGACTAATGCCTGCTCCAAAAATACCCAAGCTGATACATGGCACATTCAATGTGCTGCACAAGTGCATCTTGAGTTGATGAAATATTCACAATGGTTCTACTTTGTATATAAATAGTTTTTTCCAAGCAGAGTTCACAGAAAGAACGGTAAAATGGTCCAGTAGGCTATATAGTTGAATAGGTATCAGAAATGATGTGAGGCAATTAAGTGAACTTGTCGAAGACTTCTGTAACATCCAAGTTTTCCAACCAGTCTTTTTGCTACGGCCAACAAATGCCGATACAGTATCGCAGTCAGTGAATGTATGAAACAATGGTGGTGTGCACAGGTTCGATCCAGACACAGACCTAAAAACAATAAAATTGTTTTCAAATTTCTTAGCAAGTGACCAAAATGAAAATAGCTTAGGTTCAGACCATTGCTTTTCATGCTCAGATTCAAACGACAGACACTGATCAGAAGGTTGTATGTACTGGCAGTTTGCCCCTTCACTTACTGCAACCAGTCAACATACATGTTTTGAGATTAACAAGCTTGAAAATTTGGCAAATATTACTTACAGATCACACATCATTTATATAAGCTATTAGCTGAGCAAAGACAACACTATGTATTACATCAACAGAACAGAAAGGTCCTTGACAATAGATTGTACTGCTCATGCTCATATAAATGTCTATGGTTGTATAACTGTGCCAGGCAACTACAGTGATATTTAGCCTCAAATGCTATCATGTCACTTGTGGTAAGTTTGCAAGAAGTCAGTCGTCTGATGGACACACAACACATTCCTTGACTCCACTGCCAAGCTCATGTGACAATAATTCGTGCAAACCTTGCAGACCTGCTGGCATGTCAGAGAAGACACAAAAAGTATACCTGGTAATTTTATGCAACTGATGTCATACCAAGTCCATTTGCATTTATTCACTGAACTTGTTAAAGCGTCATCGCCTAAATGGTCTATCTGACATTTACGATGCATTCCTTTGCACTCAATTTCAAACGACATGATTTACACCTTCTGGTTTTATTCAGTCGAAAAGCCTCCAAAAGGCCTTTGCCAGTGTTTTGGACATGACAGAATGCCAGTGATGGTACCTGGGACTAACATTCAAGATGGTACTGTCCCAAGCTTATCAATGTCTAAATGCCAATGGACTTGTTATGTAGCATAAAATTACCAAACATACCTTTTTGTTTTTTTACAAGTCTTTAGCGATGGCTACTGTGGCTAAAGCCTTGTATCCATCACTTTTGTTCACACCAATTGAATTAGCTGGACACTGCAGTTTCTCGTATCTTTCATTCCTGCACAACACACACTGTGCACACCCAATTTATAGGGAAGTACAGATCACTAGCTGGAAAAGCTGGTGTCTAACTGAATCTCCAAAAGTGATGAAATGCTAATATGACCGAATTCCATAAAATAAATTTTCTACCAAGAGTTCCAATCCTGAAAACTAGTATAGACTATTCGGCCAATTGCCTTAATAGTATATTCGAAAATATCTCGAGGTTAGATTTGCACGCATAATTTTGTTTTAATTTAGAAAATAGATTTGGGATCCGGCAGAAATCATTTTTCGTGAATTCCCGAAAATAATTTAATTCTGACCTACCGGACAAATAAAATCAATTATATGCAGTTTTAATACGCCCAACTGGGGTTTCGGGGATTCGCTACGCACCCGAAAAGTTGGGCCCCGATTAATAATAATAATATATACATGTATTCGTGTTTATTCACAAGCGCGCTGACAAACCGCAGTAAGTAACATTGATAAAAAAGTAGCTTGTAATTTAGTTCTGACCTACCGAACAAATAAATCCAGTTTGCTATATCCAAGCAAGAAAATAGACGCTTTTGCACAATTTACAAGTGAAATATATTAAAACAATTCTTGATTTACGATCGCCGATAATGAAATAGATTGACAAGAAATTCTAGCTATCGCCTAAACATCGCCCTTTATAGCCCAAAAAATCCGCACAAATGGTCGCACTAATAGCAAAATTGACGCATTTATGGCACATTTTCAATAATTTTTTTAGTTATGTTCCCGGTTGAATCAAGTGATGCGGCTAGCTGAAAAGTCTTAAAATATGTTTTTCTTGAAGGCAAAAAAGTTTGTTGCTTTTATCCACAGTTTGAACAATGCACGAAGCTATCGTCCTCACTAGTAGTTATTATGTCGTGGGGGAGGAAAAATCCCACGAAGGACACGGTAAGGCTGGCAACAGATTCTTTTAAATAAGCCAGCATCTGCAGCATCAATCATGTTATAAATCCAACCTTGGGATGGAGGGCAGAAGGAAACCTCTGCGCATGGTTCGATGTAACATGCGTTCTATCCTATCCCTATCATATTTGCTGGTATAATCCCACCAGGCCGGAGAGGCATACAAAAGGTGAGAAACAGTGGTAGCCCTTGCTACATCATGCAAAGCTTGAGGGGACAGACCATGCTCTCTCAAAACTCTGAGCGCGTACAGGGAGGTGGAACTTGATGTCAAGACTTTGTCAACATGCTTAGACATACTGAGATTGGAGCTAAGGGTTACCCCTAGAACTTTAAGAGTTCCCAACAATCCGACGATTGCACGCAATGAGTGAATATTTAGTTGAGAATGACGCGTTTTAAAGGTGTCTAACTGTAGCCGTGGGTTTTATGAAGCATTGTTCAGTGTTTAGCGACATCTTGCGGATTTCAGTTACGTTGAAATCGACATTAACATGCATAGGACAAGCCGGGATCTAGAGATTAAAAGCGACTGGTGAATATACAGCTGGGAATGGCGGGGTTAGACACGTTCATCGTGGTTTTGAGCAGCATTGTCTAGAATTTAGCACCATCTTCTGCCTTAACCTACACAGAGAATTATCACCTGGCGATTGAACGCGACTGGCGAATATGTAGCGTTGAATGGCAGCGTTTTAAAGGTGTATAGTTGTTTACTCTTTAACCACATTATGTAGATACGTCAGTTCCGTTGACGACGACCTATTAGACATTTTCTTAGAACATTTAGTGATGGAATGCGATTTGCGAATGTCATATCTAGCTGGGAATGTGTCGCTTTAAAGGTGTCTAAACTGGATCAGTGGATTTCATGTTTAATGCACTGTTTGTTTGATGTGGTATACGTGCTTCTACAGTTGGTAGGATGCTTTATTGCTCGCCCGTATGGTGGGTTTTGCGAGTGTGCAGGAGCGAGAGGCCCTTGAGGGCATATTCCGGAGACTGGTGCGTCAGGGCTACTTACCTTCACCATCCTCATTTGAGGCACTGTGCATTTGTACAGCGCTGTGCGTTTGCTAGCGCTTCTTAATAAAATATGATACTTACTTACTTACTTACTTACTGTGTATATCAATTCATGATTTAATGCTGTTCTGTTTAGTGTTTAGCGATATCTAGTGGATGTCATTTATGTTGATTCGACCTTACACTTCTCCCGAGGAGAGACGTGGATCTGACGAGTGAACGCGATTGAGTATATGTAACTGGGCATGGCGACGTTTTAAAGGTGTCTAACTGTAGTCGTAGATTTAATGCAGCATTATTTAGTGTTCAGGGACAACCTGTAGGTTAACGTCGACCTTAACCTGCAAATCAAATAATTAGAATTGTGTAGCCATTGAACGCAACTGGTGAATATGTAGAATAGAATATTCGTCTAATTCAATCTCACAGTGGCAAAACGCAATAAGTTACTAGAGATATACGATAGCTGAAAATGGAGGCGTTTTAAAGGGGTTGTAAGTTTACAACTACAATCGTGGACTTTATGTAGCAACTAGAGTATTTGTTCGTCATTATGACGTGTTGAAAAAGAAAATGAATGGATTGATAGGATGGAAAAAGAATTGGTTTATTGGAATGCTTGATTATAAGTCACATTGCGTGTGAAAATTCGAGCACCATTTAGCAACTGACCTTGACGGTAGGTATTCTTGATGATGAGTGACGGAGCGATGGAGGGAGGGAGGGAGGGAGGGAGGGAGGGAGGGAGGGAGGGAGGGAGGGAGGGAGGGAGGGAGGGAGGGAGGGAGGGAGGGAGGGAGGGAGGGAGGGAGCCAGTTAGGCAGGCAGGGAGGGCTGGCAGGACGGATGAAGGAACGAAGGGAGGAAGGGAGGGAGGAAGGAGGGATGAATGGAGCGATGGAAGGAGGAACGGACTGACGGACGGAGGGAGAGACAGACTTACTAACCGCTCTTTGTGTTTCTATCAATCCGACTGTCTGGCTGTGCGTCTGACGGTCTATCTGCCGAGTCCCGATTCTTCGTGGGCCGAGAAAATTTCGGACGCCCGTGTGATATTGCGTTGGCCTCAGAGGCCGTTTTCAGACCTGCCTAAGGGAGGACGGCCGTAAGCAGGTCGGCCAACGGCCTCTGAGGCATGGTTAGATATTCCATACATTCCGCTGCGTTCACGGAGGGAGTGGCGCTGCATTCCAGAAGGGTTTATCGTAGGACACACAGATCTGGGAAATAATATGAGATGTTTAGCGCTCAACGACATCGGGTGGATGTCAGTTACGTTGAACTCGACTTTACCCTTTATACCAATTACTTGGGAACCATCCGAAGTAGTAGTAGTAGTAGTTTCAGTTTAACGACACTGTGTGATAACGAAGATCATTAGCGTCGCCCTCCTCCTTTATCCAGGCTTGGGAGTGGCACTACCAGGATACGAGCAGTGGCAGAGTTAAATTAAGTGCGTGAGCCGGGAGATTGAACGTGACAGGTGAATATCTGAGAATGGCAGCGTTTTAAAGGTGTCGAAATGGAGCCGTTGATTTTAATTAAGCATTGTTTCGTGTTTAGCGACATCTTGTGGATGTCGGTTACGTTGAAGTTGCCCTTACGATTCATAGCCCAATACTTTATGTCATCTAACGGTTGAACGTTATTGGCAAATATGTAGCTAAGAATGAGTTCGTTTTAAAGGTGTCTAACTGCAGTCGCGATTTTAATGCAGCGGTATGTAGAATTTATGGACATCTTGTGAATGTCAGTTCTCTCAATGTCGACCCTACTCTACATACGGAGGACCCGTTATATTTATATCTAACGATCGAACGCATTGTTTAGAGCTTAACGACATCTCGTCGCCTGAGAATTATCTTGGCGTATCTCCATTTTCCAAAATTCCGAGATAAACGAGGTAGAAGTTTGGGCCGCATTTTGCGGAAAAATGAGAAATTCAATGCAATAAGTAGGGCACTGTCAAATTACAGTTCACAACCAGACGTCATATTAAAACATCAACATTGCATAAAGATTTTGCATTTAAAAAATTAACAATTATAGTTGTTATTCTGAAATTTGTGAAAATTTTGTATAAACTGGATTTACAAATATTACAAACCATCTTTCTGAAAACAAAGACATGAAATGATTAAATTAAGCAACGACCAATTATTACAGAGTGTTTTCGTTAAAATATTCATTTACATAGTCCGGATTTTTAAAAGAAAAACTTTTAATTGTCTGGATATGCGACACTATAGTCCAGCTAAGCGCACAGGTTTATACTGCTGTATCTCCTGCGCGTCCAATCAGCGACGAGCTTTCTGTGGACATACAACAACAGAGACTGCTTCAGTATGAATGCTGTATGGAGATACGATAAAATGTTTCTGAAAACAGGAGATACGACAGTATAGTTTGTTGAATATCTTTAAAACGACCTATCGTATCTCCTAGCCATTGAAACTGAAGAGAGATCAAAAAAATTATGCTACAAATCAACCCTTAACTACTTTTCGAAAAAAAGTGGAGATACGACAAGATAATTCTCAGGCGACGATCTTGTGGATGTCGGTTATTTTGAAGTCGAAATTACGTTTCTCGAAGAGCAGGATCTGCTGCCGATAGGTCTTTGCCGTCTTGTTGATTTCTGTTTGTATTCTCTTTGGATTGTAATCTTCTTTATTTTCGTTCATCTTTGTTTCTTTTGTTTTTTCATTATTGTTCTTGGTTATCTGCTATATCTATTTTCTTGTTTAATCTTGTTTTCAATATAGTTTTACGCCTTCATCAAGCTGTCTCTTTCGCACAGAAGTCGTCAGTTGTAGAGGAATTTCACTAAGTTCCCAGAAGATGGGGGAGTTTTTCCTTCGCCACAGAAGCCTCTGACAACTTGTTCCCTCTGTCGATCAAGCGCCACTCCGATTTCATCTTTATTTTCTGTATTTTCTTCTGTCTTTATCTCTTTGTCGTCTGTTCTGTTGTTTTCAGTTTCTTCTGTATATTCTCATTAATTTCAATGTAGTTACACGCTTTCATCAGAGCTATCCTTCCCGAACAGAAGTCGTCGGTTGAAGAGGACTTACACTGTGTTCCCAGAAGATGGATCAGTTCTCCCTTCGCGACAGAAACCTCAACCAACCTTTTCCCTCTGTTGATCGAGCATCACTCCGATTTCAGCTTCTTCATTCTGTGTTCTTCTTGCATCTTTCTCTCGTATCTTCTGTTCTGTTTGTTTTCAATTTCTTCTGTATATTCTCATTGAATCAACGCTCTTTCATCAGAGCTGTCTCTCCCGAACAGAAATCGTCGATTGGAGAATTACACTGAGTTCCCAGAAGATAGGTCAGTTCTTCCTTCGCGACAGAAACCTCAACCAACCGTTTCCTTCCGTCGATCGAGCTTCACTCCGATTTCAACTTCGTCTTCTGTATTCTTATCTTCTGTACATTCTTTTTCAGCTTCGCTTTCTGTTTAGTTATCATCTGTATTTTTGTTTTCAATTTCATCTGTACATTCTTATTGTTCTCAAAGATTCTTGTCGGTCTTCCTCATCAGATAAACTCAGCACAGCACGGTCTTCCTCGGTCTTCCTCGTCAGATATTCTTGGCATAGCTCTTAGCACACTCCGCCCGCCCGCTCGCCAGAACGGCCGATCGGCCGACCGACCAGTCGACATAATCCTCGCTCTGTTGAAATTTTTGTTCGCTCTTTCTGATACGATACGATACGACTTTTTTCTCTTCCTCCTCCTTGGCCTAGCCAGCACCAGCCCCTTCTAATGGTTCAGCGCAATGGGTGAATACATAGCTGAGAGTGACGAGTTTTAAAGGTGTCTAACTGGTACCATGGGTTTTGTTTAGCATTGTTCAGCGTTTAGCGACATCTTCTGGATGTCAGTTACGTTGAAATCGAGATTAACTTACACAGAATAACTCCATACATCACATAACGATTGAACGCGACTTTTGAATATGTAGCTTTGTACGACGACGTTTAAAAGGTATCTAATTGTTTCTTATTTAACGACATCTTGTAGGTTACAGTTTCGTTGACGACGATCTTTCAGATATTTTACTACAAAATCTAGTGATAGAATGCTACTTGCGAAATCTATAGCTGGGAATGTATCGGTTAAAAGGTGTCTAAACTGAAGCAGTGGATTTCATTTATTAATGTCTATTGTACTAATGACATCTTGCGACTGCCAGGGTTGTTGATGGAAACCCTACGGAGATTCGACGGAATTGCCAACCAAGCGATAGAACGCAACTAGAGAATATTTATAGTATCAGTTGCAGAGGTATTTTAGAAACTGTCAAAGCAGAGGGTTGCATAGTTTCTGTTTAAATACGCTGTGTCATAACGAAGACGATAAGCGTCGCCCTCCTCCTAGTGATAGGTTTAGGACTGACACCACCGTGTAAGACGTACAAAAGCATAGTGCGACCTACGTTACCTCCCGGAATAACGTACGCGTACTGTACGTACGTTATCGAAAAAAATAACGTACGCGTACCGTACGCGTACGTTAAAAATGCCACAAATTTATCTGATCATTCAGAAAGAACCTCAATATAACTATATAGTCTTATACGTTACGCGAACCGTACGCGTACGTCAAAAATGATCAGTTTAGCTCTACAATATTAGTCTTCCCGTACGCAGGCCTAGTTACTTACGAACGGTACCGAAATTTAGTAGGCCTATTACCAATAAAATGACCACTGGCACTGACCATCCTATAAACTGTGCCGTAAACTCTTGATATTCTTCACACTAGGGGGCCTATACATTAGACAGAATATTAGCAAGTTGGAATTTAAAAGTTTGAAAGTAGAGATCATTGAACAGCCACAGATGACTGATGTTACCCCAGATATTAGAGTGAGGGGATCGAAGGTAGCGATTAAACGAAACTGGTGAATATATAGCTGAGAATGGTACGTTTTAAAGGTGTCTGAATGGAACTTGATTTTATGTAGCATTGTTTAGTGTGTAAACGTCAATTATGTTGACGACGACCTGTCAGAAATTTGACGCTCTAACGCGGCTGGCGAATATCTATTGCTGGGAATGAATCATTTAAAAGGTGTCTAAGCAGAGCAATGGATCATGTATTCGTGCCCATTGTGCTAGCGGCATCTTGCGACTGGCAGGAGACCCTAAGGAGACTCGAAGCAATTGCTATCTAAGCGATTAAACGTGGAGTCTAGCATCAGTAGGAAGGGTATTTTAATAGCTGCATTGCATAGGGTTGTGTGGTTTCTGTTTAACGACGCTGTGACATAACGAAGATGGTTATTGTCGCCCTCCTCAGTCCACCAGGCTTCGGACTAGCACTACCGGAGTACAAGACAGTGGAATTGTTACAAATCAGGTTAACTATCTTCCCCTCCCCCGCTAGGGCCTAACTGGCTATAAAGGGCTAAAGTGGAATAAAACTAGTTAGACATTTGGTCCATCCAGTAACAAAGCATTAAGTTTCCATTCACTTATCGATTCACTTATTATTAATAACTATTGATTAGCAACTTCTGTTGCGCCGATGTCTGATGAACAAAGCATTAAACAATGGCGCACCAAAACCAAGCCGTTATGAGGCAAACATCCAGAAGATCTACCCAGTAATACAGAACCCAGCCTATGATGGATGAGCACCAACTACTAGGCCTACTTCCAACCTAACCGACTTACTACTCCCTCCGTCCCCGAACCAATGACCGTGTAATCTCCCCAGTCGACGGCCTGATGCACAAGACATCTATTGTTACGATGGTATATGCTTTTAGACTGTGCTAATTAAATAGATATCTGTACACCAAAATGCGATTTGCAATTGGGTTAGAAAGAATATACTCGCTCAATTACTTATTTTCTTACATTACGCCGTGCAAACTGTCTGTTCCAAAGTCTAAGCTTCAACTTATATCATTAAAATTATATTATTGTATCTATGTTAATTTATTGTCGTCAGTAGCTAACAGAGGGTCGTAGCCAAAACAAACAATAGGCGATGACGTCGGTGAAGGTGTGATGACGTCATCACCTATTGCTTGGTTTGGTTACGGCCCTCTATTAACTTCTTGCAGTTTTAAATTAAAGTCAGTGTTCAATTTTTAATTTCTGTCGCTCTTCGGAATGTGCCACTCCTCGGGCCATGACCTCGTTCGACTCCATAGTAAATCCGCCAATTAAAGAGAGTGCGCTAGATAATTGAGGTAACGGCAAAAGAGTAGGGTAAGTGTAAGAGAAGAAGGCAAAAAATAAGAGAGGTAGGTGAAGGTGAGAAAGGATAAGACAGGAATGTAAAGATAAGAGAGGAAGATAAAGCCTTCATAAAGGATAACGGAGATGGGTAAAGCTAACTTGCAAAGGTAAAACTAAGACTCTTGATATCGTCCATTAAGTACGTCACCAAAAAGGCAAGAGCGAGGGAGGTGACCGGAATGCGACCATCCTGTTGATCGTTGTCGGCCAGCTACAGTACGGAGCGGGGTACCATGCCACGTCCAGCAAATGCACTATAAATAGATTTTAAAAAACATCCTACTACTCCCTTCGTCAACTTGGCCATGACAGAATAATCCCCCCAAGGCCATGCCCTGCACCAACTATATGTAGTCTTTGAATTTACAGACCGATTAATCTGTATTTAACGATTCCGTGTCATCTCGAATATATTGATAAACGTCGCCCTCCTCCTCTATCTAGACTTTGGACTGGCACCATGCGAATATGCGACTTGAATTTTATTTCGAAGTATTTAATATTTAGCGACGTCTTGTGAAAGTCAGTTACGTTGAAGTCGACATTACGCTTCGTAGCACAATGCATGTAGGTGTATCCGCTAGCGATTGAACAAGGCTGGTGTAAAATTATGTAGCTAAGAATGGCTATCTTTTAAAGGTGTGTAAACTGAAGCAGTGGCCTTAATGCATTTTGTTCCTTGCTACTGTTGACATCTCGTGACCGCGATGGTCGTTGACGGAAACCTTACGGTGATTTTCTGTATAGCGACTCTGTGATACCGCAGACGAGTTAACAAACAGGATTACCACGAACCTCTAGCGGCGAGGCGAGAACTAACAACCTCTGAAACAACAACTAATGACCTCTTACACTGGACCACTGTCACCAAAAGAATCAATTTAAATTACATTTAAATTACTGGCATTATATTTGCATTACGGTTTTTATATTTACATTTCGAGCATTGCACTTAAATTACTAGCATCACATTTACATAACGGGCATAGCATTCTAATTACGAGCATTAAGGATTAGGATTATTACGGGGCATGCGTACTCGCACAGCCTCAAATCTAAATTTGTGACGTATTCCTTAAATTTACAGGGCAATTAATGTGTAGTTAAAGACGGCGTATCATAGCGAAGACGATTAGAGTCGCCCTCCTTCTATATCCAGACTTCGGACTGGCACCACCCGAGTAAATGGCATGGATTTTATGTAGCTGTATTAAGTATTTAAAGACATCTCGTATGTGTCAGTTCCGTTAACGTCGACTTTCAGTACACAGTCAAACATGTTGTGTGATCCGGCCATTTAACCAAATTGGTAAAGATGTAGGTGATTGTGGCTGCGTTTTAAAGGTGTCTAATTCAGTCGTCGATTTTTTCAGCAGCATTGTTTAGTTTTTAGCGACATCTTGTAGGTGAATTTCGACCTACCCCGCATAAGTTCTTACATGTCATTTCTTACTCAACTTACTCAACTTGAAATTGCTTATCCACCATAGGCTGCCTCTCTGTCTTACGGAATGACCTTCTGGATTTTGACCTCATTACAGTTTGGTTTTGGTGTGCCATCGGATGATGCAGTGTGCATTAGACACCGACGCAATAGAAGTTACTAATTACATTACATTACTGTCTGTATGATATTTGGCTTTCGAATGCGAATGACGTATATATATATAGCAAGAAAGGTAAGCGTTTAAAAGGTGTCCAAACTGGAGCAGTAGATTTAATGTGTTAATGTACATTGTACCAACGACATCTTGCGACTGCAAGAATCGTTGACGGAAACTCCACGCTATTCGACGGAATTGCTAACCAAGCGTTAGAACGCAACTAGAAAATACTTATAGCATCAGTTGGAAAGGTATTTTAAAAAATGTCATTGCAGAGGGTTTTGTAGTTTCTCTTAACGACAATGTGTCATAACGAAGACGATTAGCGTCGCCCTCCTACTTTAGACAGCTTTTGGGCTGACACCACCGTGTAAGACGTACAAAAGTGTAAGAGAATAGCAGAGGCGCAGCTAGGTGTATCCACTCTCCGTGCTAGGGAATAACTGCCCATTAAGGGCTAATAAGGTGGTATATAACAAAAAAACCTAAACAAACCATTATTGAAATACCAAGGCATTAATTAAGCTTCCATCTTCTCATCGATTCACTTATTATTAATTAGTACTAATTAGTAACTTCTATGTCGCCGATGTCTGATACACAAATCATCAACCGATGGCGCACCAAACCAAACCAAGCCGTAATGAAGCAATCATCCAGAAGTTCTTTCCGTTAATACAGAGAAGCAGCCTTTGATGGATAAGCGACACGAGAAAGCTAAAGAACTCGGCCAAAGCGTTCCACGTAACGGTTTCTTTTCATATTCGAATTTATATTGCGCTTGATTAATGCTGGTGGATTCGTCCGGATAGATACTTCGGTTAGAGCTTACGTCCCATGCACATCTATGCGCGTGATTCCAGATTCACATACCGATAGTGGTCAATTTCACAGATAAAAATGTATGACTTACACGATCTGTATATTAAGAGGACCTTATATGGCATTGCGACTATTCAGAGGGGCAGAGGTGGTGAAAGACCTCACCATATCAATTCATTGAAAAATGAGCAGGGTCAAGGTCCGAGGTCGACGACCAACTGAAACCGAACACACCGTCAAGGTAGTGATAAGAGAGGAAGGTAACTGCAAGAGAAGAGGTAAGAGACGTTGGTAAAGGTGAAGAGTAAAGTAAATGTAAGACAGTACGGTACAGGTAAGAAAGGAAGATAAAGATAATAGAGAAAGGCAAAGATAAAAGAGGAAGGTACATGTAAGAGAGCAAGGCAACAATAAGAGAGTAACGTAAATGTAAGAGAAGAAGGTCAGAAATAAGAGGGAGAGGTGAAGGAGAGAGAGGAGATTGAAGATAAGCCAGCAAGCTAAAGGTAAGAGTGGAGTGTAAAGATAAGGGAGGAAAATAAAGTTAACGGAGATAGAGAAAGCTAAAATGGAAAGGTAAAAATAAGACTATTGTTATCGTCCCCAAAAAGAGAATAGGGAGGCAGAGGTGACCCGGATGCGGCCACCCTGTTGTTGATTGTTGTCGGCTAGCTACACTGAAGGGCGGGGTACCTTGCCACGTCCAGCAAATGCACTATAAATTCACCAAAACCATCCTACTACACCCTCCGTCTCCTTTCCCATGACCGCATAATCCCTCCAAGGCCATGTGGTCTTTGAATTTATCGGCCGATTAATGTGTGGTTAACGATACTGTGTCATATCGAAGATATTGATAAACGTCGCCCTCCTCCTCTATCTATACTTTGGACTGGCACCGCGCGAATTTGTTGCTTGAATTGTATGTACCAGTATTTACTGTTTTGCGACATCTTGTGGAAGTCAATTTCGTTGAAGTCGACATTGCGCTTCATAGAATGATACAGATGAAAGCTAGCGATTGAACGGACTCGTTAACATATAGGTAAGAATGACTGCGTTTTAAGGGTGTGTAAACTGGAGCAGCGGATTTCATGTATTAAAGTCTATTGTTTAGCGAAATCTTGTGACTGCGAGGGTTGATAACGGAAACCAGATTACTGTCGCCCTCCCCTATATCCAGTCTTTGGTCACCGCCCGACGACAGCATGGAGTCCATTTTAGGTAGGAGTATTTTTGAGTGTATAGCGATATCTTTGTGAGTGTCAGTTACATTGAAGTTGACCTCACGTAATTGTGTCATCAGGGGTTAGTGATTGAACTCGATATATATATATATATATATATATATATATATATATATATATATATATATATATATATATATATATATATATATATATATATATATATATATATATATATATATATATATATATATATATATATATATATATATATATATATATATAAACAAGAATATCAGCGTCTTAAATGTGTCTAACTGGACCAGTGGATTTCATGGATTAATGTCCTTTGTATTAACGATTATCTTGTGACCATGAAGGTCGTTTACGGAAACCTTACGCCGTTCTGTACAGCGACGCCTCGTGATAACAAAGATGAGTTAACAAATAGGATCACTACGAACCTGTCGCGGCGAGGTGAGAACAAGCAACCCCCAACAAAACAGCTAATGACCTCCGTGTATCTTCTACTACAGGTCTTCGGTTGGACCACTGGCGCCAAAAGAACCAGTTTACATTACATTTAAACAACTGGCAGTAAGCTTACATTACGGGTTTCATATTTACATTATGAGCCTTACATTTACACTACTGGCATTATAATTATATTACTGGCATCACATTTACATTTCGGGCATTACATTTACATTATGAGCCTTACATTTGCATTACTAGTATTATTTTTACTTTGCGGACATTACCATTACACGCTGACATTACATTAACATTACGGGCATTACATTTACACTACTGGCATTACATTCACATTACGAGCATTACCTTTACATTACTAGCATTATATTTACACTACGGGCATCGCACAGCCTCAAACATAGATCAAGCTTGTAAGGTAGTCCTTAAATTAACAGGGCATTTGATGTGTAGTTAAAGACGCCATATCATAAAAAGATGATTAGAGTCGCCATCCTTCTCTATCCAGACTTCGGACTTGCACCACCCGAGTGCATGGCATAGACTTAATGTAGCTCTATTTGGCATCTCATGTGTCAGTTTCATTAACGTCGACCTTATGGTACACAGACAGAATGTTGTTTCATCTGGCGATTGAGTGTATATGTAGCTGGGAATGGCCTCGTTTTAATGGTGTCTAATTCAGTCGTGGATTTTATGTAGCATTGTTTAGTGTTTAATGATAATTGTGGATGTCAGTTACGTTGAAGTCAACCTTACGTTCATTGCGTGAAATAAACGATTGAACGCGAATGGTGAATATATAGCCGACTGTTTATACGCTGGAGAGGTAATATAAAGAGAACAAAAAAAATTACTTGGACTTTGTGTTTAGCGACATCTTGTGGGCTAACTAGACTGTTACTGTAATCATAGATTTTATGTAGAAGCATTTCGCGTTTCACGACATTTTGTGGATGTCAGTTACGTTGAAATAGACCTTGCGCTTCATGAAGCATTGTTCATTCTAGCGATTAACGAGTCTTGTAAATATCGTCTGCTTAGAGTGCAAAGGTGCTATCTCCAAATTTTCAAATTTTTTTTTATTGTTTGATTCTATTGCTACCAATGTAGTGTTTGAACTGTGAAAAGGTGGTATCGTTCACAGAGTAAATAAAAACGCAGCAACTGTTTTAATATTGGGGCTATCTCCAACAACCTAGTTTTGAAATGTGCAAAGGTTCTATCTCCAATAGAGCTACTGCAGTATGTGTTTACCAAAAAATAGGTTCCGTGGTTTACTTTAGTATACATACGGCGTCGTGCTGAAGACTAATCCAAAAGTATTTTAAAGGAAAATTGCAAGTTTCTAACAATCATGTTCGTAACATTTTGCATTAGTTAGACTTACTATTCTGAAAATATTATTGCATTTAATCATGGTAACTTGATGTCGACGAATCTTGCGTGTCGATAGCAATCCGATGTAAATTTTGATGTCGGTGAATCTCATGAGTCAAGAGAAAATATTGAAGTAAAATCGAAATTTCATGAAACTGATATCAGTGAATCAATTATGGTCACAGAATATATAAATTAAGATTTTGCAAATATTGATTCCTTAACCGCATAATTGTATGCAGCTGAAAATGTTATGAAGGGCCAACATTATTTTTAACCGTTAGTTTCGAACTTCGAGTGTGTACCAATAATAAATATTTCAGCTTATAAATTTTCTATTAAATTGTTCAAATAAATTATTGCAATTTACACAAATCATTATTTATTATTTTATAATATTTTTTTCTGTAAAAAGTAATTTTTAATCGCAAATTTAAGCTGTTGTACAACTATAGCTATCTCCACATAAGAAAATATTTTGAAATGTGCAAAGGTGCTATCGTCTGTTACAAGCATAAGTGGTCGTTGGTCACTTGCTGTTATTTTGCATTTTTTAAGGCGAGGCGTCACAAAATTTAAAATAATTACAACATTCCAACTAGGGAAATAATTTATTATCCAAATGACTATAAATCACAATCACATAAAAACTATTGGATTTGTAGCAACTATCAAAAGTTTAGATTTGCTCTCCTGAAAAATTACCAAAATGGAGATAGCACCTTTGCACTCTAAACAGACGATATGTTGCTAAGAATAGCAGCGTTTTAAAGGTGTTTAAATTGCAGCAGTGGATTTCATGACATTGTATTGATGTCCATTGTATTAACGACAAATTGCGACTATCAGGATCGTTGACGGAGACCATACGGTGACTCAACGCAATTGCAATCTAAGCGATTAAACGTAAACAACAGCATGAGTCAGAACGGTATTTTAAAAGCTGTCATTGCAGAGGGTTGTGTGGTTTCTGGTTAACGAGGCTGTGTCGCCCTCCTAAGTTATCCAGACTTCGGACTAGCACCAGTGGAATATAAGGCAGTGGAGGAATTATAAATGAGTTTAACTAGGCGCATCCAGAAGTACCTCCCCCGCTGTGGCCTAACTCCCTGTTAATGGCCTAAGGTCGAAGACAACGCAAAGAGATAGACATTTGGTCCTTCCAGTACCAAAGCATCAAGCTTCCATTCACTGAATGATTCACTTCTTATTAATTGCTATTAATTAGTAAATTCTATGGCGCCGATGTGTTATGTGCCAACGACACCTACAACTAAACCTATATACTGCTCCCTTCGTTTCCGAGCCCATGACCGCATAATACCCGCAGCCAACAGCCTGATGCGCAAAACATTTATTGTTAGGATGTTATATACTTTTTATCTGTGTTTATTAGCTGTTTGTGCACTAAATTGCGATCAGCAATTACTCACTCACCCACTCACTCACTCACTTACCTACTTACGAAGTGAAAACTGTCTGTTCCAAAGTTTAAACTTCATCTTATATCATAATAATTATATCATTATAACTATGTTAATTTATTGTCGTCAGTAATTAATAGACGGCAGTTACCAAAACTAACAATTGGCGATGACATCGGGAAGGTGTCATGACGTCATCGCTTACTGTTTGTTTTTGTTACGGACCTCTATTAACAACTGTCGTCTTGCTCGCAGTTTTAAATTCAATGTTCAATTTTTAAGGTCTGTCGCTCTTTGGAATGTGACTCCCCTATAGGCCAAGACCCTATAGTAAATCCGCCAATTAAATAGAGAGCGCTAGATAAATGAATCGTCCATCACGGGGGGAATCGTCATCGTAGTCTCTGTTACACTCTGTCCGTCGACAGCAGAGACATAAAAAACCTCGAGATGACATCCGTGTAACCCCTAGAACACGTCTTCCGGTAGACCACGTGCACCAAAAGAGGCAGTTTGCATTCCATTTATATATTATGGGCATTACATTTACAATACGGGCATAACATTTACATCACGCATCACATCTACATTGATAGCATTACATTTGCATCATAAGAAATTACATTTAAATTACGAGTGTTACATTTGCATGACGAGTATTACATTTACATCAGGCGTACGAGTGTTACATTTATATTACTAGTGTTACGCTTACACTACGAGTGTTAAGTTTACATTGCGAGTGCTACATTTGCATTACGAGAATTACATTTACAATAGTAGTACCGGTATTATATTTACATTACGAATAGACCTATTACATTTACATTACGAGTATTATTTTTCCATTACGGAGGTATAAGTAGGTCGGTTAGGTTGGAGCTAGTAGTTAGTGCAGGACATGACCCTGGGAGACGGAGGGATTAGTAGGTGAATTTGATTGGAGGTAATAGTTACTGCAGGACGTGGCCCTGGATGGATTATGCGGTCAGGGGCACGGAAACGTAGGAGTTAGCGATTGAACGCGACCAGTAAATATGTAGCTGATAATGGCTCAGTTTTAAAGGTGTCTAACTGCAAGTCGTGGATTTAATGCAGCGGTGCCGGTTTTAAAAATTTAGGAACATCTTGCTTCAGTGTCAGTTAGGCATTTAATAGCTGCCATTGCAGAGGGTTGTGTAGTTTCTGTTTAACGACGCTGTGACATAACGAAGATGGTCAATGTCGCCCTCCTCAGCTTCGGACTGGCACCATCTGGCACCATCGGAGTATAAGGCACTGGAGGAGTTACATCTTAGTTGAACTAGACGCAACCAGATGTACACCCTTCCGCCTGCCCAGCCTAACTTGCTATTAAGGGCGGAAGGTGGAAGAAAACGCACAGTTGGTTCTTCAGTTCTGTTGTATTCTGTTATTATGTATTGTATTGTACATAGAAATTTGTTTTAATCTACTACTGAAGTTAGACACCTTTAAAACTGAGCCATTCTCAGCTACATATTCACCAGTCGCGTTAAATTGCTAGATCTGACGAGGTAATTTGTCGACTGATGAATATGTCTCACTTAACCCTCGAATGCCCAAGGGGGGGGTCCGACCGGACCCCAGACCCGCTTTTCACGGATAACTTTAGAACGGCTAGGAAATTGTAGAAATGCTTTTAGGACATCCTAAAGCATTCAATTTGGCTTCGTATGTTATATTTTGCGTGATTATACTACCACCCTGTAGCCCACAACCATAGCATATACCAAGGACACCCCCAAGATATGCAGCTGATGGTCATACTGGCATATAGTTTGCCAACCCAGAAATAAATTATTTTAGCGCACGTTATTGTGAAATACCATATATCAGTCGATTGCAAATTGAATTTGGATTATAACAAGCCAAACCCCGTTAAAATATTCCTATCCGTTCTCCAGATATCACAATGAAAACATTGGGGACCCCCGTTGGGCATTCGTGTACCAAAAAGAAATGCTCCGCTTGCCATTTTATACAAAACACTTGAATATTACAGGCTGTTATGTGGAGTAAGTAATTCAATATAGCGCTACGACACTCTTTCGCATACTACATTTGAACGCTTTTATGTTGCCAATGGCATTCTTTAAAGGCGTTGTACGTCTATAACTCCATAATGTACGCTTTATACCAATTCCTTGGGAACCATCCGACCATTGAACTCGAGTGGTCAATATCTGTGAATGGCATCGTTTTAACCGTGTCTAAATGGAACCCATGTCTTCGACTTAGCATTTGATAGTTTAGTGATGACATCTTGTGGATGTCAGTTACTTTGAAGTCGACCTTTCACTTCTTAAATTAAGTTCCGTATAACGTAACCTAGCAATTGAACGTTGGTGGCAAATATGTAGCTTCGAAAGGCAGCGCTTTAAAGGTGTCTAACAGTGGTCGCGCATTTAGCGGTCTTAAGAATCTAGGAATATTTTTTGTGTCAGCGTCATTTTCCTTTCTCGACCTTATCCTACAATTCCTAAGATAAACCCTGCATACATCTAGCGATCGAAAGCATTGTTTAGCGCTTAGCGACATCTTTTGAATGTCGGTTTCGTTGACGTCGACATTACACATTGAAGGGATGTCAGTATTCGCGATTTATTATTATTATTCCAAAGTTTAACGTCGTCCTTTGGCAACAATGGCCGTTGACGACAATTCACAAATACAATTTCTAGAAAACGATAAACTTATAGTGTCCGTATAACACCATGTAAAGGTGTCAAACATAAGCTTACAATGTCAGTAATGTCACATCACCCAAAGCAACATATCTAATGTTATTTATAATACACATAGCTATAAAATGTTCCGACGCAAACCAAACAGTACTTCGCAACTATTGTCACTCGCTAGAAATATTTAAACAACTTCAGACATAAATGCACAGCACATATGATTATAATTATGACATTATATTCCCATTCTATTATTGAAATGTTTAATTGATCATTTCTTATTCCTCAGTTCAATGAGATCTTATAGCAATATGTACCACTACAATCATATCATGTATGAAATACTACCAATCTCACATACATCATGCATATTAAATGAAACGTATGATTATACCAAGTACCTTTCCTCAAAGAAACTGCTCAGGTACTAAACACACTCAAGTACAAATCTCATCAACCAACAAAGCATAAAATTATATGAGCATAATAATTACAATTGTTTCAAGTTTGATATTAATGCATTCAAGATTGCATTATAATAATGTAATAATTAATACAATAAAATAAAATGCACAAGGAAAAGACTAATTAAAATTACAGATAAAAAAAATAAATAAAAAAAACAAAACTATTTACATTACATTACATTGGTATTCGCGATTGACCGAGACATGTGAATATGTAGCTACTACTGACGCGTTTAAAAGGTGTCTAAAGGGAACTGGTTTTATGTAGCATTGTTTAGTGTTTAGCGACATCTTGTACACGTCATTCCAGAGGATTATGTAGTATCTGTTTAACGACGCTGTGTTAGAACACAGAAGGTTATTATCGACCTCCTCAGTAATCCATGCTTCGGACTTGAACTACCGGAGAATAAGGCAGTGGAGCAGTTACATATCAGACATCCCTCAACTAAGGCTTAGCTGCCTGTTTGGGGTCTAAGGTCGAAGAAACGCAAATGACTAGACATTTGGTCCTTTCAATAACAAAGCACTGTGCCAACTACAACCTTAACCAAACCTATCTACTACTCTCCGCCGAAAGCCTGATGCGCAAAGCATTTATTGCTGTAATCATGTGTAATATTATATGCTCTTTAGCTGCGTTCATTAGATGGCTGTACACCTAAGTGCAACTTGCAATTAGTTTATAAACGATTACACTTTCTCACTCACTTACTCACTTAGTCACCCACTCAGTCACTATCTTACTTACCTACTTACGCAGTTCAAATAGGCTGTTCCGAAGCTTAAATTTCAACTTATATCATCATAATTTTATCATTACAACTAAGTAGATTTATTGTCGTCAGTAATAAATAGAGGGCCGTAACCAAGCAAACAATAGGCGATGACATCGGGAAAGGTATGGTGACGTCATCGATTATTTCTCGTTTTGGTTACGGACCTCTATTAACAACTGCTGTCTAGCGCGCAGTTTTAAATTAAATTCAATGTTCACCTTGAAGTTCTGCCTCTCTTTGGAGCGTGCCGCCCCCTATAGGCCATGGCGTCGTTTGTTCCTGCAGTAGTAAATCCGCATCTGAATCAGGGGGCCCTAAATTAATGAATCGTCAACGCAGCCTCCGTGTGACCATTCTTCTGTTGGACCACGTGCAGCAAAGAGCCAGTTTACATTGCGTTTATATTATAGTCATTACAGTTACATTACGAGTATTACGTTTACATTACGAGTACTACATTAACATAACGAGTATTGCATCTACATTACGAGTGTTACTTTGCATTAGAGTATTACATTAGGGGTGGCGGAGTTTTCGCGAATAAACGCCACTGGTGAATATGCAGCTGAGAATAGCAGCATTTAAAGGTGTCTGATTTTGATAGACGTCGTCCCCTCCTCTGTCTAGACTTTGGACCGGCACCATGCAAATATGCGGCTTAAATTTTGTGTAGCAGTATTTAATGTTTAGCGACGTCTTGTGGAAGTCAGTTACGTTGAAGTCGACCTAACGCTTCGTAGAACAATGCAACTGTGCGTATCCAACTAGCGATTGAACAAGACTGGTATGTAGCTAAGAATGGCTGTGTTTTAAAGGTGTGTAAACTGAAGCAGTGGATTTCATGTATTAATGTCCATTGTTACAAGCGACATCTTGTGACTGCCAGGGTCGTTGACGGAAACCTTGCGGTGATTTTCTGTTTAGCGACGCTTTGTGATAACAAAGACGAGTTAACAAAAAGGATTACCGTTGCCCTCCGCCTTTATCCAGCCTTTGGACTGGCATCTCCCGACGACAACATGGAGTACAGTTCAAGTAGCAGCTTCCAGTGCATAGCGACATCTTCTGAACTGCACGTCGATAGTACAAGACATTCTGACCATTGAACGCGGTTAGAGATTATTAAATTTTAGAGTTACGAATAGAAGCGTTTTATACATGTCGAAGCGGAGCAGTGGATTTCATATATTTATTAAAGTTTATTGTATTAACGATATATTTTGACTGCGAGGGTCGTTGACAGAAACCTTATGGCGACTCGAAGCAGTTGCTATCCAAGCGATTAAACGTTGGTGAATATGTAGCTGAGAATGGCTGCGTGTCATAGGAGTGTATAACTGGAATCGGTGATTTTATGTAGCATTGTTTAGTACATAGTTACATCCTGTGGATGTCAGTTACGTTGAAATCGACGTTAGGTGTATGTGCACTATTGGTCTAGCGATTGAACGCGATTGGCGAATTATATAGAACGAAGATCAGCGTCTTAAAGGTGTCTAACTGGAGCAGTGGTTTTCATGTATGAATGTCCATTGTGTTAGCGACATCTTGCGACTGCGAGGCTAGTAGACGGAACTCTTACGACAATTTTCTGTAAAGCTCTGTTTAATGATAACAAAGACGAGTTAACAAACAAGATTACCACGAACCTCTCGCGGCGAGGTGAGAACTAACAACCCCCGACCTACTACTCCCTCCGTCCCCGAGCCATGACCGTGCAATCTCCTCAGCCTACAGCCTGATGCACAATTCATCCATTGTTAGGATGTTATAGACATTCTAACTCTGTTTATTTCATGTCTGTGCACTAAGGTTCGATTTTCAATCGGTTTATTTCCTCGCTCGCTGTCTCACCTTCTTACCTACCTACGCAGTGCAAATTGTCTGTTTCAAAGCTTAAGCTTAACTTATGACATTATAATTATAGGCCTATCATTATAAATATAGGCCTACTAGATGTTTGCCCGTCCTTATACCGTATTTCAATAGAGTAGAAGAAGTCCTTCTATACACTTTGGGGCTGCCTATGTATCGTTACACACGCCACGCAGCGAAATTATTTTAGGCCTACTGATATCGCAGCGTGCGCAATATCAAATACGCCATCGCTAAATACTCGAGAGTCGTATTCCTAATAATACTTCCAAGTGTTAAAGCAATAATAACATCATTGCCGGCGCCAAGAGGTTTAAAACGAAATGGGCACTAAATAATTTTGTTTTAGTTAAACTAAAGCTATTTTCTAACTTTAAAATATAGTTTAACTAAAGTTGGCAACTGATTTTGGAAATTAGTTAACTAAATTAAAAAAAGTAGTTAAACTTTTTCGAACTTTTTTCCAACTTTTTACGACAAACATTTTCACAATAAAAGACGTTAAGTGAACTGTAATAATGCAAAGCGTCAATGACAATTTCACCTTCGAACTATGCAATGTGTACTGTTCTGGCATACAGTCACATGTGTACTGTAAGTAGTGCATGAATTTGAAAACACAGGCTGTTAATGCTAAAACCATGCAGTGTTAAAATGTTTTTTTGCGGACAGTGTTCAATGTTCATCGTGGATAAATAGTTGCATATTACTGATTTTTTAGTTAAACATTTTAGTTAGCAACTAAAAGTTGTTAGTTAAACTATGGTTTTAACTAAACTATTTTTTTTAGTTAAACTTCTTCCCTAACTAAAATATTTTAGTTTAACTAAAAGTTAGCAACTTTTTAGTTGCTAAAGTTAGCAACTTTTTAGTTAACTATTGCCCATCACTGCCTCCGTGTAACCCATAGTACAGCTCTTCCGGTGGACCACATGCACCAAAAGAACCAGTTTACATTCCACTTATGTTACAGGCGCTACCTTTACATTACGAGTAGGCCTACTACAATTACACTTTGAGTTTTACTTTTCAATTACGAGTACTGCATTGACATTACGAGTATTACCTACAGATTAGGGCATTAAATTACAGTTCCATTACGAGGAGATTACATTTATATTACCATTGTTACATTTACATTACAAGTATTACATTTACATACCGAGTATTGCATTTACATTACGTGTGTTACATTTGCATTACGAGATTACATTTACTTTACGATGAGATTACAGTTACATTACGAGTGTTGTATTCACATTACGAGATTACATTTACAGTTACAAGTACATTTAGGTTTCGAGTAGACTACATTTACATTATGAGTATTACATTTACATTATGAGCGGCACAACTCGAGTATACGGCAATACGGCATGGATTGTCTGTAGCAGTGTTTAGTTGTAAACAACATCATAGTCAGAGAACTTAGCGATTTAACGAGATTGGTAAATATGTAGCTTAGAGTGGCTGCGTCTTAAAGGTGTAAAATTGGAACAATTATTTTTCATTTCTCATTGTTTAGTGCTTAGCGACATCTTGTGGGTGTCACTTACGCTGCAGTCAAGCTTTACCAACACAGGGACAGCTGTGATAGTAGTCTAGTGATTGAACGGAATTGGTAAATATGAAGCCGAGAACGGCTACGGTTAAAAGGTGTCTAACTACAGTGTCTAAATGGAACTATGGTTCTATGTAGCATTTGTTGAGTGTTAAAACATCTTGTGGAAGTAACGTTGAAGTCAGCATTGCACCCACAGTACGCATTATCGTTGAATCCATCGATTGAACATGACCAGTGAATACCTACCTGAGAATAGTAGCGTTTTAAGGATGTGTAAATGGACCTTCAACCATTTCAGTAACGTTCAATTCGACCCTACTCATTATACAATACTGTCCGCAAAAACCTGGTCATGGAATGCGACTGATGAATAGGTATGGGTTCATGCAGCGTTGTTTTATTTCCGCTACGTTAAAATCTACCCTACGCTTTATAAAACAATGTCAACAGAGACTTACCGAAGAAAGGCGACTGATGAATAAGTAGCTGGGAATACCTTCATTTTTAAGGTGTCTAACTGCGGTCGTAAATTTACTGAAGCAGCAATTAGAATTTAGGGACATCCTGTGTCAGTGGCAGTTCCCTTAACGTCGCCCTCATCCTACATAGGATGAACCCCTTCATATATCTAGCGATCGAACGCAATGTTACGTACTTAGCGACATCTTGTGGATGTCGTTTACGTTGAAGTCGAAATTACGCTTCGTTACGAAGATAACTCAAACCTGTCAATTTTTTTTAATCCAAAGGTTTAACGTCATCATATGACATCACAGGTTGTTGACGACAATTCAATAGTATGAACAATACATTTAAAACAGAATTAACAGAGTCCAACAGACAGCATTTAGAAGTGTCAAAACAGCACCTAACGATGTTCATAATTGTAATTTTTTAACCTCATAAATTAAATATATATATATATATTTATATATATATATATATACAGTGCTTTTTTTCTAGAAAAAAAGGTTCCGGAACGGAACAATAGGTGCCGGAACGCAACAATTATGGGCGGGCTAAAATCACGAGAAAAACGGGATTGGGGGTTGGGAGGGGTCTCAATAAACACTGAAAACAGTTCAAAAACACTTAAATTAAATTAAAATAACTAAATTATTGTTTTAATTATTAAAATAAATAAATAATTTTTTAGGAGTTAATAATTTCAATGATACTTGTATCATGAAAAGACAATCTTTAGTGCACATTAGACAACATCTTGCGTTAATTGGCATACACAAGACTTTTAAAATATAAAATAAATTAAATGAATGTTTGATGAACATTTATAATGTACATGAGATTTGTAATAGATATTCAATTATAAAATAGCCTTATTATCAAATGTGTAATACATATCATTATGACATGAAATTTTTTTGATCTTTTTATTTTTAATTTTCAACATTTTTTGTCATTCATTACAATAAAACAATATTATATAAATGCATGCAAATATTGAGAACATTGAAAACCTGTCCATTGACCGCGACTGGTAAATATGTAGCTAATAACGGCGCGTTTTAAAGGTGTCTAAATGGAACTATAGGTTTTATGTAATATTGTGAATTAGTGCTTAACGCCATCTTGTGGATGTCGGTTACGTTGACGACTAGCAATCACAAATTTTGAAGAAACTAAGTGAGTCGCGATTTTGTGAACATATATTGCTGGGAAAGAATCGTTTAAAGGTGTCTAAGCGGAACAGTCGCTTTCATTTATTCGTTGCCATTGCAGTAGCGACATCTTGTGGCTGCCAGGAAAGGCTAAGGATACTCGACGCAATTGCTATCTAAGCGATTAAGCGTGAAGAATAGCATCAGTAGGAAAGGTATTGTAAAAAACAGTCATTGCAGAGGGTTGTGTAGTTTCTGTTTAACGACGCTGTGTCATAACGAAGATGGTTACTGTCGCCCTCCTCAGTCATTCAGGCTTATGACTGGCACAACCGGAGTGTAAACCAGTGGAGGTTTTATATATTAGTTGAATTAGAAGCAACCAGATGTATCCCTCCCCTCTGCTAGGGCCTAAATGCCTATTAAGGGCCTAATGTCGAAGAAAACGTAAATAGATAGATGTTTGATCATTCTAGTACCAAAGCATCAAGCCTCTATTCACTGATCGATTCACTTATTAATTAGAACTTCTAATCCACCGATGGCGCACGAAACCAAGCCTTAATGAGGCAAACAGCCAGACGAGTTACCCATTAATACACAGAAGCAGCCTATAATGGATGAACACTAACAGTACTACTACCTCAAACCTAACCGACCTACTACTCCCTTCATCCCCGATCCCATGACCGTGTAATCTCCCCAGCCGACAGCCAGATGCACTAAGCCTCTATTGTTATGATGTTATATACTTCTAACTGTGTTATTTAGATGTCTGTGCGCCAAAGTGCGGTTATCAATCGCTTTATAAAGAATATACTTGCTCACTCACTCACTCACTCACTCACTCACTCACTCACTCACTCACTCACTCACTCACTCACTCACTCACTCACTCACTCACTCACTCACTCACTCACCACTCACTCACTTACTTACCTACTTTGCGCAGTGCAAATTGTCTCTTCCAAAGTTTAAGCTTCAACTAATATCATAAAAATTATATCATTATAACTTTGTTAATCTATATTTGTCGTCCTTAGTTAAAAAAGGTTAACAAACAATAGGCGAAGACATCCTGAAGGTACGATGACGTCATCGCCTATTGTTTGTTTTAGTTACGGCCCTCTGTTAAGCTCTATTAACTACTGCCGTCTAGCTCGCAGCTTTAAATTAAATTCAATGTTTAATTTTAAAATTCTGTCGCTCTTTGTAATGTAAGTAAGTAAGTATTACACTAAGTAAGTATGGACTTTAATGTTCCGCCTGCAAATGCACCTCGGCTAACAAACGGGTTTATACAAGTACAAGAAACTGAACATATCAAGAACAGGCATTAGCAACCTAAATTAAATGAAAAGAAAAAAAATTAATGTTCAAATTCCTAAGTAGAGCATTCTAATGATAAATGTTTTCTAGACAATGTATCAGCCCTGGGGACCTCACGGTTATGCGGACGGGGGCGGAGCGAATAGATGCTGGTCTTGACAGGGGGCAGGAGGCTTTGGAGAATATGACTAGGATTGTTAAGGACAGCCAAAAAGAGAGTGGAGTCAGCTCGGTCACAGAGGGCATCAAAGGCAACGGCGCCAGATGACAGGTAATTGAGCCGTATCAGTTTTTTTAACAAAGGCACAAAGGCGAGTGCGCTGGCCAGCATTTGCGAAGTCCCACCAGACCGGGGAGGCATAGAGAAGGCGGGCACACTGTGCCACTCCTAGGGCCATGACGTCGATCGACTCTATAATAAATCCGGCATTGAAGAGAGGGCGCTAGATAAATGAATAGTCCAACACGTCAGAATCGTCATCGCAGCCTCTGTTACACTTTGTCCGTCGACAGCAGGGACCGAAAGCTCGAATCTCTCGCAGCGATGTGAGAATTAGCAACCACGATCGAAGAGCCGATGACCTCCGTGTGACCTCTAGTACAGCTCTTCCGGTGGACCAAGTGGTCAGAAGAGCCAGTTTACATTGCATTTATATATTATGGGCATTACATTTACATATCGGGCATAACATTTTACATCACTATCATTACATCTACATTGAGAGTACACCATTTCCGTGTTTAATTAATTAATTTAAGAATTTAGAGACATCTTGCGTCAGTGTCAGTTCCCTTAACGTAGAACTTACCCTACATAGGATAAGCCCCTTCAAGCATCTAGCAATCGAACGCAATGTTTAGAGGGACGGAAAAGTTACGGGGCGTGACCCCGTCTGAAAATAATAAATTGCTGTGAATATTTTACGCTGATGTAGGCCTATAGGCCACATATTCATAGATATGCAATTTTCTGTCAATGTTCCGCTGTTACTATAATATACATCTATTAGTGAGATGTTTAACGACATCTTATAGGAACAAAAGCTGATGACGTCGACAGAAATTAGTTAGGCATATTGCAGCTCTCGCGATTGAACGCGACAGGTGGATAATTGAGACAGGCGGCGTTTTAAAAGTGTCTAGCTTCAGTCGTGGATTAAATCATGAACTTCTATATAAAATACAATACAACACAATAGAATACAACTGTGTATATAAGTTCATTATATAATGCTCTTTATTTAGTGTTTAGCGACATCTGGTGGATGTCAGTTACGTTGAAGTCGATCTTACGCTTCATTAAGCGCCATAGAAGAGCACTCCTCCGATTGAGCGCGATTGGTAATCTCTAACTGCGACGAGCGATGTTTTAAAGGTGTTTAACTCAGTCATGGATTTAATGCTGTATTGTTTAGTGTTTAGCGACATCTCGTAGGTTAACGTCGACCTTAACCTAGATACGGAATAATTTAGAATTGTCTTGCGATTGAACGCGATTGGTGATTATGTAGAATTGAGTATAATATTCGTTTAATTCAATCTCTTATAACGCATTAACAAAACGCAATACGTTACAAGCGATATACTATAGCTTAGAAAAGGCGGCGTTTTAAAGAAGTCTAAAACTACCAGCGTGAACTTTATGTGTTGCAATGTTTAGTACTCCGCGACATCGTGTCGATGTCAGTTACGTTGAGATTTAACGTACGTAATTAAATGCAGAGACAGTAGCTAACATTTGAACGCGACTGGTGAATATATAGCTTTGCATACGGCATTTTAAAGGTATCTAAATAAAACCGTCGGTTAATGTAGCAATGCTCAGTGTTTAACAACAACATCTTGTAGATGCCAGTTCCGTTGACGACTATCTATCAGAAGTTTTAGTTCAAAATTTAGTGATCGAACGCAATTTGAGCATATCTACAGCTTCGAATGTATCGTTTTAATACTGTTAAATTTCATGTATTACTGCAACTTGTACTAGCGACATCTTGTATTGCGAGAGTCGTTGACGAAACCCCAGAAGACTCAACGCAGTTGCAATCCAAGCGATCAAGAATATTTATAGCATCATTTAAAATTGTAATAGCAGACGTTGTGTAGTTTTTGTTTAACGACGCTGTGTCATAACGAAGACGGTAAGTGTCGCCCTCCTAATTTAGACAGATTTAGGACTGGCTTATCGGAGTATAAGGCAAAGGCAGTGGCGCAGCCAGATGCACCCCCATCATGCTAGGGCCTAACTGCCTGTTAAGCGCCTAAGATCGAAGAAAACAGAGTTGGAAAATCTGTCCTTCCAATACCAAGGTATTGAGCTTCTATTCGCTCATCGATTCACTTATTATTAATTATTACTAATTTGTAACGTCTATGGCTTCGATGTCTGATACACAAAACATCAACCGATGGCACACCAACACCGAGCAGTAATTAGGTCAATATCAAGAAGATCAGTTCATAAGACAGACAGACAGCCTATGGTGGATAAGAAACATGGGAAAACTAAGGAACTTAACCCACAATTTCCATGTAACGGTTCCCTTCAATCTTCGAATTTATATTGCGCCTGATTATCGCTAGCGGATGTGTTCGGTAAGCTACATCGGCTAGAGTTTACGTCCCTTGAACCTCTGTGTGAGTGAGTCGAGACTCGCATACCGATGGTGGTTTACTTCACAGATTAAGGCGTCTGGCTTACAATGCTCGTACACGGGGACCTTAAATGGCGTGGTATACCCATTGAAAGGGGTAGCGATGGCAAAGGAATCTCACCCGATCAATTCATTGCAAAATGTTTCAGCAGTTACTGTTTAGACACATCTTGTGTGTGTCAGTTCCGTTTAAGTCGATTGTACCACACATAGAAGACTGGCCACAGAACCTAGCGAATGAAAGAAATTGGTAAATATGTTGCAGCATTTTAAACTAGCTGTTAATTGCGGTCATGGATTTTTGTAACATTGTTTATTGTTTAGGGAAATCTTGCGGATGTCAGTTAGTTACACTTAAGTCGACCTTACGCTTCGTAGAACATTGTGTCAAATAATCGAAAGATTGAACGCGACTCGTGAATATTTAGCTGGGAATGTCGGCGTTTTTCAGGTGCGCTGTAGTAGATTTTAAGATCATTGTTTTGTACTTTAGGGTTTAGCGACATCTTGTGGATGTCAGTTACGTTGAAATCGACCATTACGTACGCAAGTTAGTCCATTGATTGAACCTAGAGATTGCATGGGACTGGTGAATATGTAGCTTTGCCTAACGGCGTTTTAAAGGTGTCTAAATAGAACAATGTAGTAATGTTTAGTGTTTTTTACCACAAAATCTAGTGATCAAGCGCGATTTGAGAACATTTATAGCTGGAAAAATATCGTTTTAAAGGTGTCTAAACTGGAGCAGTGGATTGTATGTACTAATGTCTATGGTGCTTGCGACTGCCGGGGTCTTTGACGGAACCCAACGCTATTCGACGGAATTGCTAACCAAGCGATAGAACGCAACTAGAGAATATTTATAGTATCAAATGTCATAGCAGAGGGTTGTGTAGTTTCTGTTTAACGACGCTGTGTTATAACGAAGACGATAAGCGCCTCCCTCCTACTTTAAACAGCTTTAGCACTTTAAAAGACGTACAAAGTATATGACAATGGCAAAGACGCAGCCAGATGTGCCCCCTCCTTTCCGTGATAGAGCCTATTCCTGTCTGTTTCACAGTTTAAACTTCAGCTTACATTATTGTAATTATATTAATTGTAATTATATTACTTTACTGTCGACCAGATCGCAGTTTTAAATTAAATTAAATGTTCACTTTTTAGGTTCTGTCGCTCTTTCGAATGTGCCACTCCTATGGCCATGACGTCGTTCGACTCTATAATAAATCCGGCAATGAAGAGAGGGTGCTAGGTAAATGAATCGTCCGTCACGGCAGAATCCTTATCGCGGCCTCTGTTACATCCTATCCATCGCATGTAGGGACTCACACCTTGAATCTCTCGCGGCGAGGTTAGAACTAATAACCTAAGATCCAACAGGTAATGACCTCCGTGTGACCTCTAATACATCTCTTCCGGTGGACCACTTAGACAGGAGAGCCAATTTACATTGCATTTAAATTACGAGTATTACATTTTACGTCGACAATCTAATCAACATATGCCATTTGACAACATAAAATCGTTCAAATGTAATAAGCGAATGACTGTCCTAGCGCTCTGTTGAATTATTGAGCGTACAGAGTAGCCTGTAATAGTAAATTGTCTTGCTGCGAATGGAACGCGGGCATTTCTTTTAGCGGGACATATTCATGGGGATATTCATCAGCCGACAGATTATCGGACTCATTGGAACTCGCAAATGAACGCGACAGGTGAATGTGTAGCTGAGGATTGTCTGTGTTTTAAAGGTGTCTAACTTCAGTCGCGATTTTAATCATGAACTTCTATATACAATACAATCTAATAAAATAGAATACAACCGTATAAAATTATTATAAATTCATGTTTTAATGCTGATTTATTTAGTGTTAAGCGACATCTACTGGATGTCAGTTACGTTGAATCGATCTTACACTTCGCGCGGGACGCAATGATCTGGCGATTGAACGCGATTGATTATGTAGCTCGGAATACCTACATTTTAAAGGTGTCGAACTGCAGTTGTAGATTTAGTGCAGCATTATTTAGTGTTAGTTAACGTAAACCTAAACCGACCTTTAGAATAATTAGAATTGTGTCGCCATTGAACGCAACTGGTGAATATGTAGAATAGAATTTTCGTTTAATTCAGTCTCACATTGACAAAACGCAATACGTTACCAGAGATATACGATAGCTGAGAATGGCGGTGTTTTAAAAGGGGTTGTAAGTCTATAACTGCAATCGTGGAATTTATGTAGCAATGTTTAGTGCTCAGCGACATCGCGTGGATGGCAGTTACGTTGAAATGACCTTAACACTTTCACTGAAGGACGTTTGTAAGTGATAGAACGTTGTTGGAAGACATGTTTGCTAAGACTGGCTCCGTTTCAAAGTTGTCTAACCGCAGTCGTGAATTTAATGCAGCAGTATTAAGAATTTAGGGACATCTTGAGAGTGTCGGTTCCATTAACGCCCACCTTACCCCACATTGGAGAAACCTCTCATACATCTAGCTATCGAATGCATTTTTAAGTGCTTAGCGACATCTTGTGGATGTCGGTTACTTTTAACGTGATATTACGCTTCACTAAGAGCAAAATTCTTCTGCCCATGGAACTCGACTGGTGAATATGTAGGTTTTAATGTAGCTAATAATATCGTGTTTTAAAGGTGTCTAAAATCAACTTGATGTTATGTAGCATTGTTTAGTGCAGAGGTTTCCAACCAGGGGTGCGAGATGGCATTTGAGGGGGTGCGACAAAGAGGGCAAGGATGTTACTATTTCACAAATCTTATAGTTGGTTTCTACATACATACAGTACAATAGTAACATACTTTTTCTCTTTATCGCAACACCTGAAATGCCACTTTATGTTGTTCAATCTGTGTTTCACAATATAGATATTTTACTTGTTCATCTTCAAATGCGACGCCAGGGCTCAAAACCCGTCGCTTGTCGCTTCCTAGATATTGAGCTTGGAGCCAAAAAAGGCGAGAGGGGTCACAAATACTGAACATTCTTCAATTCACCAGTTGCCTATGAATTTGCCATAGTTTGCAATGTAATAACCCGATTTTGATGCCGTTTCTTTGTTCGATACATAGCCCTTTATTGCTCACCAAGCAAAATTGTAGTACAATCAAGTAATGGTTGCTGAGGACTTTGATGACACGAATATTCCGAAACTTTTTATTCGATTTTCTCACTATATATCAATATCAATCAAACGAGCATAACTTCAGTTAGCAAAAAGATATTTCCATTCTGTAAAAAGCATTTTGAAGCAGATTAATTGTAGAATATGACTAAATAAAAAGGTCAGGAACCGACATGTGACGGGTTTTGATCCCTGGCGTCACAAATGTAGGGGGTGTGAACATTTATCAAACACTTCCCGGGGTGCAGCGCTTAGGACAGTTTAGGAACCACTCGTTTAGTGCTAAGCGACATCTTGTAGAAGTCTGCTACGTTGAAGACGACCTATCCGAAAAGGGTGAAAAAAATAATGCGATCGATTGCGATTGGAGAAAGGAAAATTGCTGGGAAAGCCTGGTTTAAAAGATGTCTAAGCGGAGCAGTGGATTTCAAGTAATCGTGGCCATTGTACTAGAGACATCTTGCGACTGCCAGGAAATCCTAAGGAGACTCGAAGCAATTGCTATCTAAATGATTAAACATAAAGAATAGAGTCAGTAGGAAAGGTATTTTAAAGCCTGTCATTGCAGAGGGTTGTGTAGTTTCTGTTTAACGACGCTGTGTTATAACGAAGACGACCATTGTCACCCTCTTCAGTTATCTAGACTTCGGACTGGCATCCCCAAACCCCCTAACTGCCAATTGAGGGCCTATGGTCGAAGAAAACACAAAGTCAGACATTTGGTCCTTCCAGTACCAAAAGCATTAAGCTTTCATTCACTGATCGATTCTCTTCTTCTTAATTGCTATTAATTAGTAATTTCTATGGCGCCGGTGTCTAATGCACAAAGCATCAACCGATGGCACACCAAAACCAAGTCTTAATGTGAATGAAATGGAACTCGACCAATGAGGTAAGAAATTAATCTGTAGTTAAAGACGCATTACTAGCATTACATCTACATTAAGGTATGCGTAATAGCACAGCCTCAAGCAAAGGTCAAGGTTGTAATGCAGTCCTTAAATTTACAGGGCAATTAATGTGTAGTTAAAGACGCCGTATCATAACGAAGATTATTGCAGTCGCCCTCCTTCTTCCTCCAGACTTCGGACTGGCACCACCCGAGTACATGGCATGGATTTCATGTACCTCTATGAAATATTTGCCCGTTTTCCTCGCTTCTCTCACATAACTACCTTTATGACTGATGTACTTCACTGGCTTCCTGTTGCTTCCCGCATCCAATACAAGGTTCTTCTCCTGGTCTCTAGGACTCAACTGGGAAAAGCTCCTAAATACCTCTGTGACCTAATGCGCAAACCTCTATCTGCTCTGTCTTCCCGCCCTCTTCGGTCTGCTGACCGCTTTGATCTGCTTGTCCCTCGCGCAAGGACTTCGATGGCTCAGCATCGTGCTTTTGCCATCCTTGGCCCTTCCCTTTGGAATGACCTGCCCCCCTCTCTCCGTAGCAAGATATTGCTTGGGATCTCGCCTTCTTCTCTCCGCTGCCTAAAGACCTTTCTTTTCCCTCGGGGCTGACACGCTGGGAGCGCCTCTGAATAGTCTATGCTGTGAGAGGCGCTTTATAAATAATCATATAAGATAAGATAAGATAAGATTTAAAGATATCTTGTGTGTGTCGGTTCCGTTAACGTCGACCTTACCGTTCAGAGAAATACACATTGTCTGAACTCATGATTGAACCAAATTGGTTAATATGTAGCTGAGAGTGCCTGCGTTTTAAAGGTGTCTAATTCAGTCGTGGTTTTATGCAGCATTGTTTAGTTATAGCGACATCTTGTCGGTTAATATCGACCTACCCTACACAGGATAAGGATATTAAGCTAACTGGGGACTGAACGCGATTGGCTGATATATGGCTGGGAGTTGATGCGTTTTAAAGGTGTCTAACTGCAACCGTGGATTTTATGTAACTAGTTCCATGTAATGAGGTAAGAAATTAATCTGTAGTTAAAGACGCATTACATTTACATTACTAGCATTACATCTATATTAAGGGTATGCGTAATAGCACAGCCTCAAGCAAAGGTCAAGGTTGTAATGCAGTCCTTAAATTTACAGGGTAATTAATGTGTAATTAAAGACGCTGTATCATAACGAAGATTATTGCAGTCGCCCTCCTGCTTCCTCCAGACTTCGGACTGGCACCACCCGACTACATATCATGGATTTCATGTACCTCTATGAAATATTTAAAGATATCATGTGTGTGTCTGTTCCGTTAACGTCGACCTTACAGAACACATAAATACAGTGTCTGGACTCCTGATTGAACCGCATTGATAAATATGTAGCTGAGAATAGCTGCGTTTTAAAGGTGTCTAATTCAGCAGCATTGTTTATTTTATAGCGACATCTTGTGGGTTAATATCGACCTACCCTACATAGCAAGAAGAAGTAACTATCTGGCGACTGAACGCGATTGGCGAATATGTGGCTGAGAATGGAGGTGTTTTAAAGGTGTCTAACTGCAGCCGTGGATTTTAAGTAACTGCAGCCTTGGATATTGTGTAGCATTGTTTAGTGTTTAGTGGATATCGGCAGGGCTGTAGTCGATGGTATACGCGGGTATACAGCGTGTGCTCACCTATAAAGACCGTATACTCACCTCACAAAATATTTGTACTCAATTCCAATTTGTTTCGGAAAACTAACCATTAGCGTATACTCAAGAGTACATAACATCACTTGTAATTGGTGTTTAGCGACATCTCGTGGGTTAACTAGGCTATAAATAACTGCAGTCGTGAATTTTTGTGTAGTACCATTTTGTGTTTCGCAACATCTTCTGGATGTCAGTTACGTTGAATTCGACCTTACGCTTCATACAATACAACAGTGGCTCGTCTAGTGATTGAACGCGACTGATGAATATGTAACTCAAATTGGACCCGTTTTAAAGCTGTCTAAACTGAAGCAGTGATTTTCATGTATTAATTTTCATTGTACTAACGACGGAATTGACATCCAAGCGATTAAATATATTTAATTAATCCGTCTAGCGGTTGATGGATGGATGGATCCAGAGTTTAGCGACATCTTATGACAACAAAGGCCGTTGACGTCGACACAAATTATTTTGAACAGTGCTCATCGTTCGCAGAGCATAGTATAGCGACGCTTTGTGACGACAAAGACTAGTTAACAAACAGGATTACCGTCGCCCTCCTGCTTTATCCAGTCTTCGGACTGGCACCGGGTGACGACAGCATCGAGCACAGTTTTAAGTAGCAGCATCCAGTGTAGAGCCGTTTCATGTGAATGTCACCTCACTTCACGTCGACCATGCGAATAATATTAGACAATCATCAGACGCGGGTGAAGATTATTTAATGCTGCGAATAGAAGCGTTTTAAAGGTGTCTAAGCGAGCAGTGGATTTCATATATTAATGTTTATTGTATTAACGATATCATTTGACTGCGAGGGCCCTTGACGGAAACCGTATGGCGATTCGAAGTAATTGCCATCCCCGCGATTAAACGTTGGTACATATGTAGCTGAGATAGCTGCTTTTCAAAGGGGTGTTTAACTGCAATCGAGGATTTTTATTCAGCAATGCTTAGTGCTTAGCGACATCTTATGGACGTCACGTGCGGTACGTACGTATGCGGAGACCTTGGACCTAGCGATTGAACGCGACTGGTGAATATATAAGAAAGCATTACTGCGTTTTAAAGGTGTCTAAACATGAGCAGTGGATTTCTTGTAATAATGTTTACTGCACTAAAGACATCTTGTGACTGCGAGGGTCGTTGACGGAAACCTTACGGCGATTTTATGTATGGCAACGCTTTGTGATAACAAAGACGAGCTAACAAACAAGATTACCACGAACCTCTCGAGAACGAACAACCCCCGGTACAACAGCTAATGACCTCCGTGTGACCTCTAGTGCAGCTCTTCCGCAGGAAAGCTGCCACCAAAAGAACAGTCTGCATTACATTTAATTTACTGGCAATAAATTAACATTACGGATTTTGCATTTACATTAAGATCAGTACACCTACATTACTAGCATTACATTTGTATTACTAGCATTACATTTGTATTACTAGCATTACATTTGCATTGCGGGCATACGTAAACGCACAGCCGCAAACAGCTTTAGTTAAACTATTTCTTTTTTAGTTGGAAAATAGTTTTAGTTCAACTAAAAAATAGTTTAGTGCTCATCACTTCACTTGGGCCACCAGCTAATAAAGAGGGACGTGTCAACGGAGGGAGTTGATTCCATAGACTCAGAGATATACGATAGCTGAGAACCACGGTGTTTCAGAAGGGGTTGTAAGTCTATAACTGCAATCGTTATGTAGCCTCTGTTATTGTGAAAATGATTGTCGTAAAAAGTTTGGAAAACGTTGGCAAAATCTAGCAATGTTTTTAGTACTCAATAGTTTTAGTACGATTCTTGTCTTATTAGGTACATTCATTACCTAGAGATTAAACGTTGTTGGCTTATATGTAGCTAAGAATTGCTACACTTTAGAGGTGTCTAACGGCAATCGTGAATTTAATGCAGCAGTATCAAGAATTTAGGGACATCTTGTGAATGTCAGTTCCCTTAACCATGAATGGCAGCGTTTAAAAGTCGTGAAATTTATGTAGCAATATTTAGTTCTTAGCGACATCTTGTGGATGTCAGTTACGTTGAAGTCGACCTAACGCTTCATAAGCTGGATGGGGTTCATAACTAGCGATTGAAGGCGATTGGTAAATAATTATGTAGTAGAGAATATTTTCCTTTAAAAGGTGTCTAACTGGAACCGTGAATTGAACTGATACATGTATATGTAAGTATATATATCAAATATATATATTTAAGTAGAGTGACAGCGGAACATGAACAAGAAGTTGCATATATATATATATATATATATATATATATATATATATATATATATATATATATATATATATATATATATATATGCAACTTCTTGTTCATGTTCCGCTGTCACTCTACTTAAATATATATATTTGATATATATATATATATATATATATATATATATATATATATATATATATATATATATATATATATATATATATATATATATATATATATATATATATATATATATATATATAGGGAGCGTGACGCCTTGTGAAAATAAGTAATATATATATATATATATATATATATATATATATATATATATATATATATGAATATGTGGCCTATACATCAGCGTATAATATTTACAACGATTAATTATTTTCACAAGGCGTCACGCTCCCTACTGTTCCCATCCCTATAACCGAATTTCTCCCAACTGCCCAAACAAGCACGTGACTCCGCTTCTGTACAACTTAAACACGAGTTTCATTTGTATTTACAAAATCTAGTCAACGCATCTCATTTGGCAACATAAAACCTTCAAATGTAGTAAACGAATTTGTGTCCCAGCACTACATGTGTATTGAATTATTGAGCCTATATAAGTAGCCATGGGTGTAGTGGTAAAATTATAGGTGAGTACACGCTACCGAACAGTTTTCCGAAACAAATTGCAGGTGAGTATACGCTAATGGTTAGTTTTCTGAAACATATTACAGGTGAGTACAAATATTTTGCGAGGTGAGTATGCGGTCTCTAGAGGTGAGTACACGCTTTATACCTGCGTATATCCTCGACTACAGACAGCCCTGATAGTAGCCTGTAATATAAAAGTGTCTTATTGAGAATGGCAAGCGAGGGATTTCTTTAAGCGGGGCATATTCATCAGCCGACAGATGAATGAACTCGTACGATCTCGTGACTAAACGCGACTGGTGAATATGTAGCTGAGAATGGCGTGTTTTTAAAGGTGTGTATGATATCAAATACAATGCAAATTATGTGACGACGTGTGGAGTTAATAAACGAATAATAATAATAATAATAATAATAATAATAATAATAATAATAATAATAATAATAATAATAATAATTATAATAATTATACTCCATAATAATAATAATAATAATAATAATAATAATAATAATAATAATAATAATAATAATAATAATAATAGTAATAGTAATAATAATAATAATAATCTGACATTTGTAACGCGCCTAAACATGATAAGAAATTGCACGATAGCGCGTAATAGTAGAGTCTAAACTAATCTTAAAAAGATTAGTTTTGAGGTTAACTTTGAAAATCAATGTGTTGAGGATTTGCGAATACAGTTTTTTTCATTCATCCGGGCCGGCTAGTGCATCAAAGTACAAAATGCTCGGCTTTCAAATTTCCTGAAGTAACGAGTGACAGTAACAATCATCTAGGGAGGATGATCGTAGTCCTTGTCTGGATTGAAGAGAGGAACATGGTATGACTAGTGAGGAAACGTATGAGGGAGATGAGTTTGTATATACTCGATATATCTGGAGGCAGATTTTAAAAATACAAAGTGAGCTTGTATGGGGAGCCAATGTAACTCGCGAAGGGCCGTGTTTACGTGATCAAAAGTGATATATTAAACGATTTATTTTGCTAATAATGTTCGACTTGGACGAGGCCGCAATACCAAAGGCACCGAGTAGCTATAGAACCTAGAGCTGCAGGCTTGTAGCCCTGTATCGAACAAAGAATATATAAACAGTCGCTATGTAGCCTAACAAGAAGGAGTAAGGTTTTTTACTAGCTAGGCAGCGTAATGGTAAAGGCCTTTTAGCAACTACTTGACTACTGTGAACTCGATCCTTTACAGTAAAGTTACCCAGTTGCAAAATATGCGAACTATAATATAAATATTCAACACATATACATTACAATTTTAAGACTGAATCTCCATCTAAATCAAACGTTGCAATGAAAAAAAACATATAAACATATAATTCGCATTCTGTGAACATTTTATTTGCCTCATTTCGATACTTTGACTTTGATAGTAGTAATAGTAAATGTCATGTAACGTAAATCAAGTGCCATGGCAGCCAATACATGGCGATAACGGTGGAGGCTATTTTGTGAAATATCATGCTACAATTAGACACCTTTAAATCTGTTTCATCGATGCTATATCATTCATTTTGTCGCAAGACAGGTTAATATAAGGGTTGTTCCCGTAGATAGAAGTCAACGACTTTTTGCGACCATTGAAATGTCGTTAAACAATAAAAGAATCGTTTTAAAATAACATAAGAAGGATAATAAGCACCTTTTCGTGATGCAGGCGCTCAGTCGAACGTAGAAAGAAATTTGAAGTCAGTTAAACCATTTAGTTGCTAATTTACAATCTATAAGGAATTAACGACAAAAATAAAGTCTCAGAAAAACTTACGTACCAACTGCGTTTATTAAGCGCTTTTTGGAATCGACAGAGAGGGGCAGACAGAGTAACTGTCACCACCGGAGTACGAGGCAATGGCAGAGTTCCATATCAGTTGAACTAGGCGCAGCCAGATATACCCCTGTGCTAGAACCTAACTGCCTTCCAATGGCCTTAGGTCCAAGAAATGAATCAAACAAACCGTCCTTCCTATACCAAAGCATTAAGCTTCTATTCACTCATCGATTCACTTATTACTAATTAGATGGCGCAACAAAACCAAAACATAATGAGGCAAACATCCAGAAGATCTACCCATTAATACAGAGAGGCAGCCTTCTTCTTAATTGCTATTAATTAGTAACTTCTATGGCGCCGATGTCTGATGCACAAAGCATCAACCGATGGCGCAACAAAACCAAGCCGTAATGAGGCAAACACACAGAAGATCTTTCCGTTAATAAATGATGGATAAGCACCAACTATTGCCTCCAACCTAACCCACCTCCCTACGTTCCGTGCCCATGACCGCATAATCCTTCAGGGCAACATTCATTGTTAGGCTGTTATATACTTTTAACTGTGTTTATTAGATGGCTGTACACCAAAGTGCGATTAGCAATTGGTTAATAAACAATATTATTTCTCACTCACTCACTCACTCACTGAGTCGGTCACTCGCTCAGCTACTTATGCTGTGCAAACTGTCCAAAGTTTAAGCGTCAACTTACCAGTGATGGGCAATAGTTAACTAAAAAGTTGTTAACTTTTAGTTTAAAATTTTTTTTTAGTTAAGGTTGAAGTTTAACTAAAAATTAATAGTTTAGTTAAAACCATAGTTTAACTAAAAAAATTTAGTTGCTAACTAAAAAGTGTAACTGAAAAAATCAGCAATACGCAACTATTTTCCGCAATAAACATTGAACACTGTCAACAACTCAACGCGAAACTTATTGATTAACATTGCATGGTTTTAGCATTAACAGCCTGTGTTTTCAAATTCATACACTACTTAGAGTATGCCTGTAACTGTTTGCTAGAACAGTGCACATTTCATAGTTTGAAGGTAAAATTGTCATTGACACTCCGCATTAATTTATTACAGTTCACTTAACCTCTGTTATTGTGAAATGTTTGCTGTCAAAAGTTGGAAAAAAGTTGGAGAAAGTTTATCTAATTTTTACTAGTTTAGTTAACTAATTTCTAAAATTAGTTGCCAACTTTAGTTAAACAAAATTTTTTTAGTTGGAAAATAGTTCTAGTTTAACTTAAAAAATAGTTTAGTGCCCATCACTGCAACTTACGTGTAGCCTATATCATTATAATTATATCATTATAATGATGTTAATTTATTGCCGTCATTAGTTAATAGATGGCCGTAGGCAGAACAAACAATAGGCGATGAGATCGGGAAGGTGTGATGACGTCATCGCCTATTGATTGTTTTTGTTGTCTAACTCGCAGTTTTAAATTAGATTCAATGTTCAATTTTTAAGTTCTGTCGCTCTTTGCAACGTGTCGCCCCCTATAGGCCACGACCTCGTTCGACTCCATAGTAAATCCGTAATTGGGTAGAGGGCGCTAGATAAATGAATCATCACTATCAAGGCAGAATCGTAATCGAAGCCTCTCTTACACTCTGCTCGTCAGCACCAGAGACCCAAACCTCGAAAATCTGACGGCCAGATGGTAACTAGCAACCACCGATTCAACAGCTAATGACCTCCGTTGACCCCTAGTACAGCTCTTCCGGTGGACCACGTGCACCTAAAGAACAGGGTTTAAATACCACTTATATTACGGGCGCTACATTTAGATTACGAGTGTTACAGCTACACTTTGAGTACTACATTTGCATTACGAGTATTGCATTGACATTACGAGTATTACATACAGATTACGGGCATTAAACTTAAAGTTTCATTAGGAGTGGATTACATTTGCATTACTAATTTTGCATTTACATTACAAGTATTACATTTGCATACCGAGTATTGCATTTACATTATGTGTGCTGCATTTACATTACGAGATTACATTTACGTTACGAGGAGATTACATTTACATTACGTTAGTTGGATTTACATTACGAGATTACATGTACGTTTAGAGTTACATTTACATTACGAATAGATTACATTTACATTACGAGTATTGCATCCACATTACGAGTGTCACATTTCCACTGGCACCACCATGTATATGGCATGGGTTTTCTGTAGCAATAATATTTAGCGTTGAACGACATCTTTCTCCCAAAACCTAGCGATTTAACGTGATTAGTAGATATGTACTGAGAATGGCTGCGTTTTAAAGGTGTCCAATTGGAACCATTGAATTTCATTTCTCATTGTTTAGTGCTTAGCGACATCTTGTGGATGTCAGTTACTCTGAAGTCAAGCTTTACCAATACAGAGATAGCGCACAAAGCGATCTAGCGGTTCAGCGTAATTGGTAGATACATGTATGTAGCAAAGAACTGCTACGTTTTAAAGGTGTCTAACTACGGTGTCTAAATGGAACCAAGGTTCTATGTAGCATTGTTGAGTGTTAAAACATATTTTGGAAGTTACGTTGAAGTCAACATTGCCCCACAGTACTCATTGTGGTTGAAACCATCGATTGAACGTGACTAGTGAATTACCACTATTCTATGGACCCCTGTGTCAGTGGCATGTACGGTACCTGATAATAGTTGATTTCAGTTACGTTAAAATCGAACCCACGCTTAATGCAATAGTTTCCCCAAAAATCTGGGGATGCAATGCAATTCATGAATATGTAGCTGACAATACCTTCATTTTAAAGGTGTCTTACTGCATTCGTGAATTTATTGATGCAGCAATAACAATTTATAATAATAATAATATTCGTTTAATATCTTCAAACTGACAATTTCGCAGTATGATTACAAATCAGTATGAACGGATGATCACAAGTTATGACAGGAATCGAAGTTAACTGTATATGACAGCCTTACAAGGTCCTACATCTCATTTTAACAAACGCGCCATTTCGCGAATGATACGCTGAGGCGATGCCCCTACCTAATGCACTTCACGTCAGTGATGTTACCACTATTCTATGGACCCCTGTGTCAGTGGCATTTCCCTTAACGTCGCCCTCACCCTACATAGGATGAATCCCCTCATATATCTAGCGATTGAACGCATTGTTAAGTGCTTAGCGACATCTTGTGGATGTCGGTTACGTTGAAGTCGTATTACGCTTCGTTGAAAAGTTGAATGAGACCAGACCACTGACCGTTATGTGGTAAATATGTAGCTAATAATGGCGCGTTTTACAGGTGTCTAAATGGAACAGTAGGCTTCATGTAGTATTGTGAATTAGTGCTTAACGGCATCTTGCGGATGTCTCTTTCGTTGACGACGACCTATCACCAATGTTTGAAGATATTGTAATGCGATTGGCGAACATATATTGCTGGGAAAGAATCGTTTAAAGGTGTGTAAGTGAAACAGTCGCTTTCATTTATTCGTGGCCATTGCACTAGCGATATCTTCCGACTGCCAGGAAAGCCTAAGGAGACTCGACGCAATTGCTATCTAAGCGATTAAGCGTGAAGAATAGCATCAGTAGGAAAGGTATTGTAAAAAAAAGAGTCATTGCAGAGGGTTGTGTAGTTTCTGTTTAACGACGTTGTGTCAAAACGAATATGACCATTGTCGCCCTCCTCAGTAATCCATGTTTATGATTGGCACCACCGGAGTATAAACCAGTGGAGGAGTTATATATTAGTTGAATTAGAAGCAACCAGATGTACCCCCTCCCCTGTGCTAGGGCCTAAATGCCTATTAAGGGTCTAATGTCGAATAAAACGTAAAGACCTAGACCGTTTCATCATTCCAGTACCAAAGCATTAAGCTTCGATTCAATGATCGATTCACTTCTTCTTAATTGCTATTAATTAGTAACTTCTATGGCGCCGATGTCTAATACACAAAGCATCAACCGATGGCCCACCAAACCAAGCCTTAATGAGGCAATCATCCAGAAGTTCTACCCATTAATACAGCGAGGCAGCCTATGACTGATGAACACCAACTACTACCTCCAACCTAACCGACCTACGACTCCCTCCATCCCCGATCCCAAGACCGTGTAATCCCAAGCCGACAGCTAGATGCACAAAATTTCTGTCTTAGGATGTTATTTACTTTTAACTGTGTAAATTAGATGTCTATGCACTCACTCACTCACTCACTCACTCACTCACTCACTCACTCACTCACTCACTCATTCACTCACTCACTCACTCACCACTCACTCATTTACTTACCTACTTTACGTAGTGCAAATTGCCTCTTCCAAAGTTTAAGCTTCAACTAATATCATAAAAATTATATCATTATAACTATGTTAATTTATATTTGTCCTTCCTTAGTTAATAGAGGTTAATAGAGGGTTGTAGCCAAAACAAGCAATAGGCGAAGACATCCTGAAGGTACGATGACGTCATCGCGTATTGTTTGTTTTAGTTACGGCCCTCTATTAACCTCTATTAACTACTGTCGTCTAGCTCGCAGTTTTAAATCAAATTCAATGTTCAATTTTAAAGTTCTGTCACTCTTTGGAATGTGTCACTCCTAGGGCCATTGAAGAGAGGGCGCTAGATAAATGAATCATCCATCACGAAAGAATCGTCATCGCAGTCTCAGTTACACTCTGTCCGTCGACAGCAGAGACCCTAACCTCGCATCTCTCGCGGCGATGGAAGAATTAACCCCAATCCCCGATCGAAGAGCCGATGACCTCCGTGTGACCTCTAGTACAGCTCTTCCGGTGGACCAAGTGGTCAGAAGAGCCAGTTTACATTGCATTTATATATTATGGGCATTACATTTACATTACGGGCATAGCATTTACATCACTATCATTACATCTACATTGAGAGCACACCATTTCCGTGTTTAATTAATTTCAGAGACATCTTGCGCCAGTGCAGTTCCCTTAAGGTAGACCTTACCCTACACAGGATAAACCCCTCAAACATCTAGCAATCGAACGCAAAGTTTAGATGGACGGAAAAGTTAGGGGGCGTGACACCGTCTGAAAATAATAAATTGCTGTGAATATTTTACGCTCATGTAGGCCTATAGGCCACATATTCATAGCTATGCAATTTTCTGTCAATGTTCCGCTGTTACTATAATATACATCTGTTAGTGAGATGTTTAACGACATCTTATAGGAACAAAAGCTGTTGACGTCGACAGAAATTAGTTAGGCATATTGCAGCTCTCGCGATTGAACGCGACAGGTGGATAATTGAGACAGGCGGCGTTTTAAAAGTGTCTAGCTTCAGTCGTGGATTAAATCATGAACTTCTATATAAAATACAATACAACACAATAGAATACAACTGTGTATATAAGTTCATTATATAATGCTCTTTATTTAGTGCTTAGCGACATCTGGTGGATGTCAGTTACGTTGAAGTCGATCTTACGCTTCATTAAGCGCTAAAGAAAAAAGTACTCCTACGATTGAGCGCGATTGGTAATATCTAACTGCGACGTGCGACGTTTTAAAGGTGTTTAACTCAGTCGTGGCTTTAATGCTGTATTGTTTAGTGTTTAGCGACATCTCGTAGGTTAACGTCGACCTTAACCTAGATTATGGATACGGAATAATTTAGAATTGTCTAGCGATTGAATGCGATTGGTGATTATGTAGAATAGAGTAGAATATTCGTTTAATTCAATCTCGTATAACGCATTAACAAAACGCAATACGTTACAAGAGATATACGATAGCTGAGAAAAGGCGGCGTTTTAAAGAAGTCTAAAACTAAAACTACAAGCGTGAACATTATGTTGCAATGTTTAGTACTCAGCGACATTGTGTGGATGTCAGTTACGTTGAGATTTAACGTACGTAATTAAATGCAGAGACAGTAGCTAACATTTGAACGCGACTGGTGAATATATAGCTTTGCATACGGCATTTTAAAGGTATCTAAATAAAACCGTGGGTTAATGTAGCAATGTTCAGTGTTTGACAACAACATCTTCTAGATGCCAGTTCCGTTGACGACGGCCTATCAGAAGTTTTAGTTCAAAATTTAGTGATCGAACTCGATTTGAGCATATCTATAGCTTGGAATTTAACTGCAGTCGTAGATTTAACTCTGCATTATTTTGTATTTAGTGTTTAACGTATTTAATGTTTAGCGACATCTTGCGGGTACCAGTTACGTTGAAGTCGATCTTACGCTTCACTTAGTGTTGCGAGACAGATATCGCGATTATTTATATTATTAACCATCGGTTTAACGACATCTTATGGCAATATCGGAAGTTGACTTCAAATCAAACATCGTACATTAGCAATTTAGCAAACAGCATGCACAACTAAACAATGCAGACAGATAACACTATTTCTCTTTAAACTGTTCATGGAGCTAACGTATTTGAGTCGCAGTTTCATTCATTATTTCTAACATTAAATTTTCTTACAGAAATTCAAGCTAAATGTTTTTCATTAGGTATAGGCGCACGCCATTAATTAAAAAAAATAATTTGACATACAGATATACGGTTATGTGCATTTATATGTGCATTTACATGTATGTGTACAATTGTACATTAATATATATCTAATAGATATACATGTATAGGGCCAGCAGTTAAATACTTTCAGAGAGTGTCACGCTCCCTATTGTTCCCATCCATCTAAACGAATTCCCCCACGTTCCCAAGCAAGTGCGTGACTCCGACTCTGTACAACTTAAACTTGATTTTCATTTGTATTTACACTATCTGGTCAACATATGCCACTTGAAAACATAAAGACTTTCTAATGTAGTAAGCAATGAGTGTTATTGAATTATTGAGCGGACATAGTAACCTGTAATAGTAAATTGTCTTGTTGAGAATGGCAAGTGGGCATTTCTTTAAGCGGGGCATATTCATCAGCAGACAGATTATCGGACTCGTTGGATCTCGCGATTCGATGGATGGAATACAGGGTTTAACGACATCTTATTTCGCCACCCTTGAATTCAAGATTCAAGGACTTTGAAAATTGCTTGTTTCTCCGCCATTTCGTTTATGGATTATCTTGTAGACGTCCGTTAAGTTGAAGTCGATATAGCACTTCTCGAGTGATACCGGGTATTTTTTAATATAGGGTTTAAACGCGACTAGTAGATATGTAGCTGAGAATGACTGTGTTTTAAAGGTGTCTAAATCGAACTGAGGGTTTATGTATTTTGCATCTGTTTCCAGTGGCCATGTCCTCCGACCGTGTCCTCATGACTTTTTACTACCTTGCAAGGATGACTGTAAGTTTATACCTAAAGTTTTATATAAAAATATATGTTGATTACTTATATCAACAACCTTTTCACAAGTAGTCTAAGTAAGTAAGTAAGTAAGTATATTCTTTATTACACCATTAGCAAACGTACAATGGGACAAAAGCTAGAAGCATTGACTGTAAAACATTGAAGTAATAATAAATCGAAATAAAAATGATAAAATAAGTAAATAAAAAAGCAAGTGTTTTCTTATCATTTATGCAGAAATCTAGCAATGTAACTCTTCCCTGTCAAAGGATCACATCGTGCTATCTCACGATTATGCCAGCGAGGTCGAAGAGAATACCCGGAAGATCGTATCGGAGGCAGAAAATCATGGAGGACATGCCCTTAGGATTGCAGCAAAGAGAGCATCGTCCGCCTTAGAACACAACAAGTCAAATGTAGGAGTATTAGTTGGAAGATACCCTTGTCGCTTAAGTTTACGTATCAAGGCAGAGAGACGCTCTCTCTCAAGACCATTGGAAAATCCCCACCAGACTGGAGATGAGTACAATATTCGTGCCACTGTGGTGGAACGAACAACATCGTGGAGGCGGCTTCCAGTTAATGCATGCATGCGAAACCAGGACTCGCAGAGCAAAAAAGGATTGTTTGGCTTTGCAACAGATGTTGTTAATGTGCGAGGAGAACCCAATTTTTTCCGAAAGAGTGACTCCCAAAATTTAGATTTCATTTACCCGTACGATCCCCGCAATGGGCGGAGGGGTATTTAGAATTTTGACTCGGGGACGCCTTATTATGATTTCACAGGACTTGCTATGATTTAAGCGCAAGTCGCATTTTCTGGCCCATTCAGCTATGTGGGCAAGTTCAGAGTCGGTGGTCGCTATGTTTGAGGCAGGAATTATCAAATAGCAATCATCTAATTTTTATGTAACTTCTATATATAGTACAATACAATACAATAGAACTGTGTATATAAATTCAGGATTTAACACTGCATTATTTAGTGTTTAGCGACATCTAGTGGATGTCAATTACGTTTAAGTCGCTCTTATAACGCTTCATTTAGAAAGAAAAGTGATAGTGGAAGAACTGCCCGACTAAAGGCGATTTGTAATATGTAACTGCGCATGGTACCGTTTTAAAGGTGTTTAATGCAGTAGTAGATTTAATGCTGTATTATTTAGTGTTTAGCAACATCTTATAGGTTAATGTCGACCTTAACCTACATAGGGAATGATTTAGAATTGTCTAGCGATTGAATGCGACTGATGAATATGTAGAAGAATAGAATATTCGTTTGATTCAATGTTATATTAACAAAACGCATTACGTTGAAAGACATAATTATACGATAGTTGAGAATGGCGGCGTTTTAAAAGGTCTATAACTGTAATCGTTGAATTTATGTAGCAATGCTTAGTGCTCAGTGACATCGTGTGAATGGTAGTTACCCTGAAATCGACCTTACGCTTTATGCCAATTTCTTGGAAACCATCCGACGATTGAACGCGACTATTGAATATCTGAGAATGGTAGCGGTTTAAATGTGTCTAAATGGAACCGTTGATTAAATTAAACATTGTTTAGTATTTAGCGACATCTTGTGGATGTCAGTTACGTTGAAGTCGACCTAACGCTTCTTGGACCATTGATGTTCAAGATCTAGCGGTTGATCGTTGATGGAAGATATGTAGCTAAATGTTTCTCTGTTTTAAAGGTATCTAACTGCAGTCTTCAATTTAATGCAGCAATACTGAGAATTTAGGGACATTTTGTAAATAAATGTTCCATTAACGTCCACCTTATATACTTTTTAACTGTATTTATTAGATGTCTGTCCACAAAAGTCGATTATCAATTGGTTAATAAAGGATATGCTCACTCACTCACTCACTCACTCACTCACTCACTCACTCACTCACTCACTCACTCACTCACTCACTCACTCACTCACTCACTCACTCACTCACTCACTCACTCACTCACTCACTCACTCACTCACTCACTCACTCTCACTCACTCACTCACTCACTCACTCACTCACTCACTCACTCACTCACTCACTCACTCTCACTCACTCACTCACTCACTCACTCACTCACTCACTCACTCACTCACTCACTCACTCACTCACTCACTCACTCACTCACTCTCACTCACTCACTCACTCACTCACTCACTCACTCATTCGCGCAGTACAAACTGTCTGTTCCAAAGGTTTAACTTCAACGTACATCATTATAATTATATTAATTATAATTATATTAATTTACTGTCATCTCGCTCGCAGTTTTAGATTAAATTCAATGTTCAATTTTTAACTTCTGTTGCCCTTTGGAATGTGCCGCCCCCTATTGCCATGACCTCGTTTGACCCCATAGTAAATCCGTCATTGATAGAGGGCGCTAGATAAATGAATCGTTCATTAGGGCCCAATCATTATCGCAGCCTCTGCTACACTCTGTCCGTGGACATCATCATTAGTGACCGTGGCTCAACGCCCGTAGGTGTCCGATGCCGTTTTCACTATGTTCTTCCATTGTAGTCTGTCTAATGCGGTGTGGCTCAGTTCCTGCAGTATTGTTCCTCACCAGTTATATAATTTTAAAACGATTATTCCCAGCCAATGTTTTCTACTAAAATTTATCGATAGGTCGTTAACGGAACGTTAGTTCTACAAGATGTCGTTAAACACTATGCAACATAAATCCACAGTTCCATTTAGACACCTTTAAAACGCAGCCATTCTCAGCTATATAGTCACTATACGCGTTTATTCTGTGGATGACATCATACTTTTATGATCTGAGGCGCAAGGTCGACTTCAACGTAACTGACATCCACAAGATCTCGGTATGCACTAAACATTGCCACATAAAATCCACGACTGCAGCTATCGTCATCATCATCATCATCATCGTCGTCGTCGTCGTCGTCATCGTCGTCGTCGTCGTCGTCGTCGTCATTATCATCATCATCATCATCATCATCATCAACAACAACCGTGCACATGGGCTCAACGCCCGTAGGTGTCCGATGCCGTTTTCGCTGTGTTTTCCACTGTAGTCTGTCTAATGCCGTTTAACTCAGCTCCTGCAGCGACGTTCCACACCATTTGATGATATCGTCGAACCATTCTTCATGACTTCGTCCTCTCTTGTTTGTACCATCCATCATTCCGAACTTTAATTTCCTGATCTTCCTGTCATTACTATTCGACGTAATTGCAATCCAAGCGATAGAACGCAATTAAAGAATAATTTTTATTAATAGCTTCTGGAGGAAAGGAATTTTGAAAATGTCATAGCAGAGGGTTGTGTAGTTTATGTTTAACGACGCCGTGTCATAGCGAAGACGATCATTGCCGCCCTTCTCAGTTATCTAGGCTTCGGACTGGCCCCTCCGGAGTATAAGGCAGTGGAGGAGTTGAGCTAGGCGCAGCCAGATGTACTTCCCCCCACCCCGTGCTAGGGCCTAACTGCCTATTAAGGGACAAAGGTCGTAGACAATCCAAAGAGCTAGAAAACCGTACTTTCAACATTGAGCTTCTATTCCCTCATCGATTCACTTGTTATTAATTATTATTAATTAGTAACTTCTATGTCGCCGATATCTGATGCACAAAGCATCAAGCGATGGCGCAAGAAAACAAAACCGTAATCAGGTCAATATCCAGAAGATCAATTCGTTAATACAGAGAAGCAGCCTATGATAGATAAGCGACATGATAAAGCTAAGGAACACGACCCACGCCTTCCATTTAACGGTTCATTTCCATCCTGGAATTTATATTGCGCCTCACTATCGCTAGCGGATTCGTTCTGTTAAGTTGCATCGGTTAGAACGTACGTCCCATGCATCTCGATGCGCGTGATTCCAGATTCGCATGCCGATGGTGGTTTGTTTCACAGCTCAAAATGTTTGTTTTACGATATCCGTACACGGGGACCTTATATTCAAACGGGCATCAGTGGTGAAGGATCTCACCCAAGCAATTCATTGCAAAATGTTGCAGCATTTAGTGTCTACACACATCTTGTGCCTGCCAGATTCATTGACATCGATTGTACCATAAATAGAAGATTGGCCACAGAACCTAGCGATTGAAAGAAATTGGTAAATATGTTGCAGAATTTCAAACGATGTGTTAATTGCAGTCATGGATTTTAGCAACATTGTTTATTGCTTATGGAAATCTTGTGGATGTCATTTACGGTGAAGTCGACCTTACGCAACATAGAACACAAAAGATTCAACGCGACTTGAGAATATTTAACTAGGAATTGCGGCGTTTTTAAGATGCGCTGTAGTAGGTTTGAAGAGCATTGTTTTGAAATTTATAGTTTAGCAACATCTTCTGGATGTCAGTTAAAGTTTAAATCGACCAAAACGTATACACCCAGTCCCTAGATGTAACCCGTCAATGAGCGCGACTGGCTTATATGTAGCTTATTGTGGCAGTGTTTCAAAGGTGTCTAAATAGAACCATGGGTTAATGTAGCAATGTTTAGTGTTTAACAGCATCTGGAAGATGTCAGCTCCGTTGACGTCGACCTATTAGACATCTAGTCACCGAACGAGATTTGCGAACATATCTATCTGCGATTTTCACCTTTTAAAGGTGTTTAAACAATGGATTTCATGTATTCATGTCCATTTTACTAGCAAATTGTCTGTTCCAAAGTTTAACCTTCAACTTGTATTAGATCAAAACTCACCTACTGCTCCCTCATTATAACATGTCTATCATAACCTTTACTTGTGATCATTATAATTATATCGTTTTATCTACGTTAATTTATTGTCGTCAGTAGTTAACAGAGGGGCGCAGCTAAAACAAACAATAGGCGATGACATCGTCGAGGATGTGATGACGTCATCGGCTATTGTTTGCTTTGGTTACCGCCCTCTATTAACCACTGTCGTCTATCTCGCAGTTTTAAATTAATTCAATGTCCATCTTCTGAGTTCTGTCGCTCATTCGACTCCATAGTAAGTCCGTCATTGGGCAGAGGGCGCTAGATAAATGAATCGTCCATCACGGCAGAATAGTCATCGCAGCCTCTGTTACTCAAGGACCCAAACCTCGAACATCTGGCGGCGAGGTGAAAACTATCTGATCCAACAACTAATGACCTCCGTGTGACCCCTAGTACAACTCTTACGGTAGACCACGTAGATAGGAGAGCCAATTTGCATAGTATTTAAATTACGGCATTACATTTACAGTACGGGCATTACATTTACTCAGCACGAGGGGCTCCCGATCCCTCTGAGCAGGGGTTCCTATCTGTTCCTTTTGCCCGTTCCTCTACCAGGCAGCATCGCCTTTTCTCGGTGGTGGGCCCTCTAACCTGAAATAGCCTTCCCTAATCGCTCCGCTTACTACCCATAACCTTTTCTTCCACGTTATCTTCTCACCTTAAGACTGCTCTATTCAGCCGTGCTGGAATCAGGAGCACCTCTGAGTAGTTCTCCTTGAAGGAGGCGTTATATAAATTCCGTTATGAATGAATGAATGAATGTATATTACGGGTACTACATTGCGGGCATTTCCATTCGCACGGCCCCTAACAGAGGTCAGTCTTGTAGTATAGACCTTGAATACCGGTCGATTGATGTGTGGTTAACGATGCTGTGTCACATTGGAGATATTGATAAACGTCGCCCTCCTCCTCTACCTAGATTTTTGACTGGCACCAACCCGAGTATAGGGCGTCGATTTATGTAGCAGGATTCAATCAGTTGTATGCCAGTTAGGCTACGTTAAAGTTGACCTTACCTTACATAACAGATTGGCCACAGAAGCTTCTCGCGATTGGTTGGTTAGTTGCTGTTTAACGACGCTGTGTCATAGCAAAGAAGATTAGCGTTGCCCTCCTCCTTCTTCCAAGCTTGGGTCTGGCACTGCCAGAGTACGAAAAGTGGCAAATTGAATGCGATTGGCAAATATATAGCTGAGAATGACAGCTTTTTAAAGGGGTATTTAACTCAAACCCTGGATTTTATGTAGCACTGTTCAGTGCTAAGCGACATCTTGTGGATGTCAGTTACGTTGAAGCTGTCATAACCCTTCGCAGATCAAATGGGGATAGTATCGAAAGAATGCACGAGATTGGTAAATATATAGCTGAGAATGGCAGTGTTTTAGTGGTGTATAAATGTAACTGTGGGTTTTATGTAGTATTTATGTAGTATTTAGGGCTGGTACTCATTAACAAATATTAATCGATTAATCTCCAAAATTTAACTTTGACTGATTGATTAAATTCAATAAATTTAGTATCTGTTACGTAAAGAGTGAAAACTGTTTAAAACGTAGTCACTGAATCAGTTATTACTTTCTTTCTCCAAAAACTCAATCATTCCACATGCTACAGTTCAAGTTGCAAACAATAAGTTGATACATGAGTGATGTGTTTGAACCACGGTAAGCGAACAGTTTATTGCAATGAAGACAGTTAATTTTTTCGCCATCTTCAACTTTTCAACAAGCATTTACATTAAATGTAAAATCCACTCAAAACCTTTCACATTATCATTATTTGCCATCATGAAATAAGTACGAAAATTAATCGATAAAACCGAAATCAATCGATTAAAATTGTCAATGATTAATCGACTAATTAATCGTTAAAATTGAAGCGCTAGTAGTGTTTAGTGTTTAACGACATCTTCTGTATGTCAGTTCCGTGGACGACAACCTACCATGTACTAACAGACGCGCCCATACTGGGTCCCTATACGCAGAATTGAAACTGTTAAAAATAGACCAAATCAGAGCCCTCCAGATAGGGAAATTCCTTTATCAATATGAGCACAAACTGCCACCAGCGTCCTTTGAAGGGTACTTCACTTTAGTCTTGCAGGTTCACGCTAATCAAACAAGAAATGCTCACTCGTACCGCACTGACAGGGCGAGTACAAATTTTCGATGGTTTGGTATTAAATCTTCAGGCCCTAAGCTATCGAAATCAATCCCTCAGGTTATCCGCTCCGCTACCACTTATTACGCTTTCAAAAAAATCTTAAAGAATTTCTACTTGGTTCGTGATCACCTGGATCTAAACCGAGGAACTCCCAAATGTGGCTCCACTCAGAAACGTTCTGGTATATTCTGTTCGGTGGGTGAGTGCGCGGCGTGGGGGTGCCGGGAGGTCGGCTGAATAGCCTCTGGCGCGAACTATATTTAGTTAAGTTAAGAGTAGTTAAGATTACTCAGATGGTTATTTTTTTCATTTTGGTTATGCTCTCCTTGAGCTTCTTTCTTTCCTTCTTTCTTCTTCTTTCCTCTGCTTTTCTTCCTACTTCTTATCTTAATCTGTCTTGGTAATTCTCATGTATAGGCGGCTCGTCAGCGGGACCTTGGTCCCTTTGGGTCTTCCTTTTGCCTTCCTAGACTCCTTGCGAAATGATTGCAGGATATATGTATAGATATGTGTTATAACTGTCAGGATTGCAATAAGCGACATTGAATTGTACACGATTTGTCGGTCGAACGCGGTTGGCGAACATGTATAACTAGATGTGGAATCGTTTAGAAGGTGTCTAAACTGGAGCAGCGGATTTGTGTATTAATGTCCCTGGTATTACCCACATCTTGTGATTGCCAGGGTCGATGACGGAAACTTAACATCCTAGGTCTTCCTGACCAAATCGAGAAAATCTTTGGCCCTTCCGTACACCTATCGAAAAACAAATTGTCTCTTACCTTCACCTCCGACTCATCTGTCCGCGCTCTCGGTATTACTTTTGATCCACGCCTCTCCTTCTCCAACCAAATCTCCAGCCTCTCGCGCTCATGCTTCATTCACTTCTGTGACCTCCGCCGCATCCAGCCCATGCTGGACCTTAAAGGCGCCTCCACCATTGCCGTACTTTGGAATGTGCCGCCCCCGATTGGACATGGCCTCGTTTGACCCAATAGTTACTCCGTCAATGAAGACAGGGCGCTAGATAAATGAATCGTCCATCAAGGCAGAATCATCATCGCAGTCTCTGTAACACTCTGTCCGCCGTCAGCGGGGAACTAAACCTCGAATCTCTGGCGGCCAGATTTTAACTAGAAGCCTTCGATTCTATAGCGAATGACCTCCGTTGACCCCTAGTACAGCTCTTCCGGTGGACCACGGGCACTAAAAAAGACAGCTTACATTACACTTGCATTGTAGGCATTACAATTACATTACGAGCATACGTGATCGCACAGTCCCTAACACAAGTCACTCTTGCAATGTAGTCCTTAAATGACAAGGCATTTAATGTGTAGTTTACGACGCCGTATAATAACGAAGATCGCTCCACCGTTATCCAGACTTCGGACTGGCACCACCCAAGTATATGGCATGGATTTTATGTAGCAGTATTTAGTTGTGTAAGACAGTGGTTCCAAAACTATGGTCCGCGGACCGGTGCCGGTCCGCGAGCCCTCAGTTGCCGGTCCGCGAAGTAAATCAGGAAAAACTACATTTTCTGGATTGGGTGTTGCTTCGAACTATCTTCAAAAACACGATTGCCTCATAAATTAAGATTTGTTCTGGAAGTTAATGTATTTCAGATATTGTAAACTAAAACTGCCGAATAAATAGTTTCTCGACGAATTGCTGACAGGTCAAATAGATCTTGTTCACCTTTACTAGAAATTTTGATCGTAACATTTGGATTTTTTGACCGGGAATTAGAAACCGGTTGTGACTTATCTCTTTCGTCTTTAATAATTTGGTCACTGCTTTCGTCAATAGACGGGTTTACTTTTAGGTTTGATATTGTAAGTACAATATATTATAAATTTGAAATTTACAAGAATAAAATATAATATATATATTAATGAAAAGCATTAGCATGAATTATTTAATTTAAAAAAATGCAAAGTTTTGATTCATATTGGACCAGTGAATATGATATTATTTCGTATCACATTAACTTGCTTACAACTTATTTTATAATTAGAACTGTGGTTAAATTTGTGACATTTTCCCAACAATATCCGCTCCTTTCAATGTAACTTTATAATTTGTACCAAATTCCAATATTTTTTAGTCTAATTTTCGTTTTTTAAATCTTATGATTAATACATCTTTAGTGATTGAGAAAGAAATAAAACTAATAAATTGGGTGTCGGTCCTGCTGCAATGGGAAAATTCCTGCCGGTCCGTCGCATTGAAAGTGAATTCCTGCCGGTCCGTCACGCTGAGAAGTTTGGGAACCGCTGGTGTGAGACATCTTGATATGTGAAACACTAATTACCAATCGATTAAACGCGAATGGTAAATATGTTTATGAGAATGGCAGCGTTTTAAAGGGGTGTTAACAGCAGTCGGTTTACGTAACATTGTTTAGTGCCTAACTACATGTTTTGGACGTAGAAGCTGAAGTTGACCTTACTCTTTGCGCAATACTCTCTCAAATAATATGGCGAGTGAATGCGACCGGTGACTAAGCAGCCGAGAATGACTGCGTTTTAAAGGAGTGTTTAGCGACATCTTGCGGATGTCAGTTACGTTGAGATCGACCTTAGCCTACACATGAGAATCCCGATTGAAAGAGAGAGGTGAATATGTAGCTTTGAGTGACAACGTTTTAAAGGTGTCGAATTGTTTATAGTTTAACGACATCTGGTAGATGTCAGTTCCGTTGACGACTACCTACCAGAAATTTTCCTACAATATTTATTGATAGAATGCGATTTGCTGTTTCGGAGTTTAAACTTCAGCTTACATCATTATAATTATATTAATTATAATTATATTACTTTACTGTCGTTCAGCTCGCAGTTTTAAATTAAATTAAATGTTCAATTTTTAAGTTCCCTCGCACTTTGAAATGTGCCGCCCCTATAGGCCATGGCCTTCTTTGACCCTATAGTAAATCCGTCATTGGGCAGAGGATGCTAGATAAATGAATCGTCTATCAGAGTAGAATCGTCTTCGCAGCCTCTGTTACACTGTGTCTTTGTCACCAGGGTCCCAAACCTCGAATCCCTCGCGGCGAACCCCAAGCCCCGATCCAACAGCTAATGACCTGCGTGTGACCCCTGGTACAGCTCTTCATGTGGAAGTCTTCCACGGAAGACTGTCCCTTATAGAATTGGAGAAGGAAGATCCTCTCTGCTATCAAAGAGGGCCTCCAGCAAGAGCGGCAGGACAGAGATCCACTTGTATAGACGCTCCTTGAAGCTGTTGACAGAGCGAGAGTTCAGACAGACGCTCTTCGACCAATGTGCAAAGCGACTAACCACTTTCCCCAAGTCACACCCGAAGAGGACCGAGGGAAGCAAACCTCGACGAGGTTCCAAAGGCAAAAGGCCTACGAGCCGAGACTCGGGAAGTCGGGGTCGAGGCGGAAGCTGAGCTCGAAACGTCTTGCCAGAATTATGGCATACACTAGGCTTCAGAAAGCCTTCCGACGAGACCGTAAGAGGTGCACTGAGATAGTCGTGGAGGAGACATGGGAGCAGGACGAAGCAGCATTGACCTTGGAGGACTAAGACCCATTTTGGAGTGTAAATCTGATGCTGATAGCGAGAGAAGACTGGTGAAAGAGGAAAGTAAACTTTATGGAAGACAGGAAGGTATAGGTAAGAAAGGAATATAAAGATAATAGAGAGACGTAAGGATAAGAGAAGAATGTAAAGGTAACAGAGCAAGGCGACGATCAGAGAATAAGGTAAATGTAAGAGAAGAAGGTCAAAAATAAGAGGGGGTGGTCAAGGAGAGTGAGAAGAGTGACGATAAGACAAGAAGGTAAAGATAAGAGAGGAAGATAGAGGTAACGGAAATAGGTTAAGATAAATTGCAAATGTAAACTACGACTCTTGAAATCGTCCATTAAGTACATCACCAAAATATATTAGGGAGGTATGGGTGACCTAAATGCGGCCACCCTGTTAATCGTTGTTGGCTATAGCTGCATTATAGGACGGGGTACCTTGCCACGTCCAGCAATTCACCATAAATAGATTTTAAAAACCACTACTCTCTCCGTCTCCTTACCCACGACCGCATCATCCCCACAGGGTCACATCCTGCACCAACTAGTATACCTCCAACCAAACAGACCTACTTATCCCTCCGTCCCCGTACCCATGACCTCATAATCCTCCCACAAGGCCACGTCGTGCACCAACTAAATGTAGTCTTTGAATTGATGCTGTGTAACATTGAAGATATTGATTGACGCCGCCCTCATCCTCTATCTAGACTTTGGACTGGCACCACGCGAATATGCGGCTTGAATTATATGTAGCAGTATTTAATGTTTAACGACGTCTTGGTGTTTAATTCAGTCGTATAGCGCATTGGTTAACATCTGGCGTAGAGTGCGAGAGGTACAGAGATCGAGTCCCATAGGCGGACATGCTTTGTAGGCTGCAATTTGCGCCGTGTATTGCAGGCTGTCTGTTCTGTTAGTAGTTAAGATTGATTGACGCCGCCCTCATCCTCTATCTAGACTTTGGACTGGCACCACGCGAATATGCGGCTTGAATTATATGTAGCAGTATTTAATGTTTAACGACGTCTTGGTGTTTAATTCAGTCGTATAGCGCATAACATGTACGTGTACAGTGCAGTGCGTTTGCAGGCGCTTAATTAAAGAATAAATATTATTATTATTATTAGATTTAATGCTGCATTATTTGTTTTGTGTGTAGCTACAGCTTGTGGTTTAACGTCGACCCTGACCTACATGGGCAGTTATAAATATCGCTTTGACCTGGCGATTGAACGCAATTGGTATATATGTAGCTGAGCAAGTCTACGTTTTAAAGGTGTCTAACTACAGTCGTAGATTTAACGCTGCATTATTTTGTATTTAGTGTTTATCGACATCTTGTTGGTGTCAGTTCCGTTAAAGTCAATCTTACGCTTCACGCGAAAGACCATGGGTCTGTCGATCAGAGGCGCGTTTACATGTAGGTGCACCACTGAGGTCAAAAAAAGACGAAGGTAAAGTCTAGGGCTCCCAAATCTCGGTGGGCCACTAAACAAATGAAATTTTTTTTCTATTATAAAATGTAACATAATTAAAGCAAATAATAATAATAATAATCTTTTCTTTATTTAAGCCCCTGCCAACCGCACTGCGGTGTACAGCGAACAAACATATAGTAGAAACGGCAGCCACGAAGGGCGCCTTACATACATGTATACAGTCGAAGCACATGATACCAGTATTACAGGAGTCGAATATAATTGTGTTTTATATGGCAGCCAACAGGGCGCCAATCACGGCCTACTTATTCATTTAACCACCGCCGCCACCTAGCGAGTGGAAGGCTGAATGAACCTAACGGACACTACGGGAATCGATCTTGGTACTTACTGCTCTTCACGCCAGTGTGTTATCCATTACTCTACGGGCTGCACATTCATTGAAAAGCTTCTATAAGTAATCATAATTACAGGATCAATAACATTCACAAAAACGGCTTCAAGTTCAACTTCGTGGGTTTTTGCACATGATTGGCTAAACATCACCAGAGTTTCAGACTCGGTCTACACTTTCAGAAGGGTCCCAAAAATGTTTGCGCCTAGAGCCCACTTTCTGTAACGCGCCTCTGCTGGCGATTAGGCCTATATATATTTATATGTTAACGACAAAGACTAACTGTCTCTGCAGTGCATGTTTTAAGAGTATGCGGTTCATCTAAAAAAAAGTAAGTCACCTCTTGATGACCTCTTTTCAGAAACGACAATGCATTTTTCTAAGTTTACTGCTGGGACAAATCTTAAAACTCCTGCAACATTGTCCCACTAGTTATAGTTTAAATATACATTGCCTGGGACAAATCCAAGACTACTGGGACATTTGTCCCACTAGTTATACAGTTAAAATATGCAGAGACGATCTCTGCCTCAACATTTGTAAGACTCGATTGATCTGGTTTGGAACTACGCAGCAGCTTGCTAAACTTTACTTTCCATTGCTGGGTGAGAAATTCTCTGCTTACACCTACTCTTCCACCGTCCGTGACTTGGGCATCACACTTTACTCCTGCATCACATGTACAGAGCATATCTCCAACATGACTCGCTCCTGCTTCTTTGAACTGAGGCTCGGTCTAACCTTCTATAACCATAACCATAACCACCAGTTCATTGGTCCACCAGAACGTTTACAGTACACGTCATACATCATCTTACACTACGAATGCTCAGCTGGGCACAATTGGGGCACCTGAAAGGACCGAAGGGTCCCAAGTAAATGCATGAAGCTAGGCGGTCATTCAATAATTTTACGCTAGTGAAAACCAAAATTTATGTAGTGAAAGCCCAATGATAGTAGTCCCCAATATATATATATATATATATATATATATATATATATATATATATATATATATATATATATATATATATATATATATATATATATATATATATATATATATATATACGCACCGGGGATTTGCCGTAGTTGGTCCCACGACCTGGAATGACCTGGAATGACCTTCCCCCTCTACTCAGGGTCAAACTAATGACTGGCTTTTCCTCAACGGTCTCGCGTTCCCTAAAGGCATTTCTGTTTCCCGGAGCTTCTGTGCTGAGAGCGCCTCTGAATAGTTATTCTGCGAGGGGCGCTTTATAAATTTAGTTTCTGTTTAACGACGCTGTGTCATAACGAAGACGATCATTGTCACCCTCCTCAGTAATCTAGGCTTCGGACTGGCAACACCGGAGTATAAGCAGTGGAGGATTTACAAATCGAGTTAACTAGGCGAAGCCAGATGTACCCTGCACCCCGCTATGGCCTAACTGACTGTTAAGAGCCTACATGTAATGTGGAAGAAAACGCAAAGGGTTCTAAGGTATAAGAAAACAGGAAGAGCTAAACAAACCGTCCTTCCAATACCAAAGCATCAAGCTTCCATCAACTCGTCGATTCACTTATTATTAATTGCTGTTAATAAGTAACTTCTATGGCGCCGGTGTCTGATGCACAAAGCATCAATCGATGGCGCACAAAAACCAATCCGTAATGAGGCAAACATCCAGAAGGGCCATCCCTTAATACAGAGAGGCAGCCTTTGATGCTTTAGCAACACGGGAAAGCTAAGAAACCCGACCCACGCTTTCCATGTAACGGTTCCTTTCCATCATCGAAGTTATACTGCGCCTGATTATGGCTGGTGGATTCGTCCGGTTAGTTACATCGGTTAGACTAGAGCGTATGTCCCATGCGTCAGTTCAGTTGGCGTCGACCTTCTTTCGTTACAGAAGTCGTGCTGGAATGAAATTCTGACGATTGAACGTGAATGAGAGTATTTATATTTGAGAATTAAAGCGTTCTAAAGGTGTCTAAGCCGAGCAGTGTATTTCATATTATTGTATTAACGACATCATTGGACTGGCGGGGTCGTTGACGGAAAACTTACAACGATTCAAAGCAATTGCTATCCAAGCGATGCTTTTCTCCTTCTCTCTCCTCTGTCAGGTAGGCCTATTCACCGACGATGAGGCCTTAACATGACGTCTCCACATCGTTCTGCCCCTGATTTTATCGATGGCATCCCTCATGTTCAAACCCTGTGCCTTCAAATCCTCCTTTACATTATCCATCCATGTCTTTGTCTTCCTCGGCTTCGTGTTCCCTCTACATGGCCATGTAGAGCTGCGAGTGGGAGCCTTTTGTCGCCCGTTCTTGTTACGTGTCCGAACCATGTGAGCCTTCTTTTCCTGATCCTGTCCACCATCTGCCCCACCTCCTCTCTGGTCACTTCATCTCGGATCTTATCTCTTTTACTTGTGCCCAGTATTCTCCGCAGCCAGCTCATTTCTGCCACCAGCAATCCAAGCGATTAAACTTTGATAGATATGAAGCCGAGAATGGCTGCGTTTCAAGGGGGTGTATAACTGCAATCGTGGGTTTTATGTAGCATAGTTTACTGTTTAGCGACATCTTGTGGATGTCAGTTACGTTGAAGTCGACCTTACGAAATTGGGCAACGTGGGTCTAGCGATTGAACGCGAGTGGTTAATATATAAAGACAAATATATGCGTCTTAAAGGTGTCTAACTGGAGCAGTGGATTTCATGTATTAATGTCCATAGTATGATACGGACATCCTGTGACTGCGAGGGTCGTTGAAGGAAACCTTACAGCGATTTGTGATAAGAAAGATGAGTTAACTAACAGGATTACCACGAACCTCTCACGGCGAGGTGAAAACTATAACCCCAATATAGCAGTAATGAACTCCGTGTGACCTCTAGTACAGCTCTTCCGATCAGGGCTGTAGTGGTAAAATTAGAGGTGAGTACACGCTTCCGGTTAGTTTTCCGAAACAAATTAGAGGTGAGTATGCGCTACAGTATTTTGTGAGTATACACTATAGTATTTTAATATAAATAAATATACATATTTTATGAGGTGAGTATACGGTCTCCAGAGGTCAGTACACGCTGTATACCCGCGTATACCCTCGACTACAGCCCTGCTTCCGATGGACCACGAGCACCAAAATAACCAGTTTAATTACATTTAAGTTACATTTAAATTACTGGCAATAAATTTACATTACGAGTTTTATATTTACATCACGAGCATTACACTCAAACTGCTAGCATTACATTTACATAACGGGAATAACATTTGCATTACTGGCATTATATTAATATTACTGGCATAACATTTAGGCCTACGCAACGAGCCTTACATCTACATCACTAGCATTACATTTAAAATTGCGGACATTATATTTACATACTGGCATCACATTCACACAACCAGAGTTACATTTACATTACTGGCATACGTTCACATTACGACCATTACATTGACATCACGGGCATGCTTAATCGCACAGCCTCAAAGGTCAAGCCTGTAACGTAGTCCTTAAATTTGCATTGCCATTAATGTATAATTAAAGGCGCCGTGTCGTAACGAAGATGATTAGAGTCGCCCTCCTTCTTTATCCAGACTTCGGACTGGCACCACCCGAGTTCACGGCATGGATTTATGTAGCTGTATTAAGTATTTTGAGACTTCTTATGTGTGTCAGTTCCGTTGACGTCGACATTACGGTACACCTCAGTGTGTCTTGTACTCCAGCAACTGAACGAAACTGGTAAATATGTAGCTGAGTGTTCTGCGTTTTAAAGGTGTCTAATTCAGTCGTGGATCTTATGCAGCGTTGTTCAGTTTTTAGCGATATCTTGCGGTTTAATGTTGACCTACCATGCATAGGAAATAAGCATTAAGAATCTGGCGATTGAATGATGCTGCATCGAATTTCTGTAGCAATATTTAGCATTGAACGATATTTCTCTCTCGGAACCTAGAGATTGATCGAGATTAGTAAATATGTAGCTTAGAATGGCTGCGTTTCAAAGGTGTCTAATTAAAACCGTTGATTTTCATTTCTCATTGTCTAGCGCTTAGCGACATCTTGTGGATTTCAGTTACTCTGAAGTCAAACTTTACCAATACAGAAATAGCCCTAAGGATATCATTTAGCGATTGAGCGTAATTGGTAAATATGTAGCTGCGAAGGGGTACGTTTAAAAGGTATGTAACATCGGTGTCTAAATGGAACAAATGGTTCTATGTAGCATTGTATTGTATTGTATTGTATTGTATCTAAACATTTATAAAGCGCATCTCATAGTATTCGCTAGTCGGTGCGAAAGACTCAGCGAATAGAAAGTGGTTTTAAGACGCTGTGTCATAACGAAGACGATCACTGTCGACCTCCTCAGTCATCCAGGCTTCAAACTGGCACCACCGGAGTATAAACCAGTGGAAGGATTTCAAATAAGTCTAACTAGGCGCAGCGGGATGTACCCTCCCGGGCTATGGCCTAACTGCCTATTAAAGGCCTAAGGTCGAATAAAACGCAATGATTTTCACCCGAAACCAAAGCATTCAGCTTCCATTAACTGATAGATTCACTTCTATTAATTGCTACTAAAAGGAAGGGCATCTAAAGGTACCTAATGCACAAAGCATCCACCGATGGCGCACCAAACCCAAGCCGTAATCAGGTAAATAACCAGATGATCAGTCTGTAAGACAAAGAGGAAACCCATGGTGGATAAGCAACATGGGAAAACTAAGGAACTTAACCCACAGTTTCCATGTACCGTTTCTTTTCCATCCTGGAATTTATATCGCCTGTCTGTTCGTCCGGTTAGTTACATCGATTAGAGCGTACGTCCCATGCACCTCTATGCGTGTGATTCGAGATTCGTATACCGATGGTGGTTTATTTCACGGATCAGAGTCTGCTTCACACGGGGACCTTAAATGGCATGGCACCTTTTCCAACGGGGAAGCGGTGGTGAAGGATCTCGACATTTCAATTCATTGAAAAACGAGGAGGGTCAAGGCCAGAGGTCGACTACCAACTGAAACAGAACAAACTTTCAATGTAGCGGCAAGAGAAGAAGGTAAAGAAAAGAGAGGAAGGTGAAGGTAAGAGTCAATGGTAAAGGTGAAGAGTAAAGTAAAATTAACACCGTAAGGTACAGGTAAGAAACGAAGATAAAGATAATGGAGAAAGGTAAAGATTAGAGAAGATGATAAAGGTAAGGGATCAAGGAAACAATGAGAGTGTAAGGTAAATGTAAGAGAATACTGTCAAAATTAAGAAAGGGAGGTGAAGGTGAGACAGGATTAGACAGGAAGATAAAGATAAGAGAGGTAGATAAAGGTAGCGGAAATAGTAAAAGCTAAATGCAAAGGTGAAACTAGGAATCCTCATATCGTCCATTAAGTACGTCCCAAAACAGAGGATAGGGAAGGGTGACCTGAATGCGGCAACTCTGTTGACCCTTGTCGGTTATAGCTGCACTACAGGGCGGGGTAACTTGCCACGCCCAGAAAGTGCACTATAAATAGATTTTTAAAAAACATCCTACTATTCCATCCGTCTCCTTGCCCATGACCGCATAATCCCCACAGGGTCAAGTCGTGCACCAACTAAATGTAGTCTTTGAATTTACAGGCCGATTAAAGCCCTAGGTTTTAGGTTTGGCGGTTTCCCTCGTAGAATGAAGTGACCAACGACTGTAGGCGGTTCAAGTAAGCATCTGTCGGCCAATGGGCGTTGATTTCATTTTGGTTTACACATCTTACAAGCATAGGCTGCTGAATTTAATTATATGCATAGCCTAGGCAACATCGTCCGCTTTGTGGAATGGAGGCGAGGCGCAGGGACGGTCGGTCGATCGGTGGTAGCCCCCACCCTAGGCCCTTCACCCTCCCTCTGGCCTACCCCGATCAATTGACCACTTGTATATATAACCGAGCTTTGGGTCGTAAACCTGTATATAAATGCCAGCTGTTGATGCTGTCACCGTTGCCTTATTATACCCGGAACACTAAAGACAATAAGCTGTATTTCATATTCTAAGAATTTGCACCAGTATCAGATGCTAATATACAGCCTAAGGAAGAGAGACTAGGTCACATGCCAAATTATGCTAATGAACTTAGGAAATGAACTTAGGAAATGTCCTTTCACAATTGAGTCTTGGTTTGCAGTACTCATTCTAGTTTGAATTTCGCTGCAGCAGAGTTGAGCTTCGTAATTTCTTCACTTCATAGCCATTTTAAATCGCATAGTCGATACAGCTTATATCTCGTGTCTGTATATTATATTATTATCTTATTTCAGTAGTGGACCTTATAGTAGTATAACATTGTATTTCGTTAGTGGACATATATTAGTATCATTATATCGAACTATTTCCAAAGATGGATGGAGACTACGCTGTACCAACGACACCGACTTCAGGTGTTGCAGTTGGCAACATGCGAACATTTAAAAAACGGTTGTCTGATGGATCTACCAAGAGTTATAGCTACCCTTACGTTTCTGTAAGGAAACATTTTGAATTAACTTTTACAACCGACAGTGATAAACTTAAATTTGAGCAAAAATGTGAGGACATTCGCTTGGCGTTGGGAGTAAAAAGTTTGAGAGAAGTTCTGGTGAAAGTCATAATGGATGTTGACACCAATAAGCTCTCTTCTGCAACTCAACATCCGCAGCAGACACTCACGATGTCTTCAGTCACGGAAGAAGTAAGTGAATCAACTTCACTGACTGATCCAGCATCTGTCACAGCAGCAATATCAGCAGCTCCAGCAACAGCTTTGGAGACTGCACATGAGAATTTTGTTGGGCAGTGCTCCAGCATTGCCCAGTTGATCGACACAATCTCACAACATTCATCCACATGTGTGACGCCGTATTCAGTGAAGTCATGGACACACAGTGGTCATGTGCTGTCGGTGGATATGGAGTGTGCGAAAAAACACTCCTTTCAGTGGAGTTCCTCATCCACAATAGACAGCGAGCGGAAGGAATTTGAAGTCAACCACCGAGTGATGTTGAGCTACCTGGCCTCTGGTATGACACCCATACAGTACGAGCGCTTTAGCGACTTCAGTCGGTTTGGACTATTGTCAGACCTTTTCCGCAGGAGGAATATGGTTACATTTAGTGCCATTTCTGAGAACCTGCGAAAGCAATCTATATTTGGCGCTAGAGCGCAGGAGTCTTCACTGTCGCCTGATGGAGCTATCTCTATAATGACTGACGCACGACATCATTGTAGACGAAATAGTTATCACACCGACCATGTTGCTATCGGGTTGAAAACTCACAAAGTCGTTGATATTCAACACATTAACGGGAATGATGATAACTGTTCACAGCGTCACGAGGCAGTGGGATTCGACAGGATGTACGAGAGCCTGGATCTCAGCAACATTAAAGTTGCCCATCATGTGCATGATCGAAACATGACAATCAACAAGCGCCTACGTGAGAGGAAGCAAGCCAGGAATTCCAATGACCGCTGGCACTGCACCCGTCCTATAACAGCCGGGGTGAAAAAAATTGGGCAAGGAGCACAAAAAAACATTGGAAAAACATGGCATCCCGAGCTTTCTGACAAGGGTGCTGCCATTCGAAACCACGTCTATTGGTGTATGGACAATTGCAATGGAGATGCCCAAACCCTGCGTAAGCTCATAGAATCATGCATCCCTCATTTTCAGAACAACCACAGCAAGTGCCATGAAACTTCCCACTGCAAAGAGCCGGGGCATATGATTGAAGTTCGAATTGTTTCAAATGAGGCTGCAATTACAATGCTCCAGGACTTTCTTCGGTCGTTGGTAGTGTACAAGCACGCTGAAGATTATGTCAAAGGCCACGACACATTTTATGTGGAAAGTTTTAATAACGTTTGTCTGATCTATCTGGATAAACGGATACACTACGGGAATTTAATGTACGAGCTGCGGAGCAATCTGGCTGTCTTGGACTGGAACGAACACGTCGACAGACCATACACGTCTATATGCACGACTGTTCGTTCGAAAAACCCACGTCGCCAAATCGGGAAAAAAGTGTATCGGCGCAAGACCTACGTATTTGTTGAGAACATTTGGAATTTGTACATTGCCGTGTGGTCAGCATCTAAAGCAATATCGGAGTCTGTGACAGAAACTTCTGCAGATAAGGAGACCTGCCAGAGTGAAATCTCTTCGGACGAATCCGATGACGACCAATTAGGAGACAGTGAGAGCTTTTCAAATGAAAGCAATGCACCCTACACAGTAGAATAACCGTAAGAGCTGTGACAATATTGTATGATACACTAAAATCAAACATATCAGTGCTACATAACCATCAACCGTCATTACACATAACCACCTTAGCATTCTGCTGTCTACTCTGCTTGACCTCCCCGGATTTTGGCCTGGCATAGGACAGAGAGATGTGTGGCAGAGCTGATGTGTGGCAGAGCTGACTGCTATCACACGCGTCCACAGGTGGCGGATAGTGGAACGACCTCTAGAAATAGAGGTCAGCTGCGAAATAAGCAGGGTTATATCTGACGAATAAGCAGTCGCGGACCAACAGCGGCAAGGCTAGTAGGGCACACTGTAGAAAAAGAGTGGCATTTTGCTTGACAACTAAAAGCTGCAAATATCCAATAACAGCCTTGTGACATGGGAGCACATGACTCAATTTAAATAAGCCTGATGACCCTCTGCCTAGCGGGCATGTGTTCATCACCAAGACTAGGTCCACAGCGGAAAACTGTGGTTGATGCCACGAAGGGCATCCGATCTGTAACAAGATGCTCCAATCTGTATAAAAATGAATCTGTGGCTTACCCCCCCTCAACGAGGTCCTAATCCAAGCAAGAAAAAAAGAAGATTGAACGGACAAGGGACTGTGGCCATTGCAAAATTGATTTGACATAGCACTTATGAAAAACCTAGTCTCCGTAACGTGGTTTTCGTGTGGCGCCGAGCAATTGAGGGCAATTCAGGTTTAAATCCACCTCTGAGTAGGAATCTTGAAGAGGCGCTATATAAATTTAAAATGGGGGAATGTTATGTTACATTGAATCATAGCTATGACAGGTGTACATAAGCAGCTCACAATCGATAAAATTCTGCTTTATGTCAGAAAGTAAGTGTACAATAAAAATCTCTCTGTCTAAACAAAGTCCGGCGAATTATCCAAAGTATCAATGTTACTCCCACTTGTGGCCCATGTAAGGCGTGCCTGTTGGATTCGGATACAACGATCTCACTTTTCGCACTACGCAATCTGGCATTATTTCCCGCATGTGAAGTACACCGTTCGATTCCGTTAGTTTCTTGGCCAGATATAATGGGCTCGTCCACCCACCCAAGTTGCAAATGATCTTCCAATATTTTCCATAAATTACTCTTCGTATTGGACTGTTAGCTGCATGCGCTGCTTGTCCTCCGCCAAGCCAACCTGGAGATGCAGAACCCACGCACGGAGAGAGAAAACAAAGAGGACAGGCGCCTTCCGATTGATGATTTTCACCCTGCAGCTGCAAATGATCAGCTGACACTTGAATGTCATGACTGTTTTGAGCCTCAATTTCTGACTCTGTACTATTTCCATTGGACGCGACCAAGACCTCCTTCGAAGCGGCATCCATACAAGATTTTCTTCTCTTTGGTGGTTCCAACTCTGCAATTGGAACAAAGGCAGTTTCGATTGGTTGGAGATATATTTATAATGTCATCAACATACAATTAGCTCTTTCGACTTGACTTGAACGACAGCTTAGCTGGGTTATGCATATGTTTATTGTCTTATTACATATCGTAATAATAATAATCATGGTAATTTTAATAATTACATTTTTAATTGGCCATTTATTATCATTACTGCTGTTACTGCTGTTCACATCAGTTGTCATTATACTAACATTGCTGATGTTATTATTACTATGTATTTCTATAGCATGGTTTGAGCTAAATATTTGCAAGGATAATAAATGCAATTTAATTTAATATTTATAAATCTTAGTTCAATCTTATTTGCGCACGTATAGCGCTACCTGAAGAACAATACAGGGTTCACCACACAAAACAATACAGGGTTCACCACACAATACAGGGTTCACCACACAATACAGGGTTCACCACACAAAACAATTTATACAATTTCAGTATATATATATATATATATATATATATATATATATATATATATATATATATATATATATATATATATATATATATATATATATATATATATATATATACGCATCGTCTTCATAATTACCAATTTTTTTCAAAATTCCAGTTGTTGTGAGCAAAAAATGCCCGTATGGCTTCCTCTTGATCGCCATCTACCACAATAGTAAGTTCGTATTTGTTCATGGCAATCTAATCGCATATAGAAACTACAGACTTGTTTCTCAACCCTGTAAGTATCTTCATAGCAATGAACTCCATAGTAATATGAGTGTATGGGGGGGGTAAATTTGGATAATTGGAACAACTTGTATACATTCTAGAAGTACAGGTATGACCTCTAGCCAGCTTACCTGGCTTTCGTATACACAAATTAGTCGACCCACAGCTCGGTTATATATATACAAGTGGTCAATTGATCGAGGTAGGGCCTGTACGGGGTATGCCCTGTCGGGTCTAGTCTGCCCTAGCGATGCATCTCCATCCATCCGTCCGACCGCTAGAGGGCCAGAGGGAGGGTGAAGGGCCTAGGGTGGGGGCTACCACCGATCGACCGACCGTCCCTGCGCCTCGCCTCCATTCCACAAAGCGGACGATGTTGCCTAGGCTATGCATATAATTAAATTCAGCAGCCTATGCTTGTAAGATGTGTAAACCAAAATGAAATCAACGCCCATTGGCCGACAGATGCTTACTTGAACCGCCTACAGTCGTTGGTCACTTCATTCTACGAGGGAAACCGCCAAACCTAAAACCTAGGGCTTTAATGCTGCGTCATATTGATAGACGTCGCTGTCCTCCTCTATATAGACTTTGGACTGGCACCACGCGAATATGCGGCTTGAATTTTATGTAGCAGTATTTAATGTTTAACAACGTCTAGTGAAAGTCAGTTACGTTGAAGTCGACCTTAAGCTTCGTAGAACAATGCAAACGTATGCATCTAGCAATTGAACGAGACGAGTTTTTATGTGGGTTAATGTCGACCTACCCTACATGGGAATTAAGCAATACGAATCTGGCGACAGAACGCGATTAGTGAATATATAGCTGAGAATGGCTGCGTTTTAGATGTGTCTAACTGCAGTTGAGGATTTTAGGTAGCATTGTTTAGTGTTTAGTGACATCTACGTGTTATTCAGCGATTTATTTTTTTTATTATTCCAAAAGTTTAACGACATCTTATGGCTACATAGGCCGTTGACGTCTTTACAGTTTTTTTTATATATTTCAGTTCATGTTCGTATAACTTTCATTCATCAGTTTCTTTCTTTCTGTTTTCTTTCTTTCTTTCTTTTTCTTTCTTTCTCTTGATTGTTTCATCGTTTGTTTCCTTGTTTGGCAAGTTATTGAGATGCCGTTGATTGACAGCTGGTAGCAGTCCATCTTTTTTAATATATAGATTAATATTTTAATTTACATGTTTATATATACACACGTATGTACATATGCATCATTATTCATTTAACCACTTGGCTTATATTCATTTTCTATTTGGCCCAAAGGCTCTTTTTCGACCATATCGGTTCTTTTCTTTTTTCAATGACTGATCCTATACATTGATTTACACACACACGCACGCACGCACACCAGTTTAGCAGTATTGTCCAAGGACCAATAATATTATAAATATCATTAGTCATCGATTATATCCAATTTAAAAAAAAGAAGAAAAAAAAGAAGAACATATTAGGTTATGAATTCCATACATTTTAAAACATTACAAATCACCAATTTATATATAACAAGCAATTATCAGTGTCCAGAAAAAAAATGTTATATGGTTAAATAACACAACGAAGAAAATAGTTTCTTGGATTACTTCAAATTAGTGAATTACCTAGAAATTAACAGATGATTAGTGATAAGCACATAAGAATCTGTCAATTAATTTCTTTTTATATAAACATTATGGTAACAAAATTTATAACTATTTACATTATTTTATCGGAGAACATCCAGCTCAAATGGCAGAACTCCAATATACATGTTGACAGTATTTTCAGATATAATTTACACTATTTATTTATGATATTTACATAATCTTTCCACTAGTTATAGTCATAAGTAAACTATATACTTCAAGATAAATATCTCGAACTGTCAAGATATTTTTAACAGTGTATTCCACTTTTTTCTATTCAGCGATTGGAAACCACTGATGAATATGTATCTGAAACTGGACCAGATTTAAAGGTGTCTACACTGGAGCAGTGTATTTCATGGATTAATTTCCGTTGTACTAACGACGGATTTTATATCCAAGCAATGAAATACAATTAATTAACCCTCGAATGCCCAAGGGGGTCCGACCGGACCCCAGACTCGCTTTTCCACGGATAACTTTAGAACGGCAGCGAAATTGTAAAAATGGTTTTAGGACATCCTAAAGCCGTCAGTTGGGCTTCGTATGGTATATTTTGCGTGATTATTCTACCACCCTGTAGCCCACAACTATAGCATATACTAAGGACACCCCCAAGATATGCGGCTGATGGTCATACTGGCACATGGTTTACCAGCCCAGAAATAAATTTTTCAACGCAAGTTATTGTGAAATACCATTTATCAATCGATTGGAAATTGAATTTGGATAATAACAAGCCAAATCCCGTTACAATATTCCATTCCTGTACCCCACAACCATAGCATATACCAAGGACACCCCAAGATATGCGCCTGATGGTCATACTGCCATATGGTTTACCAGCCCAGAAATAAATTTTTACGCAAGTTATTGTGAAATACCATATATCAGTCAAATACAAATTGAATTTGGATTATAACAAGCCAAATCAAGTAAAAATATTCCAATCGTGTACCCCACAACCAGGCAACAACTACATGCATACAATTGAACACCTGCGAAAATCCCGAAATTGCAAAACACTACAAACGAGTATTAAAGTTCAAATAAAGTTTCACCACGTGGCGCTATTGTGAAATACCTTATATCAGTCGATTGCTAATTGAATTTGGATTATAACAAGCCAGATCCCGTTAAAATAGTCCAATCCGTTCTCCAGATATCACAATGATAATGTGGCGGACTGGCCAGAGGTCTTGATTGTAGGTTTTCTCAATAATAGCTGTGTTGTTGACGCGTTATCTGGCGACGAGATGCATCAGCGGCCGATGCGTAAATGGTAGCGCTAACGTGATATTAAAATAGCCAATATTTAAGTTTTAGCTGGGATTAAGATTACTAAGGGATATGAAGCCGATGAATATAGGATCTTTTATCTAGACTATGTGTGTGGCTCACATCCGGGACCTTAGTAACACCGGCTAGTCAAACATGGGTCGGTTATAGCTGGCTTAACTAAATAAAAACACTTATCAATAGCTGCAGGATTTTGGCATCCTGTCTGTTACTTAGTTTCAGACTATTTATTTATTTAGACTGTCCGTAATTTACTTTAATCGCATAATTATGTCCTTATTAATAAATAAAAAGCTAAAAGAATCTAGAGCGATTCCGAGAGTGTTTACTTCTGCTCTGAGCCAAGTCGCCCCTCTCCAAAAAGCCCGGATGTCACTTTTCTAAAAATAGATGGCCACAGACATCGCCTGCGATGAACCAGAAAAGACGAACTCTGATTGGCTGACGCGTTGCCGCTTCATATCCCTTTTAGTAATCTTAATCCCAGGTTTTAGCTTGTTTTTGCCATCTTAGCGATTCAAATTATTAATTCGTATAATTTTACACGCCATCCGGTTAATTATTTAAGGCCTAAAGCGAGGGCGTCGTTTAATATCATCTTTTGATTTCGATACATTAGACACCTGTATTTGAGAAGGTGTGCGTAGGCTAGTATATAAAGAACAAGCCACGGTATAGTGTGGCGAGGGATAAGTAAAGACTGCCTCACGGTGTTTTGCTTATAACGTAGAGTGGCGATGTGTGCACTCTGCATATACAGCGATACGGTTCTTTAGTGTCGTTGGTTACCGGCTAATCAGTGCGCTCCCGAGTGACAGCCGCTCCAAAGGTGGTCTGACCAGTGCTGGCAAAGCGTCGATCCAACGGAGTAAGGGCCCGCTCTGTTGTAGATCGCGAGCAGTACCGAGTCTGATCATGGAAGGCTGATTCGGGAAAGACCGATCGTGAGAGATAAAGGCTCACAGGTCTGTGTCAGTAAAGTCCGGGGAAGGCGACCCCGGCGGTTCCGTTCGATAGATAGACGGGAAAGGTCCCGTCGGTGTCCGGTTCGCTAGTGACCGTTCGATAGTCCGGGGAAGGACCCCGCAGATAAACAGGTCTGTGTCGGTAAAGTTCGGGGAAGGTGACCCCGCTGGTAAACCGTTCGATAGTCCGGGGAAGGCCCCGGCGGTTCCGTTCGATAAAGACTGGGAAGCAGCCCCAGTCGGTGGCCGTTCGGTAAAGACGGGAAAGGCGAGCCCGCCGGTGACTGTACGATAGAAAGACGGGAAAGATCCCGTTGGTATCTGGTTCGCGTTACAGGGAAAGACCGATCGTGAGAGATAAAGGCTCACAGGTCTGTATCGGTAGAGTCCGGGGAAAGACCCCGTTGTTGACCGTTGGATATATACGCGGAAAGACCGCGCTGGTGACCGTCTGATAGACACGCGGAAAGGCTCCGCAGTTGACCGTTTGAGATACACGGCAAAGCCCGTTGGTTGCAGTCAGAGATACAAGGGCAAAGCCCGGTGGTAGCAGTCAGAGAGATACGCGGGCAAAGACCCGGTGTTGACCGTCAGAGATACACGGGCAAAGCCCGGTGGTTGCAGTCAGAGATACACGGGCAAAGACCCGGTGTTGACCGTCAGAGATACACGGGCAAAGCCCGGTGATAGTAGTCAGAGAGATACGCGGGCGAAGACCCGATTAGTGATAACTCAGTTCAAGTATCGTCAAATATTGGCTAACCAGTGCGATCCCGAGTACAGCAAAACTAATCACTCTTGGGTGTTGGATTGACCGCCGATTCGACAGGTTTGGGGCCCACCCTACCGTTAGATCGCGAGCCGGTCTGAATCCCGATTGTGGAAGTTTAGCAGGCTGAGTAAACCTCGGGGAGAGACCGATCGTGAGAGTTAGAGAAAACACAGGTCTGTATAAAAACGGGGAAGCAAAGTCCCCGGTGGTGACAGTTCGATTTGTACGGGGAGGTTGACCCCGTTGGTACCGTTCGATAACATCGGGGAACTACCGGTAAATTTTCCATTCGCGGTCACCGTGTTTGGTTCCCTTGCAGTCATAGTTACTCCCGCGGTTTACCGGCAAATATCCGTCCGGGAGACCATCCGGACGATCCGACCGTTGTCTGTTCCAGTGTTCGGGAAAGTTCCCACGGTGGGAAGATACACAGGTCTGTGTGCAATAACGGGGTAAAGTTACTGATATTTACCCAGAGATACCATTAGTAGAATCGTGTGTGAGAAACGAAGCCTACGAGTCTGTGCGCTCCCGGAAAAAGACACAACTGTTACGTTCTCTATTTTATTCAGAGAGTCATGTTCAAGAGATACGGCTAGTGGAGTAAGGGCCCACTCTGCTGCTCAGGTCTCGAGACAGACTAATTCTGAATAGCGAGAAGATAAAAGGTTGTGTAAACCGGGTAGGGATGCGCTGCAACGAGAAGATACAGCAGGCCAGATCCCTAGGTGAAGAGTACGAGAGTTCCAGGTAAACGGTAGAATAAATCAGACCAAGAGATTAACCTCAAAGTTCGGGTCGGGTAGTCGGGTACCCAGGTCCGAAAGAGACAAGTTCGCGTTTTGCTAGCCGAAGTTCAGCTAGTCAGAGTCCCTAGGTGAGGAGTACGGTAATCCCATGTATGAAGGGAAATAATAAAGCAGACCAAGAGAGCGATACGTGAAAGTCCGGGTAGTCGGATACCCGGCTAGAACTATATTTGCTTGTCGTAACACACAGCTCTGAGAACTGACTGAAGTGCGAGGCCGGGCCCCCTCGTGCGTAGGTCGGAACGAAGTTCTGTGTGTGGATAGGAAGGTCATAGAGAGAAGACCTTCACTATCAGAGTACCGTAGAGACCCCTTCAGGTATCTTTCGAAGCAGAATTTATTACTGTGTTGGTCGATAATTGCCAACACAGAAGACGGGTAAGGAAACTTATCCGTAAATGTGGTGTATGATAATATACGTGTGAGGCCGGTATGCCCTACACGGATATGGAGCGAGAGATACGTACGGTGGGAAGACGTATGGACAGGTGCCTAGACGACACGACGTAGAGTTACAATTGACAGTTGCCCAATAGACCGGTGTCTAGGACGATATGACGTTAAGACTTGTCACATGTATTCCTTGTTTCCGATACTTAGAAAACGTTTGGTGTCCCTTTTAAATGGCGATAGTTAAAGAGTCACGAGATGTATAATGGTACGTCAAAGTTCAGATCATGTGGAGAGTTGCTAAGAAGGCACACAAAAGAGAAAGACTCCTGCTGGTAAGAGAACGAACCCTGTTCTGAAGGACGGCCATCCTGCAGGACGTTGCCCACCCGGCGACCGCGGAAGAAGCAGAGTCAGACCCCGAGATAGAACGGTATAGTGTTGCCTTTCTTAAGCGGCCAATCCTGAATCTCCTCTGATAGAGAACAGCCATTTTACGTTGGAAGTAGACAAGGCAGAGTGACTCGGGTGGGGCTCCAGACGGGCAGTGGGCTGGAGTCACCACCACCACGGAAACCCGCCGGGCGCAACGAGAGTGCAGGCGTCCGGGCGGGCGCAGAACGCCACAATAACATTGGGCCCCGTTGGGCATTCGTGTACCAAAAAATAGCTTGGGCACTCGAGGGTTAATCCGCTCATTTAAAATTGTAACATCTGAAGGTTGTGAAGTTTGTGTGTCATAACGACGACGATAATCGTCGCCCTCCTCCTGTGGACAGCCTTAGGACTGGCACCACCGGAGAATAAGCCAATGGCAGAGGCGCAGCCAGTGCTAGGTTCTAACTGCCCGTTAAAGGGCCTAAGGTCCAAGAAAACACAAAGAGCTAAGCAAACAGTCCTTCCAATACCAAAGCATTAAACTTCCATCAACTCATCGATTCAATTATTATTAACCCGTTAATTACCGCTTTTTATTCAGTGGCCAGATTTTGATGTTCTTTTGCACATTGAGTCCTTTTAGTGAAAGTACACCAGGGCCAAAAATTTGAACACATAATTATCATTATTGGTTGCAGAGATATTTAGGTGTCCTTTTAAAAGGACGCTGAGCACATACGAGTCAAAACGCTACTAAGAATCAACTGTGTTGTTACATAGCACATCATAGTAATAGAAACAGCTGTGCAATGTCAAAATTAAAATAATACTGATAAAAGTGACTTAGTATCATAGTGACAAGGTCATTTGTTGTAACAAAATAAGTAAGCAAGCATTTTCTTTATTACCCAGTTGCGAAAAGCATTCAGAGGAACACACGTTATACGACAAAATCATATAGCATAAGAATTGTCAGGATCTGACAACAGTGAATTCTGGCAACGTCCAATGTCTTAGCTTTCAACATGGTGTAATGGTGATATTTCAGTTAATTGACTGTGGAAGGCAGCAAAGCAGTCGACATGTAAAGCAACAAGACATTTACTACACTGACGTGAAACTTTCTTGCCACAATGTCCACATCTCCTCTGCTTTGGAATGCTTTCCACGGTGTGATTCATGGTCATATCTCACCTCTGGCAGCACCGCGCTTCCTCTGCAGCATACAGGCTCCATGCTTTCGTTCTGAGCGGGTTGAGTATTTCAGAAGATATGGATTGACAATGCGCCGTGTAAATTCCAAGAGATCAAGTTTCTCAATTGCACTGGAATGACCATGTCTATGGAGCATCCAAGCGTTGTTAACGGATGCACTGACTAAGAAGGAGAAGACTGGCCACCACCACTTCTTAGTGCGGATAGAGATCCGGTAGGTTGCAATGTTTTGGTCAGCACGGTCGACGCCACCCATGAATCTGTTGTAGGCAATGACCACATGTGGCTGAGGGACAGAGATGGCCTTCTTGTCCTTGTTTCACCAACGCCGTGCTTGATCTAGTGGTGCTGCAGAATGACAGTTTGATGCCAGTGTAACAATGTTCCTGTCATGCCACTGAACCTTAGTAAGATGACCTCGACGATGCAATGTGGAGCCTTCTCGGTGGCTGGGCCTTCTATCTGAAGCTGCATGTCCTGCGTAGGGATAATTCGTGTACTTTTTATCACCGTTTGAAAACTCTTCTTTTTCGCCGGGGCTGGGCTGGGAGCGCTTCTGAGTAGATATCTTGAAAGGGCGCTATATAAATTTATTGAATAAATGAATGAATGAAAATAAGATTCCAAATTTTGGACATGAATAAGGATGAGCGACTAAAACGTAAGCCTGTCAGTGCTGGTTTGCACACTGAACCAAAACTGATATTACGGTACCATATATGCTCAGCGTCCTTTTAAAAGGACGGCACATTTTCATAAAAAATTTCCAAAATGAAATTTAAAAGAAAAATGAAATGATAAAGGAACGTAGTCATATAATAGCTACTCAAAACTCAAAAGAAAACTATTTTATATAATAGCTGAATAGTAAAAATAAATTACTAGTACTTCTTGATGGGCGCCATTTCTGGATCCCAAAATTTCACAACTTTGAGTGTTAAAAACACAAGCAAAATCTAAAACTTCTATAAATTTTTACACAGATATTTGTTTAACACATCAGTGGGACGCCAGAAAACAAAAATTATGAAGTAATTTGATGTGATCTAAAAAAATAAGTAAGTAAATATTACTGTCCTTTTAAAAGGACGTGGTCATTAACGGGTTAATTAATTAGTAACTTCTATGGTGCCGATGTCTGATACACAAAGCATCAACCGATGGCGCACCAGAACCAAGCCGTTACGAGTTAAATATCCAGAAGTAACAACAACAACAACAACAACAACAATAATAATAATAATAAAAATAATAATAATAATATGCAAACTTTAATATAAATTTCAATACATATGTATACATGTGCATCACAATTTTAAGACTGAATCTCGACCTAAATCAAACGTTGCAATGAATAAACGTATAAACCTATAATTCGCATTCTGTGGACATTTTATTTGCCTCATTTTGATACTTTTCTTTTGATAGTAGTAATAGTAAATGTCATGTAACGTGACGTAACGTAACGTGACACCATGACAGCCAATAGATGGCGATAACGGTGGGGGCCATAATTATGTGAAATATTAACCGACAATTAGACACCTTTAAATCTCTTTCCAGATATGCTATATAAATCATTTTGTCGAAAAGCTGTTTAATTGTATTTTTGTCGAAAAGCTGGTTAATTGTTTTATCCCGTAGATAGAAGTCAACGACCTCTGCGGTCATTAAAATGTCGTTAAACAATAAAAGCATTGTTTTTTAAATGAACTTATAAAGATAATAAGCATCTTTTCTGAATGGTGATGCAGGCGAAAGTAGAAAGAAATTTGAAGTCAATTAAACCATTTAGTTGCAAATTTACAATCTGTAAGGAATTACTGACGTAGATAAAGTCTCAGAAAATCGTGGGTACCACCTACGTTTATTAATCGCCGTTTAGAATCGACCCATAGGCGCCGTTTGGGTAGACAGAGTAACTGTCACCACCGGAGTATGAGGCAATGGCAGAGTTCCATATCAGTTGAACTAGGCGCAGCCAGATATATACTCCGTGCTAGAACCTAACTGCCTTTTAAGGGCCTATGGAAAACAGGAAGAGCTAAACAAACCGTCCTTCCAATACCAAAGCATTAAGCTTCCATTCACTCTTCGATTCACTTATTAATAATAATAATTATTAATTAGTGACTTCTATGGCGCCGATGTCTAATACACAAAGCATCAACCGATGGCGCAACAAAACCAAGTCGTAATGAGTCAGAAAAGCATTAAAACAGAGAGGCAGCCTATGATGGATCAGCAACATGATAAAGCTAAGGAACACGACCCACGCTTTCCATGTAGCGGCATTCCAACCTGGAATTTACATTGCGCTTCATTATAGCTAGTCGATTGGACAGATTAGCTACATCGGTTAGAACGAACGTCCAATGCTCCTCTATGCACCAACACCAAGCCGTAATTAGGCAAACATCCAGAAGATCAATGTGTTAATACAGAGAAGCAGCCTATGCTTAATAAGCAACATGGGAAAGCTAAGGAACTCGACCCACAAGTTCCATGTAACGGTTCCTTTCCATCCTGGAATTTATATTGCGCCTGATCATCGTCCGGTTTGTTACGTCGCTTAGAACCAGGGCTGTAGTGGTAAATTTAGAGGTGAGCACACGCTACCGGTAAGTTTTTCGAAACAAATTACAGGTGAGTATACGCTACAGTACTTTAATATAAATAAATATCAATATTTTGTGAGGTGAGTATACGGTCTCTAGAGGTAAGTACACGCTGTATACCCGCGTATACCCTCGACTACAGCCCTGCTTAGAACATGCGTCCAATGCGCCTCTATGACGCCGTACAATAACAAAGATGGTTAACATCGCCCTCCACCGTTATCCAGGCTTCGGACTGGCACCACCCGAGTACACGGAACTGACTTTATGTAGCAGTATTTAATGTTCATGACATCTTGATGTCAAAACACTAAATAGCAATCGATTGAACGCGATTGGTAGATATGTCTGCGAGAATGGTAGCATTTCAATGGGGGGGGGTGGGTGGGAGTGGGGGTGTTAACAAGAGTCGTTTTATGTAATACTGTTTAGTGCTTAGCTAGCTATTACATATTGTGGATGTTAGTTATACTGAAGTCGACTTATTATCTAATGCATGACTCTTTAGCTCGTAAATCCTTTGTCATTCGAATGTTATTTGCTTAAATTAATTTTATGAACTATGTACACCAAAATGCGGATAGCAGTTGCTTTAGGATATACTTACTTACTTCTTAATTCTAAAATGATCTGGCGAGTGAACGCGACTGGTGGATAAGTAGTCAAGAATTGCTGCGTATTAAAGGTGTCTAAATGGAACTGGATTATATGTAACATTGTTTCGTTTTTTACGACATCTAGTGGATGTAAATATTATTACGTTGAAGTCGACCTTACGCTTCTTATAGTATTCTGTTAGGCGGATGTATAACGATTGAACGCAATGGGTGAACATATAGCTGAGAATGACGAGTTTTAAAAGTGTCTAACTGGAAGTGTTTTATGTCGTTTTGTTCAGGGTTTTGCGACATATTGTGGACGTCAGTTACGTTAAATCGAGATTAACCTACAGTGTCCTACATAGAATGACGACGAAGAAAAGTTAGCGATTGAACGCGACTGGTGTATATGTAGCTTTCAATGACCGTGTTTTAAAGGTGTCGAATTATTTTGTTATTCAACGACATCTTGTAGGTGTCCATTTCGTTGACCTATCAGAAATTTTACTGGAAGATTTATTGATACAAGCGATTAGCGAACATCTATAACTGGGAATGTATCATTTTAAAGGTGTCTAAACTGGGGTAGTGAATTTCATGTATTAATGTGCATTATTCTAACGACATCATGCGACTGCCAGGGTCGTTGACGGAAACCACACGCTCGACGGAATTGCTTGGGATCCAAATAAATCTTATTTGATTGGAATTTAGTCTGTTAATCAGAGATAATAAATCATTCAATGGATCGTAAATCAGCCTAGTGATTAAACGCGATTCATGAATATATAAAAAAGAATACCAGCGTCTTAAAGGTGTCTAACTGGAGCAGCGGATTTCATGGATTAATGTCCTTTGTATTAACGACATCTTGTGACTGCGAGGGTCGTTGACGGAAACCGTACGGCGATTTTCTGTACAGCGACGCTTCGTGATAACAAAGATGAATTTACAAATAGGATCACCAGACAGACAAACAGATAGAAAGATAGACAGAAAGATAGACAGACAATTGGATAGACAGATAGATATATCGATAGAGAGACCGACAGACGGCGGACGGACGGACATAGAGACAGATTGATAGACAGACAAAAACAGAGAGAAAGATAGACACACGGACAGACAGAGCAGCACAGAGCTTACGGTGGAGAGGCAGAGACAGCCAAAAATAGAGACATTCGGAGATATACTACAAGAGAGGCAGGAAGGAAGACAAACAGAGAGACAAACAAACAGACAGGCAGACACACATACAGACCTGTAGAAAGACAAACAGACAAACAGGCAGTCAATTAGACAGACAGACAAACAGACACACACACACACAGACAACGCCGGATACATTTGTCAAGACTCGCTTAAGTCACATTAGTCTACTCGTGTATTTTTCTATTAATTTAATTCCTTGGTTTGTTTAAAAATATTTATTTCAAGTTTCTCTTATATCCGTATAAATAGAAAAACTTATTCAGATCACAGATGTTGCGAAATTATGAAATTGCGAAATTACGAAATATCAATGTATCCCCCTCCCCGTTTTTTCTCGGGCTTCGTCCATAATTATTTTCTAGAAAAAAGCACTGTATAAAAATACGAAATTACAATGTAATTACTTACAATTACTATAGTGTTTACACAATTGAATATAATAATAATCGATCCTTTTTCTGAGATTAAAATAATAATAAAAATGTAGATCTAACGAAATGGTCAGTAAGTTTAAAAAACGTTTGACTCAGAAACTTTCAAAAGCAACCGGCAGATCATTAGTTCTCTAGCTATTCTAGTTTATGCTCGCTTCGTTTCCATAACGACGGTATGCATGGCGACGATATCCATGGCGACGGTATCCATAGCGACGGCATCCATGACGACCGGCGTTTCTACACCGGGCTCACGGAACTATTGTTTTCGTTTAGGATGATTCCAGCCATTTTGGCTATGGCAGACTGTGAAAACAGAACGGCATGTCAAAGGTTAAGGTCAAGGGTTAAGGTCAGAAGTTAAGGTCAAGAATCAACGTCAAAGGTTACAGTCAAGGGTTAAGTTCAAGAGTAAGGCAGGGTTTGACGTGAATGGTCAGCGACAAGAGTTGAAGTCAAGGATCTATAACGGAAGTTGATTTCAACTGTTGAGGTCAAAAGGTGAATGTGAAGAGCAAAAGGAAGTAAAAGTCAGGTAAATTTAAGAGAGGAAGAAATACTGTCTCTTATGTTGACTCCAACAGGCAACTGTGTTAGCGCCTTCATTTTCTTAGCCTCGGCATACGATGGGTGGGAGGCAAATCCTCTCAGTTGCCGTCTGATCTTTCCACCGACACTGTACGGTCAATGTACTCATTAGAGTTGAGTAGACTAGAGGCGCAGGTGGAGCAGCATTCTCGAAACAACTTTCTGTCGTACTGTGAAGGCAAAGATAAGGCTGAAGCCAACTGGTAAAGTTAAAGCTGAGGAAGGTAAAACGTTAAACTAAAGGTAAAATGCTAAAACGGTAAAACTAAGACTCCTGATGTCGACCATTAAGTACGTCCACGAAAAGAGGGAGAGAGGGGTTACCCAAATGCGACCACCTTGTTGATCGTTGTGGGCTAATTGTGTTACAGGGCGGGGAATCTTGATACTGCCATGTCCAGGGAATGGACTGTGCATAGATCCAGCGCATTGTAACAATCTGTTCTAAAGTTTAAACTTCGACTTATATCATTATATTCACCGCGATTGGTTTATATATAGCCATCAAGGGCAGCGTTTAAAAGTCGTGGATTTTATGTAGCAGTATTTAATGTTTAGCGACATCTTGTGGATGCCAGTTACGTTGAAGTCGAGCAAACGCTTCTTAAGCTGGATGGCTTTTAAAACTAGCGATTGAACGCGATTGGTGAATATGTAGTTAAGAAGAACTGCCTTTAAAAGGTGTCTAACTGGAACCGTGAATTGAATTGATACAATGTCATGTATAATTATGCAAGTATATATATATATATATATATATATATATATATATATATATATATATATATATATATATATATATATATATATATATATATATATATATATATATATATATATATATATATATATATATATATATATATATATATATATAAGTAGAGTGACAGCGGAACATGAACAGAAAGTTGCATATATATGAATATGTGGCCTATACATCTGCGTATAATATTATTTACACCGATTTATTACTTTCAGACAGTGTCACGCCCCCTACCGTTCCCATCCCTCTAACCGAATTTCTCCACGTCCCCAAAACAAGCGCGTGATTCCGGCTCTGTACAACTTGAGTTACACGACTTTCATATGTATTTACAAAATCTGGTCAACATAATTATGCCATTTGACAACATAAAAACGTTCAAATGTAGTAAGCAAATGAGTGTCCTAGCGCAATATAGAATTATTGAGCGTACATAGTAGCCAAGGGCCTGTTATAGTAAAGTGTCTTGTTGAGAATGGCAATCGGGGCATTTCTTTAAGCGGGGCATATTCATCAGTCGACTGATTATAATTGGACTCTTATGATCTCGTGATTGAACGCGACTGGTGAATATGTAGTTGAGGACGGCACAATTTCAAAGGTCGTGGATTCAATCATGAACTTCTAATTAAAATACAATGCAAGTTGCACCACAATGGAATACAACTGTACCGTGTTGTGTTTATATAAGTCCATGATTTTATGCTGCTTTATACAGTGTTTGGCGACATCTAGTGCAGTGCCGTGTCTTCGTGGGCTGGTCCGATATCGGGCGACCCTGTGATACTGCGTCCGTCTTCGCTCGATGCCGGCCTTAGGCATAAAGGGATGGAGGAAGGCAGGCAGAGACAGACGGACAAACCATTGCAATATTGCGTTGGCCTGGGAGACCGTTGACCGACCTGCCTATTCGAGAAACGCTTATCGTAGGACACAGATATCTGGGAAACTACATTGGAGATTGTTTAGTGTTTAGCGACATCTTGTGGATGTCAGTTACGCTAAAGTCGACACAACGCTACTTAAGCCAACAACATTCTAGTGCACTAGCCATTGAACGTTGTTGGCATATAGGGCCTATGTAGCTACGAATGGCTCAGTTTTAAAGGTGTCTAACTGCAGTCGTGAATTAAATGGAGCAGTATTAAGAATTTAGAGGCATCTTGTGAATGTCACTTTCCCTAACTTCAACCTTACCGTACATAGGGTCTTCCTCATACATCTTGCGATCGAACGCATTGTTTAGCGCTTAGCGACATCTCCTGGATATCAGTTGCGTTGAAGTCGATATTGCGCTTCTTAGCTCACAGAACTAAAACCTGTTAAGTGGCCGCGACTGGTGAATATGTAGCTAATAATGGCGCTTTTCAAAGGTGCCTGAATGGAATTTGGTTTCGCGTAACATTCCTTAGTATTTAGCGATATCTTGTGGTTGTCAGTACCGTTGACGACGACCTATCACAAACTTTAGAAAAAAAATGTGGCGCTCCTCGCGATTGGGTAATATATACTGCTGGAAAGAACCGTTTAAAAGGTGTCAAAGTGGAGCAGTGGATTTCGTGTATTCGTGGCCATTGTACAAACGACATCTTGTGGCTGCCAGCAGATCATAAGGAGACTCAGCGTGATTAAACGTTAACAGCATCAGTAGGAAAGGTATTTTAAAAACTATCATTGCAGAGGATTGTATAGTTTCTGTTTAACGACGCTGTGTGATAACGAAGATGGTTATTGTCACCCTCCTCAGTCGTCCAGGTTTCGGACTGGCACTACCGCAGCTTAAGTTGCATATCATTTTAACTAAGCGCAGCCAGATGTATATTGAATAATTGAGCGTACATAAGTAGCAAGGGCTGTAGTGGTAAAATTAAAAGGTAAGTACACGCCACTGGATAGTTTTCCGAAAGAAATTGGAGGTGAGTATACGCTAATGGTTAGTTTTCAGAAATGATATTACAGCTGAGTACAAATATTTTGTGAGGTGAGTATGCGCTTTATACCCGCATATGCTCTCGACTACAGACAGCCTTGATAAAGCTGTAGCCTGTAAAAAAAGTATCTTATTGAGAATGGCAAGCGGGGCATTTCTTTAAGCGGGGTATATTCATTAGTCGACAGAAAATCGAACTCATACGATCTCGTGACTAAACGCGACTGGTGAATATGTAGCTGAGAATGGCATCGTTTTAAAGGTGTGAATGATATGTAGATTTAATCATGAACGTCTGAATAAAATACAATGCAAATTATGTGACAACGTATGAAGTTAATAACGAATAATAATAATAACTAGTGTATTTTCCCGTCATAATTATGACGTTGGTTAAAATGCTCTGAACGCCGTCGTCAAGACGACCGTCGTCAAGACGACAGTATAGTGACGTCACAAACGGTTTCACAATAGAACAGAAAGGCTTTGTGACGTGGCGTTATACCAGGACAAATTTGCATATAAGGAAACTATATGTATAGATAATAATAATAATAATGGTAATAATAATAATAATAATAATAATAATAATAATAATAATAATAATAATAATAATAATAATAATAATAATAATAATAATAATAATAATAATAATAATAATAATAATAATAATAATAAGCTGGCATTTGTAACGCGCCTAAACAAGATAAGAAATTGCACGAAAACGCGTAATGTTAGAGTCTAATAATAGTACATTTTAAGAAGGTAAAAGATTTAAGGTTAGTTTTGAAAATCAATGTGTTGAGGATTTGCGAATACTAGTCTGGCAGTTTTTCCATTCATCCGGGCCAGCTAGTGTAATGCTCGTTTTCCAAATTCCCTGACGGAACGAGTGACGGAAAAATCACCTTGGGTGAATGGTCGTAATCCTCGTCTGGATTGAAGAGAAGATCATGGTGTGAATAGTGAAGAAACGTATGAGGGAGATGAGATTCATTAGGAAGAAGCTTTGAAATTAATGTGAGCTTGTTTGGAGAGCCAATGTAGCTCGCGAAGGGCTGAGTTGACGTCATCAAAGGTGTTAGATTAAACGATTTATTTTAAAGTAAAAGTTTCGTTTGCTGAGTCAAACATCAACTAATAATGTTCATTCTGTCCTCTCGACTTGGACGAGGCCACAATACCAAAGGCATTGACTAGCTATAGAACCTAGAGTTTTAGGCTTAATTTATAATATAGCCCTCTATCGAACAACGAGTAACTATATATGCAGTCGTTATATATCGTAACAAAAGGGAGTAAGGTTTTTTACTAGCTATAGGCAGCGTAATGGTAAAGGCCTTCCAGCATCTACCTTGACTACTGCAACTCGATCCTTTACAGTAAAGTTATCCAGTTGCAAAATATGCGAACTATAATATAAATATTCAATACATATACATTACAATTTTAAGACTGAATCTCGATCTAAATCAAACGTTGCAATGAATAAACATATGGACCTATAATTCGTATTCTGTATGCATTTTATTTGCCTCATTTTGATACTTTGATTTTGATAGTAGTAATAGTGATCACAGACGATGCAAGATGCCACGAGGAAATAAAAAGAAGAATATCCATGGGAAAAGATGCATTTTACAAAAGAGGAGAGCTGATGAGAGGAACCTTAAGCAAGAATCTAAAGAAGAGAATGGTGAAGACACTGGTGTGGAGTGTGGTGCTGTACGGCTCCGAGACATGGACAATGAGGAAGGACGACATAAAAAGATTGGAGGCCTTCGAGATGTGGGTGTGGCGCAGAATGGAGAGAGTTAGCTGGGTGGAACGGAGGACGAACGAGGAAATCCTGCAAATGGTAGAAGAACAAAGATCACTCATAAGTACTATACGCGGACGACAAAGGAAATGGATCGGGCACATCCTAAGGAGTGAGACACTGCTAAGAGACATCATGGAGGGAAGGATGGAGGGGAGAAAGACGCGAGGAAGACCGAGGGCAATGCTGCTAGACTGGATGATGACAAAAGAAGAAGGATACAGTGGACTGAAGAGAAGAGCACAAGACAGAGAACGATGGCGTCATTGGTCATACGAACCTGCCAATGGGCAGAGAACATAAAGAAGAAGAATAGTAAATATCATGTAACGTAGAACTAGCACCATGGCAGGCAATAGATGGCGATAACGGTGAAGGCCATAAAATTATGTGAAATATTAAGCTGCAATTAGACACCTTTAATTCTGTTTCCTCCATGCTATATAAATTATTTGTCGAAAAGCTGGTTAATGTAGAGTTGTCAAATCCCGTAGAAAGAAGTCAACGACCTTTGCGGTCATTAAAATGTCGTTAAACAATAAAAGTATTGTTTTTAAAATGAGTTTAGAAAGATAATAAGCATCTTTTCTGAATCGTGATGCAGGCGCTCAGTCGAACGTAGAAAGAAATTTGAAGTCAATTAAACCATTTAGTTGCTTATTTACAATCTGTAAGGAATTAATGACGTAGATAAAGTCTCAGAAAATCATAGGAACCACCCAAGTTTATTAATCGCCTTTTGGAATCGACCCATAAGCGCCGGTAATTGGTAACTTCTATGGCACCGATGTCTGATGCACTAAGCTTCAACCGATGGCGAACCAAAACCAAGCCGTAATGAGGCAAACATTCAGAATATCTACCCATCAGCAACATGATAAAGCTAAGGAACACGACCCACGCTTTCCATGTAACGGTTCCTTTCCATCCTGGAATTTATATTGCGCTTGATTATCGCTATAGTGGATTCGTTCGGTTAACCGCATTGGTAAGAGCGTTCGTCTTGGTTTGTTTCATTCATTTCTTGGATCTGAGGCCCTTAATAGACACTTAGGTTCTAGCACTGCGTATATATCAGGCTGTGCCTAGTTCAACTGATATGGAACTCTACCATTGCTTCATACTCCGGTGGTGACAGTTACTCTGTCTACCCAAACGGCGCTCCTCTAAGCGTGTGATTCCAGGTTCGCATACCGATGGTGGTTTATTTCACAGATTAAGGTATCCTGGTACCCCTGACTTACATGGTCCGTATACCCATTGAAACGGATCAATTCATTGAAAAATGAAGAGAGTCAACCAAGTGAAACCGAGCATATCGTCATGGCAACGGTAAGAGAGGAAGGTAAGGAAAAGAGAGGAAGGTGATAATTATCCCCCACGGTCATGTCCTGCACCAACTATTAGCTCCAAACTAACACACCTACTTCCACCTCCGTCCTTGTGCCTACGACCCCACAATCTCCCCAGCAGAAAGCCTAATGCACAAAACATATATTGCTAGGATGTTATATACTTTTCAACTGTGTTTATTAGATGTCTGTACACTCAAGTGCAACTGTCGTCTTGTTCGCAATTCCAAATTAAATTACCTCTTGTTCAATCTTCCGGCGGACCACGTGCACAGGAAAGCTAATTTACATTACACTTACATCCCGACATTACATTTGCATTACGAGTATTATATACATAACGAGTAATAATTCGGACTGGTACTACCCGAGTATACGGCATGTTTTTAATGTAGCAATAATTACAATGTCTCTGACTGTAGTCGTGGACTTAATGCAGGACTATTGTTTAGTGACATCTTTTGGATGTTCAGTTATGACTCTTACGTTGAAGTCGACCTTATGCTCCTTATATTTTACGATGAAGCTAGCGATATAACGCGACCGGTGAATTTGTAGCTGAGAATGGCTATGTTTTAAAGGTGTCTAACTGCGCTCATGAATTTAATATGGCAGTATCGGTTTTAAGAATTTAGAGACATCTTGCGTCAGTGTCAGTTCCCTTAACGTAGACCTTACCCTACACAGGATAAAGCCCCTCAAACATCTAGCAATCGTACGTAATGTTTAGTGCTTAGCGACATCCTGTTCATGTCCGTTACGTTGAAGTAGATATCACGCTTCACAAGGAGAAAGGAGATGAACTGAAACCCGGCGATTTTTTTATTATTAATCCAAAGTTTAACGTCGCCCTATGACGTCAATGGCCGTTGACGACAATCCAGAAGTACAATTAACAGAAAACGAGATACTTATAGCGTCCGAATGACACCATTTAAAGGTGTCAAACAGAGCCGTACAATATCACTAATAGCACATCATTCAAAGTAATAGGCCTATATCTGTTATTGTCTATGACACACACAGTGATAAAATGTTTTGATGCAGCCAAAACAGTATTTCGTAACAATTATCACACACACAAAATATTTAAGCAACTTCAGATATAACTGCAACTACATATAATTATAATTATGATATTATACTCCCATTCTACATTTGAAATCTCCAAGCGCTTATTTTTTTAAAATCTTCAGTTTAATGACATCCGATGGCAATATCTACTGCTACAATCATATCATGTATGAAATATTAACAATTTCGCAAACAGCATGCACGTTAAATGGCTGGTATACCAAGCTGCTTCCTTTAAAAAACTATTCAAGTGTCTAACACACTCAACAATAAATTTAATTAATTAATAAAGCATACATGAGTATATAATTGCAATTGTTCAAAGTTTATTTCAATGTATTGAAATCATAATTACCTGCATAATTCCTTTATTGCAACACAATACGGCAGCATTTTCCAATGTCATATTTATTCCAATTCATAAACCAAATCAGATCAAAACCCGGCGATTGAAGGCGACTGGTGAATATATAGCTAATAATAAAGCGTTTTAAAGGTGTCTAAATGGAACTGGTTTAATGCAGTATTTTCCAGTGCTTAGCGACATCCAGTTACGTTAACGATGACCTATCAAAAATTTTTTATTAGAACATGTGGCGAACTGGCGATCGAGCGCCACTGTTGCATATCTCTAGCTGGAATGGGTCGTTTAAAAGGTGTCTAAGCGGAGCAGTGTATTTCGTGTATTTGTGGCCATTTTACTAGCGACATCTTGCGACTGCCAGGAAATTCTAAGGAGACTCGACGCAATTCATACCTAACCGACTAATCGTAAAGAATAGCATCAGTAGGAAAGGTATTTTAAAAACTACCATTGCACAGGGTTGTGTAGTATCTGTTTAACGACGCTGTGTCATAACGGACGATCATTTTCGCCCTCCTAAGTTATCCAGGCTTAGGACTGGCACCACCAGAGTATAAGGCACAAAACATCTGTTCTTAGGATGTTTTATACTTTTTAGCTGTGTTTAATAGATGACTGCACACCAAAGTGCGATTTACAATTGGTTTGTAAAGAATATACATACTTATTTATTCATTCGCTAACTTACTTACCTACTTACGCAGTGCAAATTGTCGGTTCCAAAGTTTAAGCTTCAACTTATCAACTTACATAATAACCGTTGTACGTCTGTCTGTCCCGTAAACAAACACTATTGTGACGTCACTATACTGCCGCCTTGGCGACGGTTGGCTTGACGGTTGTCTTGACGACGGCTATAGGCCTATAATATGACGTTATTGTTATCACTGCAATAATAATTGTTTTTTATATACCGTGATTTTTCACGGGTTAGGACAGCTAGTATCATTATAATTACATCATTATAATGATGTTAATTTATTTTCGTTAGTTGTTAATAGAGACCAAACAAACACCAGGCGATGACATCGGGAAGGTTTGATGACGTCATCGCCTATTGCTTGTTTTGGTTACGGCCCGCATTTTTAAGTTAAGTGCAATGTATTTGTCATGGATTTTCTGTAGCAGTATTTAGCGTTGAACAATATCTTTGTCTCGGAACCTAGCGATTTAACGAGATAATTAAATATGCAGCTGAGAATGGCTGCGTTTTAACGGTGTCTAATGAATATTGGAACCGTTGAACTTCACTTCTCATTGTTTAGTTCCTATCGACATCATGTGGATGTCAGTCACCTTGAAGTCAAGCTTTACCAACACAGAGGTAGCCGTTGATGTGATCTAGCGATTGACCGTAATTGGTAAATATATATCTGAGAACTTCTACGTTTAAAGGGTGTGTAATTTCGATGTCTAAAGGAACTACGGTTCTATGTAGCATTGCATAGTGTTTAAACATCGTGTGGAAGTTACGCTGATGTCAACATCGCACCCAAACACAGTTTGCATTGTGGTTGAACCCACGGATGGAGCGTGACTTGTGAACACGTAGGCCTACATGTAAAAAAGGTGCGCTTTAAAGGTGTCTAAATTGGCCTATGGGTGCCTTCAGCATTGTTTATTTCAGTGACGTTAAAATCTACAACACTGTCCACAGAGACTTAGCGAAGAAAGGCGACTGATGAATATGTAGATAAGAATACCATCATTTTAAAGGTGTCTAACTGCAGTCGTGAATTTAATGAAGCAGCATTAAGAATTTAGGAACATCCTAAGTCGGTGTCAGTTCCCTTAACGTCGCCCTTACCCTACATAGGATGAAATCCCTCATATATCTAGCGATCGAACGCATTGTTTAGTGCTTAGCGACAACATGCTTCTTAGTGAAGAGAACTGAAACCTGTCAATTTAGTGCGACTGATGAATATATAGCCAATAATGGCGCGTTTTAAAGGTGTCTGAATGGAACTTGGTTTCGTGTAGCATTCCTTAGCGCTAACCGACATTTTGTAGACGTCAGTTACGTTGATGACGACCTATCTAAAGTAGATGATGAGAATTTGGCGATCGAGGGCGATTGGCGAACATATATTACAGGGAAAGAATCGTTTAAAAGGTGTTTAAACTGGAGCAGTGGATGTAATGTATTCCTGGCCACTGCACTAGCGACATCTTGCGACTGCCAGGAAATCCTAAGGAGACTCAGCGCAATTGCTATCTAAGCGATTAAGCGTAAAGAATAGCATCAGTAGGAAAAGGTAATCTACAAAACAGTCATTGCAGAGGGTTGTGTAGTTTCTGTTTAACGACGCCGTATCATAACGAAGACCATCATTGTCACCCGCACCAACGCGGTATAGGACTGTAGAGCAGTGGTTCTTAACCGGTGTGTCGCGACACACTAGTGTGTCGCGAATCGACCGGGAGTGTGTCGCGTAAACATGGTGTGTCGTTGGTGTGTCGCGAAAACTTGGTGTGTCGCGAATTCTCACAGCCTACGTCCGTCATTCTTGCATTACACTTACTTACTTAAAGTTTAGCGGACGTAGGCTGTGAGAATTCCTAGTACTCTATTTTTCTATTCTAGTATATCACAATCTGGAATGGCCATGATGTTTAGTTGTTTACCTTATACAGTATAGGCCCCTACACGTTTGTGACCCCGCGGATGTTAACTTTTACCCATTACTGTAACATTCGAAATGGATAGCCCTAAATTTCTCAGAATGAAAGAAAATTTTGCGAATCTACAACTATCCTCTTTTGGACTACTCTCTGGAAAACCCCTCTGATTTGATTTGGCCTCCTCTAAACCGGACTCGGACCCCTTTTGGACTACTCTCTGGAACAACTCTTTGATTTGACGTAGCGCCCGTGATAGTTGGTGCCCTGCTCTCGGCCTTCGAATTGCTCTTTAGAAGTTTGGAGATTACGATTACCGATGATGCAAAATCAGATTTTGGTAGCAATGAGACGAATTCTAGCACCAACAGCAGTGAATAAAAAAATGCTGCTACTGCCACTGCTAGTTTTATAATAGTAAACCAATCATGAAAGACATGAAACATAAGGAATCTAGATTGAAAGATATGCACAAGCAATCCTCAAGAACTCAGTTTTGGGCTAAGATGTACAAAGAAGAAAATTACAAAGCAATCAAAGAGTAAGTTTCATTTCACAGTTCCCACTTATAATTATGAGCAAGGTTTTACTCAGATGATCAACAGAAAGAACAAAAAACGAAACAAACTGGCTAGAGAGAAAAATCTAGGAGCAAAAATGCCACTAAATGTTACTAAGTTAAAGTAGAAACCACAAAGGACTCAACGTGAACGTTTTCATTCATTGCAAATGTTAACAATCAAAAATTTTAAGTATATAACTAGTTTAACTTTAATATTTTTAACATTATTCACACACGACGATAGCGTGGTGTGTCGCAAATTTGGTTGCAAGTTTAGGTGTTTCGTGTGTCAAAAAAGGTTAAGAACCACTGATGCAGAGGATCTACATAATATTATTATTGAGCAGTTTAACGACAGCGTTTGACAACATAGGTCCTTGCCGTCTTTTTCACTTCTGTGTGTATTCTCTTTGGATTGTATTCTTCTTTATTCTCGTTCATCATTTTCATTTCTGTGTGTATTCTCTTTGGATTGTATTCTTCTTTATTCTCGTTCATCTTTTTCATTTCTGTGTGTATTCTCTTTGGATTGTATTCTTCTTTATTCTCGTTCATCATTTTCATTTCTGTGTGTATTCTCTTTGGATTGTATTCTTCTTTATTCTCGTTCATCTTTTTCATTTCTGTGTGTATTCTCTTTGGATTGTATTCTTCTTTATTCTCGTTCATCATTTTCATTTCTGTGTGTATTCTCTTTGGATTGTATTCTTCTTTATTCTCGTTCATCTTTTTCATTTCTGTGTGTCTTCTCTTTGGATTGTATTCTTCTTTATTCTCGTTCATCTTTTTCATTTCTGTGTGTATTCTCTTTGGATTGTATTCTTCTTTATTCTCGTTCATCATTTTCATTTCTGTGTGTATTCTCTTTGGATTGTATTCTTCTTTATTCTCGTTCATCTTTTTCATTTCTGTGTGTATTCTCTTTGGATTGTATTCTTCTTTATTCTCGTTCATCATTTTCATTTCTGTGTGTATTCTCTTTGGATTGTATTCTTCTTTATTCTCGTTCATCTTTTTCATTTCTGTGTGTATTCTCTTTGGATTGTATTCTTCTTTGTTCTCGTTCATCATTTTCATTTCTGTGTATTCTCTTTGGATTGTATTCTTCTTTATTCTCGTTCATCTTTTTCATTTCTGTGTGTATTCTCTTTGGGTTGTATTCTTCTTTATTTTCGTTCATGTTTTTCATATGTGTGTATTCTCTTTGGATTGTATTCTTCGTTATTTTCGTTCGTATTTGTTTCTTTTCTGTTTTCATGATTGTTTTTATTTATCTTCCCTTTTTGTTCTTGTTTAAATCGTGTTTTCAATATATTTTTCCGCTTTCATCAGAGCTTTCTATCCTGAACAGAAGTCGCCAGTTGTAGAGGAGTTACACTGAGTTCCCAGAAGATGGATCAGTTCTTCCTTCGCCACAGAACCCACTGCCAACTTGTTCTTTCTGTCGATCAAGCTGCACTCCGATTTCAGCTTTATTTTCTGTATTTTTTTCTATCTTTCTCTCTTTATCTTCTGTTCTGTTGTTTTCAATTTCTTCTGTGTATTCTCATTGGTTTCAATAAAGAAACGTGCTTTCACCAGAGCTGTCCCTCCCGAACAGACTTCTTCGATTGGAGAGGATCATTACACTGTGTTCCCAGAAGATTGGCAAGGTCTTCCTTCGCGACAGAAACCTCAACCACCCGTTTCCATCCGCCGATCGAGTTTCACTCCAATTTCAGCTTCGTTTTCTGTATTGTTGTTTTCAATTTCTTCTGTGTATTCTCATTGGTTTCAATAAAGAAACGTGCTTTCACCAGAGCTGTCCCTACCGAACAGACTTCTTCGATTGGAGTGGATCATTACACTGTGTTCCCAGAAGATTGGCAAGGTCTTCCTTCGCGACAGAAACCTCAACCAACCGTTTACATCCGTCGATCGAGTTTCACTCCAATTTCAGCTTCGTTTTCTGTATTGTTGTTTTCAATTTCTTCTGTGTATTCTCATTGGTTTCAATAAAGAAACGTGCTTTCACCAGAGCTGTCCCTCCAGAACAGACTTCTTCGATTGGAGAGGATCATTACACTGTGTTCCCAGAAGATTGGCAAGGTCTTCCATCGCGACAGAAACCTCAACCAACCGTTTCCATCTGTCGTTCGAGCTTCACTCCAATTTCAGCTTCGTTTTCTGTATTGTTGTTTTCAATTTCTTCTGTGTATTCTCATTGGTTTCAATAAAGAAACGTTCTTTCACCAGAGCTGTCCCTCCCGAACAGACTTCTTCGATTGGAGAGGATCATTACACTGTGTTCCCAGAAGATTGGCAAGGTCTTCCTTCGCGACAGAAACCTCAACCAACCGTTTCCATCTGTCGTTAATGCTGTTAGTAACTGGACTTATATAAATATTTGTCGTAAGGATTTTTTTCGGGTGTGCATGATTGTGACGCTTATCATCGCCGCCATTCATCTTACACCGCTGATACTGCAGCTTCAAAAAGTCACCTTTTATCAATGTTTTAGGATATTTTTTATTTATTACCTGATCTTGCCGGCTTCCAACGATTGAGATCGTCTTCTTGCCGCTGAGTTGAAGTAAGATTCAAAGGCTGAGGAGAGTTCTTGATTTTCGTATACGTCTGAAATGTGTTGTTCGTCCGATCTCCTTCTTTCAATGATACTCTTGTTCATTTATATATCACCCGCATTCGAAGAACTTGAAGATATGTCCAAAGGTCTTTTTCGTTTACCTTTTCCCATTTTTGAATGATTGATACAAAGTAATGAAGATAAAATCGGTTTTCTAAACGCCACAGTATAGGTTTCCCGCGCAGATGGCGGGAAAAACGAAAACCTGATCCGTATTACAGGGCGATAAACCGCAATATAGTAGTAATAATCCATTGAATAGTTCGTAAAACATAATTCGTAGGCTTCGTAGAATTATCCGTAGTGTAATTATAATCCGTACTATGCGCAACAACCAAATCCGTAGTCGACTCAGCGATTAAGCTAAACGATCAAACGCAGCCCACCCTCAAACGCAGCCCACCCGCAGCCCCACCCGCAGCCCACTCCCCATCATTCCTGAACCATCCAAAATTCCACAACAAACATAATATTTGAACTACAAGCAACTATGTAGCTAAGAATGGCTACGTTGTAAAGGTGTCTAACTGCAGTCATGAATTTAATGCAGCAAAACTAAGAATTTAAGGTATCTTGTGAGTGCCATTAACATCGACCTTACACTATATGGGGATGACCCTCTCATTATACTGCTAGAAAATAGAACACATTGCTTAGTGCTAAGCGACATCTTGTGGATGTCGGTTACGTTGAAGTGGAAATCGGAAGAAGAACCTCGCAACTTTTTATTATTAATCCGAAGTTTAACGTCGCCTTATGACATCAATGGCCGTTGACGACAATTCAGAAGTGCAATTGACAGAAAACGATAAACTTATAGTGTCCGAATGACACCATTTAAAGGTGTCAAACATAAGCTTACAATATCAATAATGTCACATCATTTAAAGCAATATAATATATAATGTTTTTTTTATAATGTACAACCTCGCAACTGAACGCGACTGGTGAATATGTATTGAATAACAGCACCTTTTAAAGGTGTCTGAATGGAACTGGTTTCATGTAGCATTGTTTAGTGTTTGGCGACGTCTAATTTTTCAGATACTTTACAAAATAATGTGGCGATTGAGTGCGATTGACAAACATATATTGCTGGGAAGCAATCGTTTAAAAGGTGTCTAAGCGGAAGAGTGGATCCCATGTATTCGTAGCCATTGCACTAGCGGCATATTGCTTTTACTAGGAAAGCCTTACGAGACTCGATGCAATTGCTATCTAAATGATTAACCCTCGGGCTACCAAGGGGGGGGTGGTTACCACCCCCTACGTTTTTCTGCAAAATTTTTTTGTAGCACATGGAATATAATTTTGACATTTTAGGTAGCTGTAGGGGGTCCATTTGCACACATTTTGAGGTAAAAGTCGTGATGATATCCCACGCCATAAAAAAGTTATACCCGATATAGCCTAGGTACCACCTATGGAATCAGGAATTTCTCTCGTCAGCTGTTAGCTGTTGTCGACTATAAAGTAGGGACCTGCGAAGCTTCGATATTCGATTCGAAAACGAATCGGAGGGCGGTATTCGATTCGATTCGAAAATGATGTCATGATTCGAAAAATTTCGAATCATTTTTCGGAAAAATGATTAACCCTTGACGCACTTTGTTGTAAACGTATTGGTTTAATTGTTTATTGCGTGTGAACTGGTTGTTGAATTTCTGCGTGAGACGTGGCACGCGACGACAGCAAACCCTCTGAAAAGTGTTTATTTATAATTAGAATGCTATACTCAGAGTCAGAGCTTCTCATTTGAAAACAGAATGCGGTTTGAAAATCGATCGCGCTGGATTGAGTAGGTAAGCGATGCGCGGTCGACCTCTAGAGCTTTTGTGTAGGCTACAGCCTATTTTGTATAGCTGCATATATTAGTGACTTTTCGAATGAAGTCACGTGGCGTGAGGTGTCGACCGTCTTGTTACGGCCAATCATATTGTACGAACTTAGAGCGATCACTCGGCAGTCATTAGGTCACAGCACGCATTCACTGCTGTCATGGGCGCCGACTCTGCGAGGCCCGTGAGTGCTCAGCACCACCAGAAATTGGCCCTGCGAGGCCCACCTATGCCTGGGCACCACCAGAAATCAGCCCGCAAAAACGCATTTTAAGAGATTATTTTTCTACTGGCATTACTTATCTATCAAAAGATCAAAAAAAAAAATTTTTCCGCGCTTACGCGCGGAAGTTGCTTTGACTCTCTTTGGGCATTCACACTGTTTTCGTCAACTCGATGCAGATAGGCTACCTACCTGGTCTCAATATAACCTGGGACTAAGCAATCTTAGTCCCAGATATAACCAAGGATATTTTGCTTGGTTTTGACTTATCAGTGGGAAATTGCAAAGGACAAGGGTGCCATGTGCGGAGGGATGACTGGAATACAGTCGAATTAAGGAGGTTTAAATAAAGGTTTCTGTGTTCACAATACAAATCACTCACTTAATTAATTTAGGCATTCAGAAAGCAAAATCTAGAGTTCCAGAATGCAGAGACACGATCAATATAGTCAAAGATTTCATTAATTTTGTCAAACACTCTCCTAAAAGAATGGCATGCTTTGAAACAATGCATCGTAACCGTTATCTCCAATTTTCTAAAGCGCCACTGTAAAGCCAAGCGCAGAGCACAAGCTTATTCACGAGCGCTGCGTCGTATCTCAGGGGTTGTCCAGAGATCGATGTCCGTTGGTGGTCCGAGTCCGGTTTGCCACAGAGACCAGGGAGAGGCAGAGCAGTTGTTACGGAGGGTTTCGTTTAGGACGAGAAAGCTTGGAAGGCAGAGGATCAGATGGATTAGGGAAGGAATTCCTGAGTTTGAGAGAGAAGCCATTTAGTTGTGAATCATTGTAACATATAAAGATATTATAATTATAAAACGAAGGAGTTAAGAATTCCTGGACAAGAGAAGCCACGGTATTTGTAATTTAACATTAATTTGACATTATAATTATTAAACAAAAGAATTGAGAATTGATACTGGAGAGAACCATGGTATTATGCAGCATTGGTCTATAACATTGTAACAAAAAAGGACAACAAAATATTTTCGCGCTTCCGCGCGAACATTCCTTTTACTCTCTTTGGGCACTCACACTATTTTGGTCAACTCGGCGCCTATGACTGCTGTGGCAAGTAAGTAGATTAATGTAATGTAAGTTAGATATATAAAATAATGGTCTGGCTCCAGTTCCGTCTATCGTCTTGGAGTCTGTTAACCCTCGGGCTACCAAGGGGGGGGTGGTTACCACCCCCTACGTTTTTCTGGAAAAATTTTTTTTAGCACATGGAATATCATTTTGACATTTTAGGTAGCTGTAGGGGGTCCATTTGCGCAAATTTTGAGGTAAAAGTCGTGATGATATCCCACGCCATAAAAAAGTTATACCCGATATAGCCTAGGCACCACTTATGAAATCATGAATTTCTCTCGTCAGCTGTTAGGTGTTGTCGACTATAAAGGTATTCATTATTCTTTCTGGAAGAGAAACAACTATGCCATTCTTTAGAGGGAATGTAGGGATATATTTGGTTCTTAGTTATTTGTCTTTTGATAACCAGAAGTGATCATAATGAATAATAATACGCTTTTTCAGTGTGAAAATCACTGATGCAATATCACAACGGAAACCGATATGGTTGGGTATGGGGAAGGGCTATAAACAGTTGAAGCAGAATACTAACAGAGTAAAGCAGTGCTGTGAAGTGTTCAAGAAGCCGGTTTGCAGGAAGCATTCGCACAAAACAATGAAAGTAACTTGCAATAACTGCAAGGACCACTGACGTTTTTGACTGCCGGGAAAAATTACATAATTTCTTGTTTCATGTTGATATAGCTGCACGCCTTTAGGTTTTGCCTGTAACTAAAACAGACTTTGGAATAGTTTGTATTGTTGAAAATTAAGCCTCATTATATTTATTATATTTAGAATATTCTTGGATACATAGTTCATTTTCAAAACCCACATCATTTATATATTTTTATCCAAATAGTACAAATTGTGTGCGATAATATCAGATATCGTTAAATGGACCGGTGCCTTTGTTAAAAACTATATAATTTCGAGATGCGTTCATATATTTTTACAACTAAATATACCATTCTTTTCATAAATGAATGCTGAATCAAATGCTGTATTACATGATATGATATCTTAAACCAAACACGAAATTCCGGGGGGGGTGGTAACCACCCCCCCCCCTTGGTAGCCGATGTCGCAAAAAAACCTTGGTAGCCTGAGGGTTAAGCTCATCGAGCGATGACCGACCGTGCGATGCCTTCGGCTAGGCGAGCGATAAATCGCTCGCCTGTACCTTTCCTAGGCAAGCAACCAAGGAGAGCGATCGATCGCTTGCCTGAAAGGCTCAAATGAGAAGCTCTGTAATATAGTCCGCTTAGATGTATGTACACCAAAGTGGGGTTTTGCAATTGGTACAAAGAATATTCTCACTTACTTAATTAATTAATTATTTGTGTTATTTTTAACTCTGTTAATTAATTTAATGTTAAGTTTAATTGATTTTAAACTGCAGAAAAGTTACCGGTATTGATACTGTGGTACGCCTGTGCAATCAAGCTTCATTAATATGAAACTGGTAGCCGCTGATTCGATTCGAGATTCGATTCGAATTCGAATCTTTTCCCCGATTCGATTCGAGATTCGATTCGACTGAAAATTTGTGATTCGCAGGTCCCTACTATAAAGGTATTCATTATTCTTCCTGGAAGAGAAACAACTATGGCATTCTTTAGAAGGAATTTAGGGCTATATTTGCTTGCTTAGTTATTTGTCTTTTGATAACCGGAAGTGATCATAATAAATAATAATACGCTTTATCAGTGTGAAAATCACTGATGCAACATCACAACGTAAATCGATATGGTTAGGTATGGGGAATGGTTATAAACAGTCAAAGCAGAATGCTAACAGAGTAAAGCAGTGCTGTGAAGTGTTCAAGAAGCCGGTTTGCAGGAAGCATTCGCACAAAACAATGGAAGTAACTTGCAATTACTGCAAGGACCACTGACGTATTTGACCGCTGGGAAATATTACATAATTTCTTGTTTCATGTTGATATAGCTGCACGCCTTTAGGTTCTGCCTGTAACTAAAACAGACTTTGGAATAGTTTGTATTGTTGAAAATTAAGTCTCATTATATTTAGAATATTCTTGGATACATAGTTCATTTTCAAAACCCACATCATTTATATTTTTTTATCCAAATAGTACAAATTGTGTGGGGTAATATCAGATATCGTTAAATGGACCGGTGCCTTTGTTAAAAGCTATATAATTTCGAGATGCATTCATATATTTTACAACTAAATATACCATTCTTTTCAGAAATGAATGATGAACCAAATGATGTATTACATGATATGATATTTGAAACCAAACACGAAATTCCTGGGGGTGGTAACCACCCCCCCCTTGGTAGCCGATGTCACAAAAAAACCTTGGTAGCCTGAGGGTTAAACATAAAGAATAGCATCAGTAGGAAATGTATTGTAAAAACTGTCATTGCAGAGGGTTGAGTAGTTTCTGTTTAACCTTCGCAGGACGGAAAGATTTTACGATACACGGAGGACGAAGAGGGGTAATTTTTTACCCCAAAACAATGTGTAATATCTCAGCTCACAGGTGAGCTACGATGACAAATAAAGTGTCAATTGTAACATTTCCAAGGTCAAGGAATCGATTTATCATAGTGGCAATAGTGTGCAAATACTACTTTTCAAGATGGCGGTCAATATGGCCGCCAAAACACACAAAAATGTATATCTCAGCACGTAGATAAGCTACAATGACAAATGAAGTGTCAATTGTAACATTTTCAAGGTCAAGAAATCGATTTATCATAGTGGCAATAGTGTGCAAATACTATTGTCCAAGATGGCGGCCAACATGGCCGCCAAAATATAACAATATGTATATCTCAGCTCATAGGTAAACTACAATGACAAATGAAGTGTCCATTGTAACATTCCCAAGGTCAAGGAATCGATTTATTGTAGTGGCAATAGTGTTGGAATACTATTTTTCAAGATGGCGGCCAATATGTCCACCAGACACAACAATAGGTATGTCTCTGCTCATAGGTAAGCTACAATTGCAAATGAATTGTCAATTGTAACATATTGAAGGTCAAGGAATCGATTTATCATAGTGACAATAGTGTAGGAATAATAGTGTAGGAATAATACTTTCCAAGATGGCGGCCAATATGGCCGCGAAAACACAAAAATATATATCTCTCAGCACATATGTAGGCTACAATGACAAATGAGGTATCAATTGTAACATTTCTAAGGTCAAGAAATCAAACTATCGTAATGGCAATCGTGTGGGAATACTAATTTCCAAGATGGGGGCCAACATGGCCGCGAAAACACAAAATATGTATATCACAGGTTGTAGGTAAGCTCCAATGACAAATGAAGTGTCAATTGTAACATTTCCAAGGTCAGGGAATCGATTTATCGCAATGGAAATAGTGACCGATCAGTCAGCTGATTGATAATTCCTATTTTTGTGTTTTGACGGCCATATTGGCCGCCATCTTGGAAATCAGTATTCACACACTATTGCCACTGCGATAAATCGATTCCTTGGCCTTGGAAATGGTACAATTGACACTTCATTTGTCATTGTATCTTACCTACGAGCCGAGATATACACATTTTTGTGTTTTCGCGGCCATGTTGGCCGCCATCTTGGACACTAGTACTCACACACTATTGCCACTGCGATAAATCGATTCCTTGACCTTGGAAATATTACAATTGACTCTTCATTTGTCGTTTTAGGTTACCCATGAACTGAGACATGCATATTTTTGTTTTGGCAGCCATATTGGCCGCCATCTTGGAATATAAACTATCCAAAATTATGAAACTATTAACACTCAATTCCATGGTAGATTCCACACTTGATTTATGATTGCAGGTCATTTATGAGCTCATATCTTTAAAAAATATATCTGCCCTATGAAAGAAAAAATAACGACGTCGAGGACGAAGAGGGGTAAATTTTTACCCCAGGACACTTTGGATTGAAAAATCTTTTTCCCACCACATGGCAATGTGGTGGGTATGCAGTCAGAATATGTCATTGGTGGTAACTTGTAAACATGTGGAACGACAAATGATACCTACCTGCAGTTGCTCCGCAATCAACATCCAAACACCCCTGGGGTAATTATTTACCCCTTTCCGTCCTGCGAAGGTTAACGAAGATGGTTATTGTCACCCTCCTCAGTCATCCAGGCTTCGGACTGGCACTACCGGAGTATAAGACAGTGGAATTGTTACAAATCAGGTTAACTACCCTATGGAAACTCGAAGCAATTGCTATCTAAGCGATTAAACGCAAAAATTAGCGCCCTCCCCTTCTCCCGCTGCGGCCTAACTGGCTATAAAGGGCTAAAGTGAAAGAAACTCAAAGAGCTAGACATTTGGTCTATCCAGTAACAAAGCAATAAACTTTATTCACTGATCGATTCACTTATTATTAATTGCTATTAATTAGTAACTTCGATTGCGCCGATGTCTGATGCACAAAGCATCAACCGATGGCGAACCAAAACCAAGCCGTAATGAGGCAAACATCTAGATGATCTACCCATTAATACATAGAGGCAGCCTATGGTGGATGAGCATCAGCTTCTACTCCCTTCTTGCCCGAGGCTACGACCGTGTAATCCACCCGGCCGACAACCTGATGCACGAATCATCTATTGTTAGGATGTTATGTACTTTTAAACTGTGTTAAATAGATGTCTGTACACCAAAGTGCGAATAGCAATCGGTTTATAAAGAATATACTTACTTACGCACTCACTGACTAACTTACTTACCTACTTACGCAGTGCCAATTGTATGTTACAAAGCTTAAGCTTCAACTTCTATCATTACGCGCATAATCTTTACATCACTGGCACTATAATCTACATTACTAGCATTACATTTACATTACCAGTATTTCATTTACGTTACGAGTGTTACATTTATATTACCAGTATTATGTTTACATTTCGAGTATTGCGTTATTTTACAGTACGGGGCTTACTTGCACATTACGAGTATTAAATTTACATTACGAGCAGATTACATATACATTACGGATATTACATTCGGACAAGCACCACCCGAGGATACGGCATGGATTTTATGTAGTAGTATTTAATGTTTAACGACATCTTGCACATGCCAGTTCCGTTGAAGATTGGCCATAGAACCTTCTAGCGATTGACTACGTTTGGCGAATATGTAGCTGAGAATGGCGGCGTTTCAAACAAAGAATAGGACTGCAAATTGTGGTTGTTATGAATTTCTATTTAGTGTTTATCGCTTAGCAACATCTGGCAGCGTTTTAAAGGTGTCTACCTGAGTCGTGGATTTAATCATGATCTTCAAATATAAAATACAATAAAGTACAACACAATACAATAGATCTGTGTATATAAGTTTACCACAACGTCTTCTGCTTTTGACGATTTCCGACCCATATTGGACTCGGACCTTCGTACAGTTCTTTCATCAGTTAATTTAAATTCTTGTGAATTAGATCCTCTTCCCCCTTTCATTCTTAGTGACATTTTAGATGATTTTGCTCCATTTCTGCTTTATCTCTTTAATAGGTCCCTCTCTGAAGGTTGTGTCCCCGCCTCGCAAAAGCGGGCCATTGTTTTCCCCTCACTCAAGAAGCCCAATCTTGACACAAACCTCTGCCAAAACTACCGTCCAATCTCTAATCTATCATTTCTATCTAAAACCCTTGAACGCCTTGTCTCTCTTCAACTTCTTCCCTATCTGGAACAATCTGGGCTTCTACCTCCCTTTCAGTCAGGTTTTAGGGCTCACCACTCCACTGAAACTGCCCTCCTTTCCTTGCTTTCTGAAATTTATTCAGCTGTTGATAGGTCCGAACTCACCCTTCTGGCACTATATGATGTCTCTGCAGCCTTTGACATGGTGGACCACACCATTCTTCTACAGCGTCTTGAGACCTCTTGTGGTCTGAAGGGCCCCCCTCTCCAGTGGTTCCGGTCATACCTGTCTGATCGCACTCAGATGGTTATCTCTGGTGAATCTAGAACTCTGTGGGTCCCTATTAAACTCGGTGTTCCGCAGGGCTCTGTTCTGGGCCCTCTCCTCTTTATTTTGTACACGGCTGGTATCCCCTCTCTCTTCCCCATCCATGGGGCTTCAGGCCATCTCTTTGCTGACGATGTCCAGGCTTATGTCCATGGGCCTCCTTCCTCTCAACTTCTTCTTGTTCAGCGCATCGAAGCTCTTTCTCGTGATCTTCATACCTGGATGTCTTGCAATCGCCTCTCCCTCAATTCGTCAAAAACCCAGTTTATCTGGTTTGGCACTCCTCAGCAACTTAAAAAACTCGACTTTGCTGTGCTGTCTCAAAGGTTTCCGCTTTTCACTTTCTCGTCTAGCGTTCGTGATCTAGGAGTGACCCTTGACAATTCTCTCACCTTTACTGAACACATTTCCAAACTCACTCGCACTTCCTATTTTCACCTAAGGCGCCTTAGAGCTATCCGTCGCTCTCTGTCATCTCCAATTTTCACTTCAATTGTCCATGCATTTGTCTGCTCTAGACTTGACTACTGCAATTCCCTCCTCATTGGTCTTCCCAAAGTCCGTCTTGCTCCTCTTCAGTCCGTTCTCAATGCTGCTGCTAGATTAATTGCCCGTCTTCCTCGATTCTCTCATATCACCACCTTTATGGCAGAAGAACTCCACTGGCTCCCGCTTTCTGCCCGCATCCAATTTAAGGTCCTCATCCTTGTCTCTAAGGCTCAGCTTGGTTTCGCTCCAAAATATTTATGTGACTTATTTCATCGCCCTCACTCTGCGGCTTCTCTTCGTCCTCTTCGTTCATCTGACCGTTTGGACCTCCTCGTTCCCCGTGTCAGGACTTCACTGGCTCAATCTAGGTCGTTTGCTTCCATTGGCCCTGCTCTTTGGAATGGGCTTCCTCCGTTTGTTCGTTCTTCTATTCTCTCAGGTAGCGTCTCTTCCTCTTTTACCTTTCTTAAAACTTGCTTTTTCTCTCGGGGTCTATCGCACTGGGAGCGCTTCTGAATGGCCCTCCCGCTAGAAGCGCTTTATAAATATCCGAATACAATACAATACAATACAATACAATAAGTTCCTCCTAGTTCCTGATTTAGTGCTGGTTTATTTAGTGTTTAACGACATCTGGTGGATATCAGTTACGTTGAAGTCAATCTTACTCTTCCACCAACATACCAGTATCTGACGATTGAGTGCGATTGGTAAATATGTAACTGAGGATGGCGACGTTTTAAAGGTGTCTAACTGCAGTCGTTGATTTAATGCATCAGTATTTTGCATCCAGCGACATCACCTTTCCTTCGTCATCGTTCACACTCCTTTGCTCTGCCTCCTAAGGACAATAAGAATTTCCGGTAATCCACCGAACGGCGATCCCAAATTAAAATGGTCGTCGTCGACGCGGCTCATGGGTGGTTGGAATTGTTGAGCGTGAAACTGGTCGGTGCTGGTTGGAGATCGTAGCACGCAGAAATGCGCCAACTCTTGAACGTATTATAACGGAACATGTTCTGCCAGGAAGTGTCATTGTAACTGATACGTGGGCTGGATATGGTAACTTTGGGCAAATCAAAAACGGAGTTTATCAGCATGATGTCGTAGTGCATGCACAACAGTCCATTGATGAATTTGACCCGGACATCCGGAGGGATTTTGGATGCAAGCGAAGCGGAAATTGCGTTACCAAAGTGGAACAAGTCGTGGTCTTTCCCCAAGCTATTTGTGTGCTTTCCAATAGCGCTTTAACCACAAGGCGCACGTTCTCAGACAGTACCTGTCGTGGTCTACGCGGGTGCATGCATCAAGGGAAGAAAACCGACGCGTCAACAAGCTTGTTTACAACGCACGGAAATTTCTGCAGCAAGCTGTCAACATTAATTCGGTGCATGCAACAAGGATATACGTGTTCAGTAGGACTTTCCAGGGAAAAGTACAGTGACGTCACAGAACGTTCTGGAATCCGGGAGAACTCTATATAAGATAGACCTGATGTACATTGGGGGCCTTTTGACGAAGATTTGTAAACGTTGAAACATTGATCGTATGACGTTCAATCGAGACCAGCCAACCTGTGTGCTGTCTACGATTGTGATATTTGATAGACGAGTTGACTTACTTTACACTTAATCGACTTTATTTTTAATTAAAGATCTTTTAATAGTTCCTTCGTTGGTTCGTCGTTGCGATCGAAGGAGTCGACCGCGACATTATTGGTGTCAGAAGTGGGATCATCGGTGTTGGATCCGGTGAAGAAGACGCGAGCCGGCGGAGGAAGGAGTCAACCCGGAGGATCAAGAGACGGTCTGTTCCAGACAGCGAGCGGATCGAGACGCCTTTCTACCGTGGAAGACGGGTGAATCGGCATACGACAGTCGGACGGACGAAGTGCGTCGTTCGGCTGAGACAGCAGAAGACAGCAGTCAACATACGGGTAAGATCCTAGGTGTTGTCGTGGCTGAGAAGGAGAAAAGAGAGTGGAGTTGCAGCCGAGTGGGAGGCAGCCATTATTTCTCTTTCAATATCTGCTGATTATTTCTTTGAAATTTGATCCATTGTTGTGATCGAGGCCAGACTTGCGTGAGCTTGTATAGTTTTTGCGTACTTGGCGAGTGTACTTCTTTGGATACTGCATAGTTGCACTTTGGGTTGTGGAATTTTCCTTTTGTGTGGCGGGTTTGCCGCGTGGTGTCTGTTTTTTTTGTTGATTGTTGTTGACTGACTGTTTGTAAAAATGGAAGCGTTGACAACAGAGATGCAAGCGAATATTCGCAAAATGTCGTCTGAGCGCCTTAGGGTGTATCTTATGAAGGCAGGAAGGGACGAAGATGATGTTATGTCATGGGATCGAAATCAATTAATGGAAGAATGGGCCATGGAGATTGGAAAAGAGGAAGAGGAATTTAAGGGTAGTCCAATATCTCCAACAGGAGTGGATTACGAGCTGCAGAAGCGCCGTCTGGAGTTCGAAATCCGTAAATATGAAGAACAAAAGAAAGAACAAAGGGAGAAGGAAGAAAGAGAAAGGGAGGAACGGAAGGAGAAGGAAGAAAGAGAAAGGGAGGAACGGAAGGAGAAGGAAGAAAGAGAAAGGGAGGAACGGAAGGAGAAGGAAGAAAGAGAGAGGGAGGAACGGAAGGAGAAGGAAGAAAGGGAGGAAAAGAGGAGAGAGGAAGAAAAGAAGGAACGGAAAGAGAAAGAAGAAAGAGAAAAGAAGGAACGGAAAGAGAAAGAAGAAAGGGAGAGGAAGGAAAAGCAGGAAGAACGAAATGTTAGAGATTCTTTAGCAAGTCGTACTAAGCGTTATAGTGATGCCCTCAAGAATATTCTTTGGAAATTTCCTTCCGACCCTATAGAAATTCCAGGTTTCTTTGATCACTTGGATGGTTTGTTTAATGTGTATGAGGTGGATGAAGATGTTAGAGCAAAATTATTGCTAGCCATTTTAAGTGAAAGAGCTAAGGCATTAACCATGCGCCTTACTGAGGCACAGCTCCATGACTACAAATTCCTGAAGGAGTTTTTGCTAAGGGAGTTTAAGATAAGCCCTTCAAATCTTAGAGCCCGATTTTGGTCGTTGCACAAAGCATCGGACGAATCATTTACGATCTATTCATCCAAATTGCGTGTGGCTCTTATGTATTATTTGAAAAGTAGAAAGATAACTGATGAGTTTGATAAACTTGTAAGTTTATTGGTTGCGGATCGGCTTAAGGAGTCCTTGTCGAAGGCTTGTTTAGATTATATCTTGGCCCAAGAAAAAGAGGAGTGGTTGAGCTGTGAAGACATAGCTAATGCGGCTGACATTTATGTAGCGTCGCATGATGGTGGGAATGACTTAGTATGCCGTAGTCATCCGACACCGAAGTATAACAATTGGACGAGAGGTCAACCACATGTTCAAGTCAATAACCAGACAGCTCAACCCAAGTCTCCCAAACCGGAATTAAGGGGTGAAGCCAAGATAGGTGCGAGGGTGTCTCAGGAGGAGGCCAAGGTAAAGGGTCTCTGTTTCCTATGTCATCAGAAGGGTCATAGGGCAAGGGAGTGCCAGACCAAACCAAGTTCTAAAAAGGTGAGTACTTGTATATTTGGGAACCCAACTGAAGAAGTGATCGACTTAGTTGTTGAGAAGGTCAACGTGTTGCATGAGATACCTGAACAGGTAAAGCAAGGGAATTTATTGGATAATTCTAAACCAATAGGGTTGGAAACTGCTGTAAGGGTATACGAGAATAGTATTGATGGATTACACGAGAGGTCGTATATCAATGTACAGATTGAAGATCTCCCTTCTCAGCCAGCATTATCTGATTCAGGAGCAGAAATTTGTTGTATTGATAAGAAATTAATTGAGTCACTAAACTTACCCGTGATTAAACGGATTAATATAATTGGTTTTCATGGAGAAGGATGTAAGGCAGATGTAGTATACCTACAAATGAAATTAGCTAATTCAATGGAAGGAACGACAAACATTGCGCCATCTTTGTGCGTCATGTTCGCTGCAGTCCCTGAACTAAATGAACGGGTTATTCTGACACCCCATGTTGTGGACCTATTAAGGGATAGTTCGCAATATGTAGTGATGGTAGCTGGCGTAGATCGATGTGTACAAATAAATAAAGGGGCAGAAGAAGATAACTTAGAAGTTAACAGCAACGAATCCTTGCCGTCAGAAGTGAATGAATATTCTCAGGAGCAACTAGTTGATGATTCAGATAATTTTCTTGATGTTGAGTCAACAGAGTTCAAGTCTGATGAGGGAGTAGCGAATAATGATACTTTATTGCGTGAGCAACAGAATTGTCACAATCTTATATCTTGCTGGCAACAAGCGAGACAGAATAAAAATAATTTCTTTATAGATAATAACCTCCTGTACCACAAAGGGGAAATTATGGGACATAAGGTTAATCAATTATGTTTACCGGAAGATAGAATCGAGGTTGTCTTGCGAGTAGCACACGATGCCCCATGTGCTGGGCACATGGCTTTTAAGGCAACGAGAGCCAGGATCAAATTAAACTTTTGGTTTCCAAGAATGGATGAGAGGATTCGCGAATATTGTGCGTCTTGTCAAATTTGTCAACTAAGAACTCCAGTTAAAGTGGCAGATCGAGTCCCGATCACTCCTATTCCGAGGGCGGATGAACTCTGTTTTAACCATCTAAATATGGATTGTATTGGCCCTATGGTAGTGACTGGAGAATCCAACAAATCGAAACCCCAGTACAATTATGCTCTGGTTCTGGTGGATAAATTTTCTCGTTGGCCGATGGCGTATCCTCTTAGATCGCTGAATGCAAAGGGAGTTTGTGAAGCTCTGTTGCAAGTTTTTACAACTTTTTCTATTCCAAGGATCATCAGTTCTGATTGTGGTACCAACTTTACCAGTCGTTTGACGAAAGAATTCTTGCGGCGAATGGGTTGTAGTCCCAGATTTAATACCCCTGGACATCCTGAGGCAGCTGGATTGGTTGAAAGATGCAACCAAAGCTTGAAAACCATGATCTTTAAGCTTGCTCAATCTGATCCTCGTGGATGGCACCAATTGTTACCGTTTGTTCTGTGGAGCCTTAGAGAAAAACCTTCAGGCACGACTCATATTTCGCCATTCACTATGGTTTATGGAACTCTTCCTCGGGGTCCACTTAGTGTGTTGAAGGAATCGTGGGCTGGCGAACGAAAAGTACCTCTTAACTTAGGTAAATCACCCGAAGAGTATCTCCAATCACTGAAGGAAAACCTCGAATTCGCGAAAGTTTATGCAGATTACTATAGTGATATAGAAACCAAGCGGTATGCAGATTATTATAACTTGCGTAGTACTGACAGAAAATACGAAGTTGGAGATAAAGTAGCAGTATTAGCACCAGATTTTGGTAGTTCTAAATTTTATAGTCGATGGCAAGGACCTGCTACCGTAGTCAAGGTTAAATCCCCATATTCTTATATAGTAGAAATAGAGGGAAAACAAAGACATTTACACGCAAATAAGATCAAGCGATACCATGAACGACTCGAACAAGCGATGATCAATAGCTGTTCAGTAATTGTTGATCAAGATGAAGAATTTGGTATAGTAGAGGTTGTAGATCAGGAAGAACGTGAACAAATAAGCCCGAGTAAGCGAATTGATCCTCTGATTATAGCGCATCTTTCGCAAGAGGAACAGAAGCAACTTTTTGAAGTTTTGGATCGGCACACGGCAGTATTTGTGGATAAACCTGGGTATTGTCCAGTATTAGAACATGAAATTAAGATAACTCATGATTTCACTCCTAAGCGTTTAAGGGCATATAAAGTACCTGAGCTACTTAAACCTGAAGTACAACGCCAGATAGAAGAAATGTTGGCATTAGACATCATTCGACCATCGAAAAGTGAAATGGCCAGTCCGGTAGTTTGCGTTTTAAAGGGACCCAAAGGTCAAAATGGCGTTCGATTGGCAATTGATTATCGCCATGTTAACAAATATTCTCTAGGTGATTGTTACCCGACCCCAGACATTGCTGACGTCTTACAAAAGGTGGGACGGGCAAAGTTTATTAGTGTTTTCGACGCGAAATCGGGGTATTGGCAAATTCCAGTTCGGAAAGAACATCGATGGCTTACGGCATTCGTATGTGATGCAGGACTTTTTGAGTTCACAAGAATGCCGTTTGGACTCAAGTCCGCTAGCAATACCTTTATTCGTGCTATGACCCAAGTTTTACATCCAGTGCGAAGTTTTACCGAACCATTCGTCGATGATATGGCAGTGGTTTCAATGAATTGGAATGACCATTTAGAACATCTAGAGAAATTCTTGCAAACTATTGAGGAAGCAGGACTCACTTTGAATTTAAGAAAATGTAATTTTGCACAAAACAAAATAAAGTTTGTTGGCCATATAGTAGGGTCAGGTTGTATTGAACCTGATCCAGGTAAGATCGCTACGATCAATGATATCCATCCTCCAACAACAAAGAAAGAAGTTAGAAAGGTTATGGGTTTTTTCAGTTATTTTCGAAATTTTATACCTGCTTTAGCTGAAAAAGCACGGATAATAACTGATTTGACACGAGATAACATACCTACGAAGGTGCCTTGGGAGCAAAAGCATCAAGAAGCACTAGATAAGTTAAAGGATGATCTCAGTAAAGCTACACAGTTGCATACCATTGATTTCACTAAGGAATTTGGTTTAAGTGTTGACGCAAGTGCCACCGCGGTCGGGTGTTGCTTGTTTCAGTGGACCGAAGAAGGTCAAGAAAAACCAATTGCTTTTGCTAGTCTTAAACTTACAGATACACAGATGCATTGGTCTACAATTGAGAGAGAGGCTTTCGCAGTAATTTGGGCACTTAAACGATTCAAGTCATGGATATTCTTATCAAAGATAATCATTTATTCAGATCATAATCCTTTGTCTTATCTCACAGATGCAAGCCCTAAGAGTGCGAAACTGACTCGTTGGGCGTTAGCATTGCAAGAGTTTAACGTGGACTTTCGATATCGTCCTGGACGTCAGAACACGGTGGCTGATTTCCTCTCTCGGTTGTGACTCGGATGGTGAAGGGGGGAAATGGCCCGACACACAAGGATCGAGCCCGCAAATTATGTGGATAAGTTGACTAACTGATGTGTTTTGTTTTGGTTGTATATGCTGTATCGAGATGGAGTCTGGAGGCCCGGCTTGATCGTGATGACCCGTTCGGGATGGTGCTGAAGACGTGTCATCATCTGAGGGCGGAGGGAATGTCGTGGTCTACGCGGGTGCATGCATCAAGGGAAGAAAACCGACGCGTCAACAAGCTTGTTTACAACGCACGGTAATTTCTGCAGCAAGCTGTCAACATTAATTCGGTGCATGCAACAAGGATATACGTGTTCAGTAGGACTTTCCAGGGAAAAGTACAGTGACGTCACAGAACGTTCTGGAATCCGGGAGAACTCTATATAAGATAGACCTGATGTACATTGGGGGCCTTTTGACGAAGATTTGTAAACGTTGAAACATTGATCGTATGACGTTCAATCGAGACCAGCCAACCTGTGTGCTGTCTACGATTGTGATATTTGATAGACGAGTTGACTTACTTTACACTTAATCGACTTTATTTTTAATTAAAGATCTTTTAATAGTTCCTTCGTTGGTTCGTCGTTGCGATCGAAGGAGTCGACCGCGACAGTACCTGAAGTTGTTGAGTGACAACTACAACATTTGACGATGTATACTTTGTCATTTGTAACATTTCCACTAAAACTCTGTTTTGAAGTGCTTTAATTTCCTTTCATGAATACTACACTGGTTTTGATCTATTAAAATGCCATTTTAGTACTTTCACTAGTAATTAGAATTTGGGAACGCCGTTCGGAGGATTGCCGAATTTCCTCCTTAGAATAACGTTTAACGATATTTACTAACTCTTTCTATTCTGTCATCAGAATATTGCTATTATTGCTATTATGTTAAGTCAACATTTAAATCCTCATTTGTTTTACTTATTGTACATTTTATCCTATTGTCAATAGTTGCGTTCTGACAACTATCTATTTGAATAAACGAATATACAATACAATATATAAGAAGCAATCTTTGCCTAACTAGCGATTGAGCACAATTTGCAGATATGTAGCTAAGTATGTCGTGTCGCGTTTTAAAGGTGTTTAACTGCAGTCGTAGAGTTAAAGCTGCACTCTCTAGCATTTAGTCGACCTTATTCTATCTATAGGGAGGAAATCCCGCAGATACAGCGGTTGAATGCGACTGATGAATATGTAGCTGAGACTGGCTGCGTTTCTAGGGTGTCAAACTGCAGTCGTGGATTTCATGAAGCAGTATTAAGTAAGTAAGTAAGTAAATGCATCCTTTATTAATCCAATTGCGAACCGCATTTTGGTTTACACGTGTATATCTCGTCCAGGCTAAAGTAGGCCTACTATATCCCGGTGAAAATCATCCTAATTATGAAGGATTTGCGAGTCAGTAGTCGGGAGAACCCGATTTTGAACCCGGGGTAACAAAGTATAACCAGTATGCTTAACAGAGGGTGATAGCGCATGGAGAACATGTGTAGGACATGCAAGGACGGCCGTGAAAGTTTGGAATCAGCAGTACGGATCAATTGTTCGAATCTAGGGTAGTCCACAGGAAGAAAACCAGCTTTGATTAGTCTCCTAAATATTGACTGCAGTCCCTCATGCCCCTCTGCCAAAAGAGCCCCACCAAGCGGACGCAGCGTACGTCAACCTCGCGTACGTCAACCAACCTGTGGTAGCTCTCACCACCTCGTACACCGAGGGGACGAGTAGTCCATGAGTAGTCAGGATGCGTAATGCATGCATTGATTGTCTTGCACCAGTGCATGGATTGTCAACATGCACATCAAAGCAAAAGTTATCGGAGAGTGTGACACCCAAGAACGTCGTGAGTCTGACCTGTTAAGACCAGAGATCTCTATCGGCTGGTTTCAATTCAGTTTTGTTCTCGGATTACAGACAACCATTTCCTGGGTCTTTGCTTGGTTAAGCTTTAGATTACATCTCGCAGCCCATATCTCGATGTAGCCTGATTTCCGAGTTTATCAGGTTGCTGTTGGCAGCAGGAACCAGAAGATAGGTATCGTCCGCGTAGCCCGTTAGTTGGATGTTTAGGTTTGAGCAGGATATTGCTGTTAAGAACAGTATCGGACCAGTTCCTGATCCCTGGACAATACTGCAGTTGATTTCAATCGCCGCAGAGGTAATTCCTCTAAACTTAGGGCAGTGTTGTCGTTGGTGGAGGCAGTGGCGTAAACATATTGGGGGGGGGGGCATGGGGTCTGGACCAGAGATGTAAAAAAAAGTTTTTTCAAGATGAAAAGAAGTTGCTTTTTTGTTTCTTGGTTTTTTGGGGGTTTTATGGTTTACATTGTTTTGGTTGTTTTTAAGATTTTCGGATTTCGAATCATAAAAATCATGAGAATAATAGCACCAACTCAGTTTAATTCAGTTGCGATATCCGAAAATTAAGAATGATTAAATCAATGTTATTAAAATAACTTCTAAAAAAATAAGAAATTAATTTTTTTAAACATGAAAGCAAATTTTGTGGTTTTCTTTTTTTGTTTAAAACCAAAATCCGAAAAAACACTTTTTCACCTCTGGTGTGGACAGTCAACAGAGGCTTCCGGTGTTACGTTTAATCCGTATGAAGTGGGGCGTTTTGTTTTATATGTAAATTTGTTTCATATTGAAGATAGTGAAAATAACAAAAACCTGTTTTTTATGAAAATTTCTGATAGTTTTTCAGTTCTGTGTCTCCGTTTTTCTGTTTCTGAAGAAATTTGTTTATATTGAAACATAATATTTTAATATTTGAAGAAATTCTCCTCTCGATTTTTGGGGGTCATTGCCCCGGCTCCTAAATTATTGGGGGGACACGTGCCCCGGCTGCCCCCCCCCCAGAGTCCACGCCTAGTGGTGGAAGGCCGCAATGATCCAGTGTAAGCAACGTCGGGAATGGGTAAGCCCGCCATATGCATGTTCAGCCAGATACTCATATCTCACCATATCAAATGCTTTGAAAAATCCAGCGCTATCAGGCGCTGGACGTCAGCATTTCAGTGAGTTGATGCGTTAATGAACTAAGTGCGGCAGTAATAGACCCAGTGGGCCGAAACGCATATTGATCTTCATAATCCTGGTTGGTTTGTTCGTACGTCAACACCGGATAGAAATATTTGCGCACCACGATCCGCTCAAGTATTCGACAGAGGACTGAAGTGATTGAGACTGGCCTAAAATCAGCCTCCGTCTTCGGGCGGGAAACCTTTGGGATAGGAGTGATGCAACTAATCTTCCACTGTGCCTCGTACCACTAAGAATTTAGGGACATCTTGTGTCAGTGACAGGTCCCTTACCGTCGCCCTTTCCCTACAGAGGGATGACTCCCTCATACCTGTAGCGATCGAATGCATTGTTTATTGCTTAGCGACATCTTCTGGATGTCGGTTACGTTGAAGTCGCCATTGCGCTTCTCAAGAAAGAGAACTTAACCTGCCAAGTGAACGCGACTGCTGAATGTGTAGCCAATAATGGCACCGTTTTACAGGTGTCTAAATGGAACTGGTTTCGTGTAGCATTGTTTAGTGTTTAACGACATCATTCACGTTATCATTCTTCGCCACATTGTTTACTCCAGAATGGGCCGCTCGACATCAAGAATAAATATGTAAGAAAATTAATCGAAAATTTCTGATAGTTTTTCAGTTCTGTGTCTCCGTTTTTCTGTTTCTGAAGAAATTTGTTTATATTGAAACATAATATTTTAATATTTGAAGAAATTCTCCTCTCGATTTTTGGGGGTCATTGCCCCGGCTCCTAAATTATTGGGGGGACACGTGCCCCGGCTGCCCCCCCCCCAGAGTCCACGCCTAGTGGTGGAAGGCCGCAATGATCCAGTGTAAGCAACGTCGGGAATGGGTAAGCCCGCCATATGCATGTTCAGCCAGATACTCATATCTCACCATATCAAATGCTTTGAAAAATCCAGCGCTATCAGGCGCTGGACGTCAGCATTTCAGTGAGTTGATGCGTTAATGAACTAAGTGCGGCAGTAATAGACCCAGTGGGCCGAAACGCATATTGATCTTCATAATCCTGGTTGGTTTGTTCGTACGTCAACACCGGATAGAAATATTTGCGCACCACGATCCGCTCAAGTATTCGACAGAGGACTGAAGTGATTGAGACTGGCCTAAAATCAGCCTCCGTCTTCGGGCGGGAAACCTTTGGGATAGGAGTGATGCAACTAATCTTCCACTGTGCCTCGTACCACTAAGAATTTAGGGACATCTTGTGTCAGTGACAGGTCCCTTACCGTCGCCCTTTCCCTACAGAGGGATGACTCCCTCATACCTGTAGCGATCGAATGCATTGTTTATTGCTTAGCGACATCTTCTGGATGTCGGTTACGTTGAAGTCGCCATTGCGCTTCTCAAGAAAGAGAACTTAACCTGCCAAGTGAACGCGACTGCTGAATGTGTAGCCAATAATGGCACCGTTTTACAGGTGTCTAAATGGAACTGGTTTCGTGTAGCATTGTTTAGTGTTTAACGACATCATTCACGTTATCATTCTTCGCCACATTGTTTACTCCAGAATGGGCCGCTCGACATCAAGAATAAATATGTAAGAAAATTAATCGAAAAAAACCGAAATCAATCCATCAAAACTTTTAGCGATTAATCGATTATTTTATCGTTAAAATCCGCAGCCCTAGGGGAATTGTTTAGTGTTTAATACCACGATACTCACACTTTAATGACGTCTTGTGAATGTCATTTACGTTGACGACATGCTATCATATAACTGTAGAAAATTTACCCTCTGTCCGCAATCTCGGTATTACATATGATCCACACCTCTCCTTATCTTACCACATCTCCAGCCTTTCGCTTTCCGGCCCATGCTCATACCACGATTCTCACACTTCTGAATAGCTCTGCTCCGAGGAACGCTTTACAAATGTTTATATTACATTACCTTACGTTACATTACATGCTCGACCTTAAAGCCGCCTGCACCATTGCCGTAACTTTTAATGCAAAGCCCCGTATTGGCCGTGGCCTCGTTTGACTCAATGAGCGGAGGGCGCTAGATAAATGAATCGTCTATCAAGGCAGAAACGTCATCGCAGCCTCCTTGTTTAAGTGTGTCACAAAATCTTGTGGATGTCAGTTACGTTGAAGTCGACCTTAGACTTCTTATAATATTGTGTCGAGCGAGTGATATAACCTTTGAACGCAACGGATGAATATATAGCTAAGCATGACGCGTTTTAAGAGTTTCTAACTGGAACCGTGGTTTTATGAAGCATTGTTCAGTGTTTAGCGACATCTTGTGAATGTCAGTTTGCGTTGAAATGACCTAGCAATTGAACGCGGCTGGTGAATATGTAGATTTTAAAGACCAACGTTTTAAAGGTGTCTAATTGTTTATTGTTTAACGACATCTTGTAAATGTCAGTTCTGTTGATGACGACCTACCAGAATTTTCCTACAACATTTAGTGATAGAATGCGATTTGCTAATATCTATACCTGTCAGTTTCAGAGTTTAAACTTCAGTTTACATCATTACAATAATATTAATTATAATTATATTACTTTACTGTCGTCCAACTCGCAGTTTTAAATTAAAATCGAATGTTCAAATTTTAAGTTCTGTCGCTATTTGGAATGTGCCGCCCCTACAGGCCATGGCCTTCTTTGACCCTGTAGTAAACCTGTCATTGGGCAGAGGGTGCTAGAGAAATGAAGCGTCCATCACAGCAGATGCGTCATCTGCTGCTCTGTTACACTCTGTCTTTTGTCACCAAACCTCGAATCCCTCGCGGCGATCCACAACCCCCGATCCAACAGCAAATGACCTCCGTGTGACCTCTAGTACAGCTCTTCCTGTGGAAGTCTTCCACGGAAGACTGTTCCCTCTAGAATTGGAGGAGAGAGATATTCTCTGCTATCTATCAGGGCTTCCAGGAAGAGCGGCAGGACATAGATCCACTTCTATAGACGATCCTTGAAGCTGTTGACAGAGAGCGAGAGAGTTGAGACAGACGATAGATTTGCTGTTGCCAAGACTCTGCGCGACCAATGTGCAGAGCGACTAACCACTTTCCTCAAGTCACATCCGAAGAGGACCGAGGGAAGCAAACCTCGACGAGGTCCCAAAGGCAAAAGGCCTACAGGTCCTGGCAAGCCGAGACTCACTAAGTCGGGGTTGAGGCGGAGGCTGAGCCCGAAACGTCCTGCTAGAATTATGGAATACGCAAGAGTCTTCCGGCGGGACCGTAAGAGGTGAGCTGAGATGGTTTTGGAGGAGACATAGGAGCAGGGATCCGAGGTTGATGAGCGAGAGAGAACTGGTCCATCGCGAAGCCTGTACCCCCTTGATCTTAATTTATTCCATTTCCGCTGAGGTTAAAAAAAATAAAAGACGACGATATTGATAAACGCAGCCCTTCTCCTCTATCTAGACTTTGGACTGGCACCACGCGAATATTCGACTTGAGTTTTATGTAGTAGTATTTAATGTTTAGCGACATCTTGTGAAAGTCAATTACGTTGAAGTCGACATTACGTTTCATAGAACATTACAGTTAGGCGTATGAGTCTAGCGATTTGAAGAAGACTGGTGTATGTTCATGTAGCTAACGATGGCTACGTTTTAAAGGTGTGTAAACTGTGGCAGCGGATGCCATGTATCAATGTACATCTTGTGACTGCGAGGGTCGTTGATGGAAACCGTACGGAGATTTTCTGTATCGCTACGCTTTGTGATAACAAAGACGAGTCAACAAACAAGATTACCGTCGCCTCCCAATTCATTCAGTCTTCTGGCATCGCCAGAGGGCAACATGGAGACCAGTTTAATTAGCACCATCTAGTGAAAAGCTCAGTTGACGTCGACCTTCTTTCGTTGCAGTAGTCTTGCTCAAATTAAATTCTGACGATTGAACGCGAATGAAGAGTATTTATAGCTGCTAATAAAAGCGTTTAAAAGGTGTATAAGCCGAGCAGTGAATTTCATATATTAATGCTTATTGTATTAACGACATCATTAGACTGGCGGGGTCGATGGCGGAAAAACTTATAGCGACTCGAAGCTATCCAAGCGATGCTTTTCTCCTTCTCTCTCCTCCGACGTGCTTAACATGACGTCTCCACATCGTTCTGTACCTCGTTTTATCAACGACCTCCCTCATGTTCAAGCCATGTGCCCTTAAATCCTCCTTTACATTATCCATCCATGTCTTTGTTTGTCTTCCTCTGCTTCGTGTTCCCTTTTTCCATGGTCATGGAGAGCTGCGACTGGGAGCCTTTTGTCCTTAATTCTTATTACGTGTCTGAACCATATGATCCTATCCACCGTTGTCTCCCATTGCCCCATCTCCTCTCTGGTCGCTTCATTTCGGATCTTATCTCTTCTGCTTCTGCCCAGTATTCTCCGCAGCCAGCTCATTTCTGACGCCAGCAATCCAAGCGATTAAACTTTGATAAAGATGTAGCTGAGAATGGCTGCGTTTCAAGGGGTGTATAACTGCAATCGAAGATTTTATGTAGCATTGTTTAGTGCTTAGCGACATCTTGTGGATGTCAGTAACGTTGAAGTCGACCTTACGTAATTGTACAAACATGGGTCTAGCGAATGAACGCGATTGGTGAATATATAAAGAAGAATTATCAGCGTCTTAAAGGTGTCTAACTGGAGCAGTGGATTTCATGTATTAATGTCCATAGTACGATACGGACATCCTGTGACGTCAAGGTTCGTTGAAGGAAACCTTACAGCGCTTTGTGATAAGAAAGATGAGTCAACTAACAGGATTATCACGAACCTCTCACGGTGAGGTGAGAACTAAAACCCCAATAAAGCAGCTAATGACCCCAGTTGGACCACGGGCAAAAAAAAAACCAGTTGAAATTACATTTAAATTACATTTAAATTATTGGCAATAAATTTAAATTACGGTTTTATATTTACATTACGAGCATTACAGTTAAACTACTAGGATTACATTTACATTATGGGAATTACATTTGCATTACTGGCATAACATTTACACTACGGGCATAACATTTACATAACGAACCTTACATCTACATTACTAGCATTACCTTTTAAATTGCGGACATTATATTTACATACTGACATCACATTCACACTACATTTACATTACTGGCATACATTCCCATTACGACCATTACATTGACATTACGGGCATGCTTAATCGCACAGCCTCAAAGGTCAAGCTTCTAACGTAGTCCTTAAATTTACATGACCATTAATGTGTAGTTAAAGACTATCATAACGAAGATGATTAGAGTCGCCCTCCTTCTTTATCCAGACTTCGGACTGGCACCACCCGAGTACACGGCATTGATTAATGTAGCTGTATTAAGTATTTTAAGATTTCTTGTGCGTGTCAGTTCCGTTGACGTCGACCTTACGGTACACCTAAGTGTGTCGTGTACTACAGCAACTGAGCGAAACTGGTAAATATGTAGCTTAGAGTTACTGCGTTTTAAAGGTGTCTAATTCAGTCGTGGATCTTATGCAGCGTTGTTTAGTTTCTAGCGATATCTTGTGGTTTAATGTCGACCTACCCTACATAGGATATAAGCACGAAGAATGTACCGATTGAACGCGATTGGTGAATATGTAGCTGAAAATGTCTCCGTTTTAAAGGTGTCTAAACTGGAGCAGTGTATTTCATGTATTACTTGCCGTTGTACTGACGAAATCGTTGTACTAACGACGGAATTGATATCCAAGCGATTAAATACAATTAATTAAAACGCTCGTTTAAAATTGTAACATCTGAGGGTTGTGAAATTTGTGTGTTATAACGAAGACGATTATAATTATCGACGCCCTCCCCCTGTGGACAGCTTTAGGAGAATAAGGTAATGGGAGAGGCGCAGCCAGTGGTAGGGCCTAACTGCCCTTTAAGGGCCGATGGTCCAAGAAAACACAAAGAGCTAGACAAACCATCCTTACAATGCCAACGCATTAAGCTTCCATCAACTCATCGATTCGCTTATTATTAATTATTATTAATTAGTAACTTCCATGGCATCAACCGTTGGCGCACCAACACCAAGCCGTAATGAAGCAAACATCCAGAGGATCTATCCATTGACAAGAAAGGCAGCCTTTGATGGTTAAGCAACATGTGAATGAAAAGGAACTCGACCAACGAGTTGGATGTAACGGTTCCTTTGCGTCCTGGAATTTATATTGCGCCTGATCTTCGCTAGTGGATTCGTCCGGTTAACTATATCGGTTACAGCGTACGTCCCATGCATCTCTCTGCGTGTGATTCCAGGTTCGCAAACCAATGGTTATTTATTTTACAGATCAAAGAGTCTGCTTTACACGGTCCGTATATATAGGGGACCTTAACCCTCAATGGTTCCTTGGGGTGCAATCTGCACCCCCTGGTCATTTCTATGGCTATTCACGTGTTATTATTAAAATTTCAGCAGTTATCTTCTAGGACATTGTAAGTGTACCATTTTCCCCTATAGTCATGCATAAAACGATAAAAAAAGAGTTGACGTCAATTTTTTCCAGCACAGGTTCATCGGGGGTACAATTTGCACCCCCAAATTATGACGTTGATATGATGAACAAATTCAGGTAATTGGTGCTAATTTCTGCAATAATTTGTTATGTTATTATATTTTAGAACACTTCCTGATATTAGTTTGACCTTTGTAAAAGTCAGCCATTTTGTTTTGCTTACATTTCAAGTATTAGAAAATAAATAACACCATGGCTAGGTATTCCACAGCTGAAGCTCTTCGACTGATTATGGAAGAGGATACAGAAATTGATGAAGACAGTGTAGCTGAAGGTGATGCCGATGATAGTGAGGATGGAGATTATTTGCCTGAAGTTGGTACTGCCTCTGATAACGAAGATCATGTGTCCGAGGAATTCGACGAATCAGAAGATGCCAGTGCGTCTGACGAAGAGCAGGTAAATGAACCATCTACTACACGGAATACAAGAAGAAGAGGTCGTGTAAGAGCTGGTACTACAAGAGGAATTACAAGAGGTACACGTGGAGCACGCCGTGGTTTCGAAGCAGAAACTGAGATACCAGCTAAAGTGAAGAGAACACAAGGACGTTGTCATCTGTGCCCGCACGAGTTTGACAGGAAGACTTGCAAATTCTGCGATAAGTGCTGTAGGCCTGCTTGTCCGGCAAACTGTCAATATATCAAATGTACTGTGTGACAAATGTATGTAACTGAACGATTTAGATATGTCATTTGGAGAAAACATTGAACAGTATGCTTATATAAAATACATGGTATTCGATTACCGGTAGACAGAGCGTATCCTTGATTTATATTCTCAAACAAATAGGGGGTGCAGTTTGAACCCCAAGGACCTGGAACGCAACTTCTTGACATGGGCCCATTGAGGGTTAAATGGCGTTTGATAGAGCAATATCGGTCTCATACCGAATCGATGTACAGTGAAATTGGAGATGGATGGATGAAAAGGATGATGATTAAAAATGAACGATGAACGGAACGAAGCACAATCGCATCGTGGCAGCCTACTACTAGGCGCCTCGGACCGGAGAGCAACGCCGGCACGATTGTCACCGGCATATTAATCTCAGAGGCCTGGATGGTGTTGGAGTCATTTCGAAGGTAACTACTGTTCTGTAGACTCTAGATTGACAATGACAATGACAAATGACAAATGACAAAACTTTTTATTGATCCCAGTAAAACAAGCAAACAAGTAATACTGAGAGAAAAAAATTAACATAGAGAAGTGGTAACAAAATATTAAAATTCTCATCGGCTAAACTAATTAAGACAAGCATGTTTACGTATCATTTGCATAGTAAATTGTAGGTGAGATCAAATAGGCACCCAGAAGGGACTAATCCCGCTAAGAGGGGCCTGTGTTTCAAAGTAAAGTAGAAAAAGATGACAGAGAATGTATGAGTAGAAGTAATAGCCAGAGTAAGTAAGGGGGTAGATAGATGCAGGCAGGAATAGGTACATGGGTAGGAGTGTTCAAGTGAAGTAAGGAGGACAAAGTAAAATGAGGAGGGTAAATAATAGCAGAGGTAAGTACATAGGTGTAAGCCTCACGGTGTAGTAAAGAAGGACATAGTACACTGAGGGGTTTGGTTTAGACATGAGTTAGGTATACAACATGTGCCTGCTTTATAAAGTAGCAAAACATAATATGAATCTTAACTACTTCTTAACTAAACAATTAAACTATTAAACTATGTGCTCTACTGTGTGTGCACGCAGTAAATATTTAAATTGTTTATAATACAAGGAAGTTCGGACACAGGGTGGGAGGCTATTCCAGAGGTAAGGGCCTTGGTACTTAATAGACATTTTACGAATGTCTGTTCTAGCATAGATACTTCTATAATCAGGTTTATTTCTCATATTGATTGTATGTGAAGTTCGAATAAAGTAGGATGCAAATGAAGGGGGGAGAAGGTTATTGTGGTATTTGTACATAAATTCACAAGTTTGCATGAACCTAAGTTGCATAATGTTTAGTAGTTTGTATTGGGTAAACAGGGGTTGAGTATGCGAGTTATATGGAGATTTAGTGACCACTCGTATTGCCTTTTTTTGGGAAATTCTTAGGTTGTTTAAGTTCGTAGAATAGGTCGAAGTCCATATAAGGTTGCAATAGGTAAGATAAGGATAGATGAGAGTGAAATAAAGATTAATCAGTATGTGGGGAGGTATTATATATGAAATTCGTTTAAGTATTCCGATGTTCTTGGTTATTTTTTTATTAATTTCATCAATATGGACTCTCCACTTCAAGTGTTGATCAATGTAAACACCAAGAAATTTAGTTGAATTAACCTGGGGGATGGATTTATTATCTATGACTATGTCAGTCGAAGAGATTGGAATTTGCTTGTTCTGTGATCGGAATAAGATAAAATTTGATTTAGTCAGATTGAGAGAGAGCTTGTTAGCCCTGAACCAGTCACTTGCAGACCTTAATTCCCTATTTGCGACTCTAAATAGCTCATCATATGAGGAGTTAGAGAGAAAGACATTTGTATCGTCAGCAAATAGGATATAATGAAGTAGTGGGCTAGAGTTGGGAAGATCATTGATGAATATGAGAAATAGAAGAGGCCCCAAAATAGAGCCCTGGGGGACCCCAAACCTAATAGGCAAGAATTTGGATAAAGTATTATTGCATAGGACCTGTTGTTTCCGATCAGTCAAGTAACTTTTAAACCAGTCGAGTGTTATGCCTCTGATACCGTAGCGTTCCAATTTAGCAATGAGAATTCGGTGATCCACGGTATCAAAGGCTTTGGCTAGGTCCAAGAAGATACCTAGGGAGTATTGGTTATTGTCCATTGCTTCGGAAATTTTATCTTGAATATCAATCAAAGACATGGAAGTTGAGTGTGCCGGTTGGAAGCCATGTTGGAGTTTGTAAAGAAGGTTATTATGTTTTATGTATGAGAATAAGCGATCATACATAACTCTTTCGAGTAGCTTAGAAAAGAAGGGTAGAACAGAGATAGGTCTGTAGTTAGATATTTCAGTCCTATCGTTTTGTTTGTATATTGGTGTAACTTTTGCCATTTTTAGTTCTAGAGGTACCTGACCAGTTCTTAGTGAGCAATTGATGATCTTAGCTAGTGGGTCAGATATTACGTCCATTACCTGGGAAGCTATATGGGGGTCAACATCATCAATCCCAGAACTGTGGGTGATTTTTAAAGACTTATTTATTATCCTTAATTCTTGGGGTGTAGTAGGTAAAGAAACAAAGGAGTTCATTATAGATGCTGGAAGGTATTCACTAAATGTTCGGGTAGATGGTGGTATTTTTCCAGATAGGGTTTCTGCAAGTTCAGTGAAGTAAGCATTAAATTTGGTGGCCATGAGTTCAGAGTTGGATGACAGCTTGCCATCTATATTTATTTCCTTAATCATTGAATCGCGGTCATCGGTTTTTACTATTTTTCTAATGACTTGCCAAGTTCTTTTAATGTCATCGCTATATTTAAGAAATTCTTTAGCATAGTAAGATTGCTCAGTTTGTAATCTGATAAGCTTATATTTATTCCTATACTTAGTGAATATAGCTTTATTCTTAACCGTGGGATTTTTTAAGTATGTGATGTATAATTTTTTTTTTTAGTTGAGTTCAGGAGTCCTTGAGTCATCAAGGGTTGGAGCGGGGAGTTCCTTTTCGTGGTTGTCTGCAGTTTCAGAGGACAGGCTTCATTATAAGCAGACTTAAATATTTGTATAAATGCAGAGTATGATTCATTAGATTTGTTTTCCTCACACAGGTTATAGACTGGAGTCCAGTCAGCAGTAGTTAGGAGGTTTTTTAAGTATAAATGTGTTTCATTAGAAGTGTGTCTAACTATTTTTGTTTTTATTCGGTTCGTTATTTTAGGTTTATCTATATCGAAGTCAAGCCAAGTTATTATAGGAAAGTGATCGGAAATATCAGTAGTTATTATTGCAGAGTCTACTATGCAAGAGCTTGAATTCGTAAATATATTATCGATTAATGTTGCTGTAGTAGAAGTTATTCTAGTTGGTTGTAGTATTAGGGGTAGAAAATGGTGCGTGAACATACAGTCAATGAAGTTGTTAGTAGGGGTGTGGCAATGGGCTGCAAGTAAATCTATGTTGAAATCACCAATTAAAAATATTTTCTTATTTAGGTTATTTTTTGTAGTCAATGATGTTAAAAGGGCATCAACTTCCATGTTAAATGCATCTAACTTAGAACCCGGTGGCCTATAAAGAACACAGATTATCATATCAGCATTTTTCTTGCCAGGAATTTTTATAAGCATACTTTCAAATGAGTTGGAGTTGTCAGTAATTGGTAAGGTCAGGATAGAGAATTCCAAGTCCTCAATAACAACTGTCAATGAAGATGAATAGAAGCTGGTTCTTTGTGCATCAGGCGGATCCTAGAGAGGAGTGGCCCACAGTGATAGGGTATCGAGACCGCCTCGAGACCGAAAACATGCGGTCTTGGTCTCGGTCTTGGTCTTGAACGTGCCGGTCTTGGTCTTGGTCTTAAGGGTGCGGTCTCGGTCTTGGTCTTGGGCGTCTGGTCTCGGTCATTTGCCTTTGGTCTCGGCCATGCGTGCAGAGGCGGCCTCTGACAGTTTTGTGCTGTAGGCCGCTATAGGCAAGCAGCAAGGACAAAAAAATGCCACCCCTTACTAAAAATATATATTTCCATTTAATTTCTTATTAACTAATTATATTATTTTTATTTTGCCGGAATTCGCCGCCCCTTTGAGAAATGTCGCTCTAGGCAGCAACCTATATCGCCTATACCTAATGCCAGCACAGCTTGGGTGGGATCGAGAGTGGAGTGTGGAGCATTTTAATGTTGTCGATATTTGCTGGTCTTTGCGATTGTTAAGTTGTTTTGCATCACATTGACATCTGCACCTGTTTAGCTGCAGTGGACTCTTCATAAGACCTCTCAGGGCAAGACTTGGAAACAAAACCATGTGTGATTTAAATTGGTTCTTATAAACATCTGATTTGAATTATGGGATTATGTATCACAAATCGAGAATGGCGTTTACGGTATTGGTTTTGAGACTTAGGTCTTGGTCTTGGACCATGCGGTTTCGGTCTCGGTCTTGGTCTTGGACCATGCGGTCTTGGTCTCGGTCTTGGTCTTAGGTTTTTGGTCTTGTGCACAACACTGGTGGCCCATGACGACATACTTATCCCTCCGTCCCCGTGCTCATGACTGCATAATCTCCCAAGACCATGTCCTGAACTAATAAATGTAGTCTTTGAATTTACCGGCCGATTAATGCGTGGTTAACGATGCTGTCGTATCGAAGATATTGATAGACGTCGCCCTCCTCCTCTATCTAGACTTTGGACAGGCACCACGTGAATATGCGGCTTGAATTTTATGTAGCAGTATTTAATGTTTAGCGACGTCTTGTGGAAGTTAATTGCGTTGAAGTCGACCTTACGCTTCATAGAACAATGCATGTAGCGATTGAATAAGACTGGTGTATATTTATGTAGCTAGGAATGTAACTTGAAGCAGTGGATTCCATGTATTAATGTCAATTGTTACTAGCGACATCTTGTGACTGCTAGGGTCGTTGACGGAACCTTGTAGCCATTTTCTGTATGGCGACACTTTGTGATAACAAAGACGAGTTAACAAACAGGATTACCGTCGCCCTCCTCCTTCGTCCAGTCTTCGGACTTGCATCGCCCGATGACAGCACGAAGTCCAGTTTAGGTAGAAGCATTATTAAATTTCAATTTTTAGTGCATAGGGAAATCTTGTCAATGTCAGCTCAGTTGACGTCGACCTTCCTTCATATAATGATCAGAGAACAAAATTATGACGATTGAAGGCGGATGGAAATTATTTATAGTTACGAATAGATCCGTTTAAAAGGTATCTAAGCGGAGCAGTGGATTTCATATACTGTAATGTTTATTGTAGTAAAGACATCATTTGAGTGCGAGGGTCGTTGACGGAAACCTTATGGTGATTCGAAGCAGTTGCTATCCAAGCGATTAAACGTTGGTAAATATGTTACTGAGAATGTCTGCGTTTCAAAGGGGTGTGTAACTGCAATCGTTGATTTTTATTCAGCAATGCTTAGTGCTTAGCGACATCTTGTGGAAGTCGGTTACATTGAAGTTGACCGTACGCTTGAAGGAAACTCGTGACTAGATATTGATCGCGACTGGTGAATATATGAGAAAGAATTGCTGCGTTTTAAAGGTGTCTCAACTGGAGCAGTGGATTTCATTGTAATTTAACATTTACATAGCGCCACTCTTGTATTAATGTTTACTGTACTAACGATATCTTGTGACTGCGAGGGTCGTTGATGGAAACCTCACGATAATTTTCTGTATACCACAGGATTACCACGAAGATCTCGCAGCGAGGTGAGAACTAACAACCCCGGTACAACAGCTAATGACCTCCGTGTGACCTCTAGTGCAGTCTTCCGCTAAAACGCGGGCACCAGAAGAACAAGTTTACATTACATTTTAAATTATTGGCTTTAAATTTACATTACATGCTTTATATTTACATTACGAGCCTTACACTTACAGTACTAGCATTACATTTTCCGTGCAGACGTTACATTTACATTACTGACATTAGATTTACATTACCGGCATTACATTTACATTACTAGCATTACATTTACATTATGGTCTGCGTAATCGCACAAACAAAGGTCAAGCTTGTAACATAGTCCTTAAATTTACAGAGTAATTAATGTGTAGTTAAAGACGCAGTATCATAACGAAGATTATCAGAGTCGCCCTTCTTCTTCATCCAGACTTCGAACTGGCACCACCCGAGTACATGGCATGGATTTCATGTACCTCTAAGAAGTATTTAAGGATATCTTGTATGTGTCGGTTCCGTTAACGTCGACCTTACAGTACACAGAAATACAGTGTTTGAGCTACTGATTGAACAAATTGGCATATATGTAGCTGAGAATACCTACGTTTTAAAGGTGTCTAATTCAGTTGTGGATTCTATGCAGCATTGTTTAGTTTATAGCGACATCTTGTGTGTTAATATCGACCTACCCTACATAGGAAGAAGAAGTAACTACCTGGCGACTGAACGTGATTGGCGAATATGTGGCTGAGAATGGAGGCATTTTAAAGGTGTCTAACTGCAACCGTGGATTTTGTGTAGCATTGTTTAGTGTTGAGAGGATATCGGCAGGGCTGAAGTCAATGGTATACGCGGGTATACAGAGAGTATTCACCTCTAGAGACCGTATACTCACCTCACAAAATACTTGTACTCACCTCCAATTTGTTTCGGAAAACAAACCGGTAGCGTGTACTCACCTCTAATTTTACCACTACAGCCCTGGATATCGGTCACGTTTAAGTCAACCTACCGCTTCATATAGCATTGTGTGACATAATCGAACGATTGAACGCGACAGGTGAATATGTAGCCGAATGTTTGTCTACTCTGGATAGATAATATAAAAGAGTACATAACATCACTTGTACTTGGTGTTTAACGGTATCTTGTGGGTTATTATATAGGCTATAAATAACTGCAATCGTCAATTTTTGTGTAGTAGCATTTTGTGTTTCGCAACATCTCGTGGATATTAGTGACGTTGAATTCGACTTAACGCTTCATACAATACAACAGTGGCTCCTCTAGTGATTGAACGCGATTGATGAATATGTAGCTCAGATTGGCCCCGTTTTAAAGCTGTCTAAACTGAAGCAGTGATTTTCATGTATTAATGTTCATTGTACCGAAGACGGAATTGATATCCAAACGATTAAATACAATTAATTAATCCCTCTAGCGATTGATGGATCCAGAGTTTAACGACATCTTATAGCAATTGTACAAAGGCTGTTGACGTCGGCAGAAATTATTATGGCATATTACAGCGCAACCAAAAGAAAAAGATCGCATCGTCATACGAATGGTAAGACAGCAAGGCAACGGTAAGACAGGAAGGTAAGAAAAAGAGAGGAAGGTGAAGGTAATAGACGAAGGTATGGGTGAAAGAGGAAAGTAAATGTAAGACAGGATGGGATAGGTAAGAAAGGAAGATAAGGATGATAGAGAAAGGTAAATATAAGAGAGAAAAGTGAAGGTCAACGATCACAGAGTAAGGTAAATGCAAGAGAAGTCCAAAAAAGATGGGGTGGTGAAGGTGAGAGAGGAGTGTGAAGATAAGGCTAGAAGGTAAAGATAAGAGTGGAGGGTAAAGATAAGAGAGGAAGATAAAGGTAATGGAAATAGTTACACTTAAATGTAAAGGTAAAACTAAGACTCTTGATATCGCCCATTAAGTACGTCACCAAAAAGGGAATAGCGATGGAAGGGGAGACTCGAATACGACCACCCTGTGGATCGTTGTCGGCCAGCTGCAGTACGGAGCGGGTCTCTTGCCACTTCCAGCAAATGCACTATAAATAGATCAAAACCATCCTACTCCCTCCGTCCACGTGCCCATGACAGCATAATTCCCCCATGATCATGTTCTGCCCAAACTACTGCATCCAACCTAACCGACCTACTACCCCCTAAGTCCCCATGCCCATGACCGCATAATCCCCCCCCAAGGCCATGCCCCTGCACAAACTAAATGTAGTCTTTGAATTTACCGGCCGATTAATGTGTGGTTAACGATGTGTCATATCGAAGATATTGATAAACGTCGCCATCCACATCTATCGAGACTTTGGACTGGCACCACGCGAGTATGCGACTTGAATTTTATGTAGCAGTATTTAATGTTAAGCGACGTCTTGTGGAAGTCAATTACGTTGAAGTCGACCTTACGCTTCTAATAACATTGCAGTTATGCGTATCAACCTAGCGATTGAAGAAGACGGCTGTAAATTTATGTATCTATGAATGGCTGAGTTTTAAAGGTGTGTAAACTGGAGCAGTGGATTCCATGTATCAATGTCCATTGTACTAGTGACATCTTCTGACTGTTAGGGTCGTTGACGGAAACCTTACGACACTTTCTGTATAGCGACGCTTTGTGATAACAAGAACCAGTTAACAAACAAGATTACCGTCGCCTCCTCCTTCATTCAGTCTTCTGACATGCAGCCCAGTTTAACTAGTTAAAAGCGATATCTTGTGAATGTCAGCACAGTTGACGTCGACCCTTCGTTCGTTACAGTTGTCGTGCTCAAATAAAATTCTGACGATTAAACGCAAATGAGATTATTTATAGCTGCGAATAGATACGTTTTAAAGGTGTCTAAGCGAACAGTGGATTTAATATATTAATGCTTATTGCATTAACGACATCATTGGACTGGCGGGGTCGTTGACGGAAAACTTCTAGCGATTCGAAGCAATTGCTTTTTTCCTTCTCTCTCCTCCGTCAGATGTGCACCGACGATGAGGCCTTAAGGCTTAACATCGTTCTGTCCCTGATTTTATGGATGGCATCCCTCATGTTCAAGCCCTGTCCCCTCAAATCCTCCTTTACATTATCCATTCATGTTTTTGTTTGTCTTCCTCGGCTTCGTGTTCCCTCTACATGGCCATGTATAGCTGCGACTGGGAGCCTTTGTCGCCCGTTCTTGTTACGTGTCTGAACCATGTGAGTTTTCTTTTCCTCATCCTGTCCACCATCTGCCCCATCTCCTCTCTGGTCACTTCATTTCGGATCTTATCTCTTCTACTTCTGCCCAGTATTCTCCGCAGCCAGCTCATTTCTGCCACCAGCAATCCAAGCGATTAAACTTTGAAAATATGTAGCTGAGAATGGCTGCGTTTCAAGGGGTGTATAACTGGAATCGAGGATTTTATGTAGCATTGTTTAGCACTTAGCGACATCTTTTGGATGTCAGTTACGTTGAAGTCGACCTTAAGGAATTGAGCAATATGGGTCGAGCGATGAACGCGAGTGGTGAATATATAAAGAAGAATATCAGCGTCGTAAAGGTGTCTAACTGGAGCAGTGGATTTCATGTATTAATGTCCATAATATTACGGACATCCTGTGACTGCAAGGGTCGTTGATGGAAACCTTACAGCGCTTTGTGATAAGAAAGATGATTTCAACTAACAGGATTACCATGAACCTCTCACGGCGAGGTGAGAACTAAAACTCCAATAAAGCAGCTAATGACCTCCGTATGACCTGTAATGTAAACTGGTTCTTTTGGTGCTCGTGGTCCATCGGAAGAGCATTCCGATGGACCATTTTTTGCTCTTCCGATGGACCACGAGCTCCAAAAGAACCAGTTTACATTACATTTAAATTACATTTAAATTACATTTAAATTACATTTATATTATTGGCAATAAATTTACATTACGGGTTTTATATTTACATTAGGAGCATTACACTTAAACTACTAGCATTACATTTACATCACAGGAATTACATTTGCTTTAATGGCATTACATTAACATTACGGGCATAACATTTACATAACGAACCTTACATCTACATTACTAGCATAACATTTAAAATTGCAGACATTATATTTACATACTGGCATCACATTCACACTATGGGAATTACATTTACATTACTGGCATACGTTCACATTACGACCATTACATGTACATTGACATTACGGGCATGCGTAATCGCGCAGCCTCAAAGGTCAAGCCTGTAACGTAGTCCTTAAATTTACTTTGCCATTAATGTATAGTTAAAGGCGCCGTGTCATAACGAAGATGATAAGAGTCGCTCTCCTTCTTTATCCGGACTTCGGACTGGCACCACCCGAGTACACGGCATGGATTTATGTAGCTGTAGTAAGTATTTTAAGATTTCTTATGTGTGTCAGTTCCGTTGACGTCTTAGGCCCTAAGACTTAGGGTGTCGTGTACTCCAGCAACTGAATGAAAGTGGTAAATATGTACCTAAGAGTTCCTGCGTTTTAAAGGTGTCTAATTCAGTCGTGGATCTTACGCAGCATTGTTTAGTTTTTAGCCACATCTTGTGGGTGAATGTCGACCTACCCTACATACGAATCAAGCAATAAGAGCATGGCGACAGAACGGGATTAGTGAATATGTAGCTGAGAATTGCTGTGTTTTAAAAGTTTTTAACTGCAATTGTGGATTTTATGTAGCATTGTTTAGTGTTTAGTGACTTTTGTGAATGTCGATTACGTTGAAGTCAACCTTACGTTTCATATAGCATGGCATGACATAATCGAATGATTGAACGCGACCGGTGAATATGTAGCCGAAAGTTTATCTTCGCTGGATATATAATACAAAAGAGGACAGTATAGTATGGTCCACCGTTTCAAGATCCTTAGCTAGATCTATAAATATTACATTACTTGGACAGTGTTTAGCGATATTTTGTGGGATAACTGGGTTATAACTGGAGTCGTGGATTTTTATGCCGCGGCATTTCGTGTTTCGCGACATCTTGTGGATGTCAATTACGTTAAATTTGAACTTTATGATTCTTTTGGTAGAAATGATTCCAACAATTGAACGCGACTGATGTATATGTAGATGCGAATGGCCACGTTTTAAAGGTGTCTAAACTGGAGCAGTGCATTTCATGTATTAATTTTCATTGTACTAACGACATCGTTGTACTAACGACGGAATTGATATTCCATCGATTAAACACAATTAATAAAACCGTTCATTTAAAATTTTAACACCTGATTGTTGTAAAGTTTCTGCGTCATGACGAAGACGATTATAGGCGCCCTCTTCTAGCGGACAGCTTTAGGTCTGGCTCCACCGAAGTATTAGGCAGTGGCAGAGGCGCAGCCAGTGCTAGGCCCTAACTGCGTATTATGGACCTAAGGCCCAAGAAGACACAATTCATTGAAAAATAAGCAGATTCAAGGCCATAAGTTCGTCAACCAAATGAAACCGAAAACATCGAGAAGGTAACGGTAAGAGAGCAAGCAACGGTAACGGTGGAAGGTAATGAAAGAGAGGAAGGTGAAGATAAGAGACGAAGGTAAAGACGAAAGATGAAAATAAATGCAAACACAGGAAGTTGTATAGGTATAAGAAAGGAAGGTAAAGATAGTAGAGTAAGGCGAAGGTAAGACAGGAAGGCGAAAGCATGAAAGGCAAGTAAAGATTAGAGAAGAGGGTAAAGGTAGGAGAGATAGATGAAGGTAACGGAGATAAGTAAAGCTAAAATGCAGAGGAAAAACTAAGACTCCTGAATCCTGATGTCGTCCATAAAGTACGTCTCCAAAAAGGGAATTGGGAGTGAGGGGTGACCCAATTACGGCCACCCTGTTGGTCGTTGTGGGCTAGCTGAGCTACAGAGGGTACCTTGCCACGTCTAGCAAATGCACTATTATTCGATCAAAACTCACGTCCTTCGACCGCATAATCCCCGGAAGGCCACGTCCTGTACCAACTACTACCATCAATCCACCAACTTCTCCCCGTCCCACGACCAAGACCGCATAATCCCCCCCCCCAGGCCGCCAACCACTACGTCCAGCCAAACCGACCTACCACGCCCTCCGTCCCCATGCCCTTTGACCGCATAATCCGCCCCTCCCTCAAACGACAGCCAAATGCGCACACATGTTTTATTGTTATTATGTTATGCACTTTTAAATGTCTTTATTAGATGTCTGTGCACCAAAATGCTATTAGCAATTGGTTTATAAAGAATATACTTATTTACTCACTCACTCACTCACTCACTCACTCACTCACTCACTCACTTACTTACTTATTTACTTACTTATTACTTACTTGCTTACTTACTTACTTACGCAGTGCAAACTGTCTGCTCCAAAGTTAAAGCTTCAAGTTATAATTGATCAAAACTCGCCTGCAACTCCCTTCTTTTAATATATCTATCATAAGCCTCAACTTTTGATCATTATAATTATATCATTATATCAATGTTAATATATAGTCGTTAGTAGTTAACAGAGGGCTGTAACCAAAACCAACAATAGGCGATGACATCGGCGAAGGTGCGATGACGTCATCGCCTATTGTTTGTTTTGTTACCGTCCTCTATCAACTACTGTCTTCTAGTCTCAGTTTTAAATTAATTCAATGTCCATCTTCTGAGTTCTGTCGCTCTTTGGAATGTGCCGCCCCCAAAGGCCATGACCTCGTTCGACTCCATAGTTATTCCGTCAATGGGCAGAGGGCGCTAGACAGCTGTATCGTCATCGCAGCCTCTGTTACTCAGGGACCTAAAACCTCGAACCTCTGGCGGCGAGGTGAGAACTAACACACCGGATCCAACAGCCAATGACCTCCGTGCGACCCTTAGTACAGCTCTTCCGGTGGATCACGTGCACAGGAAATTCAATTTGCATTGCATTTAACCTTCGCAGGACGGAAAGGGGTAAATAATTACCCCAGGGGTGTTTGGATGTTGATTGCGGAGCAACTGTAGGTTGGTATCATTTATCGTTCCACATGTTTACAAGTTACCACCAGTGACAAATTCGGACTGCATACCCACCACATTGCCATGTGGTGGGAAAAAGATTTTTCAATCCAAAGTGTCCTGGGGTAAAAATTTACCCCTCTTTGTCCTCGACGTCGTTATTTTTTCGTTCATAGGGCAGATATATTTTTTAAAGATATGAGCTCATAAGTGAATTCCAATCATAAATCAAGTGTGGAATCTACCATGGAACTGAGTGTTAATAATTTCATAATTTTGGATAGTTTATTTTTCCAAGATGGCGGCCAATATGGCCGCCAAAACAAAAATATGCATGTCTCAGCTCATGGGTAAGCTAAAACGACAAATGAAGAGTCAATTTTAATATGTCCAAGATCAAGGAATCGATTTATCGCAGTGGCAATAGTGTGTGAGTACTACTGTCCAAGATGGCGGCCAACATGGCCGCCAAAACACACAAATGTGTATATCTCGGCTCGTAGGTAAGATACAATGACAAATGAAGTGCCAGTTGTAGTATTTCCAAGGCCAAGGAATCGATTTATCGCAATGGCAATAGTGTGTGAATACTGATTTCCAAGATGGCGGCCAATATGGCCGTCAAAACACAAAAATAGGAATTATCAATCAGCTGAGTGATCGGTCACTATTGCCACTGAGATAAATCGAATCCTTGACTTTGGGAATGTCACAATTGACACTTCATTTGTCATTGGAGCTTACCTACAACCTGAGATATACATATTTTTGTGTTTTGGCGGCCATGTTGGCCGCCATCTTGGAAATTTGTATTCCCACACGATTTCCACTACGATAGTTTGATTTCTTGACCTTAGAAATGTTACAATTGATACCTCATTTGTCATTGTAGCCTACCTATGTTCTGAGATATATATATTTTTGTGTTTTCGCGGCCATATTGGCCGCCATCTCGGAAAGTATTATACCTACACTATTGCCACTATGATAAATCGATTCCTTGACCTTGAATATGTTACAATTGACAATTCATTTGCAATTGTAGCGTACCTATGAGCAGAGACATACCTATTGTTGTGTCTGGTGGACATATTGGCCGCCATCTTGAAAAATAGTATTCCCACACTATTGCCACTACAATAAATCGACTCCTTGACCTTGGGAATGTTACAATGGGTACTTCATTTGTCGTTGTAGTTTACCTATGAGCTGAGATATACATATTGTTATATTTTGGCGGCCATGTTGGACAATAGTATTTCCACACTATTGCCACTATGATAAATCGATTTCTTGACCTTGATAATGTTACAATTGACACTTCATTTGTCATTGTAGCTTACCTATGTGCTGAGATATACATTTTTTTGTGTTTTGGCGGCCATATTGACCGCCATCTTGAAAAGTAGTATTTGCACACTATTGCCATTATGATAAATTGATTCCTTGACCTTGGAAATGTTACAATTGACACTTCATTTGTCATCGTAGCTTACCTGTGAGTTGAGATATTACACATTGTTTTGGGGTAAAAAAATTACCCCTCTTTGTCCTCCATGTATCGTAAAATATTTCCGTCCTGCGAAGGTTAAATCACGAGCATTACATTTACAGTACGATCATTACATTTACGTTACGGGCATTGCATTAACATTACGGAAATTACATTGCGGGCATTACATCGCGGGCATTAAATTGCGAGCATTCGTGTTCGCACGGCCCCTAACCGAAGTCAATCTTGTAGTATCGTCCTTGAATACCGGCCGATTAATGTGTGGTTAACGATGCTGTGTCATATCGGAGATTTTGATAATCGCCGCCCTCCTCCTCTGCCTCGATTTTGGACTGGCACCAACCAGAGTATAGGCGTGATTTCATGTAGCAGGATTCAATCAGTTGAATGTCAGTTAGGCTACGTTAATGTCGACCTTACCTTGCATAACAGATTGGCCACAGAAGCATCTAGTGACTGGTTGGTTAGTTGCTGTTTAACGACACTGTGTCATAATAAAGAAGATTAGCGTTGCCCTCCTCCTTCTTCCGAGCTTGGGTCTGGCACTGCCAGAGTACGAAAAGTGGCAAATTGAATGCGATTGGCAAATATATACCTGAGAATGAAAGATTTTTAAATGGGTATTTAACTAAAACCGTGGATTTTATGTAGCACTGTTCAGTGCTAAGCGACATCTTGTGGATGTCAGTTACGTTGAAGTCGACCTTACGCTTCTTAGCCCATGATAGGGCCTACTCAAGATATAACAAATGAACGTTGAGATGGTATCCAAAGATTATTATTATTATTATTCCACATTTTAACGTCGTCCTATGACATCAAAGGCCGTTGATGACAATTTAGATCATATACAGTGCAGTAAAATGAAGTTATAACACATGTAAGACATCATTTAAAGGTGTCAAACTTGAACTTTACAATGTCGGTGTTCATTGTGTAACCCAAAGATTGAACAAAATTTGTAAATATATAGCTGAGAATGGCAGTGTTTTAGGGGTGTCTAAATGTAACTGTAAGTTTTATGTAGTATTTATAACTGGTACTCATTAACAAAATATTAATCGATTAATCTCGAAAATCTAACTTCGATTAATCGATAAAATTTGAGGAATTTGGTGTCTGTTATGTAGAGTGGAAAACTGTCTAAATTGTAGTCACTGAGTCAGTTACAACTTTCTTTCTACAAAAACTCAATCATTCCACATGTTAAAATTCAAGTTGCAAACACTAAGATGATAAGTGAGTGACGTGTTTCAACCATGGTTTGCAATCTGTTTATTGCAATGAAGACAGTACATTTGATCGAATTTTCCATCAGCATTTATCTTAAATGCAAGTGATCGCTGAATTGTTCACTGAAACGTTTCACATTATAATTACTTGCCAAAATGCTATGCCGGAAATGGGCCGCTCGACATCATGATATACGTAAGAAAATGAATCGAAAAAGCCGAAATCAATCGATTAATTTTTTAACGATTAATCGAGTAATTAATCGTTAAACCCGAAGCCCTAGTTATGTTTAGTGTTTAACGACATCTTGTGTATGTCAGTTCCGTTGACGACGACCTACGATGAAATGGTGCAAAATCCGTCGGTCGAACGCGTTTGGCGAACATGTATAACTATGTGTGCAATCGTTTAAAAGGTGTCTAAACTGGAGCAGCAAATTCATGTATTAATGTCCCTTGTATTACCGACAGCTTGTGACTGCCAGGGTCGGTGACCGAAACCTATCATCCTAGGCCTTTCTGACCAAATCAAGAAAATCTTTGACCCTTCCGTACTCCTATCGAAAAAAAATTGTCTCTTACCTTAACCTCCGACTCCTCTGTCCGCAATCTCGATATTACTTTTGATCCACACCTTTGCTTACATAACGACATCTCCAGCCTCTCGCGCTCGTGCTTCATGCACTTTCATGACCTCCGCCGCATCCGGTTCAAACACGACCTTAAAACCGCTTTAACCATTGCCGTACTTTGGAATGTTCCACCTTCTACAGGCCATGACCTCGTTTGACCCTAAAGTAAATCCGACATTGAAGAGAGGGCGCTAGATAAATGAATCGTCCATCACGGGAGAATCGTCATCGCAGCCTCTGTTGCACTCTGTCCGTCAACAGCAGAGACCCAAACCTCGAATCTCTCTAGGCAATGTGAGAACTAACCCCAAACCCCGATTCAACAGCTAATGACCTCCGTGTGACCCCTAGTACCGTTCTTCCGGTGGACCACAAGCACCAAAAGACAGTTTATATTACACTCACATTGTAGGCATTACATTTACATTATGGGCATACGTGATCGCACGATCCATATCACAAATCATAAATGACAAGCCATTAATGTGTAGTAAATGATGTCGTATAATAACGAAGATGGTTAGCATCACACTCCACCGCTATCCAGAATTCGGACTGACACCACCGGAGTATATGGCATGGATTTTGTGTAGCAGGGTTGAGTGTTTAAGACATCTTGATGGGTTAAACACTAAATACAATCGTTTAAACGCGATTGGTAAATATGTGTATGAGAATGGCATCGTTTTAAAGTGAATGTTAACAGCAGTCGGTTTATGAACATTGTTTACTGTTTAGTGCTTAGCTAAGAACAATGTTCAAAAATCGACTACTGTTGACCTTATAGTAAATCCACCACTGGGTTAGATAAATGAATCGTCCATGACGATAGAATCGTCATCGCAGTCTCTGTTACACTCTGTCCGTCGTCAGCAGACACCCAAATCTCGAATCTCTCGCGTCCAGGTGAAAAGTTACAACCACAGATGCAACAGCTAATGACCTCCGTGTGACCTCTAGTACATATCTTCCGGTGGACCACGTAGAGAGGAAAGCTAGTTTACATAGCATTTAATTACGACTATTACATTTTACATCGACAATCTAATCAACATGTGCCATTTGACAACATGTAAACGTTCTAATGTAGTAAGCGAATGAGTGTCCTAGCGCTATATTGAATTATTGAGCGAACATAATAACCTGTAATAGTTAAGTGAAATGCCACTTTATGTTGTTCAATCTGTGGTTCACAAAATAGATATTTTACTTTTTCATCTTCAAATGTGATAATACTTTTGTAGGGGTGCGAACATTAATCAAACACTTCCCGGGGTGCAGAGCTTAGGGCAGAGTGGGAACCTCTGATTTAGTGCTTAGCGAAATCTTGTAGAAGTCTGTTACGTTGCAGACAAGCTATCAGACATCATAGAAGAAAATGTGGCGATTGTACGCGAATGGCGAAGATCTATAGCTGTGAAATAATCTTTTTAAAGGTGTCTAAGCGGGGCAGTGGATTTCATGTATTCGTTGCCATTGTACTAGCGACTGAACGTAAAGAATTGCATAATTAGGAAAGGCATTTTAAAACCGTCATTGCAGAGGGTTGTGTAGTTTCTGTTTAACGACGCTGCATCATAACGAAGACGATCATTGTCACCCTCCTCAGTTATACAGACTTCGTACTGGCAACACCGGAGTGTAAGGCATTTGAGGAGTTGCATTTCAGTTGAACTAGGCTCAGCCAGATGTACATCCCCAAACCCCCTAACTGCCAATTAAGGGCCTATGATCGAAGAAAACGCAAAGTCAGACATTTGGTCCTTCCAGTACCAAAAGCATTAAGCTTTCATTCACTGATCGATTCCCTTCTTATCAATTGCTATTAATTAGTAACTTCTATAGCGCCGATGTCTAATGCACAAGGCATCAACCGATGGCACACCAAAACCAAGTCGTAATGTGATTGAAATGGAACTCGACCAACTAGTTCCATGTAATGAGGTAAGAAATTAATCTGTAGTTAAAGACGCATTACTAGCATTACATCTACATTAAGGTATGCGTAATAGCACAGCCTCAAGCAAAGGTCAAGGTTGTAATGCAGTCCTTAAATTTACAGGGCAATTAATGTGTAGTTAAAGACGCCGTATCATAACGAAGATTATTGCAGTCGACCTCCTGCTTCCTCCAGACTTCGGACTGGCACCACCCGAGTACATATCATGGATTTCATGTACCTCTATGAAATATTTAAAGATATCTTGTGTGTGTCGGTTCCGTTAACGTCGACCTTACCGTTCAGAGAAATACACATTGTCTGAACTCATGATTGAACCAAATTGGTTAATATGTAGCTGAGAGTGGCTGCGTTTTAAAGGTGTCTAATTCAGTCATGGTTTTATGCAGCATTGTTTAGTTATAGCGACATCTTGTCGGTTAATATCGACCTACCCTACACAGGATAAGGATATTAAGCTAACTGGGACTGAACGCGATTGGCTGATATATGGCTGGGAGTTGATGCGTTTTAAAGGTGTCTAACTGCAACCGTGGATTTTATGTACCATTGTTTAGTGCTTAGTGTATCTCGGTCACGTTTTAGTCATAATCGAACGCGACAGGTGAATATGTAGCCGAATGTTTATCTACTCTGGATAGATAATCTAAAAGAGTACATAACATCACATATACTTGGTGTTTAGCGACATCTTACCAGTCGGGCTTTCGAAAAGGTCACTCTACTGAGACCTTGTTGGTACGCCTCCTCTCGGACATTTATGGGGCCATTGATAAGTCACAGGTTACTCTATTGGCACTGTTCGATGTAAGCGCTGCATTCGATACAGTTGATCATACTATTCTTTTGACACGCCTCTCTACCTCTTATGGTCTCTCTGGAAATTTTCTTGACTGGCTTACCTCATACCTTCAGGACCGCTCTTGCATTGTGGCTTGTGGGTCTGCTAGGTCACCCTGGGTTCCTGCTCCATTTGGCCTGCCCCAGGGCTCTGTTTTGGGTCCCCTATTGTACATACTCTATACTGCTGACCTTGGTCCCCTCTTGGCGGCCAGTGCAGTCTTAAGTCAGTCCTACGCGGATGACCTCCAAGCGTATGTCCACTGCTCACCATTGGCTGCTGCTGCTGCAGTTCGAGAGATCGCCCGAGTCGTGGGGAATTTGGAGGCCTGGATGTCCTCAAACCGTCTACGGTTAAACCCGGCAAAGACCCAATATATCTGGTTTGGTACGCGCCAACAGCTTGCAAAAATTAACCTTGAGGGTCTGGCACTTGAATTTCCCTGGGTTTCATTTGCCTCCTCAGTACGGGATCTTGGTGTAATTCTGGATCAAGAGCTCACATTCATGCGACATATTAATTTGCTTTGTCGGGACTCTTATTATCAACTTCGTCAGTTAAGGGTAGTCTCCCGTACTCTGACGCAGGCAGCTGCTTCTACCCTTGTCCATGCGTTTGTGGTTTCCCGTCTGGACTACTGTAGCGCTCTTTACGCTGGCCTCCCAGCTGCCCGCCTTGGGTGTTTGGAGCGGGTTTTGCGTGCAGCCGCACGTCTTATTGGTCGCATCCCCAGATTTGGCCAGGTTTCTCTTTATATGCGGGATGTTCTGCACTGGCTCCCTTTCCCGCTGCGGATCGCCTATAGGGTCTCTGCACTGGTTAGGCGTTGTCTAGAGGGACTTGCTCCCCCATACCTGCGGGAGTTGTGTCGCTCTACCTCGGGGTCTTGCGGAGATCTGCTCTTCGCTCGGCTGACCAGGCCGAGCTATTGGTCCCCCGCACGCGGACAGCCATTATGCAGCGACGTTCTTTTTCGGTCGCTGGACCTGCAACCTGGAATGGCCTTCCTGTTGCACTTCGCCTGGTCCCTATGACTCACTCTACCTTGTTTCTTGCAAACTTAAAAACTACTCTCTTTAGCCGTGGTTGGACTAGGAGCGCTCCTGAGTAGATAACCTTGAAGGGGCGCTATATAAAAGCTCATTAATAATAATAATCTTGTGGGTTAACTAGGTTATAAATAACTGCAATCGTGAATTTTTGTGTGGTAGCATTTCGTGTTTCGCAACATCTTGTGGATGTCAGTTACGTTGAAACAGACATTACGCTTCATGCAATGCAACAGTGTCTCGTCTAGCGATTGAATTACGCGACTTAAAATTATGTCGCTGAGAAATAGCTGCGTTTCAATGGTGCATTTCATGTATTAATTTCCGTTGTACTAACGACGGAATTGATATCCAAGCGATTAAATACAATAAATTAATACGAGCAGTACGTGGTGGAATAAATGCGATTGGTAAATATATAGCTAGAAATGACTGAGTTTTAAAGTATTTTTAACTCAGACCGTGGTTTGATTTTATTTAGCATTGATCAGTGTTTAGCGACATCTTGTGGATGTTCGTTACATTGAAGTGGACCTTACGCCTCATGCCAAAAAGGGGCGACTCATTTAGCGATTGAATGCGACTGGTGGATATGTATATGAAAACGGCCAATCTTCTTAAAGGTGTCTAAATGGAACTCTAGGTTTCATGTAGCATTTAGGGCTGGTAGTGGCTCAGTGATGAAAAAAAATTAATCGATAATCTCCGAAATTTATCTTCGATTAAATTCGATTAATTTACTATCTGTTACGTAAAGCGTGAAAATTGTTTAAAATGTAGTCACTGAGTCAGTTACTACGTCAGCAATGTGTTTGAATCACGGTTAGCGAACTGTTTATTGCAATGAAGACAGTTACTTTTGTCGCCATGTTCGACACTTCCATCAGCATTTATCTTAAATGCAAAATGATGGCTTAATTTTCCACTCAAACGTTTCATATTATCGCTGAAAACTACTGTCTTTAGCCGTGGTTGAACTAGGAGCGCTCCTGAGTAGATCACCTTGAAGGGGCGCTATATAAAAGCTCCTTAATAATGATAATTGTTTGCAATTTATTTCTCGTATGTTATTCGCCAACTCAAACTAAGCTATTACTTCCTCAGTTCTATTATTCATGTACACCTACAGCGTTTTGCCTGTTGTTCTACGTAACAGTGGCGTCACGAGGGGGGTGCTGACCGCACCGGGTGACACCCTTAGAGGGGGGGTGACAGCCAATATGAGAAAATGATGACATTTTTGCAAGATGAGGAATTCCTAAAAAAGGTCATCACTTATTTTCGGAGACGAATTCCTAAAAAAGGTCATCACTTATTTTCGGAGACGAATTCCTAAAAAAGATCATCAAATTTGTTTGGAGGGTGACACCATGACTTACCGCACCGGGTGACACCAGCCCTAGTGACGCCACTGTTACGTAATAAACGAATATAAACATAAACATAACATTTTGCTTACTCCGGAAATGGGCCATTCGATATCATGAAATAGGTAAGAATATTAATCCAAAAAGCCGAAATTAATCGAATTTATGACGATTAATCGATTAATTAATCGTTAAAATCCGCAGCCATAGTAGCATTGTTTAGTTAACGACATCTTCTGCGTGTCAGTTCCGTTGACGATGACCTATCATGTAGGCCTCAACTAACTGTATAGAATCTGGCGGTCGAAAGCGAATGACGTATATCTATAGCTGGAAAGTTTAGCGTGTAAAAGGTGTCTAAGTGGAGCGATGGATCAATTATATTAATGTCCATTGTGCTAACGACATCTCGCGACTGCCATGATCGCTGATGGAAATCACGCGGCAGTTTGACGGAATTGCTAACCAATTGATAGAACGCAATTAAAGAATAATTAATAACATCAGTAGGAAAAGTAATTTAGAAACTGTCATAGCAGAGAGTTGCGTAGTTTCTGTTTAACGACGATGTGTCATTCCGAAGACGATTAGCGTCGCCCTCCTACTTTAGACAGCTTTAGGACTGGCACCACCGGAGTCTAGAGCAATGGCAGAGCAGCAGCCAGATGTACTCCCCGTGTTAGGACATAACTGCTTATTAAGGGCCTAAGGTCGTAGAAAATGTAATTAGTAACTTCTATTGCGCCGGTGTCTAATGCACAGAGCTTCAGCTGATGGTGCACCTAAACCAAGCCGTTGTGAGGCAAACATCCAGAAGATCATTCCGTTGATAAAGAGACAGCATTGATGGATGAGTAACATAGGAACACTAAGGAACTCGACCCACGCTTTCCATGTAACGGTTCTCTTCCACCCCGGAATTTATATTGCGCCTGATTATCACTAGTGGGCGTCTCTATGCGGGTGGTTATATAGATGGCGGTTTATTTCCCAGACTAAGGTATGTGACTTACACGGTTCGTACACGTGGATCATGGCATGACACCTATTGGAGTCCTGCGCCGTTGATAGAGAGGGAGGCCGCCTTTGATGGATAAGCGACATGGAAGAACTAAGGAACTTAACCAACACGATAGATGTAACGGTTCTTTTCCATTCTGGATTTTATATTGCGCCTGTCTATCGCTAGTGGATTCGTCCGGAATTTATATTGCGCCTCTTGGAGTGACATTCCAGGTTCGCATAGCCGCTATTTTCTATTTCACAGATCAATATGACCTCTACTGTTCTTTATATATGTAAATGATTTATCACAGACCTCTGATCAGTTTCACTTTGTTTTGTTTGCTGATGATACAAATGCATTCATGTCTGACAAATGAATTACCTCTCTCATCGAGCGAGCAAATCGTGAACTGAAAATAATAGCATCATGGTTTATAGCAAACAAGCTTTCTTTGAACTTAAGTAAAACCAGCTACATCTTGTTTCGTTCGCATCGTAAATTTGTTTCAATGTCGAATCTCAAACTTGAGATTGATGGCAAGGAAATTGTGCAAACAACATCATCCAAGTTCCTTGGTGTATACACAGACCAGCATTAAACCTGGTGTGAGCATATTGCACACATATCTAGGAAAATTGCAAAAATATCAGCATACTGTCACGTATCCGTCACTATTTACCTAAGACTTCCTAAGTACACCGAACAAGGATTGTATTATTCTATAATATTCCCCTATTTGTCATAATGCAGCATATCTTGGGGAAGTAATTATGCTTCTCGTCTTAAGTCATTGAAAACTCTCAGAAACGCGCACTGCGCATTGTTCGTATGCTACCATGGTTTGCCAGCACTAAGCCTGTATTCAATGCATATAATATATTACGCCAAGAGAACATTACTAGGTATCAAATTGGTCTATTCATGTATTGTTATCACTATAAACTGCTACCATTAAGTTTCGATAACTACTTCTGTCACGGTAAATCAGTACACAGCTACAGTACAAGACCTTCACAGAATTATCGAAGTCATGCAGCTCGTACAAATGTCATGCAGTTTTCAATAAAATGCTCTGGCCCAATGCTTTGGAACACTTTCCCACAGGACCTGATTCAAGCTCCTGTCCTTGGTTTATTTAAAGTACAATTGAAACGCTACCTACTGTTCTCACAGATTTAAATGTTTGTATGATTTGTTACTGTTTTTTTACCTTGCATTGCACTGTTTAGATTCTTCGCATATGATTTGAAATGTTGTTTGAAATTATCATGAAGTTGTGTATTGAACAGGACGCCTGTAAAAATGTTTATGTGAGAGGGTAATCCAGGCTGTAGCGGGACTTTTGAGCCTTTTGGATTACCCTTTTGACGCCAGCCATTGTAATGCTACAGGCGAAACTATCATAATTTGATTTGTCTGTTGTGTGGTGCTTCAATAAACGATTCAATCAATCAATCAATCAATCAATTCATTCAATCAATCAATCAATCAATTAGTTACGTTTAAATCGAGATTAACCTACAGTGTCCTATGTAGAATAACACGACAGAGTAGTTAGCGATTGAACGTGACTGGTAAATATGTAGCTTTCTATGACAGCGTTTTAAAGGTGTCGAATTGTTTGTTGTTTAACGACATCTTGTAGGTGTACTTTTCGTTGACCAATCAGAAATTTTACTGGAAAATTTATTGATTTTCGAACATCTATAACTGGGAATGTATCGTTTTAAAGGTGTCTAAGCTGGGGCAGTGTATTTCATGTATTCATGTGAATTGTACTAACATCATGCGACTGCCAGGGTCGTTGACGGAAACCACATGCTCGACAGAATTGCTAACGAAGCGATAGAACACAACTAGAGAATACTTATAGCATCAGTAGGACAGGTATTTTAAAACTGTCATAGCAGAGGGTTTGTAGTCTCTGTTTAACGACAATGTAGGCTATCATAACGAAGACGATCAGCGTCGCCCTCCTACTTTAGACAGCCTCAGGGCTGACACCACCGTGTAAAACGTAGAAAAGTGTACGAGAATGGCAGCCAGATGCACCCCTCTCCGTGCTAGGGCCTAAATGCCATTAGGGGCTTAAAAGGTCGTATAAAACACAAAAAGCTAGACAAACCATTATTGCAACTCCAACGCATTAAGCTTCCATCTACTCATCGATTCACTAAATATTATTTATTATTAATTAGTAACTTCTATGGCGCCGATGTCTAATACACAAAGCATCAACCCATGGCGCACCAAAATCAAGCCGCAATGAGGCAAACATAAAGAAGATCTACCCATTAATCCAGAGGAGCATCTTTGATAAGCAACACGAGAAAGCTAAGGAATTTAACCTACAATTTCCACGTAACGGTTCCTTTCCATCCTGTAATTTATATTGCGCCTGATCATCGTTAGTAGATTCGTCCGGTTAGTTACATCGGTTAGAGCGTACGAGCCTGTAAGAAACTATTTGAAGGTGTCAGATGTTCAGAACTGAACTTTACAATGTCATTAGTGTTCAGTGTTTAACAACATAAGATAATACAGCTAAAATGTCTATTATACATGAACTGTGATAGGAAATTTTAAACAATATTTTGCATCAATTATCATAAAACGTGAAATGTTATATGTACAAAAGATTCTTGATGAACATTCTCAATGCACATGGTATTCTTAATCTATTTATTTGAACAATAAAAAAATTTATTACAAATTTATAAGACAATGGATTTTTGTAATCATGAGATTCTTATTCTACTTCTGTATTTTCAAAAGTTATCAATAAATACAATTAAAAAGCAATGACCGCTTCTTATAAGCGACTGCTGAATATGTAGCTGAGAATATGTAGCTGAGAGTGACACCGTTTTAAAGGTGTCTAGCTTCAGTCGTGGATTTAATCATGAACTTCTTTATACAATACAATACAATAGCGCCTCTGAGTAGTAGTTGACTTCGAGAGGCGCTATAGAAATATCAGGAATAATACAACACAATACAATAGAAGTGTGTAAATAAGTTCATGATTTATTGCTCCTTTGTTAAGCGTTTAACAATATCTAGTGGATGTCAGTTACGTTGAAGTCGATCTAACGCCTCACTAAGCGCGACAGAAAAGCAACAAGCGATTAAGTGGGATTGGTTATATGTAGCTGAGAATGGCAACGTTTTAAAGGTGTCTAAATGAAGTCATAGATTTTAAACAGTTCTATTTAGTGTTTAGTGACATCTTGTAGGTTAACTTCGACCTTAACCTGCATATGGAACAATTTTGAATTGTCTAGCGATTGAACGCAACTGGTAAATATGTAGAATAGAATTGAATATACGTTTAATTCAATATCGCATTGAGAAAACGCAAAACGCTAAAACATATATACGACAAATGAGAATTGCGGTGTTTTAGTTGGGTTGTAAGTCTATAACTGCAATCGCTGACTTTATGTAGCAATGTTCAGTGCTTAGCGACATCGTATGGATGTGAGTAACGTTGAAATCAACCATAAACTACTTAACTCAAAAGGCTTCACGCTGTTGACAAACATATGTAGCTAAGATTGGTTCCGTTTTAAAGGTGTCTAACTGCAGTCGTGAATTTAATGGAGCAGTATTAAGAATATAGGGACATCTTGTGAATGTCAGCTCCTTAAAGTCCACCTTACCATACTCAGGGATGACCCCTTCATACGTCTAACGATCGAACGTATTGTTTAGTGCTTAGCGACATATTGTGTATCTTGGTACTTTGAAGGTGATATTACGCTTCTTGGAGATCGAAGTGTTACTGCCGATTGAACGCGATTGATGAATACGTAGCCTATTATGGCACGTTTTAAAGGTGTCTAAATGGAACTTGGTTTCGTGTAGCATTGTGGACGTCAGTTACGTTGACCACGACCGATCAACTGTTCATGAACCAAATGTGGTGATCACGGCGATTCGCGAATATATATTACCAGGAAAGAATCGGTTAAAAGGTGTCTAAACTGGAGCAATAGTTTTCATGTATGCTTGGCCATTGCACTAGCGATGTCTTGCGATTGCCAGGAAATCATAAGGAGACTAAGCGCATTTGCTATCTAAGCGATTGAGCATAAAGAATAACATCAGTATCTATCAGTAGGAAAGGTAATGTGCAAAATAGAGGGTTGTGTAGTTTCTGCTTAACGACGCTGTGTCATAACGAAGACGATCATTTTTGCCCTCCTCAGTTATCCTGACTTCTGACTGGCACCACCGGAGTATGAGGCAGTGGAGGAGTTACAAATCAGTTTAACTAGGCGTAGCCAGATGTACGCCCCAAACCCCCTATGGCCTAACTGCCTATTAAGGGCCTAAGATCGAAGAAAACGCAAAGAGCCAGAGAAATGGTCCTTCCAGTAACAAAGCATTAAGCTAAGCTTCCATTCACCAGTGTGATTCTCGTTAACGTTAACGATAACGAAAATGTTCGTTAACGAGCAAGAAATGATTTCGTTAACGATAACTATAACTATAGCTAAAAAATATCATTAACTATAACTGTAACTATAACGAAAATAACACTAACGAAAATTCATCGCTATTTTCGTTAATGAAATAAAAGGTGCAATATCGATAAACATAAGAACGTGTAAAAGAGCGGTCTTTAAATTATCCATTGGGTCGTCCATTAATTATATAAACAAAATGTGGCGAGTAATGTGAAAAAGTTTGACAACTCCTGACAAGGGGGAGGGGTGTTCACTGTTCAAGACAAATTGACTTCAGCAATAATTTAATTAAAAGCAACCATAGATTCAGAAAGTCTTTTATAAGTGACCTATTTCATTTTTGTGTGTAACTTAATCAAACGCGATATTTTCTTCGTTTTAAATCATCCCTTTTATTGTTCCCAGCTAAAATGAGGAAATGTGCTGCATAGCGAATATCCTGGGTTCTTTTCAATAATCTAATAGGCTATTTCGACATTCTTTTTGATGGAAAGATAATTTTTTCTTTCGATTATTAATATTAAAGAATGAGAAACTTGTTTTGATTTTAATTTTCTATGTTAAAAGGAATATTATAAAAAAGTTATCATGTTCATGTTCAAATTATAAATGTTCATAATAAAAATCAAATTGAATAGGCCCCTACACATTTAGAAGAAACGAGATTGTATTCTTGAATGGAAAAATTCATTAAATATCTGTGACAGACTGTGATTCCACATGTAGGCCTACTGTAGCCATTAAGCCTAAAATTCAAATCTGAATAATCAACATTTTGTTTTTTCGGCAGTTTCAGTTTCTTGCATTTGTTAGAGTCATAGAAATTTTCTGGGGTGGGTAGTTTTCTTTGACATAATTTTGTTAGGGGGGTCCTTGAATGTTTGACAGTTGTTGACAAGGGGAGGAGATCAAAATCTGCCTAAAATTTTTGACATAATTAATCGATGACCCCATAGGGACCAGGCGGAGCGCCATTGGGGCCAGTTGTAACTATATACTAACTAAAATTAACTAAAATAAAAGTCCAGTAACTATAACTATAACTATAGCTAAAAAATAATGCTAACTATAACTGTAACTATAACTGAAATGAAAAACCATTAACTATAACTGTAACTATAACTAAAAAATAATATTAACTATAACTGTAACTATAACTAAAATAAAAACCATTAACTATAACTGTAACTATAACTAAAATAAAATCTGTAAGGAGAATCACACTGCCATTCACTGATCGATTCACTTATTATCAATTACTACTAATTAGTAACTTCTATGGCGCCGGTGTAGCAAAGAGGCAAACATCCAGAAGATCTACCCATTAGTAGAGAGGGCAGCCTATGATGGATGAACACCAACTACTACCTAACTGACCTCCTTCCGTCCCCGTATCAATTGACCGCATAATTCCCCAGCCTACAGCCTCATGCGCAAAGATTTGTTGTTAAGATCTTTTATACGTTTTTTAAATGTCTTTATTAGACGTATGTGCACCAATATGCGATCAGCAATTGGTTTTCAAAGAATATACTTACTTACTCACTCACTCACTCGCTCACTCACCTACTTACTTACTTACTAAATTACTTACTTACTTACTGACTGACTGACTGACTGACTGACTTACTTACTTACTTACTTGCTTACTTACTTACTTACTTACCTACTTACTTACCTACTTACTTACTTACTTACTTACTGACTGACTTACTGACTGACTGACTTACTGACTTACTTACTTACTTACTTACTTACTTACTTACTTACTTACTTACTTACTTACTTACTTACTTACTTACTTACTTACTTACTTACTTTCTTACTTACTTACTTACTTACTTACTTACTTACTTACTTACTTACTTACTTACTTACTCACATACGTAGTACAAATTGTCTATTACAAAGTTTAAGCTTCAACTTATGATAGATCAAAACTCACCTACTACTCCCTCCTTATAATATATCTTCAACTTGTGATCAACTTGTGATCATTATAATGACATAATCATAACTAGCAGGAACCAAAACCTCGAATCTCTCGGGACGAGGTGAAAACTAGCAACACCCGATCCATCAGCTAATGACGTATGTGTGACCCCTATTGCAGCTATTCCGGTGGACCACGTAGACCAGTTTACATTACATTTATATTTTGGGCATCACATATACATTGCGAGTATTACATTTACATTGCGAATGTTACATTTACATTACTAGCATCACATTAACATAATGGGAATTACATATGCATTTCAGCCACTCCATTTACATTATTAGGATTACATTTACATTCCTGGCATTACATCTACATCACTAGCATTACATTTAGGCCTACGTTTACATTACGGGCACTACATATTTGGATTACTATAGGCGAACATTCACACTACGACATTATGTTTACATTACGCCCATTATACTTACATTACTAGCACTACATTTACATTACCAGTATTACATCTACATTACGAGCATTACACTTACATTAGCATATCATTGACATTGCGTTCATACGCAATCGCACGGCTCAAAGCAAAGTTAAAACTTGCAACGTAGTCCTTAAATTTACAGAGAAATTAATGTGTAGTTAAACACGTCGTGTCACAACGAAGATGATTAGTATCGCCCTCCTTCTTTTATCCAGACTTCGGACTGGCACCACCGGAGTACACGGCATGGATTTTATGTTGCAGCATTTAATCTCGATCTTACTTTACATAGAAGATTGGCCACAGAACCTAGCGATTGAACGAAATTAGTAAATATGTGGAAGCGTATTAAAGAGGTTTTTACTGCAGCCCTGGATTTTTGTACCATTGTTTAGTGCTTAGCGACACCTTGTGGATGTCAGTTACGTTGAAGTCGACCTTACTCTTAAGATAACAGTAATATGTTGAAAATTTGGTGCAGTAAGGTGAAGTTATAACATCTGAAAGAAACCATTTAAAGGTGTCAAAACTGAGCTTTTCAATGTCATTACTGTTCTTTGTTTAACAACATAAAATAATACAAATAATAAGGTCTACTATACATGTACAGTAATAAAACAATATCTTGCACCAATTATCGTACAAGAAATTTTAGATATATAAAATATTTTTGATGAACATTCCCAAAGCACATGGGATTCTAAATCTATTTATTCGAAGCAGTAAAAACTTTTCTTGCAAGCTTAAATGACAAGTTATTTTGGTATTCCTCAGCTTCTTATTCTTCTGCTGAATTTTCAAAGTTAGCAATCAATATTTAGTGTTTAGCGCCATCTTGTGAATGTCGGTTACGATGAAATCGACCTTAACCTACACTGAAACGGACAGTGCCTAGCGATTGACCGCGACTGGTGTATACGTAGGTTTGAAATGCCACATATTAAAGGTGTCCAAATAGAACAATGGGCCTACATGTATGTAGCAATGTACAGTGTTCAACGGCATTTTCTAGATGTCGCTTCCGTTGAATACGAGCAGCCAGATGTACGTCCCCGTTCCCCGTTCTAGGGATTAACTGCCCATAAAGGTCCTCAGGCCATAGAAAACACAAAAGCTAGACAAACTATCCTTCCAATACCGAAGCATTAGGCTTCCATTCACTGATCGATTCACTTCTTATTAACTGCTATTAATTAGTAACTTCTATAACGCCGATGTCTGATACACATATCATCAACATGTAAACGTTCTGATGTAGTAAGCGAATGAGTGTCCTAGCGCTATATTGAATTATTGAGCGAACATAATAACCTGTAATAGTAAAGTGAAATGCCACTTTATGTTGCTCAATCTGTGGTTCACAAAATAGATATTTTACTTTTTCATCTTCAAATGTGATAATACTTTTGCAGGGGTGCGAACATTAGTCAAACACTTCCCGGGGCGCAGAGCTTATAGCAGAATGGATGGGAACCTCTGATTTAGTGCTTAGCGAAATCTTGTAGAAGTCTGTTACGTTGCAGACAAGCTATCAGAAATGACAGAGGAAAATGTGGCGATTGGACGCGAATGGCGAAGATCTATAGCTGTGAAATAATCTTTTTAAAGGTGTCTAAGCCAAGCAGTGGATTTCATGTATTCGTTGCCATTGTACTAGCGACTGATGACTGAGAATGGCGGCGTTGTAAAGGGGATTGTAGGTCTATAGCTTCTTCTTGTGGACTTTACGTAGCAATGTTCAGTGCTCAATGACATCGTGTGGATGTCAGTTACGTTGAAATCGACCTTACTCTTTACGTGTATGCCAATATCATGGGAAACATCCGAAGTAGTTGTAGTTTCAGTTAAACGATAATGTGTGATAACAAAGATCATTGGCGTCGCCCTCTTCCTTCAACCAGGCTTAAAATGCGAAAATTGAACGCGACTGGTGAATATCTTTGAATGGCAGCATTTTATGGTGTCTAAATGGAGCCGTTGATTTTTATTTCGCATTTTTAAGTGTTTGGCGACATCATGTGGATGTCGGCTACTTTGAGGTCGACCTTTGCGCTTCTTATAGATCGATCGGAGATTCAACAACTAGCGATATAACGTTGCTGGCGAATATGTAACTAAAATTGTTTCCGTTCTAAAGGTCTCTAACTGCAGCCGTGACTTTAATGCAGCAGTATTAAGAATTTAGCGACATCTTGTGGATATCTGTTGCATTGAAGTCGATATTACGCTTCACAAAGAGCAGAATTCAAACCTGCCGATTGAACGCGACTGGTGGATATGTAACAACAACAACAACAACAACAACAACAACAACAACAACAACAACAACAACAACAACAACAACAACAACAACAACAACAACAACAACAACAACAACAACAACAACAACAACAACAACAACAACAACAACAACAACAACAACAACAACAACAACAACAACAACAACAACAACAACAACAACAACAACAACAACAACAACAACAACAACAACAACAACAACAACAACAACAACAACAACAACAACAACAACAACAACAACAACAACAACAACAACAACAACAACAACAACAACAACAATATAAATGATCTGATATTTGTAATGCGCCTAAACAAGATAAAAAGTTGCACGAAAGCGCGTAATAGTAGAGTCTAAACATAGTACATTTTTAAAAGTTAAGTTTTAAGGTTAGTTTTGAAAATCAATGTGGTGAGGATTTGCGAATATAGTCTGGCAGTTTTTTTCATTCATCAGGGCCGGCTAGTGCATTAAAGTGCAAATGCTCGGCTTTCAAATTTCCTGAAAGATTGAGTGACAGTAACAATCATCTAGGGAGGATGATCGTTGTCCTTGTCTGGATTGAAGAGAAGAGCATGGTGTCACTAGTGAGGAAACGTATGAGGGAGATTTTTAAAATAAAGTGAGCTTGTATGGGGAGCCAATGTAGCTAGTGAAGAGTCGAGATGACGTGATCAAAGGTGATAGATTAAACGATTTATTTTGCTAATAATGTTCAATCAGTGCCCTCGACTTGGACGAGGCCGCAATACCAAAGGCGTAGAGTAGCTATTGAACCTAGAGCTGTAGGCTTGTAGCCCTCTATCGAAAAAAGAATAATTATATATGCAGTCGTTATTATAGCCTTAAAAAAGGAGTAAGGTTTTTTACTAGCTAGGCAGCGTATTAGTAAAGGCCTTCCAGCATCTACCTTGACTACTGCAACTCGATCCTTTACAGTAAAGTTACCCAGTTGCAAAATATGCAGACTTTAATATAAATATTCAACACATATACATTACAATTTTAAGAATGAATCTCGATCTAAATCAAACGTTGCAATGAAAAAAAACATATAAACATATAATTCGCATTCTGTGAACATTTTATTTGCCTCATTTTGAATCTTTGGCTTTAATAGTAGTAATAGTAAATGTCATGTAACGTAGATCAAGTTCCATGGAAGCCAATAGATGGCGATAACGGTGGAGAATATTTGTGAAATATCATGCTACAATTAGACACCTTTAAATCTGTTTCATCGATGCTATGTCATTCATTTTGTCGCAAGACAGGTTAATATAAGGGTTGTTCCCGTAGATAGAAGTCAACGAGTTTTTGCGACCATTAAAATGTCGTTAAACAATAAAAGTATTGTTTTTAAAATGAACTTAGAAAGAAAATAAGCATATTCTCTGAATCGTGATGCAGGCGCTCAGTCGAAAGTAGAAAGATTAGTTACATCGGTTAGAACGTACGTCCCACGCACCTCTAAGCGTATGATTCCATATTCGCATACCGATGGTGGTTTATTTCACAGATTAAGGTATCAGGCACCTATTCAAACGGGCAGTTTTGTTGTAGGATCTCACCCAATTAATTCACTGAAAAACGAAGAGAGTCAAGGCCATACGCTCGCCAAACAAATGAAACCGAGCACATCGTCATGGCAACGGCAAGAGAGGAAGGTAAGGAAAAGATAGGAAGGTGATAATAATCTCCCAGGGTCATGTCCTGCACTAACTACTAGCTCCAACCTAACACACCTACTTCCACCTCCGTCCTTGTGCCCACGGTCCTGCAATCTCCTCAGCGGAAAGCCCGATGCACAAAACATATATTGCTAGGATATTACTTTTCAACTGTGTTTATTAGACGTCTGTATATCCAAGTGCAATTAGCAATTGGTTAACTTTCGTCTTGTTCGCAATTTCAACTTAAACAAGACCGACACGTCACTCGCGACGCGCCAAACTCTCCTCTCTTCTTCTTTATTTCTTCTTCTCTTCTTGAATAGCGATTGGACACGATTGGTAGATAAGTATCCGACAGCGAGAGCGTGTTAAAGGTGTTTAATTCAGTCTTAGATTTAATGCTGCATAATTGGTTTAACGGCGACCTTACCCTACATAGGAGGTTGACAGTGGTATGTAGCTGATTGATAATTTACATTATTTGCTTATATTTACATAATCTTCCCACTAGTAATAGTCGTGAGTAAACTAGCTGGTTGAACGCGATTGGTAGATATGTAGCTGAGAATTCCGACGTTTTAAAGGTGTCTTACTGCAGCCGTAGATTTAAATCTGCATTATTTTGTATTTATTATTCTGCCACATCTAGTGGGTTTTCGTTACGTTGAAGTCGATCTTACTCTTCACTTAGTGTGGCGCGACAGATCTTGCGATTATTTATTTATTAAACATCAGTTTAGCGACATCTTCTGGCAATATCGGAGGCTGACGTCATATGAAATACAGTTATATGTATATTCGTTTATTATAAATCAGCGAAGGATGACACACCACATCACAGCTAAATCGATGATAGTAATAATGAAATAATAAATAATAAAGTATAATAATAAATAATAAAGTTCATTAGCAATTTAACAGGCAGCATGCACATTTAAACTATACAGGTTGCTAACACGACTTCCATTTAAACTGCTCCGGCAGCTAACATATTTGAGTCTCAGTTTCATTTTCTTGTTAGGCTGAATACTGGTAAAATTACAGGTGAGTATACGCTACCGGTTAGTTTTCGAAACAAATTGGAGGCTCGAGTAAAAATAGTTTGTGAGGTGAGTACACGGTCTCTAGAGGTGACTCAGGTGAGTACAATCGCGTACCCTCGACAACAGCCCTGGGTATACAAGAACAATTTGTGATTATTTCCAACATTTTTTTTACAGAAATTCAAGTTAGGCCTAAACGTATAAACGTTATTCAATAGGTATAGGCGCACACACCATTAAGTTTAACCCTCGAATGCCCAAGGGGGAATCCGACCGGACCCAGACCCGCTTTTCCACGGATAACTTTAGAACGGCAACGAAATTGTAAAAATGGTTTTAGGACATCCTAAAGCCTTCAATTGGGCTTCGTATGATATATTTTGCGTGATTATTCTACCACCCTGTACCCCCACAACCATGGAATATACCAAGGGCACCCCCAAAATATGCGGCACATGGTTTACCAGCCCAGAAATACATTTTGTAACGCATGTTATTGTGAAATACCATATATCAGTCGATTGCAAATTGAATTTGGATTATAACAAGCCAAATACCGTTAAAATATTCCATTCCTGTACCCCACAACCAATCAACAACTACATGCGTACAATTGAATACCTGCCAAAAATCCCGAAATTGCAAAACACTACCTACTAGTATTAAAGTTCAAATAAAGTTTCACCAGGTGGCGCTATTGTAAAATACCATATATCAGTCGATTGCAAATTGAATTTGGATTATAACAAGCCAAATCCCGTTAAAATATTCCAATCCGTTCTCCAGATATCACAATGAAAACATTGGGGTCCGGTCGGACCCCCAACCCCCCCCCGTTTGGCATTCGTGTACGAAAAAAATAGCTTGGGCACTCGATGGTTAAAAAAGTTAGTTTCAGATACAGATGCTCGTGTATATGCATATATATCTACATATACTTGTCAGGCCCGCATTAAGGAGAGTGCTAAAGGTGCTGCAGCGCCCGGGCCCGCAGTTTTAAAAGGCCCGCATTTTCGGAAGTACATTAAATTTTTACTATTGTACTTGTTATTAGGCCCCGCTCTGAAGGCTATATAGGTTATCACAGAACCCGGGCCCGCACTTGTCTTAATGCGGCTCTGATACTTGTATATGTAGGCCCTAAGTCTATACATATCTAATATATATATATATATATATATATATATATATATATATATATATATATATATATATATATATATATATATATATATATATATATATATATGTTTAGTGACAGCAGAACAGGAACAAAAGTTGCATATCTATGAATATGTGGCGTATACATCTTGGTAAAATACAATACAATACAACACAATACAATAGAACTGTTTCTATAAGTTCATGACTTAATGCTCCTTTATTTAGTATTTAGCGACATCTAGTGGATGTCAGTTACGTTGAAGTTGATCTTATGCTTCAAAGGTATCTGCTGATTATTATTATTATTATTCCAAAGTTAAACGACATCTTATGGCTACAAAGGCCGTTGACGTCTGTAAAGTTATATATATATATATATATATATATATCAGTTCACGTTCGCATAACTTTCTGTAATCAGTTTCTTTCTTTCTTTTTTCCCTTTCTTTAATTGTTTGGCAGGTTGTTGAGATGCCGATGATTGACAGGTGGTAGTAGATTATTATTTTAATTTATATATTTATACATACACACATATATGCCTATGCATCATTATTCATTTAGCCATTTGCCTTCTATTCATTTTCTATTTGGCCCAAAGGTTCTTTTTTGACCATATCGGTTCATTTCTTTTTATTTATTTTTTCACTTTTTTCAAACCATAAAGGTTCTTTTGATGGCCATATAAGGCTCTTTTTAAGAATTTCACATTAATTTTATCTACATTAACATAAAAAAACATTCATAACATATTTACAAACAATGTTCAATATACACATTTATAATCATACAGATTTCTTCAATATTCAATATTAACATGACAAGGAAAGTACTTAGTTCTTATTTAGAGGTTTCAATAATAATATAAATATTATTCAATGTCAGTACTATTTCAAAATCAGACACACACACACACACACACACACACACACACGCACGCACGCACGCACGCACGCACGCGCGCAAGCACGCACGCACGCGCGCAAGCACGCACGCACGCGCGCGCGCGCGCACACACACATGCAGCAATTTAGCAGTATTGTATCTGCTGATCGAATACGATTGATGATATTATTATTATTATTATTATTAATGAGCTTTTATATAGCGCCCCTTCAAGGTTATCTACTCAGGAGCGCTCCTAGTCCAACCACGGCTAAAGAGAGTAGTTTTTAAGTTTGCAAGAAACAAGGTAGAGTGAGTCATAGGGACCAGGCGAAGTGCAACAGGAAGGCCATTCCAGGTTGCAGGTCCAGCGACCGAAAAAGAACGTCGCTGCATAATGGCTGTCCGCGTGCGGGGTACCAATAGCTCGGCCTGGTCAGCCGAGCGAAGAGCAGATCTCCGCAAGACCCCCGAGGTAGAGCGACACAACTCCCGCAGGTATGGGGGAGCAAGTCCCTCTAGACAACGCCTAACCAGTGCAGAGACCCTATAGGCGATCCGCAGCGGGAAATGGAGCCAGTGCAGAACATCCCGCATATAAAGAGAAACCTGGCCAAATTTGGGGATGCGACCAATAAGACGTGCGGCTGCACGCAAAACCTGGTCCAAACACCCAAGGCGGGCAGCTGGGAGGCCAGCGTAAAGGGCGCTACAGTAGTCCAGACGGGAAACCACAAACGCATGGACAAGGGTAGAAGCAGCTGCCTGCGTCAGAGTGCGGGAGACTACCCTTAACTGACGAAGTTGATAATAAGAGTCCCGACAAAGCAAATTAATATGTCGCATGAATGTGAGCTCTTGATCCAGAATTACACCAAGATCCCGTACTGAGGAGGCAAAGGAAACCCAGGGAAATTCAAGTGCCAGACCCTCAAGGTTAATTTTGCAAGCTGTTGGCGCGTACCAAACCAGATATATTGGGTCTTTGCCGGGTTTAACCGTAGACGGTTTGAGGACATCCAGGCCTCCAAATTCCCCACGACTCGGGCGATCTCTCGAACTGCAGCAGCAGCAGCCAATGGTGAGCAGTGGACATACGCTTGGAGGTCATCCGCTTAGGATGACCTCCATATGTAACTGAAATAGCGCCGTTTTAAAGGTGTCTAAATGTAGTCTTAAATTTAATGCAGCATTATGACTATTTAGTGTTCAGCGACGTCTTCTAGGTTAGCGTCGACCTTAGCCTACATAGGAAATAATTTAGAATTGTCTAGCGATTGAATGCGACTGGTGATCATGTAGAATAGAATATTCGTCTAATTCCATAACGCATTGACACAACGCAATACGTTACAAGAGACAGCTGAGACAGCTGAGACTGGCGGCATTTTAAAGGGGATATAAGTTACGTTGACATCGACCTTACGCTTTATGCCACTTCCTTTGGAGCCAACTGACGGATGGATCCAGAGTTTAACGATATCTTATAGCAACAAAGGCTTTTGACGTCGACAGAAATTTATTTCGGCATATTGCAGCTCTCTTCGATGAGCCAACTGACGATTGAACACGACTGGTAAATATCTAAGAATGGCAGCGTTTTAAAGGTGTCTAAATGGAACCGATGAATTTTATTTAGCATTGTTTAGTGTTTAGCGACATCTTGTGGATGTCAGTTACGTTGAAGTCGACTTTAACCTACACTTCTTGACTCAAGTGCGGTCGTTTTCTAGCCATTAAACGTTGTTGGCAAATATAGCTAAGAATGGATACGTCTTAAAGTCTTGATTTAATGCTACAGTATTAAGAATTTATGGACATCTTGTGAACGTGAGTTCCCTTATCGTCGATCTTACCCTAAATAGGATGAACCCTCATACATCTAGCGATCGAATGCATTGTTTAGTGCTTAGCGACATCTTGTGGATGTCGGTTACCTTGAAGTCGACCTTAAGCATTGCCAAAAGTAAAACTCTACTTACGATTGAACGTGACAGGTGAATATGTAGCTAATAATGAGGGGTTTTAAAGGTGTCTAAATGGAACTGGGTTTTATAGAGCTAAGTATATTAAAAGCTGTCATTGCAGAGGTTTGTGTGTTTCTGTTTAACGACGCTGTGTCGCTGTATCATAACGCCCTACTCCTCTCTCCAGGCACCAGACTGTCACCACCGGAGTGCAGGGCAGTGCAGGAGTTACAAATCAGTTTAACTAGGCGCAATCAGCTGCACCCCACCCCTTCCAATAGGGCCCATTAAGGGCATGCGATCCAAGAAAGCACAATGACATATAAACTAATAGTCCTTCCAATGCCAACGCATTTAGCTTATATTCACTCATCGATTCATTTATTAATCATTATTATTAATTAGTAACTTCAATGGCGCCGATGGCGCACCAAAACCAATATACACAGAAGCAGCCTTTGATGGCTAAACAACATGGGAAAGTCAAGAAACAGGACCAACGCATTCCATGTAACGGTTTTTTCTACAATCGAATTTATATTGCGCCTGATCATCGCTATTGGATTGGCCCGGTAACTTACATCGGTTACAGCGTACGGATAAATTCGATAGCAGCGAGCCTTCGGCATATATAACTTATCTAGACGCTAATAATTTATACGGTTGGGCGATGAGCAAGCCTTTACCGACTCGTGGATTCAAATGGATGAGCGACGACGAGCTAAATAATTGGAATGTTTTGGGATCGTGTATATTGGAAGTGGATTTAGACTATCCTCAAGAAATCCACAATCTCCACAACGACTATCCTCTGGCTCCCGAGAGCATATCGTCGGAATTTACATATAATATACCAAAACTAATTCCGAACTTGAACGATAAAAAGAAGTACGTGGCACACCACGAAAATTTGAAGTTGTACGAAAGTCTCGGGTTGAAGATCGCGAAAATTCACAGAGGGATATCATTCGAAGAAAGCCCTTGGTTGAAGTATTATGTAGATCTAAACACAAACTTGAGAACGAGTGCTACTAATAACTTTGAGAAAGACTTTTTCAAATTGATGAACAATAGCGTCTTTGGAAAAACCCTTGAAAGAATCGAAAATCATGTAGATATAAAATTGGTATGTCACGAGAAGGAAGCTATTAAGCTAGCTGCAAAAACTAATTATGACCGCCTGACGATTTTCGACGAGAATCTAATCGCCGTTCACATGAAAAGACCGAGGTTGTTTTATAATAAACCGATATACCTAGGCATGTGTATATTAGACTTAAGTAAAACTTTGATGTACGACTTTCATTACAATTTTATACGGCAAAAATACGGAGACAGAGCTAAATTGTTATTCACCGATACAGATTCATTGGCATATGAAATACAAACAGAAGATTTTTACGAGGATATCGCCGAAGACGTTGCGGTTCGATTCGATACGAGTGATTACCCTGAAGATCACCCCTCGGGTTTAAAGACCGGAATGAACAAGAAAGTTATCGGTATGTTCAAAGACGAATCTGCAGGAAAACAGATTTTCGAGTTCGTAGGTTTAAGGGCCAAGTTGTACTCGTATAGAATGGATGGCGAAGATCATAAGAAGTGTAAAGGCATTAAGCAAAATGTCGTGAAGAAAACGATAACTCACGATGATTACAAAAACTGTCTGTTTACCAAGAGAGAACGACTAAGAAAAATGAACGTTTTTAGATCGTATCATCACGATATTTATACCGAACAGGTAAATAAAGTTGCATTATCCGCGGATGATGACAAACGAGTAATAATGGAAGACGGTATTCATACATTAGCGTACGGACATTACTCGTTACGCTGCGCACATAAAGAATCTAATCGTTGATTATAAAATGAGTTTTAGAAGTGTTACAGAAATTGACGTTTGCGGAGTCGTGTTACCGAATGTTCCTTTGTCGAATATACAACTGCTAGACGCCGCTAAGAAGAAACTAAATATCACAAACTTCAGAGGCGTGTTCCTACGAGACGAGTTGCCCGAGAGACCGAGTTGGCCTACTAACGAAAGCGGCATTCTTAACCTAGATAAATCTAGTGGGAGCGGGACTCATTGGGTGTGTTGGATCAAGAAGAAAGGCGAAATTTCGGCGAAATATTTCGATGGCTATGGTCTCCCTCCACCTACCGAGCTACTGAAATATTTACGTCGTCCGGTTTATTATAACAGCGAACGAATACAGCCCGATAACGAAGTGTTTTGCGGTCATCTGTGCTTGTACGTGTTGAAGATGATGGACGATGGCGCGAATTTTCAAGAAGTTATAAACGGTTTGTTTTAATATATATATATATATATATATATATATATATATATATATATATATATATATATATATATTATAAAATGCCTGTGGATAAATTCGGACATACTGATGTCGGATATTCAGAAAGAGTAATTGCCGGAGGAGTTACATTGTCTCAAGCAAATGCTACTTTCCTTCGTATGGATGGAACAAACGCTGCAACTGGAAATATTAATTTAGATTCTCATAAAATTGTCAACGTGTCAGATCCTACTAACCCCCAAGATGGTGCTACCAAATATTACGTAGATAATGCTCATAAGAAATGTTATCTGGGATATATACCTAATTTAGAAACCGACGAGAGTAGTACCGGATTCGTCGCTAGTGCCAGTTCACACATAGACGGATATCGAGCGTACGGAGCGTTCAATAGTCTAAACGCGGATGGTTTGAACGGATCTTGGGTTTCTAATGATTCTTTAAATACCTGGATACAGATAAAATGTCCAGAGCCGGTTAAAATTTGGCGAATCGCGTTGAAAGCCATCGATAATGTATATAGAATACACAGTGTCTTTTGGACCATATCAGGGCGTAACGACGGCGATTCGACATTTACTACGTTATTTACGACGACGACTCCGTTATTTAGAACCGCAACTGCCCCGTCATTTTTCAATATTTCAACGAATACTGCGTATCAGTATTACAGATTTACGAAAACACATATTCCCGGTGGGACTATTATTATCGGTCAGATTAACGTAGGACTTCATAGCATACAATTATACATATACGATACTTAAATCGATAAGTATAATTGCCCTCCTTTGAGCTCATGAGCTCACCCAACGGTTTGTTCTGATATAAATAAAATAATATTATATATTATAAAATGCCTGTGGATAAATTCGGACATACTGATGTTGGATACTCGGAAAGAATAATTGCCGGAGGAGTTACATTGTCTCAAGCAAATGCTACTTTCCTTCGTATGGATGGAACAAACGCCGCGACCGAGAATATTAATTTAGATTCTCATAAACTGGTCAACGTGTTAGAACCTACTAATTCCCAAGATGGTGCTACCAAAAATTACGTAGATTTAAACAGCGGTGTAAACAAAGTTTCTAAGACTGGTGACGTTATGACCGGCAATCTATTTTTAAGTGTGGGCTCGGATCGTCAACGTAATATGGGGTGTAAGGATCGACGCGGAAACAAACTGTTTGCTTTGATACTGGGTAATCTGTTAAACAAAATAGAAGGTTATTTAAACCAACCTATAACGTTGCAATCGATCGAAGGTTTCTTGTGCAAAGTGGGAACGGAAAATATAATTCGATTCGGTAAATCGTCCAGCGACCATAAAATCGATGTTTACCAAGATATCGTTATGAGACAAAAATCTATAACCGATTTTAAAAAAAACGTTAATCCTCAAGATGCCTCCACTAAAAATTATGTAGATAACGCTCTTAGTAGTGCGGATACTAATGCTCTGAAAAAATGTCATATCGGATACATACCTATTTTGGAGGCTGACGAAAGTGTTACCGGATTTATGGCAAGTGCTAGTTCAACTGTTACTGACAAGTATCAAGCGTATGGAGCTTTCAATAGTCTAAATGCAGATGGTTCAAACGGAACATGGATCGCGGATAGTAGGTCAATCCTAAATGTCTGGCTGCAAATAAAATGTCCTGAGCCGGTTAAAATTTGGAGAATTGCGTTGAAAGCGATAAGACGCAACAGAGGCGCATACCAGATTACAAACTGGATTTTAAACGGAAGTAACGATGGATCAACGTTTACCCAATTATTAAGATCGACGCAGGCATTATTAAACACCGAATCTGCTCCGTCATTTTTTAATCTTACAACGACTCCGACTGCGTACCAGTATTACAGACTTACAGTAACAAGCAACCCCAGTCACACTGTGGTAGGAGTAGAAGTCCTACAATTATACGTATACGATACATAAATCGGGAAATTATAATAAGTGATCATAAGTTCACACACACAGCAAGTCCGTCACACCAAATGACTCTGGCACAGATACCAGATCATTGATGCGCAAGCATCAATTTCAGGAGCATTGCTCCCTGTTGCGAGAACAGTTGTTAATTAAGTCGTTCATCCTAACCGTTCATTCATTCATTACAAACGAACCGGATAACTTTGACCCGTTAAACACACACACCGTGTGTGTGTGTATACATGTGTGTATACATGTGTGTATACATGTCTGGTCTTATTCAATAAAACCTGCTCCTGCTAATCCAGCTGCTGCTCCTGCTAATCCAGCTGCAGCTCCTGATGCAGCTGCTCCTGCTGCTGATGCTCCTGATGCACCTGGGATTGGCATTTGCACCTGTGATGCGCATTTGCACTGTTAATCAATCAATCAATCAATTAGTCAATCAATCAATCAAAATGAGTCAGCTTGCTACAAGTTTCCCTACTGCTCTTGGTTCCTCGTTCTACCACCGCAACTAGGCAGCGTCGTGCTTTCTCTGTGGTCGACCCCTCCATCTGGAATCAACTCCGTTGTTAGGGTGGGCGCGCTTCTGAGTAGGTAAAAAAGCCGAAATTAATCGATTGTAATTTTTGACGATTAATAGATTAATTAACCGTTGAAATCCGCAGACCTAGTAGAATTTATTTAGTGTTTGACGACATCTTGTAAGTGTCAGTTCCGTTGACCAATTTTATTAAATTTGGCGATCGAAATCGATTGGCGAACATGTATAACTAGGTGTGGAAGCGTTTAAAAGTTATCTAAACTGGAACAGTGGATTTCCTGTATTAATGTCCATTGTGCTAACGAGATTTTGCGACTGCCAGGGTCGTTGACGGAAACCGCACCCTAGTCCAGGGCATGTTTTAAGGGTGGCCTCAAAGGGAGGAAGGTTCCGCTAATCAAGATGTTAAGATGTTATTTACGTTTTTTAAATTTCTGTGCACCAAAATGCGATTAGCAATTGGTTTTAAAAGAATATACTTACTTACTCACTCACTCACTCACCTACTTACTTACTTACTTACTTACTTACTTACTTACTTACTTACTTACTTACTTACTTACTCACTTACTTACTTACTTACTTACTTACTTACTTACATACATACGCAGTGCAAATTTTCTGTTACAAAGTTTAAACTTCAACTTATAATAGATAAAAACTCACATACTACTCCCTCCTTATGATATATCTTCAACCTGTGATCATAATAATAACATCATCATAACTATGTTTTTTTAATTTTCGTCAGTAGTTAATAGAAGGTCGTAACCAAAGCAAACAATAGGCGAAGACATCGAGGAAATTGACTATTGTTTATTTTAGCTACGGCCCTCTATTAACCTCTATTTTTAACTACTCTCGTCTAGATCGCAGTTTTAAATTAAATTCAATGTTTAATATCTAAGTTCTGTCGCTCTTTCGAATGTGCCGCCACCTATTGGCTATGACCTCGTTCGACTCTAATAAATTCGCCACAGAACGGACGGCGCTAGATAAATGAATCGTTCATCACGGTAGAATCGTCATCGCAGCCTCCGTTACACTTTGTCCGTCGACAGCAGACCCCCAAACCTCGACTCTCAAGGGGTGAGGTGAGAACTAGCAACACCCGATCCAACAGCTGATGACCTCCGTGTGACCTATAGCACAGCTTTACCGGTGGACCACGTGCACCAGTTTACATAACATATATATTATGGGCATTACGTATACATTGCGAGTATTACATTTACATTACGAGTGTTACATTTACATTACTAGCATTTCATTTACAGTACTAGCATTACGTTTACATTATGGGAATTACAAATACATTTTGGGCATTCCATTTACATTATTAGGATTACATTTACATTACTAGCATTGCATCTGCATCACTAGCATTACAGTTACATTACGGGCATTACGTTTACATTACGGGCATTACTTATTTGGATTAGTAGACGTACATTTACACTACGACATGATGTTTACATTACGCCCATTATACTTACATTACTAGCACTACATATACATTACTAGCATTACATCTACATTACGAGCATTACACTTTCACTAGCATTACATTGACATTGCGGGCATACGCAATCGCACGGCTCGAAGCAAAGCTCAAACTTGCAACGTAGTCCTTAGATTTACAGGGCATTTAATTTGTAGTTAAACACGTCGCGTCGAAACGAAGATGATTAGTATCGCCCTCCCTCTTTTATCCAGACTTAGGACTGGCACCACCTGAGTACACGGCATGGATTTTATGTTGCAGCATTTGTTCCAATTCCGTTGACATCGATCTTACTTTACATAGAGATTGGTAAATACGTGGAAGCGTATTAAAGAGGTTTAACTGCGGCCGTGGATTTTTGTACCATTGTTTAGGGCTTAGCGACACCATGTGGATGTCAGTTACGTTGAAGTCGACCTTACGCTTCAGATAACAACATGTTGAAAATTTGTACAGTATGGTGAAGTTATAACATCTGAAAGACATCATTTAAAGGTGTCATAACTTAGCTTTTCAATGTCATTATTGTTCTTTGTTTAACAAAATAAAATTATACAGATAATAATGTCTACTATACATGAACAGTGATAAGACATTTTAAACAATATCTTGCAGCAATAATCATCATACAATAAATTTTAGATGTACAAAATATATTTCATGAACATTCCCAAAGCACATGGGATTCTAAATCTATATATTTGAAGCAGTAAAAAACTTTTCTTGCAAGTTTAAACGACAACTTATTTTGGTTTTCCTCAGCTTCTCATTCTACTGCTGAATTTTAAAGTTAGCAATAAATATTTAGTGTTTAGCGACATCTTGTGGATGTCGGTTACGATGATATCGAACTTAACCGACACGGATACGGACAGTACCTAGCGATTCTCCGCGACTGGTGTTTATGTAGGTTTGAAATAACCCATATTAAAGGTGTCCAAATAAAACAATGGGTTTACGTAGCAATGCTCAGTGTTTAACGTCATTTTCCAGATCTCAGTTTCGTTGAATACGAGCAGCCCGATGTACCTCCCCTTTCCTGCCCATAAAGGGCCCCAGGCCATTGAAAACAAAAGGCTAGACAAACTATCCTTCCAATACCAAAGCAATAAGCTTCTATTCACTCATCGATTCACTTCTTCTTAATTGCTATTAATTAGTAACTTCTATGGCGCCGATGTCTGATGCACAAAGCATCAACCGATGGCGCACAAAAATCAAGTTGTATTGAGGCAACAAATCCAGAAGATCTATCTGTTAATACCTAGAGGCAGCCTTTGATGGCTTAAAAACATGGGTAAGCTAAGAAACACGACCCACGCATTCTATGTAACGGTTTTTTCCACAATCGAATTTATATTGCGCCTGATTATCGCTAATAGTTAGTTACATCGGTTAGAGCGTACGTCCCATGCACGTCTATGGGTGTGGTTTAAATCGCATACCGATGGTGGTTTATTTCACAGATTAAGGTATCTGACTTACACGGTTCTTTCTTAAATGGCATTGCACCCATTCGAAGGGGTAGCAGATTTAAAGGACCTCACCCGATCAGTTCATTGGAAATGGGGGCAGGGTTGGGCCATACGGTCGCCAAACAAATGAAACCGAACGCATCGTCATGTGAATGGTAAGACAGCAAGGCAAAGGTAAGACAAGAAGGCAAGAAAAAGAGAGGAAGGTGAAGTTAAGAGACTAAGGTATGGGTGAAAGAGGAAAGTAAATGCAAGACAGGATGGGATAAGTAAGAAAGGAAGATAAAGATGCTAGAGAAAAGTAAAGATAAGAGTGAAAATTGAAGGTAAGAGAGCATGGCAACGATAACAGAGTAAGGTAAATGTAAGAGAAGTCTAAAAATAAGAGGGGGAGGTGAAGGTGAGAGAGGAAAGTGAAGTTAAGGCTGGAAGGTAAAGATAAGAGTGGAGGGTAAAGATAAGAGAGGAAGATAAAGGTAACGGAAGTATTTACACCTAAATGTAAAGGTAAATACAAGACTCATGATATCGTCTACTAAGTACATCCCCAATAAGGGGAAGGGTGGAAGGGGTTACCCGAATACGGCCCCCCAGTGGATCGTTGTCGGCCAGCTGCAGTACGAAGCGGGTCTCTTGCCACTTCCAGCAAATGCACTATAAATAGATCAAAAACATCCTACTCCCTCCATCCACGTGCGCATAATTCCCCAGGACCATGTTCTGCCCCAACTACTGCCTCCAACCTAACCGACCTACTACCCGCTAAGTCCCCGTGCCTATTACCGCATAATCCCCCCAAGGCCATGCCCCTGCACCAACTAAATGTAGTCTTTGCATTTTCCGGCCGATTTATGTGTGGTTAACGATGTTGCGTCGTATCGAAGATATTGATAAACGTCGCCATCCTCCTCTATCTAGACTTTGGACTGGCACCACGCGAGTATGCGACTTGAATTTTATGTAGGAGTATTTAATGTTCAGCGACATCTTGTGGAAGTCAATTACGTTGAAGTCGACATTACGCTTCGTATAACATTGCAGTTAGGCGTATCTACCCAGCGATTGAAATAGACTGATGCATAATTATGTATCTAAGAATGGCTGCGTTTTAAAGGTGTGTAAACTGTGGCAGCGGATTCCATGTATTAATGCCTATTCTACTAGTGACATCTTGTGACTGCGAGGGTCGTTGACGGAAACCTTACGCCAATTTTTTGTATAGCGACGCTTTGTGATAACAAAGACGAGTTAACAAACAAGAGTACTGTCGCCTCCTCCTTCAGTCAGTCTTCTGGATCGCCCGAGGGCAACATGGAGCCCAGTTTAATTAGCTCCATCTAGTTAAAAGCGATATCTTGTGAATGTCAGCTCCACTGACGTCGTCCTTCTTCCGTTACATTACTCGTGCTCAAATGAAATTCTGACGATTGAACTCGAATGAGATTATTTATAACTGCTAATAGAAGAATTTTAAAGGTGTCTAAGCGGAGCAGTGAATTTCATATATTAATGCTTATTGTATTAACGACATCATTGGACTGCGAGGGTCGTTGGCGGAAAACTTATAGCGATTCGAAGCAATTGCTATCCAAGCGATGCTTTTCTCCTTCTCTCTCCTCCGTCAGGTGTGCACCGATGCTGAGGCCCTAAGGCTCAACATGACGTCTCCACATCGTTCTGTCCCTGGTTTTTATTGATGGTATCCCTCATGTTCAAGCCCTGTGCCTTTAAATCCTCCTTTACATTATCCATCCATGTCTTCGTTTGTCTTCCTCGGTTTCGTGTTCCCCCTAGATGGCCATGTAGAGCTGCCACTGGGAGCCTTTTGTCGTCCATTCTTGATACGTGTCCGAACCATCTGAGTTTTCTTTTCCTGATCCTGTCCACCATCTGCCCCACCTCCTCTCTGGTCACTTCATTTCGGATCTTATCTCCTTTACTTGTGCCCAGTATTCTCCGCAGCCAGTTCATTTCTTCCACCAGCAATCTATTCTTATGGCGATTCGAAGTAATTGCTATCCAAGCGATTAAACGTTCGTGAATATGTAGCTGAGAATGGCTGCATTTCAAGGGGTGTATAACTGGAATCGAGGATTTTATGTTGCATTGTTTAGCACTTAGCGACATCTTGTGGATGTCAGTTACGCTGAAGTCGTCCTTACGAATACTGTGCACTGTTTGGCGGTTAAACTCCGGATGGATTGGTGAGTATTATATGGAAGAAAATCAGCGTCTTACAGGTGTCTAACTGGAGCAGCGGATTTCATGTATTAATGTCCATAGTACTACTGACATCCAGTGACTGCAAGGGTCGTTGAAGTAAACCTTACAGCGAAGAAAAAAGAAAGATGAGTTAGCTAACAGGATTACCACGAACCTCTCACGGCGAGGTTGAAACTGAAACCCCAATAAAGCAGCTAATGACCTCCGTGTGACCTCTTGTACAAATCTTCCGGTGGACCACGAGCACCGAAAGAACCAGTTTAATTACATTTAAATTACATTTAAATTACTGGCAATAAATTTACATTACGGGCTTCATATTTACATTACGAGCATTACACTCAAACTGATAGCAATACATTTACATAACGGGAATAACATTTGCATTACTGGCATTATATTAATATTACGGGCATAACATTTACGCAACGAGCCTTACATCTACATTACTAGCATTATATTTAAAATTCGGACATTATATTTACATACTGGCATCACATTCACACTACCAGAATTACATTTACATTACTGGCATACGCTCACATTACGACCATTACATTGACATTACGGGCATGCTTAATCGCGCAGCCTCAAAGGTCAAGCCTGTAACGTAGTCCTTAAATTTACATTGCCATTAATGTGTAGTTAAAGACGCCGTATCATAACGAAGATGATTAGAGTCGCCCTCCTTCTATATTCAGACTTCCGACTGGCACCACCCGAGTACACGGCATGGATTTATGTAGCTGTATTAAGTATTTTAAGATTTCTTATGTGTGTTAGTTCCGTTGACGTCGTAGGGTGTCTTGTACTCTAGCAACTGAACGAAACTGGCATATATGTAGCTAAGAGTTACTACGTTTTAAAGGTGTCTAATTCAGTCGTGGATCTTATGCAGCGTTGTTTTGTTGTTAGCGATATCTTGCGGTTTAATGTCGACCTACCCTACATAGGAAATAAGCATTAAGAATCAGGCGATTGAACTCGATTGGTGAATATGTAGCTGAGAATTGCTGCGTTTAAAAGTTTCTAACTGAAATTTTGATTTTATGTAGCATTGTTTGGTGTTTAGTGGCATCTTGTGGATGTCGGATACGTTGAAGTCAACCTTACGTTTCATATAGCATTGCATGACATAATCTAACGCGACAGGTGAATATGTAGCCGAAAGTTTATCTACGCTGGAGAGATAATATAAATGAGGACATAGGGGCCTAACATTACTTGGACAGTGTTTAGCGACATTTTGTGGGTTAACTGGGTTATAACTGCAATCGTGGATTTTTATGTAGCAGTATTTCGTGTTTCGCGACATCTTGTGGATGTCAGTTACGTTAAATTCGAACCTTATGATTCTTTTGGTCAGGAAAGAGTCCAACAATTGAACGCGACTGATGTTTATATGTAGATGCGAATAGCCACGTTTTAAAGGTGTCTGAACTGGAGCAGTGTATTTCATGTATTAGTTTTAATTGCACTAACGACATCGTTGTACTAACGACGGAATTGATATTCCATCGATTAAATACAATTAATTAAACCGTTCATTTAAAATTGTGACAGCTGAGTGTTGTAAAGTTTCTGCGTCATGACGAAGACGATTATAGTCGCCCTCTTCCAGCGGACAGCTTTAGGCCTGGCACCACCGGAGTATAAGGCAGTGGCAGAGGCGTAGCAAGTGCTATGGCCTAACTGCGTATTATGTACCACGTAAAGGTTCCTTCGTATCCTTGAATTTATATTGCGCTTTATTATCGCTAGCGGATTGGCGGTTAGTTCCATAGGTTAGAGCGTACGTCCCTTGCTCTTCTATGCGTGTGATTCCAGGTTCTCATACCGATGGTGCTTTATTTCACAGATTAAAACATCTGACTACACGTTCCGTAACCGTGGACCTTTAATTGCATGGCACCCATTCAAAGGGACAGGGGTGGGAGAAAAATCACCTGATCAATTCATTGAAAAAAGAGCAATATGACAAGGTCATAAGTTCGTCAACCAAATGAAACCGAAAACACCGCCAAGGTAACGGTAAGACAGCAAGCAACGGCAAGGGTGGAAGGTAAGGAAAGAGAGGATGGTGAAGATAAGAGACGAAGGTAAAGACGAAAGATGAAAATAAATGCAAACACAGGAAGTTGCATAGGTATAAGAAAGGAAGGTAAAGATAATAGAGTAAGGCAAAGGTAAGACAGAAGGGTGAAAGCATGAGAGGTAAGTAAAGACTAGAGAAGATGGTAAAAGTAAGAGAGATAGATGAAGGTAACGGAGATAAGTAAAGCTAAAATGCAGAGGTAAAACTAAGACTCCTGAATCCTGATGTCGTCCATGAATTACGTCTCCAAAAAGGGAATTGGGAGAGAGGGGTTACCTAATTGCGGCCACCCTGTTGGTCGTTGTGGGCTAGCTGAGCTACAGAGGGATACCTTGCCACGTCTAGCAAATGCACTATCATTAGATCAAAACTCACATCCTCCGACCGCATAATCTCCGGATGGCCACGTCCTGTAACCAACTACTACCATCAACCCACCAACTTCTCCCCGTCCCACGACCAAGACCTCATAATACCCCCCCAAGGCCGCCAACTACTACGTCCAGCCAAACCGACCTACCACTCCCTCCGTTCCCGTGCCCTTTGACCGCATAATCCGCCCCATTCCTCAAACGACAGCCTATTGCGCAAAGATGTTTTATTTCTTGGATGTTATATACTTTAAATGTCTTTATTAGATGTCTATGCACCAAAATGCGATTAGCAATTGGTTTATAAAGAATATTCTTATTTACTAACTTATTCACTTATTTACTCACTCACTCACTCACTCACCTACTTACTTATATACTTACTTATTACTTACTTGCTTACTTACTTACTTGCGCAGTGCAAACTGTCTGCTCCAAAGTTTAATCTTCAACTTATAATAGATCAAAACTACCTTCTTATAATAAATAAATTCTAGAGATTAGAGTGCCGTATATTCGTAGACAGTCGATAAGATCGAAGCAACGATTCAGAAGCACTTGGGTCGCTACGCAGTGGCTTGAGGTGGATTCGAACCCGCAACCCTCCGGTTACAAGGCGCCGACTTACACCACTACACCACCGCGTCCCCCTGTCATAAGCCTCAACTTGTGATCATTATAATTATATCATTATATCAATGTTAATTATAGTCGTCAGTAGTTAACAGAGGGTTGTAACCAAAACAAACAATAGGCGATGACATCGGCGAAGGTTTGATGACGTCATCGCCTATTGTTTGCTTTGGTTACGACCCTCTATTAACTACAGTACTGTCTTCTAGTCTCAGTTTTAAATTAATTCAATGTTCAACTTTTAACTTCTGTCGCTCTTAGAAATGTCCCGTTACCTCTAGGCCACGACCTTGTTCGACTCCATAGTGAATCCGTCCATGCCCAGAGGGCGCTAGATAAATGAATCGTCCATCACAGTAGACTAGTCATCGCAGTCTCTATCTCTTACTCAAGGACCTAAAACTCGAACGTCTCGCGGCGAGGTGAGAACTAACAACTCCTGATCCAAGAACTAATGACCTCCATGTGAATCCTAGCATCAAATTGCATGGTATTGAAATTACGGGCATTACATTTACGTTACGGGCATTGCATTACGGGCATTCGTATTCGCACGGCCCCTAACAGAGGTCAATATTGTAGCATAGACCTTGAATACCGGCTGATAAATGTGTGGTTAACGATGTTGTGTCATATCATAGATATTGATTAACGTCGCCCTCCTCATCTACCTAAATTTTGGACTGGCACCAACCAGAGTATATGGCGCGATTTTATGTAGCAGGATTCAGTCAGTTGTATGTCAGTTAGGCTACATTAAAGTCGACCTTACCTTACATAACAGATTGGCCACAGAAGCTTCTAGCGATTGGTTGATTAGTTTCTGTTTAACGACACTGTGTCATAACAAAGATTAGCGTCGCCCTCCTCCTTTCTCCAGGTTTGGGACTGGCATTGCCAGAGTACGAGCAGTGGCAGATTGAATGCGATTGGTAAGTATATAGCTGAAAATGACAGCGTTTTAAAGGGGTACCATTTAACTCAAACCGTTGATTTTATGTAGCATTGGTAAGTGCTAATCGACATCTTGTGGATATCAGTTACGTTGAACTCTGCATTATGCTTCGTACGACACAATTGGAAGAGATCAAACGATTGAACTCGATTGGTATGTATATATATATAAACCAGAATGACTGTGTTTTAGGGGTGTCTAAATGTTTATGTAGTATCCAGAGCCGGTAATCATTAACAAAATATTGGTCGATTAATCTCCAAAATTTAACTTCGATTAGTCGATTAAATTCGATGAATTTGGTGTCTGATACGCAAAGCATCAAAAACTGTCTAAAATGTGGTAATTGTGCCAGCTACTACTTTCTTTCGACAAAAAACTCAATCGTCCCACGTGCTAAAGTTCAAGTTGCAAACAATAAGGAAATACATAAGAAAATTAATCGAAAAAGCCGAAATCAATAGATTAAAATTTTTAACGTTTGTTTAGTGTTTAACGACATCTTTAACCCTATTGTAAATTCGTCATTGGGCAGAGGGTGCTAGATAAATGAATCGTCCATCACAGTAGAATCGTCTTCGCAGCCTCAATGTTATTAAAATAACCTACAAAAATAAGACATTTAAAAAAATTTGTGGTTTTCTTTTTGTTGTTGTTTAAAACCAAAATCTGAAAAAACTTTTTTCACCTCTGATCTAGACAGTCAGCTGAGGCTTCCGGTGTTATGTTAATGCGTATGAAATGGGGCGTTATGTTTACATGTAAATTTGTTTCATGTTGAAGGTATTGAAGATAAAAATAAATCTTTGTTTTCATTATGAATTTCTGATAGTATTTCAGTTCTGTGTCTCTGTGTTTCTGTTTCTGAAGAAATTTGTTTATATTGAAACATAATATTTTAATATTTGAAGAAAGTTTCATCTCGATTTGGGGGGGGGGCATTGCCCCGGCTCCTCAGTTATTGGGGGGCACGTGCCCCGGCTGCCCCCCCCCAGATTCTACGCCTATGACTGTGAGGGTCGTTGACGGAATCCGTATGGCGATTCGAAGCAGTTGCTGTCCAAGCGAATAAATGATTGGTAAATATGTAGTTGAGAATGGCTGCGTTTCAAAGGGATGTGTAATTGGAATCGTTGATTTTATGTAACATTGTTTAGTACTTAGCGACATCTTGTGGATGTCAGTTACGTTGAAGTCGACCTACGTATGTTGTCAATCTGGCGATTGAACGCGACTGGTGAATATATAAAAAGAATATCAGCGTCTTAAAGGTGTCTTACTGGAGCAGTTGAATTATGTATTAATGTCCATAATTGTACTAGCGACATCCTGTGACTGCGAGGGTCGTTGACAGAAATCTTACGGCTATTTTCAGTATATTCGATCTTTCTTCTGAGATTAAAATAATAAAAACATAGATCTAACGAAATCTTTGGCGAGCGGCGTTTCTACACCGGGCTCACGGAACTCTTGTTTTCGCTGAGGATGATTCCAGCCATTGCGGCAATGGCAGACTTTGAAAACAGAACGGCAGGTCAAGGTTAAGGTCAAGGGTTAAGGTCACGAGCTAAGGTAAAAAGTTGAGGTCAAGAGATATGACTAGGGTTAAGGTCAAGATTCAACGTCAAGGGTTAGGCGTCAAGGGTTAAGGCAAGGGTCGCTGCAGTCAAGGATAAATAACGAAGGTTGATTTCAAGTGTTAAGGTCAAAAGGTTAAGGTGAAGAGCAGAGGTCACAGGCGAAGGTCGCAAGCGAAAGTAAGTGGTACTTATGCATTTGGGTTGTGGTTCGGTTTGATTAGATTAATCAATTTAGATCGGATTAGATTAGACTAAATCAGACATACTATATTGCATAAGAAGGATTAGGTAAGATTAAATCATACATACAGGGTGAGAATTGTTAGGAGGCTGGGGAGTTCAGCTCCAGTCTTTCTTAGGACCCCAGTTAATTCTTCATTGCACACCCAAGGGGGTCGTTTCCAACCTCTCTGTTGTGCCAGTGTGATTATATTGTGCATATAAGAGTAGGCCTAAATTGCTTTACAATTCACTTTGTGGCTTACTAATAAAGTGATGCTCTGGTTTATTGTGAAATCTGTGACCATGTGAATTGTATACTAATAAATTTGGTGATGTCATCGCCTGAAGGAGTTTAAGTTTGCATTTTTGAAATTTCTTAGGTTGCGAATTACGGATAAAATATTCAACTCTACGTGGATTAAACTCATCAAAGTCTAAACCCCCTACAGTTTTTTTCTACAATTCTCACACTAGAAACATATTATATCATATAAGAAAGGATTTGATCAGAATTGATCAGATCGAAACGGATCGGATAAGATTAGATCATAGAGAGTTAATTTTTCGATCATAGAGAGTTAATTTTTCGATCATAGAGAGTCAATTTGTCCAAAGCAGCTCACCTGTCCAATGATTATTAAACTGCAGATGACGATTGCACCAGGTGTCGTAAGAATTCTGTACACTTTGTTCCAACAACCCTATATAGAAAGCGTCTAATGAGCCTTTCTGAAGAGGCGCTATATAAATCTACGATTAGCATAACAGCTACAGAACACGAGGTAGACTAAAAGTCCTTCACCTCGTCTTAGGACGATTTCCATTTTGAGACGACCCCGCAATGTAATTCTAACTGAAATTTTAAGTAGCAACTTCTATTGTGCCGGTGTTTAATGCACAAGGCATCAGCCGATGGCACACCAAAACCAAGCCGTAATCAGGTCAATATCCAGAAGATCAGTCTGTAAGAGAGGCAGCCTATGGTGAATAAGCAATTCGAAAGAGGTAAGTTTTAAGTTCAGAACGAAATGACACAAGCGACTGAGTGTCAGGGAGAGAGTTCTAAAAAGTAGGTCCAGCAACCGATGAAGCGCATTCACCAAACGCAGTTCCAGGTTTAGGTATTGCCAGACAAAGAAATATCAGACATACAACCAATGGTTGTGCAGTTAGACACCTTTAAAACGCATCATTTCAACTATATATTCACCAGTTTCGTTCAATCGCTAATTTTACTCTACAGTACGAAGCGTAAGGTCGACTTCAGCGCAAGTTACATCCACAGCTTAAGATGTTGCGTGGAATCCACGGTTTCAGTTCTTCTCTTCTGGTTCTCTGCCTTCAGGCAGGTTCTAATGTCCGACGTTGCCATTTCTCTCGATTTTGAGCCTCTTCTTTGAGTCTTTTGTATCCCTCCATCATCCAATCCAGCATCATCTTTCTTGGTCTTCGCCTTGTCCTCCTCCCCTCCATTCTTCCCTTGATGACATTTCTCAGGAGAGAGTCCCTCTCAGCGTGTGCCCGATCCATTTCCTCTGCCTCTGTCTTAATGTGTGTATGAAGGACCTCTCTTCTCTAATTTTTCCCAACACTTCTTCATTTGTTTTATGTTCTGTCCAGCTGATCTTCTCCATTCTTCTCCAAATCCACATCTCGAATGCCTCCAGTTTCTTGATGTCCGCTTTCCTCATGGTCAAAGTCTCTGATCCGTACAGCACCACACTCCACACCAGTGTCTTTACCATTCTTTTCTTCAGAGTCCTGTTCAATTTTCCTCTCAGTAGCTCTTTCCTTTTTGTGAATGCCTCTTTACCCAGTGCTATTCTTCTTCTAATTTCCTTATGGCATTTGGCATCTGTCGTAATCATGCTTCCCAGGAAGCAGAATTCTTTTACTTGCTCTATTTCCTCTTCACCAATTTTTGTTCTAACTACAGTGTCTTTTCCTTTGCTTATCCTTATTACCTTCGTCTTTTCGATGTTGATTTTCATGCCATATTCAATTGATATTGTGTTCAGTCGATCCATCATTATAGGCCTCTCTAACTGATAATGATCGACCGACTGAACACAATATCAATTGAATATGGCATGAAAATCAACATAAAAAGACGAAGGTTTCAGTTAGACACCTTTAAAACACAGCTAGTGTGAGTTACATATTAACCAGTGAAGCATAATAACTAGATTATACTTAATTCCTACACGAAGCGTACGGTTGACTTCAAGGCAACTGACATCCACAAGATGTCGCTAAACACTAAGCACTGCTAATAGCAATTAGCAACTTCCATTGTGCCGGTGTCTAATGCACAAGGCATCAACCGATGTCGCACCAAAACCAATCCGTAACCAGGTCAATATCCAGATGATCAGCCTGTAAGACAGAGAGGCAGCTTAATGGTGGATTAGCAATTTGAAAGAGGTAAGTTTTAAGTTGAGAACGAAATGACACAAGCGACAGACACGGAGAGAGTTCCAAAAAGTAGGTTCAGCAAAAAGAACAATTATTCCTGATTTAGCTATGACCAGACAAAGGTACGGATTATGTGATAGTAATGGGAGACTGGAATGCAGTAGTGGGAGAGGGCGAACAGGAAGGTATAATAGGGAAATTCGGATTGGGGAAGAGAAATGAGAGAGGAGAGAAATTAATGGAATTCTGCAAAAGGCAAAGACTGGTAATAACGAACACATGGTTCCAGCAGGAAAAAAGACGAAGGTACACGTGGAAATCACCAGGAGACAGGGAAAGATACCAGCTGGATTACATAATGGTAAGGCAGAGGTACAGAAATAGTGTGAAGAATGCGAGAGCCCTTCCCGGGGCAGATGCAGATACAGACCATAACATGGTAGCTATGACAGTGAGCCTACAACTTAAGTTCATCAAAAAGAAAAGAGTGAAGAAAATGAAGTGGAACAAAGAAATGATAAAAACAAAGATGGGAGAAGTATCGAAGAACCTAGAGGAAAAAGTAGAAAATCTAAAAGAGGGAACAAAAACAGAAGAGAGGTGGACGAACCTAAAAGAGGCATTGATGAAAGAGGCGACTGAAACGATAGGATTCCAAAAGGGAAACGAACCACGTAAACCATGGATAACAACAGAGATGATAAAAGACATGGAGGAGAGAAGAAAATGGAAACATCAAAGTACAGAGGAGGCTAAACAGGAATATAGAAGACTTAACAACCAGCTGAGAAGAACAACGGATAAAGCAAGAGAAATGTGGTGGGAGGAGCAGTGCAGAGAACTGGAACTCCTGCAGGAACAGGGGCGAAGCGATTTGGTGTACGGTAAAATAAAATCACTAAGCAAGAAGCAAAATACAGGAAGAGGAGGTGCAATCAAGAGCAAGGACGGCAGACTACTGGAGGACGCAGATGATATAAGGGAAAGATGGAAGGAATATGTGGAGGAATTATATACAGGAAGTGGAAGCATCGAGGAAGAAATGAGGAAACAAGAACGGAAGCAGGAAGAAACACAGGTGGAGGACGGCATGGGTCCGGAGGTGATGAGAGAGGAGGTCTTGGCTGCAATTAAGGACATGAAGTATGGGAAGTCGGAAGGAATTGACAACATCCCAATAGAAATACTCAGAAATCTTGGAGAGAAGGCAATGAGCGAGGTGGTGCAACTATGCCGGGACATCTACAACACGGGAGAATGGCCAAAGGACTTCCTGCAGACAATAATTATACCAATACAGAAGAAGCAGAATGCAACAAATTGCGAAGACCATCGCACGATAAGCCTTCTGACACATGCATTAAAAATCCTGCTAAGAATTATAACAAAGAGACTGCAGACAAAGGCGGAAGCAGAAAATTGCTTGGGAGAGGACCAATATGGGTTTAGAAAGGGAAAGGGGACAAGAGATGCGATAGCAGCATTGAGGATAATAGCAGAAAGAAGCATCCAACATGACCAAGACATATATATCTGCTTCGTCGACTATGAAAAAGCTTTCGACAGAGTAGACTGGAGAAAGCTAATGGGAATACTGAGAAGAAAAGGGGTGGATTGGAGAGAAAGAAGATTGATAGGTAATCTATACATGGGACAAAGAGTGAAAATAAGAGTTGATGGAGAGTACTCAGAACCAGGAAAAATAGGAAGAGGGGTAAGACAAGGATGCCCACTGTCACCAATCCTATTCAACATCTATATAGAAGAGATCATAAGAGAAACGCTAGACGATATGGAGGAGGGGATAAAGGTAGGAGGAAGAAGGGTGAAGGCATTGAGATTTGCAGATGACCAGGCGATGCTGGCAACTAGCCAGGAGGGCTTACAAAGGATGATGGATCGTCTAAATACGGTATCACTGGAATATGAAATGAAAATAAACGTAAAGAAGACAAAGGTAATGAAGATAAACAAGAGAAGCGGTATAATACCACAAACAATAAAGATCACACTAAACGGACAAGAAATAGAACAGGTGGAGAAGTTTTGCTATCTAGGAAGTGTGATCACAGACGATGCAAGATGCCACGAGGAAATAAAAAGAAGAATATCCATGGGAAAAGATGCATTTTACAAAAGAGGAGAGCTGATGAGAGGAACCTTAAGCAAGAATCTAAAGAAGAGAATGGTGAAGACACTGGTGTGGAGTGTGGTGCTGTACGGCTCCGAGACATGGACAATGAGGAAGGACGACATAAAAAGATTGGAGGCCTTCGAGATGTGGGTGTGGCGCAGAATGGAGAGAGTTAGCTGGGTGGAACGGAGGACGAACGAGGAAATCCTGCAAATGGTAGAAGAACAAAGATCACTCATAAGTACTATACGCGGACGACAAAGGAAATGGATCGGGCACATCCTAAGGAGTGAGACACTGCTAAGAGACATCATGGAGGGAAGGATGGAGGGGAGAAAGACGCGAGGAAGACCGAGGGCAATGCTGCTAGACTGGATGATGACAAAAGAAGAAGGATACAGTGGACTGAAGAGAAGAGCACAAGACAGAGAACGATGGCGTCATTGGTCATACGAACCTGCCAATGGGCAGAGAACATAAAGAAAGAAGAGACAAAGCTAATGGAGATAACATCAAAGGTGACGATAAGAACAATGATGATGATGATGATGATGATGATGATGATGATGATGATGATGATGATGATGATGATGATGATGATGTCGATGATAATTGTGTTTGTAAGTAGTAACTGTAGTAGATATGGTAGTAGTAATAGGAATAGTTGCATTGTGTATGTGTATCAGGACATTTCACATACCACATTTTAAATACCACACAAAAGCACTGTAGTAGCTAGTTGTTGTCGTAGTCGTTGTCGTTGTAGGTTGCAGTAGTATCAGTATTATTATTATTATTATTATTATTATTATTATTATTATTATTATTATTATTATTATTATTAGTAGTAGTAGTAGTAGTAGTAGTAGTAGTAGTAGTAGTAGTAGTAGTAGTAGTGGCAGTTGCAGTAGTAGCAGTGGGAGTAGTAGAAGAAGTAGTGGCATTAGTAATGACAGTAGTATAAGTGGTAATGTTCATAGTTCGAGAATTCGCATTTTATGAATTTTACGAATTTAAAAAATTCACGAATTTTAACGAATTTTGAATCTGAAGTTTTAAAATTCGTTAAAATTCGTAAATAATGAAATAATAGAATTCTTTGCCATGGCAACAAATTTAATTATTTCTTTACTTTTGAACTTTATAAGCAAGTAATGCCTAAATGTCAATGTCATAGGCAATCAATCAGCCGTAAAAGATTGCTGACTAGCAACACAATAGTACTGATTTACTAAATTAACTCGTTACGTAATAAATTTTATATTGAATTTTGCATTAAATTCTAAGCAGAAGCTTAACACAACAAATCATGACGTCATCACACTTGTTGCTTACGCTGTTTTTACAAAACCACTGTCAATGTAAAAAAAAGGCCCAATAATTATGGCCCAACGACTTTTACGAATTTTTACGAATTTTAAAATAGACCAAAAATTCGCGAATTTTTACGAATTTTTAAACCGAAAGTCACGAATTCTCGAACTATGGTAGTGTTATTAGTAGTGGTGGTGGTTGTGGTAGTAGCAGTAGTATTAGTAACAGTAGTAGTAGTGGAAGTAGTAGTGGAAGTAGTAGTAGTAGTAGTAGTAGTAGTAGTAGTAGTAGTAGTAGTAGTAGTAGTAGTAGTAGTAGTAGTAGTAGTAGTAGTAGTAGTAGTAGTAGTAGTAGTAGTAGTAGTAGTAGTAGTAGTAGTAGTAGTAGTAGTAGTAGTAATAGTAGTAGAAGTAGTAATGACAGCAAGAAAAGTGGTAGTGTTATCAGTAGTGGTGGTGATGGTGGTAGTAGTATTAGTAGAAACAGCGGAAGTAGTAGTAGCAGAAGTAGCAGCAGTAGTAATGGTAGTAGTATAAGTGGTAGTGTTATTAGTAGCGGTGATGGTAGTTTTTCTTGTTGCTAGTGGCTACTGACGATCTTAAGGATGACGTTGATGAACATTCAGAAGTATCCGATGGCTGCAACGCAGGCTATCACTCCTCCGACGATCACTAAGGCCGTTCCAGCTGGAACCAGAAGCTCAGACTGTTGGATGTTATCCAGCGTCGTCTGGTCCACCACGTTAGCTGTAACCATAGCGAAGAAACTTGATATCAATAACACCAATAACAATAACACCGATAACAATAACACCGATAACACCAATAACATTAACAACATTACCAACAACAGCAATAACAACACTAACAATAGGAAGAGCAACAATAGCAACAGTAACAGTAACACTAAGAACTAAAACAACTGTAACAATAATAACAACAATAATAATAATAATAATAATAACAACAAAAATAATAAAGTGTATGTAACAATAACAACCATGATGATGACGATGAAAATTGTGACTATACTATGGCCATGACGGCAACGTCGTTGTCATAGTCAAAGGCATCGTTGGAGTCATATGCAAATTTTCATTCATAATGAGACTCATAGTCAAAGTCATGGTCAGAGTCATGGTCAGAGTCACGTTAAGAGCAGACGACTGTGGAAGGTGTCGATGATTCCCTGGAGCAGAAGAGGTATCATCATGTAGACGCGATGCCCAGAAGACATCCTCCGAGACCAGCAATCGCCAAGCCAGCCAACTGAAACCGAAAATATCGGCAAGGTAATTAACGAATAAGGTAACGGTAGGAGAGGAAGGTGACTGTAAGATAAGGAGGTAAAAATAAGAGAGGGAGCTGAAGGTGAGAAAAAAGTAAAGATAAGACAGGAAGGTAAAGATAAGAGTTGAAGGTAACAGTAAGAGATGAAGATAATGGAGGAAGTCAAAGGTAAGAGAAGAAGGTAAAAAATGAGTGGAAGGCAAAGATAAGAGAGGAAGAAGAAGAGTCCCTTATGCTAACTCCTAACTATTGGAACGAAGTTTTAGCGCCTTTATTTTCTTAGCCTCGGCATACGGTGGCAGGCGGTCAGTCCTCACCTTCGCCGTGTGATCGTTCCATCGACACTGTACGGTCAGTGTACTCATTATACCTGAGTTGGATAGGGGCGCAGGTGGAGCAGACATCTGGAAAGAAATTTCTGTCGCACTAAATGCAAAGATAAGGGTAAAACCAACTGGTTAAGATAGGGCTGAGGGAGGTAAAACGTTAAACTAAAAACGCAACTTTAGGTAAAACTGAGACTCCTCATGTCTTCCATTAAGAAAGTCCCGAAAAGAGGGAGAGAGGGGTGACCCAAATGCGGCCATCCTTGCTGACCGTTGTGGCCCAACTATGCTACGCGGCGGGGTACCTTGATACTGCCAAGTCCCGCAAAGGGACGATACACAGATCCAGTGCTGTGAAAACTTCAATTCCAGTGTTTAAATTTCAGCATAATCATTATATATTGACCGCGATTGGGGAATATGTAGCTGAGAATGACAGCGTTTAAAAGGTGTCTAACTGCGGTGGTGGATTTTATGTATTTGTATTTGTATTTAGTTCTTAGCGACATCTTATTGATGTCAGTTACATTGAAGTCGACCTTAGGATTCACTTTATGTGGCGATACAGACTTCAAGATTATTTACTAACCATCAGTTTAACGACATCTCATGGCAACAAATGCCGCTGACGTCTTATCAAACATCGCACATTAGCAATTTAATAAACAACATGCACATTTAAACTATATAGGTCGTTAACACGATATCTCGTGAAACTGTTCCGGCAGTTAACATATTTGAGTCTCAGTTTCATATACTTGTAAGGTACACAAGTACCATTTGTGCTTATTTCCAACATTTCTTATAGGAAATTCAAGTTAAACTTTAATAGGACTATTTGTGATTATTTCAAATATTTCTTACTGAACTTCGAGTTAAACGTATAGTAGGTATATACACTGGCGTAAACTTGTCTAAAATATTGGTGGGGCAAAATATTGGTGGGGCAAAATTTTGGTGGGGCATGAGGTCTGGACCAGAGATGCAAAAAAGGTTTTTCAAGATGAAACGTTGTTTGTAGTTGTTTTATCGGTTTTTTGGTTTTTGAGGTTTTGTTGTTTTGGTTGTTTTAAAATCATTTAATCAATGCTATTAAAATCACTTCTACAAAAATAAGAAATTTATTTATTTAAACAAAAACAAATTTTGTGGTTTTCTTTTTGTTGTTGTTTAAAGCAAAATCCGCAAAAGCTTTTTTCACCTCTGGTCTGTACAGTCAGCAAAGGCTTCAGGTGTTATGTTAATGCGTATGAAATGGGTGTTTTGTTTACATGTAGGCCCTAAATTTGTTTCACATTGAAGATAAAAATAAATCTTTGTTTCCATTATGGATTGCTGATAGTATTTCAGTTCTGTGTCTCTGTTTTTCTGTTTCTGAAGAAATTTGTCTGTATTGAAACATAATATTTTAATATTTGAAGAAATTCTCCTCTCGATTTTTGGGGGGGCATTGCCCCGGCTCCTCAATTATTGGGGGGGCACGTGCCCCGGCTGACCCCCCAGAGTCTACGCCTATGGGTATATACTATATAGGCACACACTACACATGAAACAGCGAAACATGAGCATACTATTTAGAATATGTGGTGTATACATCAGCGTATAATATTTACTGCAATTTATTACTTTCAGACGCTCTCACACTCCCTACTGTTCCCATCCCTCTAACCGAATTTCTCTCACGTCCCAATAGAAAGTGCGTGACTCCGCCTCTGTAAAACTTAAACACGAGTTTCACTTGTATAATTTTACACAGTCTACTCAACATATGCCATTTGAAAACATAAAAACGTTCAAATGTAGTAAGCGAATGAGTTTCCTAGGCTCCTAGCACTATATTGAATTATTGATCGTACATAGTAGCCTGTAATATTAAAGTGTCTTATTGAGAATGGCAAACGGAGAATTCTTTTAAGCGGGGCATATTCATAAGTCGACAGATTTTCGAACTCGTGCAATGTCGTAATTGAACGCGACTGGTGAATATGTAACTGACATTGGAAGCGTTTCAAAGGTGTCTAACATCAGTCGTGGATTTATTCATGGTGTATTTGTATTTGCTTCTATATAAATACAGTGTAATTATGCAACACTATGGAATACAACTGTGTTGTGTATACGCCCCTAAATAAGTTCATGATTTAATGCTGCTTTATATAGTGTTTCGCGACATCTAGTGCAGTGCTTCCCGATCTGTTTAGCCTACGAAACCCTTTTGACATGAATTTTTTTACAGAATTCCTACTTAAACAAAGCATATTCGGGTACAATATCTTTAAACGGTGATCCAGGTATGTACAGTTTAATCGATTAAAGTTAGACTAGCAATTGTTTGAAATAAATTTTCCTACGGAGCCCTTCTCTTCACCATGCCATGGAGTCTGATTTATAGTGTAACAACACATTCCAACAACACTTATCCAATTGCTTCATGGAACCCTTCTCTTCGCCTCACGGAGCCTTGTTTTTTGCGAAACGATCTTTGGGAAACACTGATCTAGTGGATGTCAGTTACCTTGAAGTCGATCTTACTCCTTACCATGCGCGAAAGAAAAAGGATCTGTCGAGTGTTCGCAATTGATTATATGTATCTGGGAATGGCATTGTTTTAAAGGTGTCGAACTGCAGTCGTAGATATAATACATCATCATTTAGTGTTAAGCCAATGTAGGTTAACGTCGACCTTAACCTACATAGGGAATAATTTAGAATTGTCTGGAGAATTAACGCGACTGGTGAATATGTAGAACACTCGTTTGATTCAATCTCGCAATAGCAAAGCTCAATACGTTACAAGAGATATAGGATAGCTGAGAACAGTTGTGTTTTAGAAGGGGTTGTAGGTCTATGACTGCAATCTTTGGATTTATGTAGCAATGTTTAGTCCTCAGTGACGTCCTGTGGATACCAGTTACGTTGAAATGGACCTTACGATTCTTAGCTTAGGTAGGGGAGACTTGGCACCCTTGATACTAAGGCACCCTTGATACTAAGTAGTTATCTATTAACTTACTGATTTAATAATTGCAAGCAGGGTTCCAGCGTATTGAGAAAATCATTTAGACCTACTTCCTGTATGATTTTCTCGATACGCTGAAACCCTGCTTGCGATTATTAAATCAGTAAGTAAATAGATAACTGCTTAGTATCAAGGGTGCCTTAGTATCAAGGGTGACAAAACTCCCCTACATTCATTACCTAGAAATTGAACGCTGTTGGCTTATATGTAGCTAAGAATGGCTCCGTTTTCAAGGTGTCCAACTGCAGTCGTGAATGTAATGCAGTATTAAGACTTTCGGGAGATCTTGTGAATGTCAGTTCCCCTAACGTCGATCTTACCCTACGTAGAGGATGAGCCCTCATACATCTAGCGATCGAACGCATGTTTAGTGCTTAGTGACATCTTGTCGATGTCAGTTACGTTGAAGTCGCCATTGCTCTTCATACTGCGAATGTTTATGTAACAATAGAGCGATTGAACGCGACCACTGAATTTGTAACTGAGAATTAAATCGTTTAAAAGGTGTCTAACTGGAAACGTGGGTTTTATGTGGATATCAGTTATAAGTTGAAATCGACCTTAAAGAGGGACAAACCAGGAAGAGTATTTAGCGACTGAATGGGACTGGTGAATATTAGCTTTGAATGACGGCGTTGTCACCTTGTCACCTTGTGCTGTCGATTCGTTGAATCCTAGCGACTGTCATGGTCAACCTTCTCCATGTGCTCCGATTTCTCGTTGCCTCTCTCAGCTCCGAGATGTTCATCTTCAATGCCTCCTGTATCTCGTCCATCCATCTCCTCCTTGGTCGTCCTCTCCTCCTTCTGCCCTCCCCACAAGCCAACATCATCTCCTTTTCCAGCCCATCTGCACGCATCACGTGTCCAAAGTATGACATCTTCTGCCTGGACGCTCTCTGCCCCAACGTCAAACTCCCTCTCCAGTGTCCTATTTCTTCCAGGATATCCTCGTTACTTCTCTTCTCAGTCCAAGAAACCCTCAACATTTTCCTCCAGATCCACATTTCACATGCCTCAATTTTCTTCTCCAATGTCTTGGTTTTTGTCCATGTTTCGCATCCGTAAAGCACCACTGGTAAGATCATTGCTTTAACAATTCTTGTCTTCGTTCCCAAACTCACTGATTTGTCCTTCCATATCTTTTCCAGTCCCTGCGTTGCCGTCTTCCCCAATGTAATTCTTCGTCGTATTTCTCGTTCGCATCCACCTTCACTCTCCATCATGGCCCCCAAGAAACAGAAGCTTGATACCACCTCTATCTCCTCTCCATCTACCTCAAAGTAACTCCATTTCTCAGTGGTCATTATCTTCGTCTTTTTTATATTAAAGTACATTCCTGCTTTCTCACTTGCACGCTTTAGCCTTCTGATGTTATCCTTCAGTTTCTCCTTTTTTTCCGCCAGCAGTGTTGTGTCGTCCGCATACCTTAAGTTGTTCACTATCCTTCCAGCTATCCTCACACCCTCCGCCTCATCATCAAAACCTGCTTCCCTCATTATCCTTTCTGCATATAGAATGAATAGGTATGGTGATAGTATACATCCCTGTCTGACCCCTTTCTTTATTCGAAAACTTGCCGTGTCGCCATGTTCTGTCCTGACCACCGCCACCTGATTGCCATAGCTTTGAATGACGGCGTTGTAAAGGGGTGTAAATGTTCATTGTTTATCGACATTTTCGAACTCGTGCAATGTCGTAATCTTATTATTATTATTCCACAGTTTAACGTCGTCTTATGACACCAAAGGCCGTTGACGACAATTTAGAAATACAGTTTACAGAAAACGATAAACTTATACTGTCCGAAAGACACCATTTAAAGGTGTCAAACATAAGCTTACAATATCAATATTGTCACATCATTTAAAGCAATATATCTAATGCTATCCATAAAACACATAGCTCTAAACTGTTTTGATACAAATCAAACAGTACTTCCCAACTATTGTCACTCGCAAGAAATATTTAAACAACTTCAGATGCACAGTACATATAATTATAATTATTACATTATATTCTTATTTTATCTTTGAAATGTTTAATTGATTATTTCTTATTCCTCAGTTCAATATCTGCCACTACAATCATATCATGTATGAAATAGTAATAAATTTCACATACATCATGCACATTAAATGAAACATATGGTTATACCAAGTTCCTTGTTTAAAGAAATTGTTCAGGTATCTAACACATTCAACTATAAGTTTTATTAATTAACAAAGCATATATGAGCATAATTGTCTCAAGTTTGATTTCAATGCATTCAAGTTACAATTACATGTATATTTCCTTTATTGCAACACAATAATACAGCACTATATAATATAATATTGATTTTACTCCAATACATAAACCAAATCAAACCATATGCGACATCCAAGAACCAAATGTTGGATGGTTGTAATATAGATACTCATTAATCAATGTATTATATATGTAATTTACTAGCATCACACTCTCATTATACACTTGCAATTGAAAAGAAACGGTTATATACGGAAACGGTTATATACGGAAACGGCAAGTTTTCGAATAAAGAAAGGGTTATATAGGTTCTCAAATAACCAATATGTAACGGATATAACTAAGGTTAATACACAAGAGCATCATTACAAAATTTGACCTTTAGTAATTTGTTTAACTACCCTATACACTTCGTTTTTGCCATAGCTATTGTCAAAAGGGTTGAAATAGAAATGTCCCTTTTATACAGTTGACATTTATCTCGCAACAACTTCGATATATCTTCGTTTTTACATGTCGTAATCGAACGTGACTGGTGAATATGTAGCTGAGAATGGCAGCGTTTCAAAGGTGTCTAACTTCAGTCGTCGATTTAATCATGAGCTTCTATATAAAATACAATGCAATTATGCAACACAATGGAATACAACTGTGTAGTGTGTATGTAAGTTCATGATTTAGTGCTACTTTATATAGTGTTTGGCGACATCTAGTGCAGTGGGTCCCAATCTTTTAAGGCTACGAAACCTTTTTGAAATGATTTTTTTTACAGAATCCCTACTTAAACAAAGCATATTCTGGTACAATATCTTTAAACGGTGATCCAGAAGTGTACAATTTAACCGATTAAAGTTAGACTAGCAATTGTTTAAAATGAATTTCCCACGGAGCCCTTGTTTTTACCTTGGAGTCTGATTTATAATGTAACAACACACTCCGACAACAGTTATCCAATTGCTTCATGGAACCCTTGTCCTCTTCTCACGGAACCCTATGTTTCTGGGAAACGCACTTTGGAAAACACTGAACTAGTGGGTCAGTTACCTTCAAGTCGACCTTACTCCTTACTATGCGCGAAAGAAAGAGGATCTAGCGATTTTTTTATTGCACAGTTTAACGTCGTCCTATGACATGAAATGCCGCTAAGAAAAGACCTAGTGATTGAGCGCGAAATGAGAACATTTATAGCTGGAAAATATCGTTTTAAAGGTGTATAAACTGGAGCAGTGGATTGTATGTACTAATGTCTATGGTGCTTGCGACTGCCGGGGTCTTTGACGGAACCCAACGCTATTCGACGGAATTGCTAACCAAGCGATAGAACGCACCTAGAGAATATTTATCGTATCAAATGTCATAGCAGAGGGTTGTGTAGTTTCTGTTTAACGACGCTGTGTCATAACGAAGACGATAAGCGCCTCCCTCCTACTTTAAACAGCTTTAGCACTGGCACCACCTTTAAAAGACGTACAAAAGTATATGACAATGGCAAAGACGCAGCCAGATGTGCCCCCTCCTTTCCGTGATAGAGCCTATTCCTGTATGTTTCACAGTTTAAACTTCAGCCTACATTATTATAATTATATTAATTATAATTATATTACTTTACTGTCGACCAGATCGCAGTTTTAAATTAAATTAAATGTTCAATTTTTAGGTTCTGTCGCTCTTTAGAATGTGCCACTCCTATGGCCATGACGTCGTTCGACTCTATAGTAAATCCGCCATTGAAGAGATGGTGCTAGATAAATGAATCGTCCATCACGGCAGAATCGTTATCGCAGCCTCTGTTACACCCTATCCATCGCATGTAGGGACTCACACCTTGAATCTCTCGCGGCGAGGTTAGAACTAATAGCCTAAGATCCAACAGCTAATGACCTCCGCGTGACCTCTTGTACATCTCTTCCGGTGGACCACGTAGACAGGAGAGCTAGTTTACATTGCATTTAAATTACGAGTATTACATTTTACGTCGACAATCTAATCAACATATGCCATTTGACAGCATAAAATCGTTCAAATGTTATAAGCGAATGACTGTCCTAGCGCTCTGTTGAATTATTGAGCGTACAGAGTAGCCTGTAATAGTAAATTGTCTTGCTGCGAATGGAACGCGGGCATTTCTTTTAGCGGGACATATTCATGGGCATATTCATCAGTCGACAGATTCTCGGACTCATTGGAACTCGCAAATGGATGGATGGATCCAGGGTTTAACGACATCTTATAGCAACAAAGGCTGTTGACGTCGACAGAAATTTTTTGGCATATTGCAGCTCAATAACTCGCAAATGAACGCGACAGGTGAATGTGTAGCTGAGAATGTCTGTGTTTTAAAGGTGTATAACTTCAGTCAAGATTTTAATCATGAACTTCTATTTACAATACAATCTAATAAAATAGAATACAACCGTATAAAATTATTATAAATTCATGATTTAATGCTGATTTATTTAGTGTTTAGCGACATCTATTGGATGTCAGTTACGTTGAATCGATCTTACACTTCGCGCGGGACGCAATGATCTGGCGATTGAACGCGATTGATTATGTAGCTCGGAATACCTACATTTTAAAGGTGTCTTACTGCAGTTGTAGATTTAGTGCAGCATTATTTAGTGTAAGTTAACGTAAACCTAAACCGACCTTTAGAATAATTAGAATTGTGTCGCCATTGAACGCAACTGGTGAATATGTAGAATAGAATTTTCGTTTAATTCAGTCTCACATTGACAAAACGCAATACGTTACCAGAGATATACGATAGCTGAGAATGGCGGTGTTTTAAAAGGGGTTGTAAGTCTATAACTGCAATCGTGGAATTTATGTAGCAATGTTTAGTGCTCAGCGACATCGCGTGGATGGCAGTTACGTTGAAATGACCTTAACACTTTCACTGAAGGACGTTTGTAAGTGATAGAACGTTGTTGGAAGACATGTTTGCTAAGACTGGCTCCGTTTCAAAGTTGTCTAACCGCAGTCGTGAATTTAATGCAGCAGTATTAAGAATTTAGGGACATCTTGAGAGTGTCGGTTCCATTAACGCCCACCTTACCCCACATTGGAGAAACCTCTCATACATCTAGCTATCGAATGCATTTTTAAGTGCTTAGCGACATCTTGTGGATGTCGGTTACTTTGAACGTGATATTACGCTTCACTAAGAGCAAAATTCTTCTGCCCATGGAACTCGACTGGTGAATATGTAGGTTTTAATGTAGCTAATAATATCGTGTTTTAAAGGTGTCTAAAATCAACTTGATGTTATGTAGCATTGTTTAGTGCAGAGGTTTCCAACCAGGGGTGCGAGATGGCATTTGAGGGGGTGCGACAAAGAGGGCAAGGATGTTACTATTTCACAAATCTTATAGTTGGTTTCTACATACATACAATACAATAGTAACATACTTTTTCTCTTTATCGCAACACCTGAAATGCCACTGTATGTTGTTCAATCTGTGGTTCACAATATAGATATTTTACTTGTTCATCTTCAAATGCGACGCCAGGGCTCAAAACCCGTCGCTTGTCTCTTCCTAGATATTGAGCTTGGAGCCGAAAAAGGCGAGAGGGGTCACAAATATTGAACATTCTTCAATTCACCAGTTGCCTATGAATTTGCCATAGTTTGCAATGTAATAACCCGATTTTGATGCCGTTTACTTTGTTCGATACAGAATATAGCTCTTTATTGCTCAGCAAGCAAAATTGTAGTACAATCAAGTAATGGTTGCTGAGGACTTTGATGACACGAATATTCCGAAACTTTTTATTCGATTTTCTCACTATATATCAATATCAATCAAACGAGCATAACTTCAGTTAGCAAAAAGATATTTCCATTCTGTAAAAAGCATTTTGAAGCAGATTAATTGTAGAATATGACTAAATAAAAAGGTCAAGAACCGACATGTGACGGGTTTTGACCCCTGGCGTCACAAATGTAGGGGGTGTGAACATTTATCAAACACTTCCCGGGGTGCAGCGCTTAGGACAGTTTAGGAACCACTCGTTTAGTGCTAAGCGACATCTTGTAGAAGTCTGCTACGTTGAAGACGACCTATCCGAAATGGGTGAAGAAAATAATGCGATCGATTGCGATTGGCGAACGTATATTGCTGGGAAAGCCGGGTTTAAAAGATGTCTAAGCGGAGCAGTGAATTTCAAGTAATCGTGGCCATATTAGTAGCGACATCTTGCGACTGCCATGAAATCCTAAGGAGACTCGAAGCAATTGCTATCTAAATGATTAAACATAAAGAATAGAGTCAGTAGGAAAGGTATTTTAAAGCCTGTCATTGCAGAGGGTTGTGTAGTTTCTGTTTAACGACGCTGTGTTATAACGAAGACGATCATTGTCACCCTCCTCAGTTATACAGACTTCGTACTGGCAACACCGGAGTGTAAGGCATTTGAGGAGTTGCATTTCAGTTGAACTAGGCTCAGCCAGATGTACATCCCCAAACCCCCTAACTGCCAATTGAGGGCCTATGGTCGAAGAAAACACAAAGTCAGACATTTGGTCCTTCCAGTACCAAAAGCATTAAGCTTTCATTCACTGATCGATTCTCTTCTTCTTAATTGCTATTAATTAGTAACTTCTATGGCGCCGGTGTCTGATGCACAAAGCATCAACCGATGGCACACCAAAACCAAGTCTTAATGTGAATGAAATGGAACTCGACCAATGAGGTAAGAAATTAATCTGTAGTTAAAGACGCATTACTAGCATTACATCTACATTAAGGTATGCGTAATAGCACAGCCTCAAGCAAAGGTCAAGGTTGTAATGCAGTCCTTAAATTTACAGGGCAATTAATGTGTAGTTAAAGACGCCGTATCATAACGAAGATTATTGCAGTCGCCCTCCTGCTTCCTCCAGACTTCGGACTGGCACCACCCGAGTACATGGCATGGATTTCATGTACCTCAATGAAATATTTAAAGATATCTTGTGTGTGTCGGTTCCGTTAACGTCGACCTTACCGTTCAGAGAAATACACATTGTCTGAACTCATGATTGAACCAAATTGGTTAATATGTAGCTGAGAGTGGCTGCGTTTTAAAGGTGTCTAATTCAGTCGTGGTTTTATGCAGCATTGTTTAGTTATAGCGACATCTTGTCGGTTAATATCGACCTACCCTACACAGGATAAGGATATTAAGCTAACTGGGGACTGAACGCGATTGGCTGATATATGGCTGAGAGTTGATTCGTTTTAAAGGTGTCTAACTGTAACCGTGGATTTTATGTGCCATTGTTTAGTGCTTAGTGGATCTCGGTCACGTTTTAGTCATGATCGAACGCGACAGGTGAATATGTAGCCGAATGTTTATCTACTCTGGATAGATAATCTAAAAGAGTACATAACATCACATATACTTGGTGTTTAGCGACATCTTGTGGGTTAACTAGGCTATTAATAACTGCAATCGTGAATTCTTGTGTGGTAGCAATTCGTGTTTCGCAACATCTTGTGGATGTCAGTTACCTTGAAACAGACATTACGCTTATTGCAATGCAACAATGTCTCGTCTAGCGATTGAATTACGCGACTTAAAATTATGTCGCTGAGAAATAGCTGCGTTTCAATGGTGTATTTCATGGATTAATTTCCGTTGTACTAACGACGGAATTGATATCCAAGAGATTAAATACAATTAATTAATCCGCTCATTTAAAATTGTAACATCTGTCACAATATCTGTAAGAAATGTCTGATATTTCAGCTCGTCGATCTCTCCGCTCTTCGGCAATGGGGAGCTTTTAGTCCCCCGTGCTCGCACTGCTATTAGACATTGTCGGGCCTTTTCGGTTGTAGGACCCTCCATTTGGAATGGCCTACCTTTAAACCTGAGCTTGCTGCCACTGGTAAACTCGCCTGCTTTTTGTAAGTCCCTCAAGTCTCATTTCTTTAGCTGTGGCTGAGCTGGGAGCGCCTCTGAGTAGGTATACTAGGTAGGCCCCCTACCAGGTATCTTGAAGTGGCGCTATATGAAATCCTTAGAATGAATGAATGAATGAATGAATGAATGAATGAATCTGAGGGTTGTGAAGTTTGTGTGTCATAACGAAGACGGTTATCGTCGCCCTCCTCCTGTGGTCAGCTTTAGGACTGGCACCACCGGAGTATAAGGCAATGGCAGAGGCTCAGCCAGATGTACACCCAAACCGAACTACTATTCTCTTCGTTACCGTGCCCTTTGATCGCATAATTTCCCCAGCCGACAGACTATGTACAAATATTTACGTTAGGATTTATTTTCTTTTAAATATCTGTATTAGATGTCTGTGCTATAACATGCGATGAGCAATTCGTTTATAAAGAATAGGCTTACCTTCTCACTCACTGTCTGTGCTATAACATGCGATGAGCAATTCGTTTATAAAGAATAGGCTTACCTTCTCACTCACTCACTCACTCACTCACTCACTCACTCACTCACTCACTCACTCACTCACTCACTCACTCACTCACTCACTCACTCACTCACTCACTCACTCACTCACTCACTCACTCACTCACTCACTCACTCACTCACTCACTCACTCACTCACTCACTCACTCACTCACTCACTCACTCACTCACTCACTCACTCACTCACTCACTCACTCACTCACTCACTCACTCACTCACTCACTCACTCACTCACTCACTCACTCACTCACTCACTCACTCACTCACTCACTCACTCACTCACTCACTCACTCACTCACTCACTCACTCACTTAGCTACTTACTTACGTACTTGCGCAGTGCAAACTGCCTGTTCCAAAGTTTAAGCTTCAACTTATAGTAGATCAAAACTCATCTACCTCCCCGTCCTTATAACATATCTATCATAAGCTCAAACTTGTGATCATTATTATTATATCATTTTATCTATGATAATTTATTGTCGTCAGGAGTTAAGAGAGGGCTGTAACCAAAACAAACAATAGGCAATGACATCTGCGAAGGTGTGATGACGTCATCGCCTATTGTTTAGTTCGTCTAAGTTGCGTCTGTGTCAGCTTAGAGTCAGGCACGTAACTAGCCTTTTTCGTTGGGGGGGGGATTAAGCCTTGAACATGGCAGCATTTATACAGTGTTCATATGAATTTTAGCCGTAAGCATACAACGGCTTGACTTGTTTGGGGGGCTTCAACTTCGTTTGGGGGGAGCTTAAGCCCCCCCAAGCCCAACGCTAGATACGTCCATGCTTAGAGTATTTGAATTAACGAATTTTATTGGTTGATTGATTTTGGTTTCGGCTCGCTAGTAACCACTGTCGTCTTGCTCGCAGTTTTAAATTAAATTCAATGTCCAACCTTGTTAAAATTCTGTCCCGATTTGGAATGTGCTGCCCCCTATAGGCCACGATCTCGTTTGACCCTATAGTAAATCTGCCATTGAAGAGAGGGCGCTAGATAAATGAATCGTCCATCACGACAGAATCGTCATCGCAGCCTCTGTTACTCAAGGACCGAAACCTCGAATCTCTCACGCTGAGGTGGGAACTAACAACACCCGATCCAACAGCTAATGACCTCCGTGTGACCCCTAGTACAACACTTCCGGTGGACCACGTGGACAGAAGAGCCAATTTGCATGGTATTTAAATTACGGGCATTACATTTAGAGTACGAGCACTAGGGCCTACATTTCCTGTTTCATATTGAAAATATTTCTAAAAGTCGCCCTCCTCCTTTGTATAGACTTCTGACTGGCACGAAACCATGAAAATGGAGCATGGATTTTATGTAGCAGTATTCAGTCAGTTGGATGTCAGTTGTGTTAAAGTTGGCGAAGCACATTGGCCACATTATGTAAGTGTGTTAGTTGCTGTTTGACGACACTGTGTCACAACAAAGATGATTAGCCTCGCCCTCCTCCTTTCTGCCAGAATACGAGCAGTACGTGGTGGAATAAATGCGATTGGTAAATATATAGCTAGGAATGACTGAGTTTTAAAGTGTTTTTAACTCAGACCGTGGTTTGATTTTATTTAGCACTAGGAGGTTTACCCGGCGTTGCCCGGGGTTATAAGTTTCAATCCCTGTAGCGAATAAGCAAAAAATTTAGGTATAAGTTTAAATCCGTGTAGCGAATAAGGAAGAAATTTAGGCGACCTGTGGGGGAGACTGCATTGCTGTGGGGGACTGACTGCTTCGCAGTCGCCCTCTGGCGACGACTGCTTCGCAGTCTCCCGTGGACTGACTGCTTCGCAGTCGAAGAGGGTGAAACCGGCGTTGGCGGGTTCAAGAAAACGCCAGAAACTGCCCTTAGTAAAGCAGAGTCTTTGAACATACAATTTTGCTGCAAATCGATGAATATAGTTCGATTCGATCGTAATTAAATTTTGTGCGAAAGTAAACAAACGTCGTTATTTGCATTATTAATGACGTTGGGGAATACCCGCGCCATAAATAGAACCGCTTGTCGTTATGCGCATTATTAATGACGTTGGCGCCATAAATAGAAGCGCTTCGCGCTGGGTCGTCAGGGACGGTCGGTTGGGTAGAGTTTTGGGGGATTTTCACCATGTTAGCGGTGAAAAGGGGGTACGCGAACCCCTCCACTGGGTGTCCGATGCCGAGGCCGACACAGTAGTGAAGGTTTCGAGTGAAAAGGTGCAAAATTGTAGAAGTTAAGCCCGGTCAAACAGACAGACAGACAGACAGACAGACACACACACACACACATATACACACAGAAATCTCGCTTTATTTATATAGATTGATCAGTGTTTAGCGACATCTTGTGGATGTCAGTTACATTGAAGTGGACCTTACGCCTCATGTCAAAAAGGGGCGACTCATTTAGCGATTGAATGCGACTGGTGGACATGTATATGAAAACGGCCAAGCTTCTGAAAGGTGTCTAAATGGAACTCTGGGTTTCACGTAGCATCTAGGGCTGGTAGTGGCCTAGTGATGAAAAAAAATCGATAATCTCCAAAGTTTATCTTCAATTAAATTCGATTAATTTACTATCTATTACGTAAAGCGTGAAATTGTTTAAAATGTAGTTATTGAGTCAGTTACTACGTCAGCAATGTGTTTGAATCACGGTTAGCGAACTGTTTATTGCAATGAAGACATATACTTTACTCGCCATGTTCGACTTTTCCATCAGCATTTATCTTAAATGCAAAATGATGGCTTAATTTTCCACTCAAACGTTTCATATTATCGCTGAAAACTACTGTCTTTAGCCGTGGTTGGACTAGGAGCGCTCCTGAGTAGATCACATTGAAGGGGCGCTATATAAAAGCTCCTTAATAATAATAATTGTTTGCCATTTTGCTTACTCCGCAAATGGGCCGTTCGATATCATGAAATAAGTAAGAATATTAATCCAAAAAGCCGAAATTAATCGAATTTATGACGATTAATCGATTAATTAATCGTTAAAATCCGCAGCCATAGTAGCATTGTTTAGTGTTTAACGACATCTTCTGCTGCGTGTCAGTTCCGTTGACGATGACCGATCACGTAGGCCTCAACTAACTGTAGGCTATAGAATCTGGCGGTCGAAAGCGAATGACGTATATCTATAGCTGGAAAGTTTAGCGTGTAAAAGGTGTCTAAGTGGAGCGGTGGATCAATTGTATTAATGTCCATTGTGCTAACGATATCTCGCGACTGCCATGATCGCTGATGGAAATCACTCGGCACTTTGACGGAATTGCTATCCAAGTGACAGAACGCAATTAAAGAATAATTAATAACATCAGTAGGAAAAGTAATTTACAAACTGTCATAGCAGAGAGTTGCGTAGTTTCTGTTTAACGACGATGTGTCATAACGAAGACGATAAGCGTCGCCCTCCTACTTTAGACAGCTTTAGTACTTGCACCACCGGAGTCTAGAGCAATAGCAGAGGAGCAGCCAGATGTGCACCCCTAGGACTTAACTGCTGATTAAGGGCCTAAGGTCGTAGAAAATGTAATTAATAACTTCTAATGCGCCGCTGCCTGATGGACAGAAATTCAGCTGATGGTGCACCAAAACAAAGCCGTAGTGAGGCAAACATCCACAAGATCATTCCGTTGATAAAGAGGCAGCCTTGATGGATGAGTAACATGGGAACACTAAGGAACTCGACCCACGCTTTCCATGTAACGGTTCTCTTCCATCCCGGAATTTATATTGCGCCTGATTATCACTAGTGGGCGTCTCTATGCGGGTGGTTATATAGATGGCGGTTTATTTCCCAGACTAAGGTATGTGACTTACACGGTTCGTACACGGGGATCATGGCATGACACCTGTTAGAGTCCTGCGCCGTTGATAGAGAGGGAGGCCGCCTTTGATGGATACGCGACATGGAAAAAACTAAGGAACTTAACCAACACGATAGATGTAACGGTTCTTTTCCATTCTGGAATTTATATTGCGCCTGTCTATCGCTACTGGATTCGTCCGGAATTTATATTGCGCCTCTATGAGTGAGATTCCAGGTTCGCATAACCGCTATTTTCTATTTCACAGATCAATATGACCTCTACTGTTCTTAATATAATATTATGTAAATGATTTATCACAGACCTCTGATCAGTTTAACTTTGTTTTGTTTGCTGATGATACAAGTGCATTCATGTCTGACAAATCAATTACCTCTCTCATCGAGCGAGCAAATCGTGAACTGAAAATAATAGCATCATGGTTTATAGCAAACAAGCTCTCTTTGAACTTAAGTAAAACCAGCTACATCTTGTTTTGTTCGCATCGTAAATTTGTTTCAATGTCGAATCTCAAACTTGAGATTGATGCCAAGGAAATTGTGCAAACAACATCATCCAAGTTCCTTGGTGTATACATAGACCAGCATTGAACTTGGTGTGAGCATATTGCACACATATCTAGGAAAATTGCAAAAAATATCAGCATACTGTCACGTATCCGTCACTGTTTACCTAAGTACACGGAACAAGGATTGTATTATTCTTTAATATTCCCCTATTTGTCCTACTGCACCATGTCTTGGGGATGTGATTATGCTTCTCGTCTTAAGTCATTGAAAACTCCACCATTAAGTTTTGATAACTACTTCTGTCACGGTAAATCAGTACACAGCTACAGTACAAGATCTTCACAGAAGTATCGAAGTCATGCAGCTCGTACAAAGGTCATGCAGTTTTCAATAAAATGCTCTGGCCCAATGCTTTGGAGCACTTTCCCACAGGACCTGATTCAAGCTCCTGTCCTTGGTTTATTTAAAGTACAATTGAAACGCTACCTACTGTTCTCACAGATTTAAATGTTTGTATGATTTGTTACTGTGTTTTTTTTACCTTGCACTGCACTGTTTAGATTCTTCGCATATGATTTGAAATGTTGTTTGAAATTATCATAAAGTTCTGTGTTGAACAGGACGCCTGTAAAAATGTTTATGTGAGAGGATAATCCAGGCTGTAGCGGGACTTTTGAGCCTTTTGGATTACCGTATTGACGCCAGCACTTGTAATGCTATAGGCGAAACTGTCATAATTTGATTTGTCTGATGTATGGTGCTTCAATAAACGATTCAATCAATCAATCAATTCAATCAATCAATCAGTTGCGTTTAAATCGAGATTAACCTACAGTGTCCTATGTAGAATAACACGACAGAAAAGTTAGCGATTGAGTGTGTGTAATACGTTTATTTAACGACGCCGTCATATCTAAGATGATTGACGTCAGACACAATAACATATGTACATGTACATAATAGATCACGATAGGGGGTCCAAGACAGGTTAAGCTGACGGCCGGCTGCCAACCAAGAAAACCCCCGTAGGGGAAAGTGGTGGTAGAATTTTCCCATGCACGGTCAGCGGAGTTGGGTTTTCTCCCCTCCCCCGTCTTGGTTGCATTTGTGGGGCTTGCTATTTACATAGGATAGTTCTCAGTATACTGTTAATATTGTTAATATTGTTCCGTGTTTTATTTACACTAAAAGTTAATGTTCTTCTAGCTTCTTCTTGGTCTTCTTCTTTGTCTTCTTCTTTGACTTCTTCTTGGTCTTCTTCTTGGTCTCCTTCTTTCCGGTGGGGGCAGAGGGCCGCCTTCAGATCTTCCGACCGGAAACCTTCAGCCACTTGTAGATGATATTCAGGCAGCTGGTTTGACTGAGTACGGTGTACAGATCGAAAGACCAGTTTTTCCGTGCGCACTCTCGGAGGAGCTGGTCTTGGAGTCCAGCCTGAGAAGGACACTCCAAGAGGAAATGACGCACGGTTTCCTGGGCGTCACCGCACTCGTCACAGTTTCCGGTTTCGTGGCGGCCCCACAGCTTCAACTGCGCGTTGAGGCAGCAGTGCCCCATTCGGAGTCTGGTGATGGTGACTTCCTTCCTCCGGTTTGGGTCGGTGTATCTGCGGACCAGGCTGACGTCTGGCTCGACGACCCTATAGTCGGAGCCGGTGTCTGAGGTGGTCCACTCTGTTTGCCACTTCCGGAGGAAGTGGTCGCGGTAGAGGTGTCGTGCTTCTGGGTACTCGAGCGTCATCGGGAGGTCCACGGCGGTGTTGTGAAGCGCCTGTTTGCACAGGGCATCTGCCGTCTCGTTGCCTGGGACGCCGAGATGACCGGGGATCCAAACGATCTTCGGTGGCGACTCTGCGTGTTGCCCGTAGTCATCTATGGCGTGCATCAGGTCGACGAGATGATGTTGTCTTGTCCCGGACCGCTGTTTCTCCAGACTCTGCAGGACACCGAGGGAGTCTGAAAAAACAACAACATTTGGTATGTTAGAGCTAGCGGCCCATTCCATCGCCCTGCCCATGGCCTCCATTTCTGCTGCCAGGACTGACGAGCCGTCGCTCATCCTGTAGCTTCCGTGGTGACCACAAGAGGGCACGTAGAAGGAGCACGATGCATTACCTGCGGGGTTCTTTGAGCCGTCCGTGTAGATCGCCACATGGCCGTCGTAAGAGCGGATGTGGTCTTCGACCATGGACTTCCTTCTGAGGGAATCTGAAAAAACAACGACATTAGCAGCATTAGGTAGATCTCTGATCTTATCCCTGAGTGTGGTGTCTATGATCGGTTGGCAGAGTGTCCACATCGGTCTTGTCGTGCAGGCGAGTGGCTGGATCGTAGGCTTTGCGATCTCGCTGTTGATGTTTCTCGCCTTCACTCGGATCGGATCCATGTCGTCTTTGGCCGCTTTCGTCTTCCGGCCTCTGGTGATGGTCTGCGTCGGGTGGTCCGGGATGGCGTCTATCTTCATGATGAACTCCATCATCTGCTGCTTTCGTCGTAGGTGGAGTGGCATCTCCCCGCAGTCTACCTGCAGAGCGGAGAGGCTCGTTCCTCTGAGCGCTCCAGAAGCTATCGTAAGTGCCTTACACTGGATAGTGTTTAGCACTTTCTTCTGGTTCGCCGAGGCACTCTCGTACGCGATGCAGCCGTAGTCGATGACGGAGCGGATGAGAGCTCGGTAGACCATCAGAAGGGTGTCTTTCGACGCCCGCCAATGGGATCCTGCAATAGCGCGCATCAGGTTGAGGCGCTTCTTGCAGCGATCCGCCACGTACCTGATGTGTTCGGACCAGGTAAGATACCGGTCAAATATCACACCCAGGAACTTGACGCTATCCTTGTAGCTCAGACCGTAGGTACCGAGTCTCAGCGGTCGGTGTGCTGTAGGTGTGCCGAAGCGATGAAATTCGACGGCCACGGTCTTCGTCGTAGACACCTTGAAACCCCAGTCGTCGAAGAATTTTTTCAGTCGATCGAGGTAGGATTGAAGGTGTCGCTGGTTCACGTCCGGGTTTGGTCCTGCTCTCCAGATGGCGCTGTCGTCCGCGTAGAGAGAGAGCTTGACGCCGTTCTCCGGATCTGGGAAGTCGTTCATCATGATGATGAACAACACAGGGCTGATGACACTGCCCTGTGGCGATCCGTTCTCCATGTGGAAGAGTTCGGACAGCTCTGCTCCCACGCGAACACGGATGTGTCTGTTGGTCAGGAAATCCCGGATCCAGTTGAACATCTGACCGGTGATGTTGTGTTGCTGCAGCTTGTGCAGCAGTCCGTCGGTCCACATCAGATCGAAAGCCTTCTCGAGATCTACAAAAACACCAGTAAGGCTGTATTTAGAATGGATGGCTCTCTGGATGTCGTCTTGGAGTCGGACGATGTGGTCCTGGCAGCTCCGAAGCCTGCGAAAACCAGACTGGGATCTGTTGAACAGGTGGTTGGTTTCCATGTGCCAGGTCAACCGGTCCGTCACTAGCCGCTCCATCAGCTTGCACAAGACGGATGTCAAGGCAATCGGGCGGTAGGAGTTGGCGTCGAAGGCTGGGGTGACCATCCATATCGTCGCAGATCATTTCGTCGCCGCCATGTAGTCGCAAATCATTTCGTCGATAATTAATTGGTCGCCAACCATAACGTCGCAGATCATTTCGTCGCGCCAACTGGTCGCAATCAGTTTGTCGTACTTGGTCTGTTGCATATCAATTGGTCGTAATGAGTCCCAGCTTGGTCGTAATTAAGAGAGAATTCTTGCGTGTCAATTATGTCAATTGTTAGTTGTTAATTGCTCGGAATCAATTGGTCGTAGGTAGACCTATATAAACCCCATAAACCATAGGTAGGGCTAGTAATCGCCGCAATGTCGAAGGTAACGTTTGTTACGAGTAGCAGAGGAAATCACAAGGCAGTCTACGAGGGTTATATGTATACAAAGGAGAGAGAAGTGAGCGGGAAGACATACTGTGGTGGATTCATACAACCATGACAAAATTTTGCAATACCTGAAAAACATCGCTCACAGCATTGCATTTTGAATTTGACTCTTTCTGCTCAGACAATCAGACTGAAATGACGTGCGCACGTTGTAACTTGGTTCTACGTTTTAATCGTAGGGCCTATAACTGTTTACGTTTGAATCTTATTAATTATTATTTAGCTATGGAACCTTGAATTTGCTTAAATGTTCGTTATTGAATTTGCTTTGCTTGCCTTACATGACGTGCTTACGTTTAAACTTGCTTTTACGTTTTAATCATATAACATTTTACGTTAGAATCTGATTAATTATTACTTTGCTTAAATTTCATTTGCTTGACTTACTTTAATTTACGACGACATAAAAACGACGACATAAAAAACGACGAACTGAAAACGACGAACTGAAAACGACAATTTGCATGCGACGAATTATATCGCGACGCATTAAATAACGACGATATAAATTGCGACGAAATGATTGCGACAAAATGAAATACGACCAAACGATAGGGAACCAAGGCTGGTTTCTCCGGCTTCAGGATAGGAACGACGATGGAGTTCTTCCAGCAGGCCGGGAGTTGTCCATGTTGCCACACCATGTTGAACAGTTCCAGCAAGGCAAGCAGGCTCGGATGCGGAAGCTGGGCCAGGATCTCATAGGTGATGGTGTCTTCACCCGGACTTGTATCCTTCTTGCAGCGCAGGAGAGCGATTCTCAGAGCCTGGATGGTGAAGGGCTCGTTGAAGGGCTTCTCGTCAGTCAGAAGGTGCTCTCCGTGAAGTTCCTCAGAGTGCTCGGCTTCAAAAGCGTCCTTACGCTCCTGGAACTCCGCGGAGTGGCTGCCAGTGCAGCTGACTTCAGAGAAGCATCTTCCGAAGAGGTTCGCTTTCTCCTGGTTCGTCGTGTAGGTGTTTCCTTCCTTCTTCAGCGTTGGAATTCCTGGTCTTGACCTTGTGCCGGACATCTTTCTCAACGTGCCCCACACCCTTCCGAGCTTCGTCTTGTCGTTCAAGGTGGTGCAGTATTCTCTCCAGGATGTCTTCTGTGCGTTCTTAATGGTCTTCTGCGCGATTCCCTTGATGTGACGATATTCTTCAACATCCGCCGGGTCCCTGGTCCTCTGCATCTTCTTGCGGGCCTAGGTGCGCTCCTTGACGCGGTGAGTGCACTCGTCTGTCCAGTACGGCACACTCCTGGTCTTCCCCTTGGGAGGGGTCGTCCGAGGTATGTGCCGCATGGCGATCTCCATGAGCGAACCGGTGATGTTGCTGTGGCTCACCTCGATGTCGTCGGTAACGAGGTCGATGGTCAGCGCCTCTCTGCAGTCGTCCTTGAAGGCCGTCCAGTTGGCCTTTCGATGGAGCCACCTCGGGATGAAGGACTCCTCGACCGGAACTGCTTCCTCGATGGTGATGAGGATCGGTGAGTGGTCGCTGCCCATGGAATCGTCGAGGACAGTCCAAGTGCACTTTCGCGCCAAGGGCGTCGAGGCCATCGCAAGGTCCAGGTGGCTGGATGCCCCGGTGGCGTTGCTGACGAAGGTCGGGGTACCAGTGTTCAGTAGGACAAAGGCGCTGGCTTCAATGTCGTCTTCCAGCTGGTGTCCCCGTACGTCGGTGTTGTCGGACCCGAAGAGATGTTGGCGATCCTGATCTTTGTTGGGGGTCCGTCGATCGAGATGGTGATCGATTCCGGGACGTCAGTAGTGCTGATCAGGGAGTAGGCGATACCCGTCCTCACGAACGTCGCCACTCCTCCTCGCAATTCTCCAGTGGTACGGTCGTGCCGCACACAGGAGTACCCCGGGATCTCAAGACTGATGGACGGGCTGAGCCACGTCTCCTGGATGCAGATGACCGCCGGCGGTGTCCGCATCCCGGAGACGCGGTGCCTCAGCTCCCCCACCCGGGCCCCGAGGCAGCACGCGTTCCACTGGAGAATCTGGAGATCAATGATGGCGGTTGACGGGTGAAGTGGCTGACGTGGCTGACGATATGCCGGAAGTTGTCGAGGCGACTGGGTAGACGGGTGTCGTCACGTCGCTTGTCTTATCGAGCGGGATCTTGAAGGCGCCATGGATGGCACCGAGGATGAGCTCGATCAGCTTGGCCGGAGTGACAGCGGCGCCTTCATTCGTTCCCATCGCCGTCATTCCCTGTACGAACAAGGCGCAGGCGCGGGTGAGGGCGTCCAAAGCGTGTCTCTGGGCGGAACCATCGTCGTCGGTCTTCGCGATCTCCTCCCGAACCGGCGGCAGCACGGCGACGTCTGCAGCTGGATGGGTCGCCTTGGCCCGTCGAGGCTTTGGAGAGGGACGCGATTGTGTTGTTGTCGTTGTCGTTGTTAGTGCAGCGTCAGATGTAGTTGCTGCGGTTTCGGCTGCAGCTGTCGTCGGCTTCTGAGGCTGAGCGTTGTTGATCTGCGCCTTAGCCATCCGGAGCGCATCGCTGTATCGGACGTTGATGGTGGTCGCTGCCTTTGCTAGCACGTACTTCGGACAGCTGCTAGACAGCGCGGGATGCGGTCCGCCCCAGGCTGCGCACTTCGGTTCGTCCCGCTTCGTGCAATCGGCACCCTTGTGCTCACCGGCACAGATGTTGCATCGCAGGGTCTTGACCCTACAAACCTTGGCCACGTGGCCAGGTAAAAAACAACAGAAACATCGGGTAACTGGTGGCTCGTACGTATGCAGTTTGAATGTAAGAAAACCTACATGCAATCGTGCAGGGACGATTGCACCAGGCAAAAAACTGATTAGTACAGCCATAGTTGGCACCTTCACCTTGTTCACTATCTTGTGAATACGCTCGACCTTTACCACAGGCAGATTTTCACGTTCTTTCGCAGACTCGTATATGTCCGAATCAGACAGAGCATGTGACACTCCTTTAATCACCTTCTGGACATATTTGCCCCTGTGCGCACGATCTCGTGTGGCTCCGACACCTTGATCTGGTAATTACAGATCTTGGTACAGGCGAGCAGGCGCGCTCTGTTTGCCTCCTTTTCAGGTCCAGCAAGGTGTACACGTACACTCGTGGCCGATGGGTTCACCAGGTCCGCAGACAACGGGCCGAACGACGTGTTCAGCTCCGTCCTTACAGCGGTCGCGTTTACCTCACACAAAGGCAGACCAATAAACTCTATGAACAATCGATCTTCTACAGATCGAGAGACCGTCACACGAGCGGCAGGCGCCTCTTTCATCTCTGTCGAATGATCTCCCTTATTTACTAACCTAGGTTTACCTCCAGACCGTGTGGTGGGGGCCTTTACCAAGGCCTTCGGCGCAATTGGCATGCGCCGTTCCACAGTGGTTTTCTTTACCTTACTGGGGGAATGCCTGAGGGAATCCAGGGTGACACCAGTGAGCTTCCTCTTCTTCTCCGATTTACGGGCAGCCTTACCGCTAACCGTTAGGAACCCGTCGTTATCGTCATCACAATTCGATTCTTCGGAATCGGTCGCAATTATTAGCCTGCCACTATCAGGCGAGTCGTCACACGGCTTCATCCGTTTTTTAGACGGAGTCACCAGCCCTAAGTAGTCCGTAATGTCTTCGACCGACTGCAACTGAAGTGCAGAGTCGGAGACAAAGGGGCCCGCGCTAGAGCTCATGTCTAGCCAGGGCAACAAGAATTTAAAACTAACAATGAAATTAAGTCTAAGCTACACTGATTATACAAAGAAAGCAATGGCTACGCAACAGAATAAGAGAACAGTAATTTCTACAAATTATGTAAATATGTCTACAGCGGTATAGCTCACCGTGATGATTGTTCCGCTCGACTGCACACGTTTCTGAGTTAACACTCGCCGCGTACGTCTGTTCGCTCTCTCCGACCTGTCAATATCTCAATCGACCTCTCTGCCTTTCGTTAGCGATTGAACGCTACTGGTAAATATGTAGCTTTCTATGACAGCGTTTTAGAGGTGTCGAATTGTTTGTTGTTTAACGACATCTTGTAGGCGTACTTTTCGTTGACCTATCAGAAATTTCACTGGAAAACTTATTGATTTGCGAACATCTATAACTGGGAATGTATCGTTTTAAAGGTGTCTAAACTGGGGTAGTGGATTTCATGTATTCATGTGAATTGTACTAACGACATCATGCGACTGCCAGGGTCGTTGACGGAAACCACATGCTCGACAGAATTGCTAACCAAGGGATAGAACACAACTAGAGAATACTTTTAGCATCAGTAGGACAGGTATTTTAAAACTGTCATAGCAGAGGGTTTGTAGTCTCTGTTTAACGACAATGTAGGCTATCATAACGAAGACGGTCAGCGTCGCCCTCCTACTTTAGACAACTTTAGGACTGACACCACCGTGTAAAACGTACAAAAGTGTAAGAGAATGGCAGCCAGATGCACCCCTCTCCGTGCTAGGGCCTAAATGCCCATTAGGGGCTTAAAAGGTCGTATAGAATACAAAAAGCTAGACAAACCATTATTGCAACTCCAACGCATTAAGCTTCCATCTACTCATCGATTCACTAATTATTATTTATTATTAATTAGTAACTTCTATGGCGCCAGTGTCTGTGTAGCGATTATATTATATATAACTGTACTTTAGCGTTCGTGCCAGGAATTGAAGATAAACATTCACATCACATCTAATGTACAAATCCATTCAATGAACAACAATCGTTTCTTTAGATTTGATGCAATATATGTATATTAAAATAAGACAATTATTTCCATTTTACAAGCAAATAAACCTTATCTACTTAAAGCGGCGTATTTAACTTAAGGATTAGTTTTATTATATTCCTTATCTGAGCCGTCGTAGAGTAAATTGTCAGACCATCTCCATAGATCGCTGTGAGATCGTATCTTGCATTGTCCCAACCATGTCCATTTCTAGGCTGTAGATAGGTAGATCTTCTTTGTAGTATCGCATTGTTTTAACCTTCGAATGCCCAAGGGGGGGGGTCCGACCGGACCCCAGACCCGCTTTTCACGGATAACTTTAGAACGGCTACGAAATTGTAGAAATGCTTTTAGGACATCCTAAAGCATTCAATTGGGTTTCGTATGTTATATTTTGCGTGATTATACTACCACCATGTAGCCCACAACCATAGCATATACCAAGGACACCCCCAAGATATGCGGCTGATGGTCATACTGGCATATAGTTTGCCAACCCAGAAATAAATTATTTTAACGCACGTTATAGTGAAATACCATATATCAGTCGATTGCAAATTGAATTTGGATTATAACAAGCCAATTCCCGTTAAAATATTCCATTCCTGTACCCCACAACCATAGCATATACCAAGGACACCCCAAGATATGCGGCTGGTGGTCATACTGGCATATGGTTTACCAACCCAGAAATAAATTTTTAGCGCAAGTTTTTGTAAAATACCATGTATCAGTCGAATGAAAATTGAATTTGGATTATAACAAGCCAAATCCCGTTAAAATATTCCAATACTGTACCCCACAACCAGGGAACAACTACATGCGTACAATTGAATACATGCGAAATATCCCGAAATTGCAAAGAAACTACAAAAGAGTAGGCCCCCTATTAAAGTTCAAATAAAGTTTCACCTTGTGGTGCTATTGTGAAATACCATATATCAGTCGATTGCAAATTGAATTTGGATTATAACAAGCCAAATCCCGTTAAAATATTCCAATCCGTTCTCCAGATATCACAATGAAAACATTGGGGTCCGGTCGGACCCCCCCGTTGGGCATTCGTGTACCAAAAAATAGCTTGGGCACTCGAGGGTTAATCGCATAAATCCCTTCAACTATCGTAGGCGATGACGATTTCAGAATACTGTATGAAAGTCAGTTTATTCCACTTGACCTTTGGCAGTCAAACAGTAATCGTAACAGTTCGATCGTTTCTTAGAACTCAACTTCAATCGAAGAACTTACAGCAAAACGAGCGCTGTAAATGTTACTTCTGTGGCTTACTGGTGAGCACACAGATTCGATGAATTATTCGTTATTTGGCAACGAATCAACGTTCAATTCAAAACATCTATCGTGAACGAATCACGACAGTCGCCATAACTGTTTCATGTCCATTCGAACACTGCCCCACGACATTTCATTGGTTGGCTTCTCCGGTCGCTATGGTAACGCATACGTAGTATCTCCTTCCACGTCATCAAATCAACATCGGCTCAACGGCTGTTTACTTAAACTAAGTTTTATTTATATAGCACCGCTTTTCTTTAGATAAATGCCGCTTACATTGGCTATCTTATACTAAACCTTAATTTAATTATTGAATTAAATAACAAGTTATTTGATAAGAAATAGTATTCGCTACAGTCTGATACACAAAGCATCAACCGATGGCGCACCATAATCAAGCCGTAACGAGGCAAACATCCAGAAGATCAAACCGTTAATACAGAGAGGCAGCCTTTGATGGTTAATCAACATGAGAACGGTAAGGAATTCGACCCACGTGTTCCATGTAACGGTTCCTTTCCATCCAGGAATTTATACTGCGCTTGATTATCGCAGGTGGATTTGTCCAGTTAGTTACATCAGGTAGAGCATACGTCCACTGCGTCTGTATGCGTCTGATTCCAGGTTCGCATGTCGATGGCGGTTCATTTAACAGATTTAGGCATCTAACTTACGCGGTCCGTAGCCGTGGAGGTTAAAATTAATGGTGTGGCACCCATTCAGAAGGTGCAGCGGTGACAGGAGAACGGTCGGGGCTACACCGTCGCTAAACAAATGAAACCGAACAAATCGTCAAGTTAACGGTAAGAGATCAAGGTAAGGAAAAGAGATTAAGGTGAATGTAAGAGACGAAGGTAAAGGTGAAAGATGAAAATTAATGTAAAACAGGAAGTTAAAAGTATAAGAAAGGAAGACAAAGATAATAGAGTAAGATAAAGGTAAGAGAGGAAGGTAAATGCATGAGAGTAAAGTAAAGATAAGAAAAGAGGGTAAAGGTAAGAGAGAAAGATCAAGGTAACGGAGATAGGTAAAGCCAAAATGCAAAGTTAAACTAAGACTCGTGAATCCTGATGTCGTCCATTAAGTACGTCCCCCAAAAGGAAGGGGTATGCGGCCACCCTATGGCTTTTTAAAGCTGAATGGATATGAATGCAGTCAGATCAGCCTTGTTTTCAGGCATAGCAAGAAATGAGAACGGGTGACAAGGCCTCACTGTTGCAGATACTCACTGAAAAAGTAGGATGTTCATTCAGCACTTCTCTAACAGAGGCTAAACTTTTAATTATTGATGGACAAGCAATGGTTCAAGTAATAGGGAACCTCCGAGAGCAAAGACATTTGGTGACCTGGCAGATACAGTGGTTACACTTGTGATGGAACTTTCGATTGGCTACAAGAGGGTCGATATTGTCTTCGATCGATACTGGGCATTGTCAGTAAAAAGTAGAACCAGACAGAAGCGGTGCAAGACATCACGACCAATCCGCTGTATAGAGTGCGGAAGTGTTCCGTTGCAGGAAAATTGGCAGAATTTTCTTGCTATCCATTCAGCTTTCAATGCATTAAATATGATGAGATGTGGGTGATGGCAGGAATGTCAACAAAGCGGAAGTTCATTCCAATTCACACAATTGCTCTATGTATGAAGGACCAACTAGGGACGAATATATTGGCTTTTCATTGAAAACCGGATGTAATGTGACATCATATTTAGCAGGGATCGGCAAAGAAAATGCTTGGAAAACCTACTTGGAAAGTTCTCATTTACTGTCGACATTGGGGAACATTCCCCTATCAGAAAAGCTAGAGCAAATGCAGAGGAATTTGTGGTAAGATTGCTGTAAAACAAATGACAACGTCAAGACATGCAATGAGGCACTATATGTTATGTTCGGGGAAACTAAAGACTGATTCTCTGCACCATGCAGTGACATAATAAGGCAGCATATTAGACGTGCTCATTACCAAACTGTCATTTGGGAAAAGTCCTATCTTCCACACATTGATGCTCCGACACCAGCCTCATCAGGATGGAGTGTGGATGAAGAAGGTGTTCTCGTACCAGTGTGGTCTACAATTGGTCCGGTGCCCCAGTCGTGTCTAGAGTTTGTCTACTGTAAATCACGCAAAGTTGATATTTGAATCCACTCAAATCAAGCGCCTACAGCTTATCCAAAACTCACTAGCCAGAGCTGTCACTAGAACGCCAAAACATCATCATATCACTCCCGTCCTCAAATCACTTCATTGGTTAAAAATCCCAGAGCGAATCCACTTCAAAGTTCTATCACTAACCTACAACTCCCTACAATATTCCCAGCCCAAGTACCTCCGTGATCTCTTTACCATTCAGACAACCCGCTCCACCCGAGCATCGTCCTATCTCAGTCTTTCTCGACCCCCAGTCACTACTCATCTCAAGTTCTCCAACCGAGCCATAACCAACACAGCACCACGCCTCTGGAATGATCTCCCCCTGAATTCCGCAGTTTCTCAGTGCCTCCATCATCATTGCAACCTGTCCTTCATCCTCATCCTCATGTTCCTCTATCTCAACCCCCGGGCTTTCCACTCAAAACTGGTCTCACCTTTTCAAGTACTCCTACCCTGACTCATCTGATCCTCCGCCTTCCAATTCTTCTCGCCGTAAACGACACCCGCCTTGACAGCTGCTCTGCCTCGCCTGATCTGGTACCCTGGAAATCGGACTTGGACCTCTTTTGGACTACTCTCTGGAAACCCCCTTTTATTTGGTTTGGCCTTCTGGAAATCGGACTTGGACCTCTTTTGGACTAGTCTCTGGAAACCCCCTCTGATCTGACGTAGCGCTCGTGAATAGGCTGGTGTCCTGCGCTTGGCCTTCGAGTGGCGCTTTAGAAGTTTGGAGATTACGATTACGAATACGAATGTAACACCAAGCTCTGCTGCTGTCGAAATGCGAATTTGCCATGTACACTTATGTGCAATTGCACTGACTGCAACAATGCTTGAAATAGCTTTAGTCCAGTCATGAAACACGAATATTGTGTACCTAATGTATAAAATGGTCAAACAGCAATCACAGGCTACTAAAAATGTCATGTAAGTAAGTAAGTAATGGACTTTAATGCTCCGCCTGCAAACGCACTGCGGCTAACAAACGGGTTAATATAAGTATAAGAAACTGAACATATCAAGCACAGGCACAAGCAACCTAAATAAAAGGAAAAGAAAAAAATAAATTAAATCCAATTAATGTTCAAATTCCTAAGTAGACCTGTAAATAATGATGGCTAAACTGTAATAACATCAGTGAATGATATAGAATGTTACTTCCTTTGTATGCTTTGACCAAGAAAACACTACTCCAGACGGACCGCCATTTTGTCCGCCATTTTGTTTTCTGGCATTGCTACATACTTGTGTTTAGTTCAATCGCATTCCTTGACTTCGAAAACGTTAACTTAGACTCTAAAATAATGTTTCCATCACATACATGGCTTTACTTATAGCCATTTGAAGATATTTTGCCGCCATTTTGTCCGCCATTTTGTTTCTGGCAGTGCTACATATTTGTCTTTAGTTCCATCGCATTCCTTGACCCCGAAAATGTTAACTTAGACTCAAAAATCATGTTTCCATCACATACATGGCTTTACTTATAGCCATTTGAAGATATTTTGCCGCCATTTTGTGTGCCATTTTGTTTTCTGGCAGTGCTACTTATTTGTCTTTAGTTCCATCGCATTCCTTGACCCCGAAAATATTAATTTACACTCTAAGATCATGTTTCCATCCCATATATGACTACTTACAGCCATATGAAGATAGTGGCCGCCATTTTGGCCGCCATCTTGTTTTCCCATGCAACCGCTAAAAATCCAGCTTGCTAACCGCGACTTTCGTTTTCAGCAGGGTCAAATTAGTCTAGAAACGCCGGATAGCAAATTGTTACATGATTTGCTTCTAAGAGTGATTTCTAGAGCCTTTTTGAATTCCAAGCCTAGACTATTATGTTAATTTATTGTCCTCATTAGTTAACAGAGGGCCGTAACCAAAACAAACAATTGGCAATGACATCTGCTAAGGTGTGTTGACGTCATCGCCTAATGCTTAGTTTGTCTAAGTTGCGTCTGTGTCAGCTTAGTGTATTTGAATAAACGAATTTGATTGATTGATTGATTGACTGATTGATTTTTGTTACGGTCCTCCATTAACCAGTGTTGCCTAGCTCGAAGTTTTAATTAATTCAATGTCCAACTTTTAAGTTCTGTCGGTCTTTGGAATATGCCGCCCCCATAGGCCATGATCTTGTTCGACTACATAGTAAATCCGTCACTGGGCAGAGGGCGCTAGATAAATGAATCGTCATCGCAGTCTCTATCTCTTACTCAAGGTGCTAGATCAGTGGTTCTCAACCTTTTGAGATTCAAGGACCACTTAAAAATTGTGTGTCTCGGTCGCGGACCACCACTAGAAATTGTGCCAAAAACCAAATTAATACAAAAGAAATTTTTTTCATAAATCCGTGTATTAAGCTTATTAGTTTCCTGCTGCTATCTAGCCGATTCTGGCGATTGAAATAAAACAAAAATTTACAAAATTTTCAAAATTTGTCTGTTTGCATGTTTTAAATTGTAAAAATATAAATTGTAGGCCTTGCTCGCGGACCACCAGACAGATGGCCGCGGACCACCAGTGGTCCGCGGACCACAGGTTGAGAACCGCTGTGCTAGATAAATGAATCGTCAATCACGGCAGAATAGTCATCGCAGCGTCTGTTACTCAAGGACCCAAACCTCGAACATCTCGCGGCGAGGTGAGAACTAACACACCCGATCCAACAGCTAATGACCCCCGTCTGACCTCTAGTACAACTCTTCCGATGGACCACCTAGACAGGAGAGCCAATTCACATGGTATTTAAATTACGGGCATTACACTTACGTTATACGTATTCGCACGGCCCCTAACAGCGGTCTACTTGTAATTTATTCATTGAACACCGGCCGATTAAAGTGTGTTTAACGAAGCTGTTTCATATTAAAGATATTGATAAAAGTCGCCCTCCTCGTTACTAAAGACTTCGGACTGGCAACAACCATGAAAATAGGGCATGGATTTATGTAGCAGTATTCAGTCAGTTGTGTTAAAGTCAACAAAGCACATTGGCCACATTATGTTAGACTGTTAGTTGCTGTTTAACGACACTGCGTCATAACAATTAGCGTCGACCTCCTCCTTTCTCCAGGTTTGGGGCTGGCACTGCCAGAGTACGAGCAGTGGTGGATTAAACGCGATTTTTAAATATATAGCTGAGAATGACAGAGTTTTAAAAGGGTGCTTAACTCAAACCGTGGTTTGATTTCATTTAGCATTGTTTAGTCTTTAGCGACATCTTGTGGATGTCAGTTACGTTGAAGTCGACCTTAAGCCTGTTACCAACCAACCGGCTAGCTATTGAGCGATTGAACGCGACTGGTGGTTATTTATCTCAGAATGGCTCTGTTTTGAAAGGTGTCTAAATGAAACTGGGTTTCACGTAGCATTTACGGCTGGAAGGGGCCTACTGATGAAAAAACATAAATCGATTAATCTCCAAAATTCAACTCCGATTAATCGATTAAATTCGATTAATTTGGCTTCTTTGGTACGTAAAGCGTGAAACAATTTACAATGTAGTCACTGAGTCAGTTACTACGTAAGCGCTGTGTTTGACCAACGGGAAGCGAACTGTTTATTGCAATGAAAACAGTTAATGTTGCTGACTTTTTCATCAGTATTTACCTTAAATGAAAAATAATCGCTTAAATTTCCACTCAAACATTTCACATTATCAGTGTTCGCCATATTGTTTACTGCGGAAATGGGCCGCTCATCATCATGAAATAAGTAAGAAAATTTATCGAAAAAGATTAAAATTAATCGATTAGAATTGTGACGATTAATCGATAAATTAATAGTTAAAATCCGCAGCCCTATTAGCATTGTTTAGTGCTTGACGATATCTTCTGGATGTCAGTTCCGTTGACTACGACCTATATGAACTGTATAAATTTGGCAGTCGAATGCGATTGGCGAACATGTATAACTAAGAGTGGATACGTTTAAAAGGTGTTTAAACTGGAGCATTGTATTTCATTAATTAATGTCCGTTGTACTACCGACATCTTGCGACTGCAAGGGTCCTCGACGGAAACCGCACCTTTTTCGACAGAATTGCTAACCAAGCGATTAAACGCGATCAAAGAATATTTATAGCATCAGTAGGTAAAGTTCTTTTTAAATTCTAACAGCAGAGGGTTGTGTGGTTTCTGTTAAACGACGCTCTGTCATAACGCAGACGATTAGCGTCGCCCTTCTCCTTTCTCCAGGCTTCTGACTGGTACCACCGGACAGGGGCGCCACCAGGCTTAAAAGAATTGAACGCACACCCCTCCCGTCTCCTCCCATCCACACTCGTCCTCTGTCTGCCACACGTAGTCATTCACTGAAAATGACTCAGAGTGACTAATAAAATTACAGTATACTAGACAAACCGTCCTTCCAATACCAACGCATTAAACTTGCATTCACTGAATGACTAACTTATTATTAATTATTATTAATTAGTAACTTCTATGGCGCCGATGTCTGATGCACAAAGCATCAACCGATGGCGCATCAAAACCAAGGCAAACATCCAGAAGATCAATCCGTTAATACAGAGGATAAGCAACATAAACAACATGGGGAAGCTAAATAACTCGACCCATACGTTCCATGTAACGATTCTTTTCCATCTTCGAATTTATATTGCGCCTCATTATCGCTAGTAGATTAGTCTGGCTAGCTACATCAGTTACAGCGTACGATCCATGCGTGTGATTCCAGGTTCCCATATCGATGGTGGTTTATTTCACCGATTTAGGTGTCTGGCTTACACGGTCCGTACAGGGGACCTTAAATTGCCTGGCGCCTATTCAAAAGGGCAGCGATGGTGAAGGATCTCACCTGATCAATTCAGTGAAAAAATGAGTAGGGTCAAGGCCATACGGTCGCCAACCAACTGAAACCGAACACACCGTCAAGGTAACGGTAAGAGAGCAAGGCAACGGTAAAAGAGAAAGGTAACTGAAATAGAAGGTAAGAAAAAGAGAGGAATGTCAAGGTAAGAGACGGAGGTAAAGGTGAAAGAAGAAAGTAAATGTAAGACAGGAATGAATAGTTAGGAAAGGGAGATAAAGATAAGAGAGGAAGGTAAAGGTAGAAGAGCAAGACAACGATAAGAGAATAAGGCAAATACAAGAGAAGAAGGTCAAAAATAAGAAAGGCAGACGAAGGAGAGAGAGGAGAGTGAAGACAGACCAGGAAGGTAAAGATTAGAGAGGAAGATATAAGTAAATCAGATAGGCAAAGCTAAATTACAAAGATAAAACTAAGACTTCTGATATCGTCTATTAAGTACGTCCCAAAGAGGGTTTAGGGGTTGGGAGGGAGGGTGACCCGAAAGCGGCCAACCTATTGATCGTTGTCGGTTATAGCTGCTCTAGAGGGCGGATACTTTGCCACGTCCAGCAAATGCACTATAAATTGATCAAAATCCTCCAACTACTCCCTTCGTCTCCTTGCGAATGACAGCATAATTCCCCGAGGGCCACTCTCGACATCTTTTGACTGCGAGGGTCGTGGACGAAAACCGTACGGCGATTTTCTGTACAGCGACGCATTGTGATAACAAAGACGAGTTAACAAACAGGATTACTGTCACCCTCCTCCTTTATCTAGTCTTCTGACTGGCGCCGCCTGAAGACCGCATGGAGACCAGTTTAAGTAGCAGCATTTTAATGTTTAGAGATATCTTGTGAAAGTCAGCTCAGTTGACGTCGACGTTCTTTCGTTATATAGGGGTACAGAACACAGAATTCTGACGATTGAACGCGGATGGAGAATATTTATAGCTGCGAAGAGCAGTATTTTAAAGGTGTCGAAGCGGAGCAGTGGATTTCATATATTTATGTTTATTGCATTAACGACATCAATTGACTGCAAGGGTCGTTGACGGAGACCTTGTGTCAATTTGAAGCAATTGCTATCCAAGCGATTAAACGATTGGTAAATAATTTTATGTAACTGAGAATGGCTACGTTTCAAAGGGGTGTATAACAGCAATCGTTGATTTTTATACAGCAATGCTTAGTGCTTAGCGACATCTTGCGAACATCGAAGTCGACCATACGCTGCAAGTAGAGTTGTCATAGACAGAATAGAGAATGATCGCGACTGGTGAATATATACGAAAGAATTAGTCAGTTTTAAAGGTGTCTAACTGGAGCAGTGGATTTAATGTATTAATGTCCATTGTACTAACGACATCTTGTGGCTGCGAGGGTCGTTGACGGAAATCTTACGGTTATTTCTGTATAGCGAAGTTTTCTGATTACAAAGACGATTTAACAAACAGGATTACCCCAAACCTCTCGCGGCAAGAGTAGTATTGACGGCGGATCTCAGCTGCGTGTTGAACAGCATTGAGAGATTACTTAATTAGTTAACAAATCAATAAATCAATAACTCAATCAAACGATAGAGCAATCAGTCACTTAATCAGTCTTTCAATAATCGATGTATCTATCAATCAGTCAATGATTCAATCAGTCAATACTGAAATGAGTTAATCAATCAATCATTTAATCAATCAGTCAGTCAATCAGTGAATCAATGATTCCATCAGTCATTCAATTTTTCAATTATCGTTAAATCAATCAGTTCATCAATGTTCAGCCAAACAATCATTAATTCAATCAATCAATCAGTCGGTAAGTCAATCAATCAGTCAATCAATCAATCTACCTATCAAGCATCCAGTTAATCTACTGAAGCAAGCATTCGTCCATTCATTCGTCCATTCATTCAGTCGTCCTACAATCATTCATCCATTCATTCATTCGTTCATTCACCCATTCATTCATTCGTCCATTCATTCGTCCATTCATTCGTCCATTCATTCGTTCATTCATTCATTCATTTATTCATTCATCTCTTACTTACCGTTCCGCTTTAGAACAATGCGATGCCAAACGGATTCAACGACTACGAGAACCGTCATCATTATCATGTACTGAAAAAACGAAAAACAACGACTACAGTTGATGATGCGATGACAACATGGACCAGGACAACGACAAAGGGGACAGGCCGCCGTGTAACCTCTGGCCTGACCTTCTTTCTCAGTTTCAGCAGCGACTGTAGGCTATTTCTATTCGACATTAGTCTTCAGCTGTTCAATTTATGTTGAGTCGCTATATAAATGCGGAATTATGACTACGCTACCGATGATTATGATCATGTTTATGACGATGATGACGACGACGGTGACGATGAGGATGATGATTGTAATGATGATGATGATGATGATGATGATGATGATGATGATGATGATGATGATGATGATGATGATGATGATGATGATGATGATGATGATGATGATGATGATGATGATGATGATGATGATGATGATGATGATGATGATGATTATGATGATGATGATGATAGATGATGATGATGATGATGATGATGATGATGATGATGATGATGATGATGATGATGATGATGATGATGATGATGATGATGATGATGATGATGATGACGATGAAGGAACACTGTAAATTGTGACTATACTATGGCTATGATGACAATGTCGTTGTCATAGTCAATGTCACCATTAGAGTCACATGCACATTGATATTTATAATGATTGTCAAAGTCATGGTCGGAGTCATAACCATATTCATTGGCAGAGCCATATGCGTATTCATTGTTATAGTCAATGTCGTAGTCATAGTTTTAGTTATTTACATATTCATAATTATAGTCATTTACATATTTATAGTCAAGGTTAGAGTCATAGTTACAGCTATAAGTAAGATCACAGTCAAAGCCAAAGTCAAAGGCACATAAAGAGCAGACGACGAAGTCGTAGTCATCTGGAGAAAGGTGTTGATGATTCCCTGGAGTAGAAGAGGTTTCTTTCACTTGTCGAATTCGGCGAAGGTGGAAGTAGCATGCTCTGGCAATGGAAGAGACGTGATGAGTAATATTGAGATTACAGTCTAACATTACGCCGAGAGAGCGGACCACGTCGGAGGATGGAATGGAACAGTTTGAGTCGAGGTCACGGGTTTTGATTAGTTTTTCATCATCAGAATTGTTTCGACGGTCGAACCAGATCAGTTCTGTTTTAGTGGCGTTTATCTTCAGACGCACACCAGGATTGAATATCGTGGACGCATTCTGCGATTTTACATTTGATGTTAACAATGTTCTTTCCAGTGAGCTTTATGTAGAGCTGGGTATCGTCAGCACATAGGTGGATCATAAGATCGTGCTGTGATGCAATGTTAACAATATTGGAGGTTTATATATATATATATATATATATATATATATATATATATATATATATATATATATATATATATATATATATATATATATATATATATATATATATATATATATATATATATATATATATATATATATATATATATATATATATATATGTAGGCCCTATAGTGACATCTTGTGGATGTCAGTTATGTTGAAGTCGACCTTTTGCTTTTTGACCTATTCATAATTTCTAAGATAGTGATTGAACGTTGTTGGCAAATATGTAACTAAGAATGGCTTCGTTTTAATTAAATGCAACTTAAACACGAATTTCATTTGTAGTTACACAATCTAGTCAACATAATATTATTCCATTTGACAACACAAAAAGCTATTTTCCACGAGATATATACTATATATCTGAGAAGGTCAGCTTTTTAAAGGTGTCTAAATGGAACCGTTGATTATTTTATTTACCGTAGTCTAGTGTTTAGCGACATCGCATGTATGTCATTAACGTTGAAATCGATCTTACGCTTCTTATCTCCGAAACCTTTACTATGTACCCGTTTTATTATTATTGAGCAGTTTAACGACAGCGTTTGACAACATAGGTCCTTGCCGTCTTTTTCATTTCTGTGTGTATTCTCTTTGGATTGTATTCTTCTTTATTCTCGTTCATCTTTTTCATTTCTGTGTGTATTCTCTTTGGATTGTATTCTTCTTTATTCTCGTTCATCATTTTCATTTCTGTTTCTATTCTCTTTGGATTGTATTCTTCTTTATTCTCGTTCATCATTTTCATTTCTGTGTGTATTCTCTTCGATTGTATTCTTCTTTATTCTCGTTCATCTTTTTCATTTCTGTGTGTATTCTCTTTGGATTGTATTCTTCTTTATTCTCGTTCATCATTTTCATTTCTGTGTGTATTCTCTTTGGATTGTATTCTTCTTTATTCTCGTTCATCTTTTTCATTTCTGTGTGTATTCTCTTTGGATTGTATTCTTCTTTATTCTCGTTCATCTTTTTCATTTCTGTGTGTATTCTCTTTGGATTGTATTCTTCTTTATTCTCGTTCATCATTTTCATTTCTGTGTGTATTCTCTTTGGATTGTATTCTTCTTTATTCTCGTTCATCTTTTTCATTTCTGTGTGTATTCTCTTTGGATTGTATTCTTCTTTATTCTCGTTCATCTTTTTCATTTCTGTGTGTATTCTCTTTGGATTGTATTCTTCTTTGTTCTCGTTCATCTTTTTCATTTCTGTGTGTATTCTCTTTGGATTGTATTCTTCTTTATTCTCGTTCATCTTTTTCATTTCTGTGTGTATTCTCTTTGGGTTGTATTCTTCTTTATTTTCGTTCATGTTTTTCATATGTGTGTATTCTCTTTGGATTGTATTCTTCGTTATTCTCGTTCGTCTTTGTTTCTTTTCTGTTTTCATGATTGTTTTTATTTATCTTCCCTTTTTATTCTTGTTTAATCTTGTTTTCAATATATTTTTCCGCTTTCATCAGAGCTTTCTCTCCTGAACAGAAGTCGCTAGTTGTAGAGGAGTTACACTGAGTTCCCAGAAGATGGATCAGTTCTTCCTTCGCCTCAGAACCCACTGCCAACTTGTTCTTTCTGTCGATCAAGCTGCACTCCCATTTCAGCTTTATTTTCTGTATTTTTTCTATCTTTCTCTCTTTATCTTCTGTTCTGTTGTTTTCAATTTCTTCTGTGTATTCTCATTGGTTTCAATAAAGAAACGTGCTTTCACCAGAGCTGTCCCTCCCGAACAGACTTCTTCGATTGGAGAGGATCATTACACTGTGTTCCCAGAAGATTGGCAAGGTCTTCCTTCGCGACAGAAACCTCAACCAACCGTTTCCATCCGTCGATCGAGTTTCACTCCAATTTCAGCTTCGTTTTCTGTATTGTTGTTTTCAATTTCTTCTGTGTATTCTCATTGGTTTCAATAAAGAAACGTGCTTTCACCAGAGCTGTCCCTCCCGAACAGACTTCTTCGATTGGAGAGGATCTTTACACTGTGTTCCCAGAAGATTGGCAAGGTCTTCCTTCGCGACAGAAACCTCAACCGACCGTTTCCATCCGTCGATCGAGTTTCACTCCAATTTCAGCTTCATTTTCTGTATTGTTGTTTTCAATTTCTTCTGTGTATTCTCATTGGTTTCAATAAAGAAACGTGCTTTCACCAGAGCTGTCCCTCCCGAACAGACTTCTTCGATTGGAGAGGATCTTTACACTGTGTTCCCAGAAGATTGGCAAGGTCTTCCTTCGCGACAGAAACCTCAACCAACCGTTTCCATCCGTCGATCGAGTTTCACTCCAATTTCAGCTTCGTTTTCTGTATTGTTGTTTTCAATTTCTTCTGTGTATTCTCATTGGTTTCAATAAAGAAACGTGCTTTCACCAGAGCTGTCCCTCCCGAACAGACTTCTTCGATCGGAGAGGATCATTACACTGTGTTCCCAGAAGATTGGCAAGGTCTTCCTTCGCGACAGAAACCTCAACCAACCGTTTCCATCTGTCGTTCGAGCTTCACTCCAATTTCAGCTTCGTTTTCTGTATTGTTGTTTTCAATTTCTTCTGTGTATTCTCATTGGTTTCAATAACGAAACTGTAGTAACTGGACTTATATAAATATTTGTCGTAAGGATTTGTTTCGGGTGTGCATGACTGTGATGCTTATCATCGCCGCCATTCATCTTAGACCGCTGATCCTGCAGCTTCAAATAGTCACCTTTAATCAATGTTTTAGAATATTTCTGATTTAATACCTGATCTTTCCGGCTTTCCAAAGATTGAGATCGTCTTCTTGCCGCTGATATGAAGTAAGACTCAAAGGCTGAGGAGAGTTCTTGATTTTCGTATACGTCTGAAATGTGTTGTTCGTCCGATCTCCTTCTTTCAATGATACTCTTGTTCATTTATATATCACCCGCATTCGAAGAACTTGAAGATATGTCCAAAGGTCTTTTTCGTTTACCTTTCCCCATTTTTGAATGATTGATACAAAGTAATGAAGATAAAATCGGTTTTCTAAACGCCACAGTATAGGTTTCCCGCGCAGATGGCGGGAAAAACGAAAACCTGATCCGTATTACAGGGCGATAAACCGCAATATAGTAGTAATAATCCATTGAATAGTTCGTAAAACATAATTCGTAGGCTTCGTAGAATTATCCGTAGTGTAATTATAATCCGTACTATACGCAACAACCAAATCCGACAGCGATTAAGCTAAACGATCAAACGCAGCCCACCCGCAAACGCAGCCCACCCGCAGCCCACCCGCCATGTACCCGTTAAGGGTGATTGGCAAATATGTAGCTAAGAATGGCTTTGCTTTAAAGGTGTCTAACTCAGTCGTGAATTTAATGCACCAGTATTAAGAATTAAGGGACATTTTGTGAATGTCAGTTCCCTTAACGTCGACATTACCCAGCATAGGGATGGCCCCTCATACATCTAGCAATCGAACGCATTTTTAGTGCTGAGCGACATCTTGTGGCTGTTGTTTACTTTTAAGTCGATATTACTCTTCTCGAAGAGCAGAATCTACTGTCGATTGAACGCGACTGGTGGATATGCAGCTAATAATGGCGCGTTTTAAAATCGCGGATTTAATTATGAACTTTAATATAAAATACAATACAGTACAACACAATAGAATAGAACTGTGTATATAAGTTCATGATTTATTGCTGCTGTATTTAATGTTTGGTGACATCTTGCGGATGTCAGTTACCTTGGAGTCGATCTTACGCTTCACTAAGCACGAAGATGAAAAAATTAGCGATTGGTAAATACGTAGCTGTCAATGGTTACGTTTTAAAGGTGTCTAACTGCAGTGGTAGATTTTATCCAGCATTATTTAATGTTAGCTGAATGTAGGTTAACGTCGACCTTAACCTGCATAGAGAATAATTTAGAAATGTCTAGCGATTGAACGCGACTGGTGTATATGTAGAATGGAATGGAATATTCATTTAATTCAATCTTGCGTTAACAAAACGCAATACGTTACAAGAGATAATTATACGATAGCTGAGAATGGCGGCTTTTTAAACAGGGTTGTAGGTCTATAACTGCAATCGTTGACTTTATGTAGCAATATTTAGTGCTCAGCGATTTCGTGTACGGAGTCAGTTAAGTTGAAATCAACCTCGACCCTTTATGCCAATTTCTTGGGAAACATCCGAAGCCCGAATGACTGGTGAATATCTGATAATGTAATGTAATGTAATGTAATATAAACATTTGTAAAGCGATCATCGCAGCATAGCTATTCAGAAGCGCTCTCAACGTATTAGGCTTGTGCAAAAAGGAAGGTCTTTGAGTATTTAAGTGAAGCTGGTGAAAACGCCCCGAGGATCCTGCTCCGGATCTCAGAAGGGAGTTCATTCCACAGTGAAGGGGAAGCAAAGCAAAGGCCCTATGCTGAGTAAGTAAAGTTCGCGAGCGAGGTACAAACAAGTCCAATCGGTCACTAGAACGAAGAGGGCGAGAGGAGCGGGAAGAGATTGGTTTGCTCATCAGTTCAGAAAGGTATTTAGGCGCTAAGCCTAACTGGGCTCTAGTGACTAGAAGAACGACCTTGAATCTAATTTGAAACGGGACACGGAGCCAGTGAAGAACATTTTGCATATAGGAGGTGATGTATGAGTATCGTGGTAAGCGGGCATTCAGTCTAGCTGCAGCATTTAAGACGGATTGCACAGGAGACAGCCGAACATTAGGAAGCCCAATTAAAAGAGAATTGCAACAGTCAATGCAAGTAGATACAAAGGCAGGGACCATGGTCGTAAACACCGCAGAGGATCCACGCGTTCCATGTAATGGTTCCTTTCCATCATCGAATTTATATTGCGCTTGATGATTATAGATTTGTCCGGTTTGTTACGTCAAGTAGAGAGTACGTCCCATGCCCCTCTATGCGTGTGATTCCAGATTCGCAAACCGATTGCGGTTTCTTTCACAGATTAAGGCATCAGACTTACACGGTCCGTAGCCGTGGACCTTAAATGATGTGGCACCTATTCAAAGGGGCAGCGGTGGTGAAGGATATCACCCCATCAATTCACTGGCCATACAGCAATGGGGAAGGATTTCACCCGATGAATTAATTGAACAGTAATCAGGGTCAATGCCATGCGGTCGCTCTAGCACGGACCGTACACGGGGACCTCAAATGGCGTGGCATCCATTCAAAGGGGCAGCAGTGGTGAAGGATCTGAACAAACAATCCATTGAAAAATGTTGCAGCATTTAGTGTTTGTGCCTGCAAGTTCCGTTGACGTCAATTGTACCTAACGATTGAACGAAATTGTAAAATATATTACAGCATTTTAAACGGGGTGCTAATGGCAGTCATGGATTTCTGTACCATTGTTTATTGTTTCGTGAAATCTTGTGGATGTCACTTACGGTGAAGTCGACCTTACGCTTCAAAGAACATTGCGTCAAATAATCGAACGATTGAACGCGACTCGTGAATATTGAGATGGGAATGGCGGCGTTTAAAGGTGCGCTGTAGTAGGTTTGAAGATCATTGTTTTGAACTTTAGAGTTTAGCGACATCTTGTGGATGTCAGTTATGTTGAAATCGACCACCTACGCATGACAATCCCTAGATACTACTTAGCGATTGAACGCGACTGGTGAGTATGTAGCTTTGCATGACGGCCTTTTAAAGGTGTCTAAATAGAACCATGGGTTTACTTGGCAATGTTTTGTGTTTAACGACATCTTGTACATGTCAGCTCCGTTGACGTCGACCTATCAGAAATTGTAGTACAAAATCTAGTGATCAAACGCGATTTGCGAACATCTATAGATGGGAGTGTTAACTTTTAAAGGTGTCTAACCATTGGATTTCGTGTATTAATGTCTATTGTACTAGCGACATCTTGCGACTGCCAGGGTCTTTGACGGAAACCCACGCTATTCGACGGAATTGATAGCCAAACGATAGAACGCATTAAAGAACATTAATAGCATCAGTAGGAAGGTATCTTAGAAACTGTCATAGAACAGGGTTTTGTAGTGTCTGTTTAACGACGCTGTGTCATAACAAGGTCGAAAAGCGTCACCCTCCTACTTCAGACAGCTTTAGGACTGACACCACCGGAGCAAAAGACAACAGCTACGGCCCATTAAGGGCTTATAAGGTCGTAGACAACACAAAAAGCTAGACAAACCGTCCTGCCAATACCAAAGCTTTAAGCTTCTATTCACTCGTCGATTCACTCATAATTAATTATTAATTAGTAACTTCTATGGCGCCGATGTGTGATCCACAGAGCATCAACCGATGGCGCACTAAGACCAAGCCGTAATGATCCAGAAGGTCAATCCGTTAATAGAAAGAGGCAGCCTGTGGTGGTTAAGCATCATGGGAAAGCTAAGTAACTCGACCCACGCGTTCCATGTAACGGTTCCTTTCCATCCAGGAATTTATATTGCGCTTGATTATCCCGCGTGGATTTGTCCGGTTAGTTACATCGATTAGAACGTACGTCCCATGCATCTCTATGCGTGTCATTGAAGGTGGATGTCAGTTACGTTGAAGTCGACATCACGATTCTGTTCACGCTGTGTTAGAACAACTGAACTAGACTGGTAAATATATAGCTGAGAAATTCGCGTTTTAAAGGTGTCTAACTGCAGTTGTCTATTGTAATCTTGCAGTATCTAGTGTTTAACAAAGGATATGTGATCATAATAATTACAATTGTTTCAAGTTTGATTTCAATGCATTCAAGAATGTTACGCCTGCACCTCATTGACAATGGTGCAAGTTCTTGAATATTGTACTATTAACCTCGTATAATATTAGTTAAGCTCTTAGTTAAGTCTTAATAGTAACGTCATTGATTATTGGAAGCATTTTTCTTTTTCTATTCTTTTATTTTCTTTTCGGTGACCTGTTATCATTGCTCTGTTATTAATATCTCAATGTAGCGTTACTCATTATTAGAAGTATCTTTCCTTATCTCCTTTGTTCCGCTAACACTGCTCGGTTAAATCTTTCTTTCATCTTATTCTCGCTTTTTTTCCTGCCTCAAGATGCGGCGGTCACCGGTCAACCTTACATCTACTTATTAATGAATAAATTCTATGGTAATTAATGCCATTCAAGCTGGTCTTAAACTACCTTGCAATTACTTGTTGCAAGTAGGTGTCCCTACTAGCGGGATTATTTATCCCTTCTGGGCCTACCGTTGTAGCCATCTTGTTGCTCATTCTGTACTATTGCTTTTATTGTACATCATATGGTTTCAATAAAGAATTATTTGATTTGATTTGATTTGAAGTTACAATTACCTGTATATTTCCTTTATTGCAACACAATGATGCAGCCCTACAATATAATATTGATTTTACTTCAATACATAAACCAAATCAAACCATATGCGACATCCAAGAACCAAATGTTGGATGGTTGTAATACAGATACTCATTAATCAATGTGTTATATGTAATTTACTAGCATCACACTCTAATTATATACATGATATAACACAAAATATCTAATATTTAGCAATTGATTATCCCGCGTGGATTTTTCCGGTTAGTTACATCGATTAGAACGTACGTCCCATGCATCTCTATGCGTGTCATTCCAGGTGAAGTCGACCTCACGCTTCTGTTTACGCTGTGTTAGAACAACTGAACTAGACTGGTAAATATATAGCTGAGAAATTCGGTTAAAGAAACGGTTAAATAGGTTCTCAAATAAGCAAAATGTAATGGATATAACTAAGGTTAATACATAAGAGTACCATTATAAAAGATGTCATTGTGATGTAATAATTAATACAATAAAATAAAATGCACAAGGAAAAGACTAATTAAATATTTACAGATTTAACAATGATAAAAAATACTTACAATAGCAAACTTAGCTTAGCTTCGGCGTGAAAACTCCGGCACAGTATCAATGCTGTAGTCGGGAGCGCCTCTGAGTAGTAGTTGACTTCGAGAGGCGCTATAGAAATATCCGGAATAAATAAATATCTCTTAACAAAAGCTTGCCTTTAGCAGTTAGTTTAGCTACCGATTTTATTTATTTATTCCAAAGTTTAACGTCGTCCTTTGGCAACAATGGCCGTTGACGACAATTCACAAATACAATTTCTAGAAAACGATAAACTTATAGTGTCCGTATAACACCATGTAAAGGTGTCAAACATAAGCTTACAATGTCAGTAATGTCACATCACCCAAAGCAACATATCTAATGTTATTTATAATACACATAGCTATGAAATGTTCCGACGCAAACCAAACAGTACTTCGCAACTATTGTCACTCGCTAGAAATATTTAAACAACTTCAGACATAAATGCACAGCACATATGATTATAATTATGACATTATATTCCCATTCTATTATTGAAATGTATAAGATCTCATTGAACTGAGGAATAAGAAATGATCAATTTAGCTACCGATCGAACGCGACTGTGAATATGTAGCTGAGAATGGCACCGTTTTAAAGGTATCTAACATCAGTCGCGCATTTAATAATGAACTTCTATATACAGTACAACACAATAGAACTGTGTATATAAATTCATGATTTAATGCAGCATTATTTAGTGTTTGGCGACATCTTTTGGATGTCAATTACTTTGTAGTCGATCTTACGCTTCACTGAACGCCAAGATTGAACACGATTGGTGACATGTAACTGCGAATGGCAACGCTTTCAAGGTGTTTAATTCAGTCGTAGATTTAGTGTTGTATTATTTAAGTGTTTAGCGACATCTTATAGGTTAACGTCAACCTTATCCTACACAATGAATAGCCTAATTTAGAATTATCTAGCGATTGAACTCGACTGGTGAATATGTATTGTATTGTATTGTATTGTATTCGGATATTTATAAAGCGCTTCTAGCGGGAGGGCCATTCAGAAGCGCTCCCAGTGCGATAGACCCCGAGAGAAAAAGCAAGTTTTAAGAAAGGTAAAAGAGGAAGAGACGCTACCTGAGAGAATAGAAGAACGAACAAACGGAGGAAGCCCATTCCAAAGAGCAGGGCCAATGGAAGCAAACGACCTAGATTGAGCCAGTGAAGTCCTGACACGGGGAACGAGGAGGTCCAAACGGTCAGATGAACGAAGAGGACGAAGAGAAGCCGCAGAGTGAGGGCGATGAAATAAGTCACATAAATATTTTGGAGCGAAACCAAGCTGAGCCTTAGAGACAAGGATGAGGACCTTAAATTGGATGCGGGCAGAAAGCGGGAGCCAGTGGAGTTCTTCTGCCATAAAGGTGGTGATATGAGAGAATCGAGGAAGACGGGCAATTAATCTAGCAGCAGCATTGAGAACGGACTGAAGAGGAGCAAGACGGACTTTGGGAAGACCAATGAGGAGGGAATTGCAGTAGTCAAGTCTAGAGCAGACAAATGCATGGACAATTGAAGTGAAAATTGGAGATGACAGAGAGCGACGGATAGCTTTAAGGCGCCTTAGGTGAAAATAGGAAGTGCGAGTGAGTTTGGAAATGTGTTCAGTAAAGGTGAGAGAATTGTCAAGGGTCACTCCTAGATCACGAACGCTAGACGAGAAAGTGAAAAGCGGAAACCTTTGAGACAGCACAGCAAAGTCGAGTTTTTTAAGTTGCTGAAGAGTGCCAAACCAGATAAACTGGGTTTTTGACGAATTGAGGGAGAGGCGATTGCAAGACATCCAGGTATGAAGATCACGAGAAAGAGCTTCGATGCGCTGAACAAGAAGAAGTTGAGAGGAAGGAGGCCCATGGACATAAGCCTGGACATCGTCAGCAAAGAGATGGCCTGAAGCCCCATGGATGGGGAAGAGAGAGGGGATACCAGCCGTGTACAAAATAAAGAGGAGAGGGCCCAGAACAGAGCCCTGCGGAACACCGAGTTTAATAGGGACCCACAGAGTTCTAGATTCACCAGAGATAACCATCTGAGTGCGATCAGACAGGTATGACCGGAACCACTGGAGAGGGGGGCCCTTCAGACCACAAGAGGTCTCAAGACGCTGTAGAAGAATGGTGTGGTCCACCATGTCAAAGGCTGCAGAGACATCATATAGTGCCAGAAGGGTGAGTTCGGACCTATCAACAGCTGAATAAATTTCAGAAAGCAAGGAAAGGAGGGCAGTTTCAGTGGAGTGGTGAGCCCTAAAACCTGACTGAAAGGGAGGTAGAAGCCCAGATTGTTCCAGATAGGGAAGAAGTTGAAGAGAGACAAGGCGTTCAAGGGTTTTAGATAGAAATGATAGATTAGAGATTGGACGGTAGTTTTGGCAGAGGTTTGTGTCAAGATTGGGCTTCTTGAGTGAGGGGAAAACAATGGCCCGCTTTTGCGAGGCGGGGACACAACCTTCAGAGAGGGACCTATTAAAGAGATAAAGCAGAAATGGAGCAAAATCATCTAAAATGTCACTAAGAATGAAAGGGGGAAGAGGATCTAATTCACAAGAATTTAAATTAACTGATGAAAGAACTGTACGAAGGTCCGAGTCCAATATGGGTCGGAAATCGTCAAAAGCAGAAGACGTTGTGGTAAACGTCGGTGGAGGAGCATCTGATGTGGAGGCTCTGAGTCGGTCAGTCTTTTCCGTGAGCATAGTCAAGAATTCATTTGCGGAGAAGGCAGGAATTTCTGAAGGACGAGAAGGCCGGCCCAGTAGACCCGAGATGGAAGACCAAAGGCGTCTTGGGTTTTTGAGATTGCGTGAGACCAGCTTCTCCCTGTGAGCAGCCTCCTTGCGATGGTAGAGACGATGAAGGGCACGAAGCTGGGTAATCCAAGCCAATCGGTCATTAGGATCCTTGGTCCGGCGAGAGCGTCGCTCCAAGCAACGGGTGCGACGGCGAAGTTTATGACAGTCGGCGTCGAACCAGACGGCCAATGGTCGATGACGGGTCTTTACTTGACGACATGGAAGCATGGAATCCAGCAGACTGGTAACGGTGGAGGTGTAGAGATCAAATAATTGAGGAACCGTGAGAATGTCAAGTGCAGGACCCGGTGACGAGAGGAGAGAGTCTCTGATAGCGACGCTGAAAGCCTGAGAGTCAAACGATTTCCATCCTCGCATCTTCCGAATGGAGTGGATTGGCTGTAGGTGAACTGATGGTAGAGTAAATTTGAGATACGAATGATCGGAGATCGTAGGAGGAAGGATGAGAAGGTCCGTAACTTGGTCGTCATCAGAGGTAATGACGAGATCAAGCCATCCACCAAGTCGATGCGTGGCTTGATTGACGTGCTGGCGGAGGCCAAACTGAGTGAGAAGTTCGAGGAATCGTAACGAAGTAGGAATGGTAGGGTCCTCCAGGTGTAGATTGAAGTCGCCGAGAATGAGGAGTTGAGTATTGCGAGTGACAAGAAACTCAAGGACGGAGGAGAATTCTTCGAAGAACTGAGGAGTAACGGTAGCCGATCCAGGTCTATAAACCGTGAGGAGGGTAACTGAGCCGCGAGGCAAGGCGATGCTCAGACACAAAGCTTCAAACGTGGTTGGCGACGTGTCGAGTGAGACTTGCGTGACCCGTAGAGATGACCGGAAGAAGGTCACGATGCCACCACCACGAGCCGGACGACCATCAGGATGAGGTGGACGAGGGCAGTCACGAGAAGAGTAACCCGACGGAGTCGCTCGTAGAATCGGAACGTCATCGGAGTCCTGGTGCCAGCTTTCAGTTACAGTGAAAACGTCAAGCTGATCCTGAAGAAGAGACTGAGAAACGAAGGCGAACTTTTCAGATAAAGATTGGGCGTTCCAGGAGGCAACCCGTAGGCCTGAGGAGTGAGCGAGCGGAGGATGAGACGAGTCGGTTGGGTGAAGATCGTGCAAGTCCACTCTTGGAGAAGAAGCAGGAGAGGATGATGAAGAATCGGAGGTCGTCAGCATCGGCTCATGAAGACACGAGGTACGAGGTGTTTGGTTGAAGCGACTGCTGGCAGGGCACCATATCTGATGCTTGAAGAGGATCTTGCGTAGACTACGAGTAGGATGAACGGATGATGACCAGAAAGACCAAAGTTGTTGAGAGGAATAGACGATACGCTCCATACTGATGAGAGCGTAGATGATGATAATAGCGCATACACCAAAGTACCCAGCATGCATCTGACCGCAACGTTAAATTCAAACGACGGAGTAGCAAACAAATGAAGTTTTCAAATCAATTTGCGTTTTACATCCAGTTTATAATTCACGTGGCTGTCGAGTGAAATTTTGTAATATGAAATTTTGTAATATGTAGAGTAGAATAGAATAGAATACACAGTGATTCTGAATCGTTGCATCGATTTCTCTTCGACTGTCGACGAACTATGGCACTTAAATCTCTGTTTTTATTATTATTATATTCGTTTAAGTCAATCTCGCATTAACACAACGCAATACGTTACAAGAGATATACGATAGCTGAGAATGGCGGTGTTTTAGAGAAGCTATAGGTCTATAACTACAATCGTGAACTTTATGTTCCATTGTGTGGATATACATGTAAGTTACGATGAAATAGATCTTACGCTTTATACCAATTTCTTGGTGACCATCCGAAGATTGGACGCGATTGGTGAATCTCTCTGAATGGCAACGTTTTAAGGATGTATAAATGGAACCGTTGATTTAATTAACAGTTATTTAGTGTTTAACGACATCTTGTGGATGTCAGTTATGTTGAAGTAGACGTTACAGTTCTTCATTCAAATTCAATCGTAGTCTAGCTAATGAACGTTGGTGGCAAATATGTAGCTAAGAGTAGAGCCGCTTTAAAGGTGTCTAACTGAAATCGTGAATTTAATGTTGCAGTATTAAGAATATAGGGACATCTTGTTAATGTCAGTTCTCTTAACGTCGACCTTACGCTACATAGAGATGACCCCCAACCCACCACACCCCACCCACCACACCCCACCCCAACCAACCAACCCTACCCCACCCCACCCCACCGTACCCCATACATCTAGCGATCGGATGATTTGTTTAGTGCTTAGCGACAGCTTGTGGACGTCGGTTACTTTGAAGACGATATCACGCTTTAAACGGTAGTGGAAACGTACGCCCAACTGAACGCGAGGGCTGAATATATAGCTAATAATTACGTGTTTTAAAGGTGTCTAAATGGAACGGTGTTTTATGTAGCACTCTTAAATATTTAACGACAACTTGTGGTTGTCAGTTCTATTGGCGACGACGTATAAGAAATGTTAGTATACGAAACTTGGCGATCGAACGCGATTGAGAATATCCATGGCTTTGATAGATTCGTTTGAAAGTTGTCTAAGCGGAGCAGTGGATTTCATGTACTCATGGCCATTGTACTTACAAATTCTTGCGTCTGCCATGAGACCCTAAGGGGACTCCAAGCATTGGCTATCTAAGCGATTAAATGTTAAGATCATCAGTAGGAAAGGTACTTTAAAAGTATCATTAAAGAGGATTGTGTAGTTTCTGTTTAACGACGCTGTGTCATAACGAAAACGGTTGTTGTCTCCCTCCTCAGTTATCTAGGCATCGGACTGGCAACACCGGAGTATAAGCAGTGCAGGAGTTACAAATCGAGTTAATTAAGCGAAGCCAGATGTACTCTGCACCCCTGCTGTGGCCTAACTGCCTGTTAAGGGCTTACATGTAATGTGGAAGAAAACGTAAAGGGTCATAAGGTTAAATAAAAGACGAAGAGCTAAACAAACCGTCCTTCCAATACCAAAGCATTAAGCTTCAATCAACTCATCGATTCACTCATTATTAATTATTATTAATTATTAACTTCTATGACCCCGATGTCTGATGCACAAAGCATCAACCGATGGCACACCAAAACCAAGGCAAACATCCAGAAGATCAATCCGTTAATACAGAGGCAGCCTTTGATGGATAAGCAAATGGGAAAACTAAGGAACTCGACCCACGCTTTCCATGTAACGGTTCCTTTCCATCTTCGAATTTATACTGCGCCTGATTATGGCTAGTCGATTCGTCCGGTGAGTTACATCGGTTAGACTAGAGCGTATGTCCCATGTGCCTCTACGCGTATGATTCCAGGTTCGCATACCGATGGTAGTTTATTTTACAGATTAAGGTTTCTGCCTTACACGGTCCGTGTAAGCCTATAAAGGGACCATATATGAAGTGGCGTCTATTCAAAAGAGCAGCGGTGATGAAGGACCTCACCACATCAATTCATTGAAAAATGAACAGGACCAAGGCCAGAGGTCGACGACAAACTGAAACCGAACACACTGTCAAGTTAGCGTTAACACAGGAAGGTGGGGTACCTTGCCACGTCCAGTAAATGCACTACAAATAGATCAAAACCCACCTGCTAGTCCCTTCGTCTCGTTGCCCATGACCGCATGATCCCCACAGGGCCACGTCCTGCATCAAATACTACCTCCAAGCAAACCGACCCCCGTACCCTTGACCTCATAATCCATCCCCCCTCCAAAGCCACGTCGTGTACCAACTAAATGTAGTCTATTTAGGCTTTGGACTGGCACCACGTGAATATGCGACTTGAATTTTATGTCGCAGTATTTAGCGACGTCTTATGGAAGTCAGTTACCTTGAAGTGGACCCTACTCTTCATAGAACAATGCATGTAGGACTGAAGATGTATTCGTCTAGCGATTGAACAAGACTGGTGTTTAATTATGTATTTAAGAACTGCTGCCTTTTAAAGGTGTGTAAACTGAATCAGTGACTGCGATGGTCGTTGACGGAAAACTTACGGTGATTTTCTGTATGGCGACTCTGTGATTTCGAAGACGAATTAACAAACAGGATTACCACGAACCTCTCGCGGCGAGGGAAGAACTAACAACCCCCGATGCAACAGATAATGACCTCCGTGTATCTTCTACTACAGGTCTTCCGCTGGGCCACTGTCACCAAAAGGATCAATTTAAATTACATTTAAATTACTGGCATCAAATTTACACTACGGCTTTTATATTTACACTAGCTGTCCTAACCCGTGAAAAATCACGGTATATAAAAACAATTATTATTATAACGTCATATTATAGGCCTATAGCCGTCGTCAAGACAACCGTCAAGACAACCGTCGCCATGGCGGCAGTATAGTGACGTCACAATAGTGTTTGTTTACGGGACAGACAGACAGACAGACAGACAGACAGACGTACAACGGTTATTATGTAAGTTGATTTCAAGCATTGCACTTAAATTACTAGCCTCACATTTACATTACGGGCATAGCATTCAACTTAAGAGCATTAAGTTTACATTTCTAGCATTATTACGGGGTATGCGTAATAATAATAATCGCACAGCCTCAAAGTTCAAGCTTGTGACGTACTCCTTAAATTTACAGGGCAATTAATGTGTAGTTAAAGACGGCGTATCATAACGAGGACGATTAGAGTCGCCCTCTTTCTATATCCATACATCGGACTGGCACCACCCGAGTAAACGGCATGGGTTTTATGTAGCTGTATTACGTATTTAAAGACATCTTGTGTAAGTCAGTTCCGTTAATGTCGACTTTACAGTACACAATAGAAAATGTAGTGAAATCCGGCGTTTTAACCCAATTGGTAAAGATGTAGCTGAGTGGGGCTGCGTTTTAAAGGTGTTTAATTCAGTCGTCGATTTTTCTGCAGCATTGTTTAGTTTTTAGCGAAATCTTATAGGTGAATGTCGACCTACCCCGTATACAGTCGAAATCAACACTGAATGAACACGACTGGTGAATATGTAGCTGACACCAACAACGTTTTAGAGGTTTCTAAGTGAAATCGTGGGTTCCACGCAACAGTATTTAGTGTTTAGCGACATCTTGTGGATTTCAATTACGTTGAAGTGGACCTTACGCCTCATACCAAGCCACCTGCCAGCCATTTTGTGATTAAGCGCGAATGATAGTTATTTATCTGAGACTGGCGCTGATTCGAAAGGTGTCTAAATGGAGCTGTGGGTTTCATGTAGCATTTACTGATGGGAAATATTAATCGGTTAATTTTCAAAAATTATCTTCGATTAAATTCGATTAATTTAGTATCTGTTACGTTAAGCATGAAAACTGTTAGAAATTTAGTCACTGAGTCAGTTAATACGTCACAAATGTGTTTGAATCACGGTTAGCGAACTGTTTATTGCAATGAAGACAGTTACTTTTGTCGAGATGTTCGACTTTTCCATCAGCATTTATCTTAAATGCAAATAATCGCTTAATTTTCCACTCAAACGTTTCACATTATCATTGTTCTCCATATTGTTTACTCCGGAAATGCGCCGTTCGACATCATGAAATAAGTAAGAAAATTAATCGAAAAAGCCAAAATTTATCGATTCAAATATTGACGATTAATCGATAAATTAATAGTTAAAATCCGCAGCCCTGGTAGCATTGTTTAGTGTTTAACGACATCTTCTGCGTGTCAGTCCGTTGACTACTACCTATCATGCGGGCTCTACTAACTGTAGGAAATTTGCCAATAGAACGCGAATGACGTATATCTATAGCTGGGAAGATAAGCGTTTAAAAGGTGTCTAAGTGGAGCAGTGGACGGGATCTCCACGCAATTCGACGGAATTACTCACCAACCGATAAAACGCAATTAAAAAATACTTATAGCATCAGTAGGAAAGGTATTTTATAAACTGTAATAGCAGAGGTTTTTTAGTTTCTGTTTAACGACGATGTGTCATAACGAAGACGATAAGCGTCTGTATTGTTATCTTCTGTATTGTTGTTTTCGCTTGGATTTTATGTAGCTGTGTTAAGTAGTTAAACTTTTAAAGACATCATGTGTGTGACAGTTCCGATAGCGTCGACCTTATACTACTCATCAAGACTGTTATGTAATTAAATTGTTGCAATTGAACAAAATTGGTAAATATGTAGCTGAGGGTTGCACCGTTTTAAAGGTGTCTAATTCAGTCGGGGGTTTATGCAGCATTGTTTAGTTTATAGCGACATCTTGTGGGTTAATGTCGACCTACCCTACCTAGGAAATAAGCACTAAGTATCTGGCGACTGAACGCGATTGGTGAATATGTAGCTGAGAATGGCTGCGTTTTAAAAGTGTCTAACTGCAATCGTGGATTTTATGTAGCATTGTTTAGTGTTTAGTGACAACTTGTGGATGTCGTTTACGTTGGAGTCAACCTTACTCTTCAGATACCATTGCTTGACATAAACGAACGATTGAACGCGACTGGTGAATATGTAGTTGTAATAGACCCGTTTTAAAGGTGTCTAAACTGGAGCAGTTTATTTCATGTATTAATTTCCGTTGCACTAAAGACATCGTTGTGCTAACGACGGAAAAGATATCCAAGCGATTAAATACAATTAATTAAACCGCTCATTTAAAATTGGAACATGTGATGGTTGTGAAGTTGGTGTGTCATAACGAAGACGATTATTGTTGCCCTCCTCCTCCAACGGAGACTAAGACAATGACAGAGGCGCAGCCAGTGCTATGGCCTAACTGCCCGTTAAAGGGCCTAAGGTCCAAGAAAACACACAGAGCTAGACATACCGTCATTCCAACAGCAAAGCATTAAGCTTACATCAACTCATCGATTCGCTTATTATTAATTAGTAACTTCCATACCGCCGAAAATCTATCGATTAATACAGAGAGATAGCCTTTTTGCGGGTGAGCTCTCGGTTCCTCGTTCCACCGCAACTAGGCAGCGTCGTGCTTTCTCTGTGGTCGACTCCTCCATCTGGAATCAACTCCCATTGCAGATACTCCTGTTGCCTAAGATTAGTTCGCTTATGTTTTATAAGTTACTAAAGTTCAGTTTATATTGCCGTTGTTGGGCTGGGCGCGCTTCTGAGTAGGTAACTTGAAGGAGCGCTATATTAAATTTTCAAAATGAATGAATGAATGAATGAATGAATTTTACAACATAAAACGTTCCAAAATAACAAACGAAACAGTGTACTATACGCTATATTCAGGGGCGTCTACACCATAGAAACCTTGGAGCAAATGCTCCATCCAAGAAATAGGGGGGGAGATATGTCAGTGTGTGTGCCACCATTTTAGGGGGGGAAGGAACGGGGAGGGGGAAAAAGAGGGGAAAAGGGACGTTGCTCCAATGACTTAGGGGGGATAGACGCCCCTGGCTATATTGAATTATCGAGCGAACGTAATAACCTGTAATAGTGAAGTGTCTTGTTGAGAATGGCAAGCGAGGTATTTTTTAAGCGGGGCGTATTCATCAGTCGACAGATTATCGGACTCGTTGGATCTCGCTATTGGATGGATGGATCCAGGGTTTAACGACATTTTATAGCAACAAAGGCTACTGACGTCGACAGAAAGTAGTTTGGCATATTAGAACTCTTTTATTTTTTTCTTCTACCATTAAACGTTGTTGACATATATGTAGCTAAGAATGGCTACGTCTTAAAGGTGTCTAACTGCAGTCTTTAATTTAATGCAACGGTATTAAGAATTTGTGGACATCTTGTGATTGTCAGTTCCCTTGACGTCGATCTTACCCTACAATAGGCCTACATAGGATAAACCCTCATACATGTAGCGATCGAATGTATTGTTTAGTGCTTAGCGACATCTTATGGATGTCGGTTACGTTGAAGTCGACCTTACGCATAGCATAAAGTGGCTTTCTACTTTCGACTGAAGGCGACTGGTGAATATATAGCTAATAATAATAAGTTTTAAAGGTGTCTAAATGGAACTGGGTTTTATGCAGAGCATCAGTAGGAAAACTACATTAAAAGCTGTCATTGCAGAGGTTGTGTGTTTCTGTTTAACGACGTTGAGTCGCTGTATCAAAACGAAGACGATTATCGTCGCCATCCTACTTTATCCAGGCCTCAGACTGGCACCACCGGAGTACAAGGCAGTGGGGGTTACAAATCAGTTTAACTAGGCGCAATTAGATGCACCTTAATACGCTCTATTGGAAGGGAGTTCCAATAGAGCGTATTAAGGTCATACGATCCAAGAAAACACAAAGACATATAGAGAAACAGTACTTCCAATGCCAATGAATTGCTTCTATTCACTCATCGATTCATTTATTAATAATATTATTATTAATTATGACTTCTATGGCACCGATGTCTAATACACAAAGCATCAACCGAGGGCACACCAAAACCAAGCCGTAATGAGGCAAAGAACCAGAAGATCTAGCTGTTAAAGGCTAAACAACATGGGAAAGCTAAGACACACGACCCACGCATTCCATGTAACCGATCTCTTTCCATAATAAAATTTATATTACGCCTGATTATCGCTAATGGATTGGCCCGGTTAGTTATATCGGTTAGAGCGTTCGTCCCATGCACGTCTATGGGTGTGGTTTAGGGTTCGCATACCGATGGTGGTTTATTTCACAGATTAAGGTATCTGTCTTACACGGTTCTTTGTTCAATGGCATGGCACCCATTCGAAGGGGTAGCTGTTTTGAAGGATCTCACCCGATTAGTTCATTGGAAATGGGGGCAGGGTTGGGCCATACGGTCGTCAAACAAATGAAACCGAACGCATCGTCATGCGAATGGTAAGACAGCAAGGCAACAGTAAGACAGGAAGGTAAGAAAAAGAGAGAAAGGTGAAGGTAAGAGACGAAGGTAAGAAAGGAGATAAAGATGATAGAGAAAGGTAAAGAGAAGAGAGAAAAGTGAAGGTAAGAGAGCATGGCAACCATAACAGAGTAAGGTAAATGTAAGAGAAGTCCAAAAAAAGATGGGGGGGGTGAAGGTGAGAGAGGAGAGTGAAGATAAGGCTGGAAGGTAAAGATAAAAGTGGAGGGTAAAGAAATAGAGGCAGATAAAGGTAACCGAAATAGTTAAAGCTAAATGCAAAGGTAAAACTAAGACTCTTGATATCGCCCATTAAGTACGCCACCAAAAAGGGAATCGCGAGGGAAGGGGTGGATCGTTTTCGGCCAGCTGCAGTACGTAGCGGGTCTCTTGCCACTTCCACTAAATGCACTATAAATAGATCAAAACCATCCTACTCCCTCCGTCCACGTGCCCATGACAGCATAATTCCCCCAGGACCATGTTCTGCCCAAACTACTGTCTCCAACCTAACCGACCTACTAGCCCCTAAATCCCCGTGCCCATGACCGCATGATTCCCCCCCCAAGGCCATGCCCCTGCACAAACTAACTGTAGTCTTTGTATTTACCGGCCAATTAATGTGTGGTTAGCGATGCTGTGTCGTATCGAAGATATTGATAAACGTCGCCCTCCTTTTCTGTCTAGACTTTGGACTGGCACCACGCGAATATGCGACTTGAATTTTATGTAGCAGTATTTAATGTTTAGCGACATCTTGTGGAAGTCAATTACGTTGAAGTCGACATTACGCTTCATATAACATTGCAATTACGTGTATCCGCCTATCGATTGAAGAGGGCGGGTGTATATTTATGTAGCTAAGAATGGCTACGTTTTAAAGGTGTGTAAACTGTGGTAGCGGAATCCATGTATTAATGCCTATTCTACTAGTGACATCTTGCGACTTCGATGGTCGTTGATGGAACCTTACGGTGATTTTCTGTATAGCGACGCTTAGCGATAATAAAGACGAGTCAACCAGTGCTTCCACTCTCCATTTTCAGAAATCCCAAGATCTTGCCACAAAAATCCCAAGATTGTACTAAAAATCCCAACTGACATAAGTCAATGGTGGGAGTGGTCGGTTTCTTAAAGAACTTGTTGATACAAATCATGCTTTGTTTTGTTTCGTAGTTTTGACGTGTTTGGCAGACTCTGAATGTTTCAGTAGTGCCGACCTGTTAACGCCAGTCAGTGTTTTTGGAACAAACACTACATTTAGCTGCATATTTATCTCCTCACCTTGGTTTAAACCAAAGTTTAAATTCATCGATTTTCAGCCATTCTTCGTTGAACAGTTGTCTATACCATATCTTTGCTTTCTTTCACAGCTTGTCGCCAGTGTCGCCAGACTCAGAGTTTGAATCAGACAATGCCATGACAAATTCCGGTTGAAAACTGTTATGACTTTACGACGATTTGTCCACATTTAGTTTTTTCCTTTAACCCTCAGGCTACCAAGGTTTTTTGCGACATCGGCTACCAAGGGGGGGGGGTGGTTAACACCCCCGCGGAATTTCGTGTTTGGTTTCAAATATCATACCATATAATACAGCATTTAATTAAGCATTCATTTCTGACAAGAATGGTGTATTTAGTTATAAAATATATGAATGCATCTCGAAATTATACATTTTTTAACAAAGGCACCGGTCCATTTAACGATATCTGATATTATCCCACACAATTTGTACTTTTTAGATAAGAAATATAAATGATGTGGGTTTTGAAAATGAACTATGTATCCAAGAATATTCTAAATATAATGAGGCTTAATTTTCAACAATACAAACTATTCCAAAGTCTGTTTCAGTTTCAGGCAAAACCTAAAGGCGTGCAGCTATATCAACATGAAACAAGAAATTATGTAATTTTTCCCGGCAGTCAAATACGTCAGTCACACTGTGGTCCTTGCAGTTATTGCAAGTTACTTTCATTCTTTTGTGCGAATGCTTCCTGCAAACCGGCTTCTTGAACACTTCACAGCACTGCTTTACTTTGTTACCATTCTGCTTCAACTGTTTATAGCCCTTCCCCATACCCAACCATATCGGTTTACGTTGTGATGTTGCATCAGTGATTTACACACTGAAAAAGCGTATTATTATTTATTATGATCACTTCCGGTTTTCAAAAGACAAGTTACTAAGCAAGCAAATATATCCCTACATTCCCTCTAAAGAATGGCATAGTTGTTTCTCTTCCAGAAAGAATAATGAATACCTTTATAGACGACAACAGCAAACAGCTGACAAGAGAAATTCCTGATTCCAAAACGTGGTACCTAGGCTATATCGGGTATAACTTTTTTTATGGCGTGGGATATTATCACGACTTTTACCTCAAAATGTGTGCAAATGGACCCCCTACAGCTACCTAAAATGTCAAAATTATATTCCATGTACTAAAAAAAGCTTTTGCAGAAAAACGTAGGGGGGTGGTAACCACCCCCCTTGGTTTCCCGAGGGTGAATAATTGCGTTAAAACTTGGAACGTCCGCATCGGCGGTAAAATGTATGGAACTATGGATTACGGAATGTACGGATGAAGTATGACGTCAGGTTCTTCACAAGATAAGTGTAAGTAAGGTACAGAAGTAAACGACCAATTGCCGTAGACACATGGCCATCGAGTCACTCAACGACAACAAGTCAACAAGTGCTTATTGTTATAATTCCATATGAAATATTAACATTGGTGAAAATGTAGCTGAGAATGGCTGCGTTTCAAGGGGTGTATGACTGCAATCGAGGATTTTATGTAGCATTGTTTAATGTTTAGCGACATCATGTGGATGTCAGTAACGTTGAAGTCGACCTTACGTAATTGTGCAAACATGGGCATAGCGATTGAACGCGAGTGGTGAATATATAAAGAAGAATATCAGCGTCTTAAAGGTGTCTAACTGGAGCAGTGGATTTCATGTATTAATGTCCATAGTACGATACGGACATCCTCTGACGTCAGGGGTCGTTGAAGGAAACCGTACAGCGCTTTGTGATAAGAAAGATGAGTTAACTAGCAGGATTACGACGAACCTCTCACGGCGAGGTGAGAACTAAAACCCCAATAAAGCAGCTATTGACCTCCGTGTGACCTCTAGTACAGCTCTTCCGATGAACCACGGACACCAAAAGAACCAGTTTTATTACATTTAAATAACATTTAAATTACTGGCAATAAATTTACATTACGGGTTTTATATTTACATCACGAGCATTACACACAAACTGCTAGCATTACATTTACATAACGGGAATAACATTTGCATTACTGGCATTATATTAATATTTCGGACATAACATTAACGTAATGAGCCTTACATCTACATTACTAGCATTACATTTAAAATTGCGGACATTATATTTACATACTGGCATCACATTCACACTACCAAAATTAAATTTACGTTACTGGCATACGTTCACATTACGACCATTAGCCTACATTGACATTACGGGCATGCTTAATCGCACAGCCTCAAAGGTCAAGCCTGTAACGTAGTCCTTAAATTTGCATTGCCATTAATGTATAGTTAAAGGCGCCGTGTCATAACGAAGATGATTAGCGTCGCCCTCCTTCTTTACCCAGACTTCGGACTGGCACCACCCGAGTACACGGCATGGATTTTATGTTTCTGTATTAAGTAATTTTTAAGACTTCTTATGTGTGTCAGTTCCGTTGACTTCGACCTTACGGTGTCTTGTACTCTAGCTACTGAACGAAACTGGTAAATATGTAGCGGCGTGTTCTGCGTTTTAAAGGTGTCTAATTCAGTCGTGGATCTTATGCAGCGTTGTTTAGTTTCTAGCGATATCTTGTGGTTTAATGTTGGCCTACCCTGCATAGGAAATAAGCATTAAGAATCTGGCATTGAACTCGATTGGTGAATAATGTCGCTGAGAATTGCTGCGTTTTAAAAGTTTCTAACTGAAATTTGGATTTTATATAGCATTGTTTGGTGTTTAGTGGCATCTTGTGGATGTCGGATACGTTGAAGTCAACCTTACGTTTCATATAGCATTGCATGACATAATCTAACGCGACAGGTGAATATATAGCCGACAGTTTACCAACGCTGGAGAGATTATATAAATGAGGACATAGGGGCGTAACATTACTTGGACAGTGTTTAGCGACATTTTGTGGGTTAACTGGGTTGTAACTGCAATCGTGGATTTTTATGTAGCAGCATTTCGTGTTTCGCGACATCTTGTGGATGTCAGTTACGTTAAAATCGAACCTTATGATTCTTTTGGTCAGCAGAGTCCAACAATTGAACGCGACTGATGTATATATGTAGATGCGAATAGCCACGTTTTAAAGGTGTCTAAACTGGAGCAGTGTATTTCGTGTATTAGTTTTAATTTCACTAACGACATCGTTGTACTAACGACGGAATTGATATCTCATCGATTAAATACAATTAATTAAACCGTTCATTTAAAATTGTGACAGCTGAGTGTTGTAAAGTTTCTGCGTCATGACGAAGACGATTATAGTCGCCCTCTTCCAGCGGACAGCTTTAGGCCTGGCACCACCGGAGTATAAGGCAGTGGCAGAGGCGCAGCCAGTGCTAGGGCCTAACTGCGTATTATGTTCCACGTAAAGGTTCCTTCATATCCTTGAATTTCTATTGCGCTTTATCATCGCTAGCGGATTGGCGGTTAGTTACATAGGTCAGAGCATACGTCCCATGCTCCACTGTGCGAGTGATTCCAGATTCGCATACCGATGGTGGTCCATTTCACAGATTAAAACATCTGATTTACACGTTCCGTAACCGTGGACCTTAAATTGCATGGCACTCATTCAAAGGGACACTATTATTAGATCAAAACTCACGTCCTCTGTCCCCTTGCTCATGACCGCAAAATCCCTGGATGGCCACGTCCTGTACTAACTACTACCATCAACCAATCAACTACTCCCCGTCCCACGACCAAGGCCGTCAACTACTACGTCCAGCCAAACCACTCTCTCCTTTCCCGTGCCCTTTGACCGCATAATCCATCTTGTCTCTGACCTTCACTACTGGATGTCAAATTACCGTCTCTGCCTAAACACTGCTAAGACTCAATGAATCTGGTTTGGGACTAGACAGCAGCTTGCTAAACTCAACTTTCCATTGCTGACTGAGAAATTTCCTGATTACACCTACTCTTCCACCGTCCGCGACTTGGGTGTCACATTTGACTCCTCCCTCACATTCAAAGAGCATATCTCCAACATGACTCGCTCCTGCTTCTTTCAACTGAGGCGTCTCAGGTCCATCAGACTCTCGGTCTCACCTTCTGTCTTTACCACCATAGTTCACGCATTTGTCTCCTCACGCTTGGACTTTAACTCGCTCCTCATGGGTCTCCCCAAGCAGCGTCTCTCCCCCCTTCAATCTGTTCTAAATGCTTCTGCCAGGCTCATCGCTCGACTCCCCGGTTTGCCCATATCTCTACTTACTCATCATAGGAGCTGTGTTGAGGGAAACGGTGAATGAGGAGCTGGCTAATGTTGCCATCTGGGCCGAAGGGAACAACCTGCGATTGAATCCGCATGAGACCAGGGATTCAGAGAGATATTGTTCCTCCGGAAGAAAGGAGCAACCCTTCCCCAGCCGATCCCTGGCGTGGCATGTGTTGGTGAGATGAACATTTTTGGGTCACTATCCGCGATTACCTCAGAGCCAACACGCACATCGAGTCGCTCTTGGGCCCATGCCCTAGCTCCCTCGACGCCCTGCGTATCCTTCGCACTCATGCAATGCAGCCTCAGGCTTTGCATGTGGCTGCGGTTAAATCGGTTAAATTTGCCACGTCCTCATAAAATTGTGTCCTCCTATCATGAAGCGCACTTGCAATCTCAGAGTGCGACCACATGAATAGAAGTTGCCTGACATGGACAGCAAGAACTTTATCCAAAGGCGCTCTAACAGGGATATTCTGAACCCTAAAACTGTTCCCCTTGTACCAAAACGACTATATTGTCCTATCCTGGACGAACGATATTGTATCAGAATGCGGTTTGTCATCCTTATTCTAATAAACGCATTATATTATAAATAAACTCGGATTAACACCCGCCCGAATCTACTCTCCCGACTCCCAGAAACATTAAACATTGAGAAGTTTAAAAGCACTAGCGATCAAACGCGATCGACGAATATCTATAGCCTAGAATAGAAGCGTTTAAAAGGTGTCTAAACTGCAGCCGTGGATTTCATGTACAAATGTCAATTGTACTAACGACAACTTATGACTGCGAGGGTCCTTGACGGAAATTCTACGGAGACTCAACGGGAATTGTTATCCAAGCGATTAAACGATTGGTAGGCCTAAATATATAGCTGAGAATGACAGCGTTTTAAAGGCGAGTTTTAAACCGCAATCATGAATTCTATGTAGCATTGTTTAGTACTTAGCATTTGTCTCCTGACGCTTGGACTACTACAACTCGCTCCTTATGGCTCTCCTTAAGCAGCGTCTCTCCCCCTTCAATCTGTTCTAAATGCTTCTGCTCGGTTTATCGCTCGACTCCCCCGCTTTGCCCATAGGCCTATCTCTACTTACATAAGGGCATTACATTAACAGCACGGGCATTACATTTACGTTTACGAGCATTAGACCTACATTTACATTACGGGCATTAAATTGCGGGATTATATTGCGGGCATTCGTATTCGCACTAACAGAGGTCAATCTTGTAGTATAGTTCTTGAATACCGGTCGATTAATGTGTGGTTAACGATGCTGTGTCATACCGGAGATATTGATAAACGTCACCCTCCTCCTCTAACTAGATGTTGGACTGGCACCAACTAGAGTGTAGGGCGTGAAATTATGTAGCAGGATTCAGTCAGTTGGATGTCAGTTAGGCTAAGTAAAAGTCGACCTTACCCTACATAACAGATTGGCCACAGGAGCTTCTAGCGACTGCATGGTTAGTTGCTGTTTAACGCCACTGTGTCATAGCAAAGATTAGCGTCGCCCTCCTCCTTTCTCCATTCTTGGGACTGGCACTGCCAGAGAACGAGCAGTGGCAGATTGAATACGATTGGTAAATAATATATAGCTGAGAATGACAGCGTTTTAAAGGGGTATTTAACTCACACCGTGGATTTTATGTTTCATTGTTTATTGTTCAGTGCTAAACGACATCTTGAGGATATCAGTTACGTTGAAGTGGACAATCATAACCCTTCGTAGCACATATCGGGAATGTATCTAAAGATTGGTCGCGTTTGGTAAATAATATATAGCTAAGAAGGGCCATATTCTAGGGGTGTTTAAATGGAACTGTGGGTTTATGTAACATTTAGGGGTTGCAGCCTACTCATTAACAAAATATTAATCAATTAATCTCCTAAATTTAACTTCGATTAATCTATTAAATTCAATAAATTTGGTTTCTGTTACGTAAAGAGTGAAAAACTGTCTAAAATGTAATCACTGAGTCAGTTACTACCTTCTTTCTACAAAACTCAATCATTCAGCATGCTAAACTTAAAGTTTCAAACAATAAGTTGATACGTGAGTGATGTGTTTGAACCACGGTAAGCGAACTGTTTAGTGCAATGAAGACAGTTAATTTTGTCGCCATCTTTAACTTTTCCATTGGCAGTAATCTTAAATGCAAATAATCGCTTAATTTTCCACTCAAACGTTTCACGTTATCATTGTTCGCCACTTTGTTTACTCCAGAAATGAAATACGTAAGAAAATTTATTCAAAGTCGAAATTAATCGATTAGAATTTTTGACGAGTAATCGAATAATTAATCGTTAAAACCGCAGCCCTAGTAGTGTTTAGTGTTTAACGACATCTTGTGTATGTCAATTCCGTTGACGACGACCTAACATGTATTAATTGTACAAAATTTGTAGGTCGAACGTGGTTGGCGAACATGTATAACTATTAACTAGGTGTTGAATCGTTTAAAAGTTGTCTAAACTGGAGCAGCGAATTCATGTATTTATGTCCCTTGTGCTATCGACATCTTGTGACTGCCATGATCATTTACGGAAACCTTGAGCCGATTTTCTGTTTAGCAACGCGTTGTGATAACAAAGACGAGTTAGAAAACAGGATTACCGTCGCCCTCCTCCTTTATCCAGTCTTAGGACTGGCACCGTCCGACGGAAACCTTGAGTACAGTTTAAGTAGCAGCATCCAGTGTATAGGGTATCCTATCAAAGGTTCGAAAATCAAAAGGGCGAAATCAAAAGGACGCAATCAAAAGGGCGAAAATCATTCGAGCGAATGATGAATATTTGATTTCGCCCTTTTAATTTTCGCCCCCTTGATAGTAAACCGTGTATAGCGATATCTTGTGAATGTCAGTTCAGTTCACGTCGACGTCACGAGAAGTACAAGAATATCTGACATTTGAACGCGGATGGGGAATATTTATAGTTGCCTATAGAAGCGTTCTAAAGGTGTCCAAGTGGAGAGGTGGATTTCATAAATTAATGTTTATTGTATTAAAGACATTATTTGACTGCGAGGGTCGTTGACAGAAACCTTATGCCTATTCGGAGCAGTTGGTATCACAGCGATTAAGCATTGGTGAATATGTAGCTGAGAATGGCAGCGTTTTAAACGTGGTGAAACCATATGTTGTATTTAACATTGTCTAGTACTTAGCGACATCTTGTGGATGTCAGTTACGTTGACGTCAACATTGCCCATCGAGCAGCGCAAATGATTTTTTTTTTTTTTTTATTCAAAAGTTTAATGTCATCATATGGCATCACAGGTCGTTGACGACAATTCAATAGTATGTACAATACAGTTAAAACAGAGAATTTACAGCGTTTCACAGCATTTAGAAGTGTCAAAAAAGCACCCTACGGTGTTTCAAATACACATTTTTTAACAGTATAAATTATATACATATATATATATATATACATATATATATACATACATATACACACAGATATACAGTTGATAATGTCAATGATATTTGTGTTATGATAAGACAGTCTTTAGTGCGTATTAAACACATATTGCATTAATTGTTATTCACAAGAATTATAAATATAAAATAAATTGAATGAATGTTTGATGAATATGAGATTTTTAATATAGTTATTCCATTATAAAACAGCCTTATTATCAATTGTATGATACATATAATTATGACATGAATTTTTTTTAAACTTCACTTTCTGAATGTTCGACATTTTTTCATTCAAAGCAATTAAACAATATTATTTAGATTCATGCAAACATAGAAAACAACAGTTCTTCATCATATGTTATAGATTAGAAAATAAATGAAACAGAATTGTAATTTGATTAGAGATTCTTAATCTATTAATTTTAATCTGTTAATACAAGTTATTGATTATTTATTATAAATGGAATTTTGACATGAAAATCTTGTTTTAGTTATAAAGTATTACATAAGTATTCAAAACATCTGTTAATACAAGCAATATTAACATAATATATACAATTGGTTAAAAAAAAGAAAAAAAAGAAGAAGAAAAACTATAACATATTTATATTATGTACATATTTTAGCCCAACACCTGAAAATCTAAACAAGCTTAAAACTACCTATTAAAGTTCACAGACAACATTACATATTAGTATTTCAACCTACAAAACCTTTCCTTTATTAATAAGACTGACCAGTCTGAATAATTCACTTTGTATGCAGCCCACATCAAGCAGGTTCTTAATATTAAATTCTAATTTAAATAATTTACACTTTTCTCTTAATATATCGGATATGTTTTCTTTTCCACGATGTAATAACAAATGATTAATATTTTCTTTGACTTGACAAGAGTTGCACAAACCATTAGCATGTTTTTTCCTTAGGAAAAGTTTTTCATTGAGGTTAACTTTTCCCAATCTAAGTCTGGAGATTTGTACTTCCTTTTTCCTAGAGGGATCCATAAATTTATTATTTGTGTTTACCACAGGGCAGATGCTCTTATAATGAAGACCAATAATAATGACTTATAATTATATAATATATTATATGACATATATGACATATATTATATGACTTATAATGAAGGCGCAAATGATTATACGCGATTGATGAATATATAGCTGCGAATCACGCGTTTTAAAGGTGTTTAATTGTAGTCGTGGATTTCAATGCACAACCTAAACGGTCAAGCTTGTAACGTTGTCCTTAAATTAACAGGGCAATAAATGCTTAGTAAAAGACGCCATATCATAACGAAGATTATTAGAGTTACCCTCCTTCTTTATCCAGACTTCGGACTGGCACCACCCGAGTCCATGGCATGGATTTTCTGTGTCCAGTTAGTATTTGAAGGCATCTTGCGTGTGTCACTTCCGTTAACGTCGACCTTAAAGTACACAGGAAATAACGTCGTGTGATCCTCCGTTGGACAAAATTGGTTAAGTTGTAGCTGATAACAGCCCCGTTTTAAAGGTGTCTAATTCAGTCATGAATTTTATGCAGTGTTGTTTAGTTTTTAGCCACATCTTGTGGGTGAATGTCGACCTACCCTATATATAGGAATTAAGCAATAAGAATCTGGCCACAAAACGCGATTAGTGGATATGTAGCTGAGAATGGCTGCGTTTTAAAAGTGTCTGACTGCAGTTGTGGATTTTAGGTAGTATTGTTTAGTGTTTAGTGTCATATTGTGGATGTCGGTTACGTTGAAGTCAACCTTACGCTTCATATAGCAATGCGTGACATAATCGAACGATTGAACGCGACAGGTGATCATGTAGCCGAATGGTTATCTATTCTGGATCGACATCTTGTGAGTTAACAAGGCAATAAATAACTGCAATCGTGAATTTTTGTGTGGTATCATTTCGTGTTTCGCAACATCTTGTGGATATCAGTTACGTTGAAATCGACCCCATGCTTGATAGAACGCTGCTCCTAGTTATTTAGCGATTGAATACGACTGATGCATATGTACCTGATACTGGCCCAGTTTTAGAGGTGTCTAAACTGGAGCAGTGTATTTTATGTATTAATTTCCGTTGTACTAACGACGGATTTGATATCCAAGCGATTAAATACAATTAATTAATCCGTTCATTTAAAATTGTTACATTTGAAAGTTGTGAAGTTACTGTGTCATATCGAAGACGATAATCGTCGCCCACCTACTGTGGACTGCTTTAGGACTGGCACCACCGGAGAATTAGGCAATGGCAGTGGCGTAGCCAGTGCTAGGTCCTTACTGCCTGTTAAGGGCCTAAGGTCCAAGAAAACACAAAGTGATAAACAAACCATCCTTCCAATACCGAAGCATTGAGCTTCCATCAACTCAGCGATTTACTTATTATTAATTATTATTAATTAGTAACTTCTATTGCGCCGGTGTCTAATGCACAATGCAACAACCGATGACGCACCAACACAAAGCCGTAATTAGGTCAATATCCAGAAGATCAATCCGTTAATAGAAAGAGGCGGCCTATGGTGGATAAGCAACATGGGAAAACTAGGGAACTTAACCCAGAATTTCCATGTAAAGGTTCCTTTCCGTCCTAGAATTTATATTGCGTCTGATTATCGCTAGTGGATACGTCGGGTTAGCTATACCGGTTAGAACGTACGTCCCTTGCACCTCCATGCGTGTGTTTCCAGCATTGCATACCGATGGTGGTTAATTTCACAGATTAAGGTATCTGACTCATGCGGCCCGTACACGGGATCTTGGCGTGACACACATTCAAAGGGGCAGCAGCGGTGGAGGATCTCACCCGATTAATTCATTGATAAATGAGCAGGGTCAAGGCCAGATTGTCGCCAACCAACTGAAGCCGATCACACCGTCAAAGTAACGGTAAGAGAGCAAGAGAAGCGTATGAGAGGAAGGAAAAGAAACAAGAAGAGAGTTAAGGTAAGAGACGAAGGAAAACGTGAAAGATGAAAATAAATGCAAAACACGAAGTTATAGTTATAAAAAGTAAGATAAAAATAATAGAATAAGGCAGAGATAAGAGAGGAGGGTAAAGGTTAGGGACAAAGATCACGGTAACGGAGATAGGTAAAGCTAAAATGCAAAGGTAAATCTAAGACTGCTGATTCCTGAATCCTGATGTCGTCCATTAAGTTCCTTCCCAAAAAGGGAGAGAGAGAGGGAGGGATAAACCGAATGCGGCCACCCTGTTGGTCGTTGTGGGTTAGCTGCGTACCGGGCGAGGTACCTTGCCACGTCCAGCAGCTGCACAATAAATAGCTATAACCCTCCTACGACTCCCTCCGTTTCCTTGCCCATGACCGCATAATCTCCCCAAGGGCCACGTTATGGACCAAATAGTACAAAGTTGAGGTACAAGATTGAAGTATAGGGTTGAGGTACAAGACTGAGGTACAAGGTTGATGTTAGGGGTTGAAGTTCAAGGCTTAAGTATAGGGTTGAGGTACAAGATTGAAACATAAGGTTGAGGTTCCAGATTGAGGTACAGGGTTGATGTAAAAGGTTGAGGTACGAGGTTAAAGTACAAGGATGACGTATAAGGCTGATGTAAATGATTGAGGTAAATGGTTGAGGTACAAGACTGAGGTACAAGGTTGAGGTACAAATTTGAGGCATAAGGTTAAAGTACAAGGTTGGAGTACATGTACAATGTTGAATCCCAAAGTTGAGATACAAAAAAGGTTGAAGTACAAGGTTGAGGTACAAGGATGAGGTATAAGTTTAAGTTACAAGGTTGAAGTAAATGTTGAATCACAAGTTTCAGGTACAAGGTTGACGTTGAGGTGGTCTCGGTTTCTGGAAATTGTTGCAAACTGATTCATGCGTGAACAGGTTAGAACTGGCTCAAAATCTTAAAGTTGAAGAGAATATAAATCTGGTTTGACTGGCAGCAATAATCGACCAGTAGAAGACTTATGATCACAAGAGAAAGAGAGATACATTGCGACAGACGGAGAAAGAGAAAGAGGCAGACAGAGAGAGACTCAGAGTGAGAGAGAAATAGAGAGAGACAGAAGTAGGAGAGATAGAAAAACAAAGATAGAATCTGAGACAGAGAGAGAGAAGAGAGAGAAATAGAGAGAGAGAGAGAGACATATAGAGACACAAAACAGAGTGAGACAGAGACAGACACAGAAAGAGAGAGAGAAAGAAAAGACAGGCAGAGACAACAGAAAGCAGAAAGAGAAAGACAGTGAGACAGACAGAGGCAAAGAGAGAGAGAGAGATGAAGGGAGATATATAGAGACAGACAGACAGAGACAGGGAGAGACAGAGACAGAGACAGACAGAGAGATACAGAGACAGACAGAGAGAGAAAGAGAGAGAGAGAAAAAGAGAGAGAGGGAGGACGACTTTCAGAGAGACAGGGAGAGAGAGAGCGAGAGAGACATAGAGACAGAGAAAGACAGAGAGAGAGGCACAGCATTTGATTACCTTAGCCAATAATTTTTGTATTTAGGGCCGATAATTGCTCATTTTACATATTTATGAGTCCAACACACACACACACACACACACACACACACACACACACACACACACACACACACACACACACACACACACACACACACACACACACACACACACACACACACACACACACACACACACACACACACACACACACACACACACACACACACACACACACACACACACACACACACACACACACACACGCACACATGCACGCACACACACACACTAAGTGTCATGTGCTGGCGCTGAGTAGTCGGGCGTCAAGAGCATGCTCAAGGTCCCAAAGCACGTAATCGCTTGATGGAGTTCAAACCTGCACCGTCTGGTTTAGAAGAGCAGCACTTGACAAGTGGACCAGAAAATGGCGTCATAGCTGAAGAAAGCCAGATTGTTATTCGTGTGGGGTTTCGATTTAATGTTGACACAGACCTTCAGGAAGTTACAGGAGGTCCGCTCTTTGCAATGCATACATTCATAGCAGAAGAGCACACAACGGGACTTTCGGAACTCATGGAAGCGTGGACAGAGAGACAGACATACAGACAGACAGACAGACAGACAGACAGACAGAAATAGCCAAAAATATAGATAGCCAGACGGACAGAGAAACAGATAGATAGATAGATAGATAGATAGATAGATAGATAGACAGACAGACAGACAGACAGACAGACAGACAGACAGACAGACAGACAGACAGACAGACAGACAGACAGACAGACAGACAGACAGATAGATAGATAGATAGACATGAGGACAGATAGATTGAAACAGAGATAGAGATAGACTACAACGCAACCAAACACAAGGACAGACATAGAAGCAGAGAGCTTATGGTGGAGAGGCAGGCGGAGGTAGACTGCAAGAGGGGCATGAAGGAAGACACACAGACAGACAAACAGACAGACACACACAGACAACGCCAGATCCATTTGTCTAAGGCTCGCTTAAGTCACATTAGTCTTTTCGTGTATTTTTCTATTAATTTATATAATTCTTGGCATGTTTAAAAAATGTATTTAAAGTTTCTCTTATATCCGTATAAATAAAAAAACATTTCAGTGTATATTCTGAGTGGCATCAGATCACAGATGTAGCGAAATTACGAGATGTAACTATAATTAAAAAATTACGAAATTACGAAATATCAATGTACATTAACTATAATACAATGACGAAATTACGAAATTGCAATGTTTGCAACCGTGTTATAAAATCAGTGGTTTTTCTGCCGGAACGCTCCGGAACGGCATTCCGGCACCTTTATTTCAGCTATATAAAATAATTTACTTATTTTAATAAAAGAATAATTTATTTTAATTTAACTTGACGTAAAAATTTTCTTGGGGAGACCCTCTCCAAACCTCACAATCTCCCCGTTTTTTCTCGGGCTTCGAATTCTATTTAGCCTTTCCATAGAAAAAACGCACTGTATAAAATTACGAAATTACAATGTAATTACATAACGATATTGTTTACACGAGTGAATATGTATATATATTCGATCTTTCCTCTGAGATTAAAATATTAAAAAATAGATCTAACGAAATCTTCGGCAAGTTTAAAAACGTTTAACTCAGAGACTTTCAAAAGCAACCGGCAGATCATTAGTTCTCTGGCTATTCTCGTTCGACGCTCGTTTCGTTTCCATGGCGACGGTATCCACCGCGACGGTTTCCACGGTGACGATATCCATTACGACGGGTTCCATGGCGATGGTATCCATGACGACCGGCGTTTCTACGCCGGGCTTACGGAATTCTTGTCTTCGCTGAGGATGATTCCAGCCATTGCGGCAATGGCAGACTTTGAAAATAGAACGGCAGGTCAAGGGTTAAGGTCAAGGGTTAAGGTCAAGTGTTAAGGTCAAGGGTTAAGGGTAAACGTTAAGGTAAAGAGAGCTATGGCTAGGGTTAAGGTCAAGAGTCAAAGTCAAGGGTTAGGGTAAAGGGTTAAGGTCAAGGTTAAGGTCATGATTTAAGGTAAAAAGTTAAGGTCAAGAGCTGTGGGTAGGGTTAAAGTCAAGAGTCAACGTAAAGGGTTAAGTTCAGAGGTTAAGGTCAAGAGCTAAGGTAAAGAAATGAGCTATGGCGAGGGTTAAGGTCAAGAGTCAACGTAAAGGGTTAAGGTCAAGGATTAAGGCAAGCGTCAACGTCAGTGATCAACGACAAGCGTTGAAGTCAATGATAAATAATGAAGGTTAATTTCAAGTGTTGAGGTCAAAAGGTTATGGTAAAGAGCAGAGGTCATAGGCGAAGGTCGCAAGTGAAAGTAAGTGGTACTTATGCATTTGCCTCATGGTTCAGTTTTAGATGAATCAATTTAGATTAGATTAAATCAGACATAGCGTTACGGTGCTCTAGAAATTGTTCGTTTTATTCTAACACAAGAGAAAAGATTAGGTAAGATTTGATCATACATATTATATCATGTGAGAAAGGTTTAAAATAGATCATAGGGAGTTAGTTTTTCGATCATAGGGAGTTAGTTTTTCGATCATAGGGAGTTAGTTTTTCGATCATAGGGAGTTAGTTTTTCGATCACAGAGAGTTAGTTTTCGGATCACAGAGAGTTAGTTTTTCGATCATAGGGAGTTAATTTTTCGATCATAGGGAGTTAGTTTTTCGATCATAGGGAGTTAATTTTTCGATCACAGAGAGTTAGTTTTTCGATCAAAGGGAGTTAATTTTTCGATCATAGAGAGTTAATTTTTCGATCATAGAGAGTTAATTTTTCGATCATAGAGAGTTAATTTTTCGATCATAGGGAGTTAATTTTTCGAACATAGAGAGTTAATTTTCCGAAGAAACTCACCTGTCCAATGATGATTAAACTGCAGAGGACAATGGCACCAGGTGTCTTAAGAATGCTGTGCACTTCGTTCCAGCAACCCTACAAAGAAAGCGTCTAATGAGCCTTTCTGGTAGAGGCGCTATATAAATCTACGCTTACATTATAGATATCAGCTACAGAGCACAAGAGAAAGCATTAGCTATTCGCCTCTTTCATTACTCTTAAGACGATCTCCATTTTGAGACGACCCCCGCAATGTAATTCTAACTGAAATTTAAGTAGTAACTTCTATTGCGCCGATGTCAAATGCACAAGGTATCAACCGATGGCACACCAAAACCAAACTGTAATGAGGTCAATATCCAGAAGATCAGTCCATAAGACAAAGAGGCAGCATATGGTCGATAAGCAATTCGAAAGACGTAAGCACACAGACACAGGGAAAGAAGTAGATAGACACAGGGAAGTAGTTCCATAAAAGTAGGTCCAGCAACCGAAAAGCTCATTCACCAAGTACAGTTCTTGATTTAGGTATGACCAGACAAAGATAATCAGATGACCTTGTTGAACATTTGTTATTATTATTACATTTATTATTATTATTATTATTATTATTATTGTTATTACTATTATTATTATTATTATTATTATTATTATTATTATTATTATTATTATTATTATTATTATTATTATTATTATTATTATTATCATTACTATTATTATTATTATTATTATTATTATTATTATTATTATTATTATTATTATTATTATTATTATTATTATTATTATTATTATTATTATTATCATTATTATTATCATTATTATTATTATCATTATTATTATTATTATTATTGTTATGGATTATGGATTATTAATCGCCAGTCTATCTAATGACGCGGAGTAATTGTGAGTAAAGGACTTGCTCAATGTCCCTACACAGTAATCGTCTCAGAGGAGAGGATCGAACCCGTACCCTCTGCGTCACAAGGCAATCGCTCTACCAATCGGCTAGCGTGTCCTATAATAGTTATCATTCATGAAAGACCCTTACCGTTTTCCAGTTGGAGGAGTTGTCGCGTGGATGTACGGCGCAGTAGTCATCGACAAAACGGAAGGAGGGATAGCTTCCGTTTGTCTTACAGCAGGCCAAGGGCGTCTCAAGGATAACCGGGGTCGAGACGCCGTTGACCTTGATCGTGTCGTTCATGGGGTAGGGGTGGTCGGTGTAGTAGAAATCCTCGTAGCTATCCAGGCCACAACATTTCAACTGAAAGGTACATTGATTGAGTCATTGATTTACTTATTTGATTGCTTGATTGATTAATTGATTGGTTGGTTGATTGGTTGGTTGATTGACTGATTGAATTAATTGATTGGTTGATTTTAGTAATAAATTAACTAACTGTTAGATTCGATTGATTGACCGATTGATTGAACCATCGACGGACAGATTGATTGACTGATACATTATTTCGTTAATTTAATTATTGATTGACTGGCTGAAGAATATATTGATTGCTTGATAAATTGACTTACTGTTACATTAGATTGATTGACCGATTGATTGACTTTGTGAATGACAGATTGATTGACCAATTCATTCTATGGTTAATTAAATGATTGGTTGATTAATAAATTGATTAACTGATGGATTGAGTGCTTTCAATTAAGATATATTGATTCATTGATTAACTGATTGCATAGCCTTTATCGTCGACAATTAAGTTCGTGTTACCGTGTATAATATTAGACAAAGATGCTTCTCATACATTAGTTAGAATCTTCAAATGATCGTCATGTCTTGGTCAAAAGATCAATCTACCTCGATCAAGACTCACCTCGGAAATGAATAAAAGATCGTCATGTCTTGATCAAAAGATCATTCTAAATCGATCAAGACCCATTTACGAAACGATTAAATGATCGTCATGTCATCCGCAAAAATCACCGTACCTAGATCATATTTTAAATCATTAAATGATCGTCGTATCGTGATCAAAGGATATCTTACCTCGATCATGACGACGTTCCAGACCATTGAGTAGATGTTGGCGTCGTATATACTGATGTAATTCTGGACAAGAGTAGTGTTGGCGACGGCTCTAATCTGAGTGCTGAACTGCATTGAAAGAACACTTAATTAATTAACAAATCAATAAATCAATTATTTAATCAATCTATAGATCAATCAATCAGTGTTTCAATCATCATTGTGTCTATCAACAAGTCAAAAATTCAATCAGTCAATAATTCAATCAGTCAATAATGCAATCAGTTAATCAGTCAATCAGTCAATCAGTTATTCTATCAATCATTCAATTTAGCAGTAAATGTTAAAACAATCAGTTCATCAATGACTCTGTTAGCCAATCAATCAATAATTCAATCAACGAATCAGTCGGTCGATCTATTAATTAATTAATCAATTAATCATTCATTCAGTCATTCAGTAATTCAACCAATCAATCTATCTTTTAATCAATCAATCATCCAGTAAATCGATTGAAGTGGGCATTCATTCGTCTATTCAATCATTCATTCATTCATTCAATAGTTCATTCATTCATTCATTCATTCGTTCATCCATCTCTTTCTTACTGTTCCGCTGAAGAACAATGCGATGCCAATGGATTCAACGACAACGAGAACAATCATCATGATCATGTACTGAAAAAAGGAAAAACAACGACTACAACTAATGATGCGATGATTACATGGACCAAAACAACTACTACTCAATCAGGAAGAGGTCACCGTGTTTCCTCTGAGCTGACCTTCTTTCTCTGCCTTTGTTTCAGCAGCCACTGGAGACCATTTTCTACTCAACCGTGGTCTTCTGCTGTTCAGTCAAGACCGGGACTGGGCAGTTTATAAGTTGAGGCGCCAAATAAATGCGAAATTACGATTACGCTAACGAAGATGATGACGAGGACAACGATGATTATAATGATCATGACGATGATGACGAGGACAACAATGATGATGACGATGAAAGCGAAGATGATGACGATGACAGCGATAATGATTACAACGACGGTGACGATGAGGACAATGATGATGATAATTGTGTTAGTGTTAGTAACTGTAACTGTAGTAGTCATGATAGTAGCAATAGTAGTGGTAGTAGGATTACTGTAGTAGCATGTATGTGTTTCAGGACATTTCCCAAACGCATTTTAATGCCTCATAAAAACGCTGTAGCAGTTAGCTGTTGTAGCCGTTGTCATTGTAGGTTGCACTAGCATCAGCATCAGTAGAAGTAGTAGTAGCAGCAGTGGTAGTAGTAGGAATAGTATAGTAGTAGCAATAGTAACAGTAGTAGTAGTAGTAGCAGTAGTAGTAGCAATAATCGTAGTTGTAGCAGAGTTAGTGGTTGTGGTGATTTACGCGGTGGTGGTATTTGTAGTAGTAGTATTAGTAGAAACAGTGGAAGTAGTAGTAATTATTAGAAGTAGCAGCAGTATAATAGTAGTAGTATAAGTGGTAGTGTTAATAGTAGCGGTAGTTGTTCTTGTTGCCAATGGCTACTGACGATCTTAAGGATGGCGTTGATGGACATTCCGAAGTATCCGACGGCTCCAATGCAGGCTATCACTCCTCCAACGATCACTAAGGCCGTTCCAGCTGGAACCAGAAGTTCAGCCAGGTTCGTCTGTTGGATGTTATCCAACGTCGTCTTGTCGACCACGTTCGCTGTATCTATAGCGACGAAACAATACTTGATAACAATAACAACAATAACAATAACACCGATAACAATAACACCGATAACACTAATAACAATGATACCAATAAGAATTACACTAATTACAATTGCACCACTAACAATAACACCAACGATAATAACACCAATACCAATAACACCAATAGCACTGACACTGATAACAATAACACCAACAATAACAATAACACCAATAATATTAACAACATATCCAATGACACCAATAACAACAGTAACAATAGGAACAGTAACAATAGACAGAGTAACAGTAGCACTAATAACTATAACAACTATAACAATAACAACAACAATAATAACGTTTATGTAACAATAACAACCAAGATGATGACGGCGACGAAGATGAAGGATCACTGAAAATTGTGGCTATACTATGACGACAACGTTAAAGTCACAACCGTATTCATAGGCATAGCCATTATGCATATTCATAGTCATAGTCGCAGGCTTATACATATTCATGGTCATAGTTAAAGTCATGTTTATGTACATATTCCGAGTCAATGTCATAATTAAAATCAAAGTCATAGCCACATGCATATTTATAGTCGAGGTCAGAGTCATAGTCACAGAAAAGGCAACGGTAAGAGAGAAGAAGTAAAAGTGATAATAAAGTAGGAGTCATAGTTATAAGTAAGATCATAGTCAAAGTCATAACCATATTCATAATCATAGTCATATACTTAGTCATAATTAAAGTTTTAGTGATGTACATAATCATATCCATGAACATAATTAAAGTCGTAGTCATATACATATGCATACTCAAGGTCAGAGTCATAGTTACAGCGATAATAAGTTGAGAGTCATGGTTATAAGCATAGATCATAGTCAAAGTCATGGTCAAAGTCACATTAAGAGCAGACGACGAAGTCTTAGTCAACAGGAGGTACTGACTGAGGAAGGTGTAGATGATTCCCTGGAGTAGAAGAGGTATCATCATGTTGTGTGCGATGCCCAGAAGACATCCTCCGAGACCAGCAATCGCCAAGCCAGCCAACTGAAACCGAACACATCGTCAAGGTAATTAGCGGATAAGGTGACGGTAAGAGAGCAATGCAACGGTAAGAGAGGAAAGTAAGTGAAAGAGAAGAACTAAAAATAGGAGATGGAGGTGAAGGTGAGAGAGGAAGATAAGGATAAAAACGGAAGGTAAATGTAAGAAGGTTATATTAAGAGAGGGAGGTGAAGGTCTGAATGGATAGTAGAGGTAAGAGAGGAAAGTAAAGGTAAAAGAAGAAGGTAAAGATAAGAGAGGAAAATAAATGAAAGACAGTTAGGTAAAGGTTTGGATAGAGGAGGGTAAATGTAAGAGAGGAGGATAAAAGTCAAAGAAGAAGATGAAGGTAACGAAGTAAGGTAAAGGTAAGAAAGACAGGTAAAGACAAGAGTGGGTGGCAAATGTATGAAAGGAAGTAAAGATAAGGTAAAAGAGACAGATAAAGATAACGAAAGGCGGTGTAAAGATAAGAGATGAAGAAGAACAGTCTCTTATGCTAACTCCGAGAGGCAACTATTGGAACGAAGTATTAGCGCCTTAATTTTCTTAGCCTCGGTATATGAGGGCGGGCGGTGAATCCTCTCATTCTCCTTATGATCTTTCCACCGACAGTGTAGGCTACGATCATTATACCTGAATTGGTTAAAGGGGGCGCAGGTGTAGTAGAAATCTCGATATAAATTTCTGTCGCACTGAAGGCAAAGATAAGGCTGAAGCCAACTGGTAAAGCAAAAGCTGATGGAGGTAAAACGTTAAACTAAGGCTAAAAGCTAAAATCTAAAGGTAAAACTAAGACTCCTGTTGTCGTTCATTAACCCTCGAGTGTCTAAGGTATTTTTTGGTACACAAATGCCCAAGAGGGGGTCCGACCGGACCGCAGTGTTTTCATTGTCATGTCTAGAGAAGAGATTGGAATATCGGAATATAATTGCTTAGTGTTGTGCAATTTCGGGATTTTTCACAGGTGTTCAATCATACAGATGTAGCTTTGGCCTGTATAACCTCGAGTAGCAGTGTTTAATATAGTCCTCCTCTTCTGGGAGGGGAAACAAGGTTTCTGGGGGGAGAAAAGAATTTACATAAGATTTTTTTTCATCCATCTTGAAAAAGTTTCAGACTTTTCGTAATTTCATCTTCAAAAAAAGTTGATGACCTTTTTTAGTCCTTCGTCCCATTTTTTTTTTACTTTTCCACTGCAATTACTCTCTCAAAAAAGTTGATGACTTTTTTTAGGAATTCATCTCTCTGGGGGGGAACCATGTATCCACATGTATCTTGGGAGGGGATTTTCCTCCCCTAAAGGTCTCTACATTGTAATATTGCTGGCTTCTGGGGGAAACATCAATCCTGGGGGGGGGCATTTCCCCCCCCCCAAAGACGTCTAGATTAAACCCTGCTCGAGTAGGCAGCAGACACTACAGAAGATCAAACTCTATTACACTCAGCGTTGAATTCGCCGTCCAACGATTCCTAATAGTAATGACGTGTGTTGACCAATTTATTTCTGGGCTGGTAAACCATGTGCCAGTATGAACATCAGCCGAATATCTTGCGGTGTCCTTGGTATATGCTATGGTTGTGGGGTACAGGTGGGAGAATAATCACGCAAGATATATCACACAAAGGCAAACTGGTGGCTTTAGGATCTACTGAAACCATTTTTTACAGTTTCTTAGCCGTTTTAAAGTTATCCGTGGAAAAGCGGGTCTAGGGTCCGGTCGGACCTCCTGGGCATTCGAGGGTTAAGTACGATCCCGAAACGAAGGAGATGGGGTGACCCAAATGCGGCCACCAACTAACAGTTGTGGGCTACCTATGCTGCTGGGCGGGGTTTCTTGATACTGCTCTGTCGACCCTAGTTTATGCCATAACTACCGTCCTATATCTAATCTCTCTTTTCTCTCAAAGACTCTAGAGCGCCTAGTATCTTTGCAGCTTTTGCCATATCTTGAGCATTCTGGTCTTCTTTCTGCCAGGCAATCGAAGCTCATCACTCTACTGAAACCGCTAAAAACTATGGAAAACTGATATCTCACGTCGTTAAAGGGTTAGCGGGGCATATCCATGGGCTCATTCATCATTCGACAAATTATTGGACTCATAATTATGATCTCGCGATTTTGTAAAGTCGAAAGTCTAACGTCGTCATTTTGACAACATAGGGCTTTATCGTCAACGGCCTACGTTGTCATAATGACGACGTTAAACTTTGAACGATTGAACGCAACTGGTGAATATGTAGCTGAGAACAGCAGCAATTTTGTAATCAAAGGTGTCTTACTTCAGTCGTGGATTTAATCATGAACTTCTATATATAAAATACAATACAATGCAACATAATAGAATACAACTGTTTATATCAGTTCACGATTTAATTCTGCCTTATTTAGTGTTTAGCGACATCTAGTGCATGTCAGTTACTTTGAAGTCGATCTTACTATTCGCTAAGGTTCAAAGAGAAAGATCTCGCGGTTGAATGCGATTGGTAATATGTAAAGGTGTCTAACTGCAGTAGTAGATTGATGGCATTTTTAGTGACATCTTCTGTATTAACGTTGACTTAACCTTATTATAAGAATATAAGAAATTGTCCGGTATAACCCAGCGACTGAACGTGACTGGTTAATATGTCGCTGAGAATAGCCGCGTTTTAAAGGTGTCTAACTGCAGTCGTAGGTTTAGTGCAGCATTATTTAGTGTTTAGCCGAATGTAGGCTAACGTCCACCTTAGCCTATATTAGAAATTATCTTGATTATCTTTCTTTATGTGCAGTAGGAACTTTCTAATTCAAACAGAGACCAGTTCAATTGCTTACTTTTATAGTTGCTAACTAATTGGAAGTTTGTTGTAATTGCTCGCGGCGTATGAGCTATAGTCTTACGAGCGAAAGGCAATATGAGAGATGGTCCCCAATGGGCCATGAGTGACAGCCCCATCAGCGATAATCCGTTAACCGACAGAGTTAGATCAACACGGCTAATGCTATCAGGCTTCATCGCCATCGTTGCATGGGCTATCGCTTGATGCATTGTGCATTTGACACCGGCACGATAGAAGTAACTATAATAATAACAGTAGTAATAATAATAAAGTAGTAGTATTAGTAGTAGCAGTAATGGTAATAGTAGTAAAAGAAGATGAGGGAGAAGAAAAAGAAGAAGTAGCAGTACTAGTAGTAGTAGCAATAGTAGTAGTAGTAGTAGTAGTAGTAGTAGTAGTAGTAGTAGTAGTAGTAGTAGTAGTAGTAGTAGTAGTAGTAGTAGTAGTAGTAGTAGTAGCAGTAGCAGTAGCAGTAGCAGTAGCAGTAGCAGTAGCAGTAGCAGTAGCAGTAGCAGTAGCAGTAGTAGTAGTAGTAGTAGTAGTAGTAGTAGTAGTAGTAGTAGTAGTAGTAGTAGTAGTAGTAGCAGTAGCAGTAGCAGTAGCAGTAGCAGTAGCAGTAGCAGTAGCAGTAGCAGTAGCAGTAGCAGTAGCACTAGTAGTAGTAGCACTAGTAGTAGTAGAAGTAGTGGTAATAGTCGCAATGATAATGAAAATATTATTATTATTATTATCATAATTATTGTTTGATAGAAATCGACAGTATACATTGTTCTTCCCGTCTCTTACCACAATCGCTGTGTTGAGTAGACAAAGGGCGATTTTGAAGACCATTGCGCACAGACAGCAGGCGCCCATTTTCCCGCCAAATCTTCAACTTCTGTAGCGCTATATATACTCAGTCCTTCGAATCCCTTCACAGTCCAGGTAGACTTCGACTATCCAAGAACAAATGAGCTCGCAATAAGGTTGCCAGTTACTCGCAATGTTGCCGTTGTAAACCGGTGACTATGAGCAACAAGGAGAGGGTAATAAAGGCAGCGGCCTTTGGTCTGCCTTCATTAGAATTTATTGTTGCAATATTGTATTTGAGTGGGTGGTGCTCGTCTGTATGCCTGCCTGCATGTCTGTCTGCCTGTCTATCTTTCTGCTTGTGTTTCTGCTTGTCCATCTGTCTGTCCCTATGTCTGTCTGTCTTCTTTGTCTATATGTCTGTCTATATGTCTGTCTATCTGTCTATCTTCCTGCCTGCCAGTATGAACATCAGCTGAATATCTTGCGGTGTCCTTGGTATATGTTTTTCTATCTGTCTGTGTGGCAATCTGTCTGGCAATCTGTCTGTCTGTCTGTCTGTCTGTCTTTGTGTCTGTAGGCCTATATTAGTCACCATCGTTGTTGGTAGTGATATATGGAGCGCCAAAACAGATGACTCTATCAGGAAGTGTATAGGCCTAAGCATTTGCACAATAAAAAAGACCACAACAAACAGGGCAAAGGTCAATCCAGAAACACAATCAGAGATCGATCGATCGATCTGCTCACCTTCCCTGTCTCATTTATTCATCCGTCGATCTATCCATCTATCCGTGTACCCATTTATGCATGCATCCATCCATCTATCCATCCATCCATCCATCCATCCAACCATCCAACCATCTATCCATCCATCCAACCATCCAACCATCCATCCATCCATTTATGCATCCACCTATCCATCCATCCAACCATCCATCCATCCATTTATGCACCCACCTATCCATCCATCCATCCATCCATCCATCCATCCATCCATCCATCCATATATCCATCCACTCATCCGGTCATCTTAACTTCAAGATGGCTACCACAGTCAGCTTTTCTCTTCTATGTAAGTAATTGCAAGTAGTTTTATCACAATCCTTACCCCTAAATATGTATGTTTAGACACCAAGATCACGATTCTAAGTGAACTAGTAGCTGAGATATTGAAAAATCTCATTTTTCTGTCGGCCATTTTGGAAAATGGCTGCCATTGAGGCCAGGAGGCAAATCTGCGATGGCCCTACAGCTAAAAAATTCCCTTAGAACATGTTCATACTATGTACAAAATTTCATGCTTCTGTCAGTTAATGAGCAATTCTTTCATATTATGCATCAGGCTGCCCTACTATAGCAGACTTTAATATCCACGTCTAACTATGGAATGCGATTAGTAAATATGTAGCCGAAGAGTGATATCGTGTTAAAGGTGTTTAATTCAGCCGTAGATTTAATGCTGTATTATTTTGTATTTAGCGTTTAGCGACATCTTGTGGGTTAATCGTAATCTCCAAACTTCTAAAGCGCCACTCGAAGACCAAGCGCAGGGCACCAGCCTATTCACGAGCGCTGCGTCAAATCAGAGGGGGTTTCCAAAGAGTAGTCCAGGTCCGCTTTCCATGGGGGCAGGTCGAGAGGAACAGAGCAGCTGATAAAGGCGGGTGTCTTTTAGGGCGAGAAGAATTGGAAGGCGGAGGATCGGATGAGTCTGGGTAGGAGTTCTTGAAACGGTGACACTTCAGTTTTGAGTGGAAAGCTCGAGGGGCGACAGAGAGAGGAGCCTGATGGAGGACGGGTTGCAATGATGATGGAAGAACCAAGAATCTGCGGAACTCAGGAGGTGAGATCGATCCAGAGGCGTGGTACTGTGTTGGATATGGCACTGTTGGAGAACTTGAGATTAGTGGTGACTGGGGGTCGAGAAAGACTGAGATAGGACGATGATCGGGTGGAGCGGGTTGCCTGGATGGTGAAGAGATCGCGGAGATACTAGAGTTGGGAATATTGTATGGAGTTGTTGGTTAGAGACAGGGCTGTAGTCAAGGGTATACGCGGGTATACAGCGTATACTCATCTCTAGAGACCGTATACTCACCTCACAAAATATTTATATTTATTTATATTAAAATACTGTAGCGTATACTCACAAAATACTGTCGGGTATACTCACCTCTAATTTGTTTCGGAAAACTAACCGGAAGCGTATACTCACCTCAAATTTTACCACTACAGCTCTGGTTAGAGACAAGACTTTCAAATGGATTCGCTTTGGAATTTGTAACCAATGAAGTGTTTTGAGGATGGAAGTGATATGATGATGTTTGGCCGTTCTAGTGACAGCTCTGACTAGTGAGTTAGCGTCGACCTCACACCTACGTATATGAAATAAGCAGTGATTGAACGCAATTGGCAAATATGAAGCTGAGAATAACAGCGTTTTAAAGGTGTCTAACTGCAGTCGTGTATTTAATGATGCGTTATTTAGTGTTTGGCGACATCTTACCATACGTGAGAAACATCTGTCAGCAATCAGGCGAAGTTTATTATTCCATAGTTTAACGTCGTCCTATGACATCAAAGGCCGTTGACGACAATTTAGATCATAAACAGTGCAGCAAAATGATGTTATATCATTTGTAAGACACCATTTAAAGGTGTCAACACTGAACTTTACAATGTCATTAGCGTTCATTGTGTAACAACATAAGTCATAAGATAATGCAGTTAATAATGTCTATTATACACGAACTGTGATAAGACATTCTAAACAGTATTTTGCACGAATTATCATAAAACATGAATTTTTGATGAACATTCTCAACCTATCTGTGACCTCGGCCGAGAGAAGGGACCACTTGTCGCTTTCTAGATTAGCCGGAAAACGCGTTTTTACGCTAAACGATTATATTGAGTTTTGCATCTAATTAATCAATCTATAGCTCGGACTCACTGTACTGCAACGAATCTTATGCTACTTGATGCGTTAAGGCTAAATTTAGGCATTAATGCATTGGGTAGAGACACATTAAAAATTTTTATGCGATTTCCCGCCAAATGATATTTTATATTTTTGTGAAAAAGTGCATAAATTATGGGCCAAACGCTCTGAAATTTTTTCATCATTTTACCAAAGGTGTAAGCTTGTGGAAACTGCTAATAAGTCCATTTGCGACAAGTGGTCCCTTCTCTCGGCCGAGGTCACATCTATCTATCTATCTATCTATCTATCTATCTATCTATCTATCTATCTATCTATCTATCTATCTATCTATCTATCTATCTATCTATCTATCTATCTATCTATCTATCTATCCATCCATCCATCCATCCATCCATCCATCCATCCATCCATCCATCCATCCATCCATCCATCCATCCATCCATCCATCCATCCATCCATCCATCCATCCATCCATACATCCATCCATCCATCCATCCATCCATCCATCCATCCATCTATCTATCTATCTATCTAAAACATTTATATAGCGCCCCTTCAAGGAATCTATTCAGAGGCACTCCCGACTCAGGCCCAGTCAAAAAGAAATGTCTTAAGGAGACTGTAAAAGGAACCAGAGAAATCTCTAGGAAGGGAGCGAATCTTAAGAGGTAGATCGTTTCAAACGGCAGGACCAACCACTGAGAATGCCCTACGCTGTGCTATGGCGGTACGAGCGTAAGGAACAAAGTCTCCCCGGGATGCTGAACGCAGGGTTCTGCGCCCCGCACAAGCAGAGGTAAGAGTAAAGAACTCAAGAAGGTAAGCCGGTGCCCGGCCTAATACACATTGCCAGGCCATTGAGGAGACCCTGTAAAGGATGCGCTGCTGGACTGGGAGCCAGTGAAGGACATCTCTCATGTATTCGGAAACACGGTCATATCTGGAGATACCCCCAATCAAGCGTGCAGCCGTCCGCAAACCCCTCTCCAGACAAGAAAGATGGACCTGACGGAGTCCAACAAAGAGAGAAGAGCAGTAATCCAAGCGATTTACAACAAATGCGTGAACCAAGGTGGAGGCTGCAGAAAAAGAAAGAGAGCGGGAATCGACTCGGAGCTGAGTTGGTAATAGCAAGCACGCGTCAGCCCATGGATATGCTCAGTAAAAGAAAGTTCCTGGTCCAAAATAACACCAAGGTCACGAACAGAAGAGGAAAAGTGAAGGATGAGAATTCAGTGGCAACGGAGACCAGGTCAATCTTGGCCAACTGTTGGCGAGTGCCAAACCAAATATATTGCGTCTTCAAGGGGTTGAGACGCAACCGATTTGGAATCATCCAATCATTAAGGGTGCTAGTAGCGCTAGACATGAGCCGAACAGCTGCAGCTGCCTCAGTTGCGGAACAACGGGTGTAGGATTGGACGTAATCCGCACAGCAGTGACGCATGCACAATGCACATGGTATTCTTAATCTATTGATATGAGTTAGAAAAAAAATTTTCATTGCAAGTTTAAAGGACAAGTAATTTTGTTACTCATGAGATCTTTATTCTATACTTCTGTATTTTCAATGAAGCGAATGACCTGGATAAGTCAATATGTAGAATGAACGAGATTGGTCAATATGTAAACAAGAGTAATAGCGTTTTAAAGGTGTCTAACTGCAATCTTGGATTTAAAACTAAGACTTCTGAATCCTGATGTCGTCCATTAAGTACGTCCCCAAAAAGGGAGGATAGGGTGACCCGAATGCGGCCACCCTGTTGGTCGATGTGGTCTGGCTCTGCTACAGGGCGGGGTTCCTTGCTACGTCCAGCAAATGCACTATTAATAGATCAAAACTCAACTTCTACTCCATCCATCTCCATGCCCATGACCGCATAATCCCCCGATGGTCAAGTCCTGCAGCAACTACTACCACCAACCCACCTACCAAACAACGTCCCATGACCCTGACCGCAAAATCTTCAGGGTCACCGACTACTATCTCCTACCAAACCGATCAAATACTCCTACCGTTCTCGTGCCACGTGACCGCATAATCCCCCAGCCGACAGCCTGATGCGCAAACATTTATTGCTAGGATTCTATATGGCCCTATGGGCCTACTTTTAAATGTGTTTATTAGATGTCTGTGGGAGAGGGAGAGACAGGGAGAGAGATTGAGAGAGAAAGAGAGAGAGAAAGGGAGAAGGAGAGAGTCAGGGAGAGAGATTGAGAGAGAGAAAGGGAGAGGGAGAGAGACAGGGATAGAGATTGAGAGAGAAAGAGAGAGAGAGAAAGGAAGAGGGAGAGAGACAGGGAGAGATTGAGAGAGAGAGATAAAGGGAGAGGGAGAGAGTCAGGGAGAGAGATTGAGAAAGAGAGAGAGAAAGGGTGAGGGAGAGAGTCAGGGAGGGAGAGAGACAGGGAGAGAGAAAGAGAAAGAGAGCTGCGTTGGAGGTACAGCATTTGATTACCTTAGCCAATAATTATTTTTATTTAGGGCCTATAATATAATGTAAAATTAGCAAATATTATTTGCTCATTTTGCACACACACACACACACACACACACACACACACACACACACACACACACACACACACACACACACACACACACACACACACACACACACACACACACACACACACACACACACACACACACACACACACACACACACACACACACACACACACACACACACACACACACACACACACACACACACACACACACACACACACGCACACACACACACACGCACACACACACACACTGAGTGTCATGTGCTAGATAGATAGATACTTAGATAGATGGATGGACGGACGGACGGACGGACGGACGGACGGACGAACGGACGGACAGATAGACAGATAGACAGATGGACAGATGGACAGATGGACAGATGGACAGATGGACAGATGGACAGATGGACAGATGGACAGATGGACAGATAGACAGATAGACAGACAGACAGACAGACAGACAGACAGACAGACAGACAGACAGACAGACAGACAGACAGACAGACAGACAGACAGACAGACAGACAGACAGACAGACAGACAGACAGACAGACAGACAGATAGATAGATAGATAGATAGATAGATAGATAGATGGATAGATGGATGGATAGATGGATGGATGGATAGACAGAAAAAGATAGACGTAACGCAAGTAGTATAATATGTTTTTTTACTAGTTCGTCTAGTATATAACTATCCGAGGAGAGAGGTAACTAGCCCTCTCTTAGGTGAAATGATAGAAGTGAGATACGACAACGGTATTAAAGATTTAAATTGTATTAATGATTCAAACCATGTGACAATGAATTTACGTTAATTCCATGACAGAAAACTGAATGTTAAACTTACACTGAAAATGTAATGAACTCTTTACTTCACCAGTCACGACATGATCCAGAGGTTTCATCAGAACTCGTCGTGAACTCTCTAAAATCTCTGAATGCTAATTCTTCCTTGCGGGCTGTATTAAAAACCCTTCCTTGGAAGTCTAACCACGCTACGCTTCTCCGTGGCAACTCTTGATTGGTTGGGGCAATGATAGTCATCTGTCAGCTCTTATATTTAACCAATGGAAAGGGAAACTCTTATCAATTACGTCATTGACTACGACAAATATCTCACAGACCATAAAATTATATTAACCCATAATTATATTATATTGGACTGCCCACCTGTAATCCCTTAGAATTATAGTGTGCCCAAGTGGGAGTGACTAAATATCGTCATCATAGTAGGAAGGCAAACAAACAGACAGCTTATGGTGGAAAGGCAGAGACAGACGGAGGTAGACTGCAAGAGGGGAAGGAAGACAAACGGGCAGACACACAAACATAGAGGAAAATAAATGGACAAATAGACAGACAAACATACAGACAAACAGACAGATAAACAGACAAACACGTAGACAAATAGACAGACAGACAAACAAACAGACAGACCAACAGACAGACCAACAGGCAGACAAACAGACACATCGCCAAATAAATTTATCGCCTAAGTGACGTTAGTCTATATTTCTATTAATTGATAAAATTCTTGGTTTGTTTAAAAAAATTATTTAAAGTTTATCTTACATCCGTATAAATAAAAAACAGTTCAGTGTATATTCTGAGTGGCATCAGATCACAGATGTAGCGAAATTACGAAATTACGAAATGTAACTATATTACGAAATTACGAAATTCCGAAATATCAGTGTAACTATGTTACGATGACGATTGTACGAAATTGCAGTGTAACCATGTAACAAAATTACGAAATTACAATATAATTACATCTCGATTATGATAAGGTTCACAGGAGTGAATATATATTCAATCTTTCTTCTAAGATTAAAATAATAAAAATTAGATCTAATGAAATCTTCAGCAAGTTTTAAAAAGTGTAACTCAGAGACTTTCAAGAGCAACTGGCAGATCATTAGTTCTCTGGCTACACTCGTTCGACGCTCGCTTCATTTCCATGGCGACGATATCCTTGGCGACGGTATCCACGGCGACGATATCCATGGCAACGGTATCCATGGCAACGGCATCCATGAGGACCGAGGTTTCTACACCGGGCTAACGGAACTCTTGTTTTCGCTGAGGATGATTCCAGCCATTGCGGCAATGGCAGACTGTGAAAACAGAACGGCAGGTCAAGGGTTAAGGTCAAGGGTTAAGATCAAGGGTTAAGATCAAGGGTGAAGGAAACGAGCTATGGCCAGGGTTGTGGTCGAGTCAACGTCAGTGGTTGAGGTCAAGGTTGAAATCAAGGATAAATAATGAAGGTTAATTTCAAGTGTTGAGGTCAAAAGGTTAAGATGAAGCGTAGAAGGTCACAGGCGAAGGTCGCAAGTGAAAGTAAGTGGTACTTGTGCATTTGCCTCATGGTTTAGTTTGATTAGACGGACCAAATTAAATCGAGTTAGATTAGATTAAATCAGACATAGCGTTACAGCACTCTAGAAATTGTTCGTGTTATTATAACACATGAGAAAGGATTAGGTAAATTTAATCATGCATATTATATCATATGAGAAAGTTTCAGGGGCGCCCGCAGGCGGACGCACTGGACGCACGTGCGTCCACCCACGAAATCAAATCTACACAAGGAATAGGCATTGCATCGATATTTTTAAAATTTTACTGTGTTAACTTTGATTTACCATACAGTATGTATAATATCACATGATATCATATGCAAATGTTATACTGTACTTTTATAAGTCACTCCGAGTCATTTTCAGTGTATGACTACGAGCAGCGAGAAGGAGGGGTGTGCTTCAAATTTTCTGGGGTGTGCGTCCAATTTTTGTAAGCCTGCGGGCGCCTCTGGAAAGTTTAGATAAGATCGGATCGCATCGCATTAGATCATAGACAGTTAATTTTTCGATCATAGGGAGTTAATTTTTCGATCATAGGGAGTTAATTTTTCGATCATAGGGAGTTAATTTTTCGATCATAGAGAGTTAATTTTTCGATCATACAGAGTTAATTTTTCGATCATACAGAGTTAATTTTTCGATCATACAGAGTTAATTTTTCGATCATACAGAGTTCAGTATGATAATGATATGATATTAACAGAGTTAATTTTTCGATCATACAGAGTTAATTTTTCGATCATACAGAGTTAATTTTTCGATCATAGGGAGTTAATTTTTCTATCATAGGGAGTTAATTTTTCGATCATAGAGAGTTAGTTTTTCGATCATAGGAAGTTAATTTTTCTATCATAGAGAGTTAATTTTCGATCATACAGAGTTAATTTTTCGATCATACAGAGTTAATTTTTCGATCATACAGAGTTCAGTATGATAATGATATGATATTAACAGAGTTAATTTTTCGATCATACAGAGTTAATTTTTCGATCATACAGAGTTAATTTTTCGATCATAGAGAGCTAATTTTTCGATCATAGAGAGTTAATTTTTCGATCATACAGAGTTAATTTTTCGATCATAGAGAGTTAATTTTTCGATCATAGAGAGTTAATTTTTCGATCATAGAGAGTTAATTTTTCGATCATACAGAGTTAATTTTTCGATCATACAGAGTCAATTTTTCGATCATAGGGAGTTAATTTTTCTATCATAGGGAGTTAATTTTTCGATCATACAGAATTAATTTTTCGATCATACAGAGTTAATTTTTCGATCATACAGAGTTAATTTTTCGATCATACAGAGTTCAGTATGATAATGATATGATATTAACAGAGTTAATTTTTCGATCATACAGAGTTAATTTTTCGATCATACAGAGTTAATTTTTCGATCATAGAGAGCTAATTTTTCGATCATAGAGAGTTAATTTTTCGATCATACAGAGTTAATTTTTCGATCATAGAGAGTTAATTTTTCGATCATAGAGAGTTAATTTTTCGATCATAGAGAGTTAATTTTTCGATCATACAGAGTTAATTTTTCGATCATACAGAGTTAATTTTCCCAAAGCAGTTCACCTGTCCAATGATGATTAAGCTGCAGATGACAATGGCTCCAGGTGTCGTAAGAATGCTGTACACTTTGTTCCAGCAACCCTACAAAGAAAGCGACTAATGAGCCTTTCTGAAGAGTCGCTATATAAATCTACGCTTACATTATAGATAACCGTTACAGAGCACAAGAGAAAGCATTAGCTCTTCTCCTCTTTCATTACTGTTAAGACGATCTCCAAATTGAGACGAACCCCGCAATGTAATTCTAACTGAAATTTTAATTAGTAATTCTATTGCGGCGGTGTCTAATGCACAAGGCATCAACCGATGGCACATCATAACCAAGCCGTAGAGCTTGAAGAGGTGCCTCTTTACCAGGTAAATATGCAGAAGGTCAGTCCGTAAGAGAGGCAGGCTATGGTGGATAAGCAATTAGAACGAGGTAAATTTTAAGTTGAGAACGAAATTACACAAGCGACTGAGCAGTGCGAACAGACACAGGGAGAGAGTTCCAAACAGAAGGTCCAGCAACAGAAAAAGTTCGTTCACCAAGAGCAGTTCTTGATTTATATGACCAGACGAAGATAATTATCGGATGACCTCCTTTAACATTATTATTATTATTATTATTATTATTATTATTATTATTATTATTATTATTATTATTATTATTATTATTATTATTATTATTATTATTATTATTATTATTATTATTATTATTACATTTATTATAATTATAATTATAATTATTATAATTATAATCATAATTATTATTATTATTATTATTATTTTTTATATTATTATTCATTTATTAAGCGCCACTATCTAATGACCAAGCATCGATCGATGACGCGGAGCAATTGTGAATGAAGGATTTGCTCAAAGTCCCTACAGAGTAATCATCTCTGAGGAGTAGGACTGAACCCGTAACAAAGATCGTGTTAGAAGGCGATCGCTTTACCAATCGGCTACCGTATCCTATAATACTAATCATCCATGAAGACCCTTACCGTGTTCCAGTTGGAGGAGTTGTCGCGGGGATGTACGGCGCAGTAGTCATCGACAAAACGGAAGGAAGGATAGCTCCCGTTCGTCTGACAGCAGGACAAAGGTGTCTGAAGCTCAACCGATTCCGATTTGCCATTGACCTTGATCGTGTCGTTCATCGGGTATGGGTGGTCGGTGTAGTAGAAATCCTCGTAGCCATCCAGGCCACAACAGTCCAACTAAAAGGTACATTGATGGAGTGATTGATTGATTGACTGATTGATTGATTGATTGATTGATTGATTGGTAAAATGATTGATTGATTGATTGACTGATTGAATTAGTTGATTAGTTGATTTTAGTAATATATTAATTAACTGTTGGATTCGATTTCTTGACCGATTGATTGAACCATCGACGGATAGATTGATTGATTGATACATTCTTTCGTTAATTTAATGATTGATTGACTGAAGAATATATTGATTGCTTGATAAATCGACTTACTGTTACATTAGATTCATTGACCGATTGATTGACTTAGTGAATGACAGATTGATTGACCAATTAATTCTATGGTTAATTAAATAATTGATTGATTAATAAATTGATTAACTGATGGATTGAGAGCTTTCAATTAAGATATTCATTGATTCATTGTTTAGTTCGTTAATTGATTAATTGATTGATTAGCATTTATCGTCGACAATTACTAGACAACGATGCTTCTTACACATTAGTTAGAATCATCAAATGATCGTCATGTCTTGATCAAAGGATCATCTTACCTCGATCATGACGACGTTCCAGAGCATTGAGTAGATATTGGCTTCGTAGATATTGATGTAGTTCTTCACAAGAGTAGTGTTGGCGGCGGATCGAATATGAGTGTTGAACTGCATTGAAAGAACACTTAATTAATTAACAGATCAATAAATCAATTATGTAATCAATCGATAGATCAATCAATCAATCAATCATCAATCAATGTTCCAATCATCAATGTGTCTATAAACAAGTCAAAATTCAATCAGTCAATATAACAGTCAGTTAATTAGTCAATCAATTATTCAATCAATCATTCAATTTATCAATTATCGTTAAATCAATCAGTTCATCAATGACTCTGTCAGCCAATCAATCAATAATACAATCAATAAATCAGTCGGTCAGTCAATCAATCAATCACACTGTCAGTCTATGAACCAATTAATCAATTAATCATCAGTCATTCATTCAATCAATCTATCTATCAATCAATCATCCATTCAATCGATTGAAGCTGGCATTCGTCCATTCGTTCATTCATTCATTCATTCATTCATTCAATCGTTCTTTCATTCGTTCATTCATTCATTCATTCATTCATTCATTCATTCAATCATTCATTCATCCATCCATCTCTTACTGACCGTTCCACTGAAGAACAATGCGATGCCAATGGATTCGATAACAACGAGAGCCGTAATCATGATCGTGTACTGAAAAAACGAAAGCAACGACTACAGATGATGATGCGCAGGGGCGGCGCTACACCAGGGCGCGCCAGGGCAAATGCCCTGGTAAAAAAGCCTTTGCCCTGGTCGATGCCCTGCCAGAATTTTTGCCCTGTCCAGAATTTGTTCTGGCATATCTGTTATGTCCTGAGACATAAATTCACTTAATTCTCTTAAATGTTAAAATTTGCTTTACAAATGTCAAAAAACGTTCAGCTTCGATCCGGGGGGCTATGACCATCTGACCTCCTGACTATAGACAAATATAATAGTGCTGGGGGCGATTTATGGCAAGCGCGGCAGCGCGATCATATTATGGTCACCATTTAAGCTAGCGCTTCTGCGCTGTCCATAAATTGCCCTCTGCACTGGTTACTTGTATGACTACCCTGGCTATGGCCTGGTTAAAATAAATGTCTGGCGCCGCCACTGATGATGCGATGATGACATGGACCATGACAGCGACTACTCATTCAGTAACAGACGACCTTGTAACCTCTGACCTGACCTTCTTTCTCTGCCTTTGTTTCAGCAGCCACTGGAGACCATTATTTTATATTCGACCGTGGTCTCCAGCTGTTCAGTCCGGACCAGGTCTGAGCAGTTTAAATGTGGAGGCGCTATATAAGTGCGCAATCACGATTACGCTAACGACGATGGTGATGATGACGACAGCGACGATGATGACAACAACTATAACGATGATCATGACGATGACAGCGCTGATGATGACGAAGACAGTAACGATGATGATGGTGATTGTGTTAGTATTAGTAGCTGTAGTTGTTATGGTAGTACTATAGTAGTTGTAGTTGTAGTTGTAGTGGTCATGGTGGTGGTGGTGGTGGTGGTGGTGGTGGTGGTGGTGGTGGTGGTGGTGGTGTGGTGGTGGTGGTGGTGGTGGTGGTGGTGGTGGTGGTGGTGGTGGTGAACGCGGTGGTGGTGAACGCGGTGGTGGTGGTGGTGAACGCGGTGGTGGTGGTGGTGGTGGTGGTGGTGGTGAACTCGGTGGTGGTGGTGGTGGTGGTGGTGAACGCGGTGGTGGTGTGGAGGTGGTGAACGCGGTGGTGGTAGTGGTATTAGTAGAAACAGCGGAAGTAGTAGCAGCAGAAGTAGCAGAAGTGACAGCAGTAATATAAGTGGTAGTGTTATTAGTAGCGGTGATGGTAGTTATTCTTGTTGCTAGTGGCTACTGACGATCTTAAGGATGATGTTGATGGACATTCCAAAGTATCCGACGGCTCCAACGCAGGCTATCACTCCTCCGACGATCACTAAGGCCGTTCCAGCCGGAACCAGAAGGTCAGCCAGGTTCGTCTGTTGGATGTTATTCAACGTTGTATGGTCCACCACGTTCGCATAATCTATAGCGACGAAAAACACTTGATAACAATAGCAGCAATAACAATAACAACAATAGCATTAATATCAATGACATCAAAAACAATTACACCAATAACAATGATACAACAAATAATTACACCAATAACAATAGCACCAGTATCAATGACACCAATAGCAATACCACCGACTATTACAATAACATCAATAACAACAGTAACAATAGCACCAGTAGCAAAAACATCAATAACGATTAAAAACAATGACAATAATAACAATATCAATAACCACAAAAACAATAACAATAATAAACAATAACAATAATAAACAATAACAATAATAACAATGACGATAATAATTATTTTAATAATAATCAAAATAACGATTGTGACAGAGGTACATTTCCGGTTGGTCGAGAAATCTGGGCCGAGGCCTGATTTCTCGGAGAGGAAATTTTAAACTCCTAACATAATTGTTTGTTCCTGCAGAGGGATTATTTGTACCAGGAATAGCAAAATTATGACAATAAAAATGATATAAGAAAAAATTATACCATATAGCAAACACAATAATAATATCAATAATAATAACAGTTATGATAATAATAATAATAATAATAATAATAATAATAATAATAATAATAATAATAATAATAATAATAATAATAATAATAATAATAATAATAATAATAATAATAATAATAATAAAAATAATAATAATAATAATAATAATAATAATAATAATAATAATAATAATAATAATAATAATATCATTGGACGCCTCTCTGGTCGACGCTTACCACCAAGCAAGATTCAAAGCAACCTCAGCACCACACGCCAGCGACTGGCTGTTCGCACTACCGATGTCATCATGCGGGCTGCGATTGGATGACGAGGCGGTAAGAATTGAAGTAGGCCTCAGACTGGGGACGAATATATGCGAACCGCACTCATGTCCCTGTGGAGCAATGGTGACGGCGGACGGGTCACACGGGATGTCGTGCAACCTAGAACCTGGCAGAATCGCCAGACATGCGGCTTTGAATGATTTGATAAGCCGAGGCCTATCTCGAGCGGGCGTCCCTAATATCAAGGAACCACCTGGGCTGTCGAGGACGGACGGGAGACGACCGGACGGACTTACGCTGATACCATGGCGCAGAGGCCGAAGTCTTGTATGGGACGTCACCGTAACTGACACTGTGGCGCCCTCTTACCTACATGCAACGTCCGCGACATCAGGAGCAGCAGCGGAACTAGCGGCCACGAGAAAGAACAACAAGTACAGCCAGATCCGCGCAGACCACTTTTTTGTCCCTCTGGCTTTCGAGACCTTAGGCCCTATCAATGACGACGGAATGGCCCTTATAAAAGACTTGGGGAGATACTTAGCTGTAACCACCGGAGACCCTAGGGAGACTTGTTATCTACTCCAGCGGTTGTCAATCACCATACAACGCTTCAATGCTGTTGCCTTCATAGGAACTTTCATGCGGCCAGAACTTGTCGAGTGATGTTTTGTTTGTTTGATAAACAAATGTAAAAAAAATAAAATAATAATAATAATAATAATAATAATAATAATAATAATAATAATAATAATAATAATAATAATAATAATAATAATAATGCATATCATCAAAAACAATAATAATAATTAATAACAATCCTACAACAATGACAACAACAACGATGACGACGACTACGACGACGAAGACTTAGTGATGTACATATTCATAGTCAAGGTCAGAGTCATAGTTACAGTGATAATAAGGTGATAGTCAAAGTTATAAGTAAGATCATAGTCAAAGTCATAGTCAAAGTCACATTAAGAGCAGACGACGGAGTCTTAGTCATCAGAAGGTACTGACTGAGGAAGGTGTAGATGATTCCCTGGAGCATAAGAGGTATCATCATGTTGGACGCGATGCCCAGAAGACATCCTCCGAGACCAGCAATCGCCAGACCAGCCAACTGAAACCGAACACATCGTCAAGGTAATTAACAGGTAAGGTGACGGTAAGAGAGCAAGGTAACGGTAAGAGAGGAAAGTAAGTGTAAGAGAGAAGGTAAGTGAAAGAGAAGAAGGTAAAATAGGAGATGGAGGTCAAGGTGAGAGAGGAAGATAAAGATAATCGCGGAAGCTAAATGTAAGAGAAGAAGGTAACAGTACGAGAGGAAGATAAAGGTAAAAGAGGAAGATAGAGATAACGAAGGAAAGTAAAGGTAAGAGAGGAAGGTAAAAATAAGAGAACAAGGTATAGATAAGAGAGTAAGAATAGCAGTCCCTTGTGCTAACTCCAAGAGGCAACTATGGGTATGAAGTGTAAGCGACTTTATTTTTCTAAGCCTCGGCATACGATCGCAAGAGGCCAATCCTCTCTTTCGCCGTCTGACAGTGTACGGTCGGTGTACTCATTGTAGCTGAGTTGACTAGAGGCACAGGTGGAGCAGAAATCTCAAAATAAAAATTTCGCTCGCATTGAGGCCAACTGGTAAAGCTAAATCTGATGAAGGTAAAACTAAGACTCCTGATGTCGTCCATTAACTACATCCCCAAAAAGAGGCAGAGAGACGGGTCACCCAAATGTGTCCACTCTGTTGATCGCTATAGGCTAACCGTGTTACAGAACGGGTTACCATGATACTGCCACGTCCAACAAAGAGACTATAAATATATCCAGCGCATTGTAAACTATCTGTTCCAAAGTTTAAACTTCAACTTGCATCCTTATGTTGACAGCGATTGGTTTATATATAGCAGTGAATGGTAGCGTTTAAACGGTGTCTAACTGCAGTCGTGGATTTTTATGTAGCATAGAATTTGTATATAACTATAACGTAGTATTTAGTGCTTAGCAACATCTTGTGGATGTCAGTTACGTTGAAGTCGACCTTACACTTCACTTATTATGACGAGACAGATCTCGTGATTATTTATTTATTAACCATCAGTTTAACGACATCTTATGGCAACAAAGACGTTATTTAGCAGGTATAGCTGCACACCATTAATTTACAAGAATTTTAGTTTGACATACATACCCGTATTTCTGCATTTATATGTGCATATACATGCATACACACGTTTATGTATATCTAATAGATATGCCTGCGTATAATAGTGCCAGCAGAACAAGTCGCATATACATATATGAATATGTGGTGTATACATCAACGTATAATATTTACAGCAATTTATTACTTTCAGAGAGTGTCACGCTCCCTACTGTTCCCGTCCTTCTAACTAAATTTCTCCCACATCCTTAAACTAGCGCGTGCTTCCGCCTCTGTACAACTTGAACACGAGTTTTGTTTATATTTACACAATCTGGTCAACGTATGCCATACGAACATAAGAACGTTCTAATGTAGTAAGCGAATGAGTGTCCTAGCGCTATATTGAATCATTGAGCGAACATAGTAGCCTGTAACAGGGCCGTTTTATCCACTAGGCACAGTAGGCACTGTGCCTAGGGCCTACGAAGCTTTCAGGGGCCTACGAAAGTCTGAAAATCTGAAAATGAGATATTAAATGATTAACCGGGGAAATGAAAAAAGGAAAGTGCGAACATCAGCAAGTTCAAATTTAATAACTTTGTACTGAAACAGTTTAAATTAAGCTGTGCTAGCCTACGTAGGCTCCTTGCATTAGCAAAATCACATTAAATTTATAAGTTATAACGTCTTCAAATGTCATTGCCCGCATTAAGTCTTTTCAATTGAAAGCAGTGCAGTTAGCTTTAATCCAGAGTTGACAGCTTACTTGGGGTCGTAATCGTAATATCCAAACTTCTAAGGCGCCACTCGAAGGCCAAGCGCAGGGCACCAGCCTATTCACGAGCGCTACGTCAAAGCAGAGGGGGTTTCCAGAGAGTAGTCCAAGAGGTCCGAGTCCGGTTTCCAGAGGGCCAGATCAAGCGAGGAGACAGAGCAGCTGTCAAGGCGGGTGTCGTTTAGGGCGAGAAGAATTGGAAGGCGAAGGGTAAGATGAATCAGGGTAGGAGTGTTTCAAAAGGTGAGACTTCAATTTTGAGTTGAACGCCCGATGGTGATAGATAGAGGAACGTGAGGAGGAGGATGGAGAACAGGTTGCAATTATGATGGAGGAACTGAGAATCTGCGGAATTCAGGGGTGATCGTTCCAGAGGCGTGGTGCGGTCACTGCGGTGTTGGATATGGCTCGGTTGGAGAACTTGAGATGAAAAGTGACTGGGGGTCGGGAAGGACTGAGATAGGAGGATCGGGTGAAGCGGGTTGCCTGGATGGTGAAGAGATCACGGAGGTACTTGGGCTGGGAATATTTCGGGGACTTGTAGGTTGGTGATAGGACTTTGAAGTGGATTCGTTCCGGGATTTTTAACCAGTGGAGTGATTTGAGGATGGGAGTGATATGGTGATGTCTGGGCGTTCTAGTGACAGCTCTGGCTAGTGAGTTTTGGATGTTGAAGACGCTTGATAGGATCAAAAGTGACACCAAAATTGCTGACGGGGGGAGTCTAAGGTGAATGTAAGAGACGATGAGTTAGTCGATAGGTGTATGGAAGGGCATACGAATGCAAGAGTGCCTAGGGCCTACGACGACCTTAAAACGGCCCTGGCCTGTAATAGTAAAGTGTCTTGTTGAGAATGGCGAGCGCATTTGTTTAAGCGGAGCATATTCATGGGCATATTCATCAGTCGACAGATTATCGGATTCATTGGAACTCGCGATTGAACGCGACTGGTGAATATGTAGCTGAGACATTCTCATATATGCATATACCAATCTGTGTTTTAAAGGTGTCTAACTTCAGTCGAGGTTTTAATCATGAACTTCTATATGCAATACAAAATAGAATACAACCGTAAGTAATAAATTCATGATTTAATGCTGATTTATTTAGTGTTTAGCGACATCTACTGGATGTCAGTTACGTTGAGTCCATCTTACACTTCACGCAGGACGCAATGATCTCGCGATTGAACGCGATTGATAATATGTAGCTCGGAATTGCTACGTTTTAAATGTATCTAACTGCAGTCGTGAATTTAATGCTGCAGTTTTCAGAATTCAAGGACACCTTGTGAATGTCAGTTCCATTAGCGTCGACCTTACCCTACATAGGGATGGCCCACTCATACATCTAGCGATCAAACGCATTGTTTAGTACTTAGCGACATCTAGTAGATGTCGGTTACTTTGATGTCGATATTACGCTTCAGAGGGGAGAGAATTCTACTGCTGATTGAACGCGACTGATGAATATGTAGCTAATAGTAACGCTATATAAAGGTGTCTAAATGGAATTTGGTTTCATGCACTATTGTTTAGTGGAGAGGTTCCCAACCTGGGGTGCCCGCGCCCCCAGGCAGTGCGAGATGGCATTTCAGAGGTGCAGCAATGGTGAAAGTATGTTGCTATTGTACTGTATGCTATTGTACTGTATGCATGTAGAAACTATTAATAATTTTTACATAAATGTATGTATACATGGAATCTATTAATACTGTACAATAGTAACATACTCCATTTCGTCGCACCCCTGAAATGCCACTGCATGCGGTTCAATCTGTGGTTGCAGAAAATGGAAATGTGACTTATTCATCTTCAAATGTGATATCACATTTGTAGAGGGTGCGGACATTAAAGGGAGTGTGGTTTAACAGCAGTCCTTTTATGTAATATTATTTAGCGCTTAGTTACATCTTGTGGATGTTAGTTACGTTGAAGTGGACCTTACTCTTCATGCAATACCCTCTAAAAAAATCTGGTGAGTGAACGTGATTGGTGGATGACTAAGTAGCCGAGAATAAGTACGTTTTAAAGGTGTTTAACCGGAACGGTGGGTTTACGTAGTATTGTAAAGTGTTTAGCGAAGTATTGTTCAGTGCTTGCGGATGTCAGTTACGCTTAACTCAACCTTAACCTACACAGAGTACAAAGAACAACCAGGTAGACTACAGAACCTAGCGATTGAACGCGAATGGTTGAATATGTAGCTCTGAATGACAGCGGTTTAAAGGTGTCTAATTGTTTATTATTTAGCGATTTCATTTCCGTTGACGACGACCTATCAGAAACTTCACTACAACATGTAGTGATAAAATACGATTTGTGAACATCTATAGCTGGGTATATATCTCGTTTTAAAGGTGTCTAAATTGGAACAATGCATTTATATATTAATGTTGATTGTGCTAATGACATCTTGTGACTGCTTTGACGGAAACCCGACGCTATTCGACGGAATTGCTAATCAAGCGATAGAATGCATCTAGAGCATGTTTATAGCATCAGAAGAACAGGCATTTTAGAAACTGTCATAGCAGAGAGTTGCATAGTTTCTGCTTAACGACGCTGTGTCATAACGAAGACGATAAACGTCGCCCTCCTACCTTACACAGCTTTAGGACTGGCACCACCAGAGGCGCAACCAGATGATCCCCACCCGTGCTGGGCCTGTTAAGGGCCTATAATGTCGTAGAAAACACAAAGAGCTAAAAAAAACTTCCTATACCAAAGCATTAAGCTTCTATTCACTCATCGATTCACTTATTACTAATTAGTAGTAATTAGTAACTTCTATGGCGCCGATGTCTGATGCACAAAGCATCAACCGATGGCGCACAAAAACCAAGCCGCAATGAGGCAAACATCCAGAAGATCTAGGCAGCCTATGATAGATAAGTAACATAGGGAAACTAAGTAACTCGCCCCACGCGTTCCATGTAATACGAGCTACTTAGTTTCCCTATGTTACGCGCATATGGGTCCATAGGACGTACGCCTTTACCGACGTAACTAAACGGATGAATCCACTAGCAATAATCAGGTTCAATATAAATTCGAAGTTTCCTATGTGATCTGTGCAATTTAATAATGAATGATGTAGTAGTAGTAGTAGTAGTAGTAGTAGTAGTAGTAGTAGTAGTAGCAGTAGCAGTAGCAGTAGCAGTAGCAGTAGCAGTAGCAGTAGCAGAAGCAGTAGCAGTAGCAGTAGCAGTAGCAGTAGCAGTAGCAGTAGCAGTAGCAGTAGCAGTAGCAGTAGTAGTAGTAACAGCATTTATTATTATAATAATCATTAGTATTGTTAAATAGAAATCGCCAGTATACATTGTTCTTCCCGTCTCTTACCACAATCGCTGTGTTGAGTAGACAAAGGGCGATTTTGAAGACACATGCGCACAGACAGCAGGCGCCCATTTTCCCGCCAAATCTTCAACTTTTGCAGTGCTAAAAACACAGTCCTTCGAATCCCTTCACAGTCCAGGTAGATTTTGGAAAATCAAGAATACAAATGCGCTCGCAATAAGGTTGCCACTTACTCGCAATGTTTCCGTTCTAAACTGGTGACTATGAACAACAAGGAGGCTTATAAAGATAGCGGCTTTTAGTCCGGCTTAATTAGACGTCAGCCTAAATCATCGCCCTTTAGGCTGACACTTCATCTTGGGCTGCTTCAGACACTCGATCGACGAATTTATTGTTGCAGCATTGTATTTGAGTGGGTGGTCTCCGTCTGTCTGTCTGTCTGTTAACCTGTCTGTCTTTCTGCTTGTGTTTCTGCTTGTCTGTCTGTCTGTCAATCTGCCTTTCTGTCTGTTTGTCTGTCCATCTGTTTGCCTATATGTCGATCTGTCTGTCTGGTTGTCTGTCTTCTTCTTTGTCTGTCTGTCTGAATGTCGGTCTGCCTGTCTGTGTTTCTGCTTGTGTTTCTGCTTGTGTTTCTGCTTGTCCCTCTGTCTGTCTATCTGTATATCTGTCTTCTTGTCTCCCTGCCTGCCTGTCTGCTTGTCTGTCTTCTTCTTTGTCCGTCTGTCTGTCTGCCTGCCTACCTGCCTGCATTGGTTCGTAGAAATGCCTTGTTCAACTTGAAATGTCACCATCGTTGTTGAAAGTGATTTATGAGGCGCCCATATATAAAACTCCACCAGGAAGTGTAAAAAAAGACCCACAGCTGAGCAGGGCAAAGGTCAATCATGGCAGACAACCAGAGATCGATCAATCGATCTGTTCACCTTGCCTTGTCTGATTCGATTCCTGTCTCATTCATTCATCCGTCCATCTATCCATCCAAGCACTCATCCATCCATCCGTCCATCGGTCAATCTACCCATCCATCCATCCACCCAACCATCCACCCATTCAGACATGCACGCATGCATCGATCCCTCCATCCATCCATCCATCCCTCCATCCATCCATCCATCCATCCATCCATCCATCCATCCATCCACCCATCCATCCATCCATCCATCTATCCATCCACCCATCCATCCATCCATCCATCCATCCACCCATCCATCCATCCATCCATCCATCCATCCATCCCTCCATCCATCCATCCATCCATCCATCCATCCCTCCATCCATCCAACCATCCATCTAGCCAGTCAGCCAGCCATCGACATGACTCACCTTTTTCACTTTGTTTACCTGCGCAGAATTTAAAGGCCTACTCATCCATTGACAATCTGTTTACCCACTCATCATCATCATGATCATCTACTCGATAACGATCCAAGAAAACTCAATTCACGAGAACCAAAATTCAAGAGCGCAAGACCTCGTCACACACATACACCCCTTGACGTGTCTCTTTTCTCTGAGAAATATGGGCCATAAATTCTCACCCGCCCTACCCACTAGCTTCCCGAATGCTCGCACATGTAGGCCAAGCCCTCTTGTGCGTCTCGCCTCTCTCTGTCTGTCAATTTGTTGACTATATGACTAATTGGACCAACCATATTAGTTACCATTGTTTTGACGTCGATACACCTTTCTGCACGACTTCAGCCTGTCCTATCAACAGGTAGCTGGCTTCTGTTTTACGACGATATGTCATAACAAAGATATATAGGGTCACCCTCCTTCTCTATCCAGACATCGGACTGGCACCACCCGGCTAGAATTTTATGTAGCTGTATTTCGATGTAGCCGTATTCAGTGTTTAACGACATCTTGTGTGTGTGTCAGTTCCGATGATGTATACTTACATCGAAGATTTCCCACATAACCTTTTAGCCATTAAACGCGACTGGTGAATGTTTATCTGAGAATGGCGGCTTTGTAAATGGGGTCATAACTGCAATCGTGGATTTTATGTAGCAATTTTTGGTGTTTAGCGACACCTTGTGGATGTCAGTTACGTTGAAGTCGACCTTATCCTACACGAAGTTGATTCATGGCCAAGCTACTGATTGAACGCGACTGGTGAATATGTATCAGAGAATTACAGCGTTTTAAGGGTGTCTAAATTGAACTGTGGGTCTTATTTTATTTAGCAGTAATAAGTGTTGAGCGACACTGTGGATGTCAGTTGCGTCGACGTTGGCCTAACCAATGAGGATTATTCATAAGACGTCTAACGTTTAAACGCGATTAGCGAGTATCTATAGCTGAGATGAAAGCGCTGTAAAGGTGTCCAACTTCAGCCTTGGATTTAATCAAGAACTTCTATGTACAAAATACAATACAAAACAATGGAATACAATACAATTGTGCATAGAAACTTCATGATTTAGTGCATTTATTATTATTTAGTGTTTAGCGACATCGTGCATTGATATCGTGGATTAGTGTGGGGAACGATCACATGATTCAACGCGACCAGTGAATATGTAGCTATAGGAATGGCTGCGTTTTAAAGGTGTATAACTGGAACCGTGGGTTTCACTTAGGCCTAGAATTGTTCAGTGTTAACGGTATCTTGTCCGTGCAGTATGAGTCTCCTTACAGATTTTATTTTAGTTACAGTTACAGTTAAACTTAATGGTTTTTCACTTTAGTTATAGTTATAGTAATAGTTAGTATTGTTTTTTATAGCTAAAGTTATATTTATAGTTGCTGGGTTTTTTTAGTTTTAGGGCCTACTTAGTTAAAACAAAGCGAAGCTAAATTGCCTACAGACGCAGCAGATGTGCACATTAAAGACGCTTTTTTATTCAATTTGGTTAGAGGCTTAGAGCTTCTAATTTTGCGCTTCTGCGCTAGTCAACTTTGGTCGCAATGGCTATAGTAACATTTACAAAATAACTAAATTTAATCAAATGCTCCACTACTACTGGATTCATTCACAAATAAAAATCCGGGGCGAACGTAACCTATTAGTTGTAGCGCATTTTCACGTTCTCATGTTTGTCGATATTGCACTTTTTTATTTTTTGGAACGAAAATAACGAAGAATTTTCGTTACTGTTATTTTCGTTATAGTTATATTTCTAGGGCCTAGTTAATGATTTTTTTGGTTGCAGTCATAGTAATCGTTAACGAAATCATTTTATTTTCGTTATCGTTATCATTAACCACAACACACTGTACAGAGTGTGTCAGTTCCGTTATCGACGACTCGTCACACACAATTGTAATAGATCGACTATCCATCAAACGCGATTGGAGAACATCTATAGCTGAAAATAAATAGTTTTAAAGGTGTGTAACTGGCGAATTTAATTATAGTTAGTTCTTGCATTTCATATATGGATCCCAACAGTTTAACGACAACTTCATAGGCCGTCGATAGGAAGAATTTTTTACGGTTGTCATTGCTGCAAATCTGTCGGTTGCCACAGTTGCAAATCTGTCGGTTGTCATTGTTGTAAATCTGTCGGTGGTCACTGTTGGAAATTTTAATTTAGAACCTTTCCAATCTAATCTAATATAATCCGGGATAACGATCCAAGCAAACTCAATTGACGAGAACTAAAGTCAATAGCGCAAGACCTCGTCACACATACACACACTGTGACACATACACAACACGTGTCTTTTTCTCTGCGAAATATGGGGCTCATAAATTCTCATCCGCCATGCTCAGTCGCTTCCAGAATTCTTGCACATGTAGGCCAAGCCCACTTGTGCGTCACGCCCCCCTCCCTCTCTCTCTCTCTCTCTCTCTCTCTCTCTCTCTCTCTCTCTCTGTCTGTCTGTCTGTCTGTCTGTCTGTCTGTCTGTCTGTCTGTCTGTCTGTCTGTCTGTCTGTCTGTCTGTCTGTCTGTCTGTCTGTCTGTCTGTCTGTCTGTCTGTCTGTCTGTCTGTCTCTCTCTCTCTCTCTCTCAATTTGTTGACTCTATGACTAATTGGACCAACCATATTAGTTACCATTGTTTTGACGTCGATACACCTTTCTGCACGACTTCAGCCTGTCCAATCAACAGGTAGCAGCTGGCTTCTGTTTAACGACGCTGTGTCATAGCAAATATGATCAGCACCCCTCCTCCATTTCCAGACTCCGGACTGGCACCACCCGGGTATGTGGCATTGTTTAGTGCTTAACAACATCTTGTGTGTGTCAGTTCCGTTTACGTCGACCTTACTTTACATAGAAGATCGGCCACAGAACCTTCTAGCGATTGAACGTGATTGTTGATTAAGTAGCTGAGAATGGCGGCGTTTTAAAGGGAGCGTTAACCGCATTCTTTCCATCTGAGAATTTGCATAGCGCCCTTTCGAGTTACCTACTCTGGGATATCTTGAAGAGGCCTTGAATCATATGTAGTAGTATTTAGTTTGTAGCGACATCTTGTGGATGTCGTTGACGTTGACGTCGACCGTAGCTTCTTAACGAAACGCTCCTTGTCCATGGAACGATTGAAAGCTATTGGTAAATATGTAACTGAGAGTGCTTGCGTTTTAAATGGTTCTAACTGCAGTCGTGGATTTAATGCATTATTTTTGTGTTTAGCGACATCTTGTGGATTAACGTCGACCTTACCATATACAGGAAATCAGGATGATCTTATATCAAGCCATTGAACGGATTTGGTTTATATGTAGCTGAGAGTGGTTCCATTTAAAAGGTGTCTAACTGGAACCATGGGTTTTGTGTAGAATTGTTTAGTGTTTTACGATATCTTGTGCGTGTCAATTCCGTTCATGATGACCGATCAGATAGTTGTAGAATATTTGGCGATTAAACGCTATAATTGGCGAACATCTATAGCTGGGAATGTTTTAAAGGTGTCTAACTGGCGGATTCATAGTTAGTTCCTGCATTGCATGTACGGATCCGAACTGTTTAACCAGTGCATCTTAAGGCATGGGCTTGCTGGGCAGTCACCAGGAGCCCCACGATTCTATAGGGGCCTCCAAATGAAGAAGACAAAAAAATAATGGCTGAGTTACCTCCACGCGCGGCAGTGCATTCTTTGCTCAACTCCTACAATGCTGTTAAGACGGCAGTGAGTTTAACGACATAAATAGTGCCAAAGGTCGTCGATAGGAAGACATTTTTCGATTGTCATTGTTGCAAATCTGTCATCAAGATATAATTATCGTGAATCAATGGGTATCGGGAATTCGGCGCAAAGTCAAACAAAGCGAAATTTGTTCTCTAAGTGCTCCTTGTACATGGAACAATTGAAAGCTGTTGGTAAATATGTATCTGAGGGTCGTTGCTTTTTAAAGGTGTCTAACTGCAGTCGTCGATTCAATGCTGCGTTATTTAGTGTTTAACGCACGTCGACCTTATCCTACACAGGAATTGAAGATGGTACCATTATTTTGCCACATCAACATGTAGCCGTTGAACGTTTTGGTAAATATGTAGCTGAGAGTGGTTACATTTAAAGGGTGTCTAACTCGGACCATAAGTTTTATGTAGAATTGTTTAGTGTTTAACGAATTCTTGTGCGTGTCGAATCTGCTGATTGCGACCTATTAGAATTAGATAATTGTAGAATATTTGGCGATTAAAGCCTATTGGCGAACATCAATAGCTGGGAATGTCTCAAAGATGTCTAACTGGCGGATTCATAGATAGTTCATGCATTGCATGCATGGATCCCAACTGTTTAACCAGTGCCGTCTTAAGGATGGGCTAGCTGGGCAGTTACCAGAGACCCCACGATTCTAATGGAGAAGACCAAAGAAATAATGTTTGAGCTACCTCCACGCGCGGCAGTGCATTCTTTGCTCAGGTCCTACAACGCTGTTGAGACGGCAGTGAGTTTAACGACATAATTATAGTACCAAAGGCCGTCGATAGGAAGACTTTTTTCGGTTGTCATTGTTGCAAATCTGTTGGTCGTCATTGTAAATCTGTTGGTTGTCATTGTTGTAAATCTGTCGGCTGTCATTGTTGCAAATCTGTCATCAAGACATGATTATCGTGACTCAATAGGTAGCGCGAAGTGAAACAAAGCGAATTTCTCTAGGAGTGAATGCGTTAAGGGGATCTGCTTGTACGCTCGCGTACCCTGTGAGAGCTTTAATGCAGCATTTTGACAGGTAGCTTACTTTAAAGGCGCCACACAAAGAGTTTAGATAACTGGCTCACTGGTGTAATCTATTTTTAACAGGGCTGATACATATTATTTTTTAAAAATCCATTAACCTCCAAGCGTTGACTTGGATAATTTGGTATCTGTTACGTTAAGCGTGAAAAACTTTTACCACTTTTTTTCTACAAAAACTTCAATCATTCAGCATGCTAAAGTTCAAATTGCTAAACTGACAAATGTAGTGTTTCAACCACCGAGATTGATTTTCAAGAATTTATCATTTAATGCAATCAAATAATTTCATAGAAATATATGCAAACATTGAAGAAAATATTTCTTTATCATATTATGTTATAGATTTGAAAATAGAATAGAACTGTAATATGACCAAAATCTAAATCTATTACTTTTAATACTTATTACAGCTTAATGATTATATATTTTACATGTAATTTTGACATGAGATTCCTATTATAGGTATAAATTTTACATAAGTAATAACTCAATAAAAATAAACAATATTAACATAATAATTAACATAATTATAAAATAACAATGTTAACATAATAATTCTCAAACAGTTAAAAAAATCTATTACACAATTATATTAGCAAGTTCATAATGTACATTAGAATTCAATAACTAAAAATCTACAAAACCACTAACCAATATCTATAGACAACGTTAGAAGAATTATTACCTAAAAAATCTTTCTTCTACTGATAAGGCTGACCAGCTTAAAGACTTCAGTTTGTATGCAGCCCACACCAAGCAAGTTCATAATGTTTAATTCTAGCTTAAATACTTTACACTTATCTCTTAATATGTTGGAGATAGCCTCTTTGTTACAGTTTAATTGTAGATGATCTATTTTGTCTTTAACTTGACAATAACTACACAATCCATTATAATGTTTCTTCTTTAAAAGAAGTCTTTCATTAAGATTAACTTTCCCAATCTTAGTCTGGAGATTTGCACTTCCATTTTCCAACTAAGATCCATGCAAATGCTCTTATAATGAATACCCTTGATATCAATATACATCATATTCCTTCTGGCAGTTAGAGATGATATGAGATTTTATGATTGAAAATACTTCTTGTTGTTCTACATAATCCATGGAGTTAACTGTGGGTAGATCCAGGGGCGTCTTTCCCCTAAATCATTGGAGCAACTTCCCATTTCCCCCCTCTTCTTCCCCCTCCCCTTTCTCCCCCCCCCCTAAAATGGTGGCACACACACTGACAGATCTCCCCCATTTCTTGGATGGAGCATTTGCTCCAATGTTTCTATGGTGTAGACGCCCCTGGGTAGATCTAGGCCTAATGATTGCTTTGCTAAAGCATCAGCTCTTTCATTACCTAGTTTCCCTAGTATATCTACATGAATTGGGATCCATAATAAATGTGTCTAACAATGATTGAACACGATTGGCGAATATGTAGCCGAGAATGGCGACGTTTTCAACGAAGTGTAGAACTTCAATTTTGGATTTCATGCAGTAGTATTTAATGTTTATCGTTTAGCGACATCTTGTGGGTGTCAGTCCCGTTAGCGTCGACCTCACCGTACATAGGAGACTTTAATATACACATCTAACGATTGAACGCGATTAGTAAATATGTAGCCAAAAGTGACATCGTGTTAAAGGTGTTTAAGTCAGTTGTAGATTAAATACTGTATTATTTTGTATTTAGTGTATATTTCGACATCTTGTTGGTTAACCGTAATCGTAATCTCCAAACTTCTAAAGCGCCACTCGAAGACCAAAGCGCAAGACACCAGCCTATTCACGAGCGCTGCGTCAAATCAGAGGGGGTTTCCAAAGAGTAGTCCAGGTCCGGTTTCCACGGGGGCAGGTCGAGAGGAGCAGAGTAGCTGTTAAAGGTGGGTGTCGTTTACGACGGGAACAACTGGAAGGCGGAGGATCGGATGAGTCTGGGTAGGAGTTCTTGAAAAGGTGACACTTCAGTTTTGAGTGGAAAGCCCGAGGGTGATAGATAGAGGAGCCTGATGGAGGACGGGTTGCAATGATGATGGAAGAACCGAGAATCTGCGAACTCAGGAGGGGAGATCGTTCCAGAGGCGTGGTGCTGTGTTAGATATGGCACTGTTGGAGAACTTGAGATTAGGCCCTAGAGGTGATGATCGGGTGGAGCGGGTTGCCTGGATGGTGAAGAGATCGCGGAGATACTAGAGCTGGGAATATTGTAGGGAGTTGTTGGTTAGTGACAGAACTTTGAAATGGATTCGCTTTGGGATTTTTAACCAGTGAAGAGATTTGATGATGGAAGTGATCTGATAATGTTTGGCCGTTCTAGTGACAGCTCTCGCTAGTGAGTTAGCGTCGACCTTACACTTACATGAACTAATCAGCGATTGTATGCAATTGGTAAATATGTAGCTGAGATTGGCAGCGTTTTTAAGGTGTCTAACTGCAGTCGTGGATTTAACGATGCGTTATTTAGTGTTAAGCGACATCTTACCATACGTTAGAAAAGACAATCATCAATGGAGCGATTAAACGGGATTGGTAAATATGTAGAGACGAAAATCACGTTTTAAAGGTGTCTAACTGTAATCGTGGATTAATGCTGCCGCATGGAGGGCCGTACAGTAATGGATAACACACTTGCGTGAAGTGCAGAAGGTACCAAGATCGAACACCGTAGCCTTTCATAAGGTTTACTCAGCCTTCTACTCGCTAGATGGCGGCGGTAGTTAAGTGAGTGTTAGGCCGTGATTGACGCCCTGCGCGACTGCCGTTTAAAACAGTTGCATTCGACTCCTGTAAAACTGTTATCATGTGCTTCTACTGTATACATGTATCTTAGGCGCCCTGCATGGCTGCCGTTTCTACTATATGTATGTTCACTCTACAGCGCAGTGCGGTTAGCAGCCGCTTAATTAAAGAAAAGATATTACTATTATTATTATTTTTTTTTTTTTTGCCCCGAGGTATACAGGATCCCTCAGGGACTTCAATATTAATTAATGTAACATATAAAAAGTCCGGAATGGCCCTATTAATTTTAATTATTATTATTATTATTATTATTATTATTATTATTATTATTATTATTATTTATTATTATTATTATCATCGTCGTCGTCGTCGTCGTCATCGTCGTCGTCGTCGTCGTCGTCGTCATCATCATTGTTATTTAGTGTCTACGTTGACCTTATGCTACATAGGAGATGAAGATAAGACTATTTGCGAAAGCGGTCTTGATCTAACGAATGGACGCAATTGGTAAATATGTAACTGAGATAAAAACGTTTTAAAGGTGTTTAACTGGAACTGCATGTCCAGTGGCGTAACAACCGTACAACAAGGGTGAACAAAGTCCAGAGGCCCCCGAGGTCCCAAGGGTCCAGGACTTTTTTCTAGCTAGCATCAAAAGGTGGACTGAATTAGCTTTGACTGGAGAAAGTTTTAAGAAACTGAAGTTGTAGCTCGACATCACGAAATAAGTAAGAAAATTAACTGAAGAAGCCGATATTAATCGATCAAAATGTTTAACGATTAAACGATTAATTAATCGTTAAAATCCTGGCACTTATAGGCTATAGTTCGCAAGGGTATCGTTGCGTGGTCGCGTTGGGCAAACCGACATTCAGAAATCATTGTTTTTGATACAACCTGCCATAAAAACTGGATTTATCTACCGCCCGATTTGAACCAACCACCTGCCAATGATAGATTTGATTTCAACCCTCTACGTTAGGTATATGATGTTGAGGGCCTACGACGTCAGTTGACCTTTAACCCTAAATGCCCTACATAAGACGCACATAGGCCTACAACTTACCTAATTGCCAGATAGTAGGCCTCAGTTCACAAAACTCCAGATAAGGACTAAACTTTCAATCGTGTCAAGAGTAGACATAGACCTACTGTAGTTGAAGTGTTTAGATACTTGACGGACGATATATAATATCGGCTGGTGTCTAGATAGATGACTCACTGACGTGTTAGGCGTTAGGCATATGTCTGTCTGTCTGTCTGTCTGTCTGTCTGTCTGTCTGTCTATCTGTCTGTCTGTCTGTCTGTCTGTCTGTCTGTCTGTCTGTCTGTCTGTCTGTCTGTCTGTCTGTGTGTTTGTCTGTCTGTCTGTCTGTCTGTCTGTCTGTCTGTCTGTCTGTCTGTCTGCCTGTCTGTCAATCAATCCATCCATCCACCATCCATCCATCCAAGTATCTATATCTATCTATCCATCTATCCATCAATCAATCAATCCATCCCTCCATCCTTCTTTCCATCAGTCCATCCCTCCATCCATCCATCCACCCATCTATTCATCAATTCATCCCTCCCTCCATCCATCCATCCATCCATCAATCCATTCATCCATCCATAGGCGCCGACTCCTTGGGAGCCTTGGGTGCGAATGCACCCAGAGAGAAAGTTCAGTGGGTGCGTGGCACCCAGAATAATTCGGACCTTAAATTCAAATT
>OY744614.1:10945382-11396746 GCA_963556255.1 Allolobophora icterica
TGAATATATCAAGACCAATTCCTGATGGTCTATAGATCACGCCCACCAATAGGTCCTTCCCTGTATTCTGCTTAATTTTAACAAACATACTTTCATAAGAACCAGACTTAGATGATGCCCAATCAGTTTCTAACACATGAAATTCAGTACCCGTCCTTACAAAGAAACCCACACCTCCCCCTCTTCCATCCTTCCTACATTTGTATACAAAGGTATAATCGGGTATAAAGATAGTATCGGCTGTGTCTGTATCCAACCAGGTTTCTGTTAAGGCTAGAATTGTTGTTTGGGATTGAACTAACAAAATCTTTACTTCAGCTACCTTATGCAATAGGCTTCTACAATTAAGGTGCATTATGGAGAAGGATTTTTCTGTTGCATTGAGCTTAGCTCTGATTTCTTCAGTACACACGTAACTACTCGTGCACAGCTTTACACTGTTGTAGAAGTTGGTGTCAGGGTCAATATCAGGGTTGTTTAGAATAGAAAAGTTTTCTGGGTATTCGTCCACAGGATGAAAGACCAGATCTATGGGTGCACGAGGATAGGCTACACTGCTAAAATTGGATTCAGAAACTGCATTTATAAAGTCCTGGTCATTCTCCAAATGATTAAATGGAAAGACAGATGCATTACAACTAGTACAATACCGCGTAGAGTCAATTTGACTCAAAGGAATTGTACAAGAAATGGGGTACACACATTTACACAGGGTGCAACTATAAACATATGTACACAATGAAACTGAAGAGTCCGATTTGTCCATTCAAGCTACACAGAATGGTAAACCAAAAAGCGCATTTATGGTGCGCTTACAAAAACAACAGTTGTCTAATTTACCACAGCTGTGGTGTTGGTCCATAATTGTCAATATCAACACAAAAGTGAGCAATCTATAATTCACAGGTCTATTAATAATTATCAGTAATTTATCAATTTATCCAACAAAGAAAAGTTAGTAAGAAATGAAGATGAAATTATCAATGTAAGTGATAAGTTAGCGATGAAATGTTGTGAATACACCGCAAGTGAGAATTATTAGGAAATTTGGAGAGAGAGAAAAAGATTAGACATAGGAACGTAATTATAGAAGAATATTAGAAAATAATATAATACGACCGATATTCTGCTTAGTTCCTTCAAAAGGTCAGAAGCTTTCCGCTGTTTAGATTTTCTCCAGTTCCTTAAGAGTGGAGATTTTCTTGGGTCTGTCTTCAGGTGAGTCCGAGTGACGAACATAAACAGTACCATTCATTGTCCACGCAGCCACAATCTTCTTCTCTCTCTGCATAGCTCTGGCCCGAGCGAAGATAACACCATTCGTCCGAGTGAGGTGCTCGTTGATGAAAACCGGAGCAGTCCCAGGTCCAGGAGTCGTTGTTCGTAAGGATTTTCTTGCAGCAAGAATAGAGTTCCTCACACGTTGCGACGTGAAGCGGACAATGACCGGCCGATGTGTATCCTTCTTCCCACGAGGGATTCGGTAGGCCGAGGATATGACAGATTCATTCACCTCGATACCCAATCGATCCCGGCAGAGATTGAGAACGCATTTGGTTGTTTCCTGGCTCGACTGGAAAATCGAGGGTGCGTTTGATGAGACAGTAGCTCCCGATACGGATTCAGCATACGAAGACTCCGGCAAACCATGGATCACGAGGTTGTCCATTCTGTAATTGTTGGAGATCTCATCAACTTGGAGTTTGAGGGCAGAGTTTTCTTTTTCAAGCTCATTAACTTTCTGAGTTAAGGCTCCACACGAGCGTGTTATTATATCCGTAGCAGTTTTCTCAACAAGTTTTCCAAGGGTGAGTTTAAAGTCCTCAGGAAGTTTGTTGAATAGACCTTCAACCATGGGAGAGAGACAAGTAAACAAACGCGTGACTAATGCATTAATCACACGGTCATCCATTACTTGTTCCACGAGGTCATCCGCCGTCGCCGCCTTCGTTGATTTTTTTGACATTTTCAATTATAAGTTCCAGTATTTCGAGTTTAAAGATTAACGAAGATGCACGCAGTCAAAATAACCCATAGTTTCATCCGTTTCATTAAGACCTGACTTCAAAACATTACAAATTTCAAATAAACAGACGCCCACTAAAAATGTGTCAACCGACCGCCATGATGACCAAAGACCAAAAGATAATAAGACCAGCTTTATCACGTATAGAAATAAATTTAAAAAAATACGCAAAGCTGCTGAGCGGAACTACTACATAAACAAAATTCTGAATTGTGAAAATGACTTGAGTAAGACGTGGGGTGTAATTAAAACACTTCTACGTGGAAAAGGAAATTCTTCGATCACAGATAGTTTTCTTATCAATGATGTAGAAACTAAAGATAAAAGCCTTATTGCTTGTAAATTTAATGAATTTTTCACTGAAATTGGACCTAAATTAGCAGCTAAAATTCCTGACACTGAAATTTCATTCAAGACTTTCTTAAAACATCCGACCATCTTTTCCACGGGAATTGAATTAACAACACCTACAGAAATAGTATCGATTGCAAAAGAACTTCGTCCCACCCACAGCAGCAGTTTAGATGGCATTGATCCCCAAATTGCCAAATTTGCCATTGAAGCCACTTCGATTCCTCTCGCAAATATTATAAACTGTTCTATTGTAACTGGTATTGTCCCAAATAGTCTAAAAATTGCCAAAATAATTCCAATCTTTAAGTCTGGGGACAAAAACCAATTTAGTAATTATAGGCCAATATCAATTTTGCCATACTTTTCTAAATTTTTTGAAAAAATTGTTCATGGAAGGCTAACGTCATACTTAACATTAAAGAATATCTTATTTAAAGGCCAGCATGGCTTTCGCTCAGGTCATTCTACTTACATGGCCGTACTAGAAATGCACGACAAAATCTCCGAAGCTATGGACAACAATCACTTCTCTATGGGTGTCTTTTTTGATTTATCTAAAGCGTTTGATACTGTGAACCATGACATTCTGATAAGGAAACTTGAACATTATGGCATCAGAGGAGTTTGTCTTAACTGGCTTTCTGACTACTTAAGAAATAGAAGGCAATGTGTCTCATATAATGGACATATTTCTTATGTATCTGATGTTACCTGTGGTGTACCACAGGGTTCTGTTTTAGGCCCTTTGCTGTTTTTGATATATGTGAATGACATCTCAAACGCCTCTTCATTGCTTCATTTCGTTATGTTTGCTGATGATACTAATGTGTTTATGTCAGATAAATCAATTGATGTACTGGTTAATAAAATTAATGCCGAATTAAGTCTAGTAGGAGAATGGTTTAAAGCCAACAAACTGTCGTTAAATCTCATGAAAACGAATTTCATATTGTTTCATTCACGAAGGAAATGTGTTCCAACTTGCAATCTAAATATCAATATTGATAACCAAAACATAACTAGGGTATCTTCTACTAAATTTTTGGGTGTTCACATTGATGAGCACTTAACATGGAGTGAGCATATAAATGTCATATCTAAAAAGATGTCAAAAAATATTGGTATAATTTCTCGTATTCGGCACCTTCTACCGCAATATATACTTGTGAATTTGTACTACTCCTTAATATACCCTTACATATCGTATTGTAATATCTCCTGGGCTTCCACGTATCATACTCGCTTAACAACTCTTAAAACTCTGCAGAAGCGAGCCATTCGGACTATATGTAGGCCTAATTTACCCTTTAGAGCTACAACTCTGCCGTTATTTCTTAGTTTGAGAATATTGCCTTTTGAATGCAGAAATAAGTTGCAAGTTGGATTATTTATGTTCAGATTTCAATCGAATCTACTGCCTGTGAATTTTAAAAATTGTTTTTGTAAAAATTCTGACGTACACAATCATTACACGCGATCGCTCAACAAGTACCATCAACGTAGTGTCCACACTACTGTTAAGCAGCATAGCATCAAAGTCTGTGGCCCGATACTCTGGAATTCATTGCCTATTGAAGTTACTGGTATACCTACTATGCATCAATTTAAACAAAAACTGAAACTCTATCTCTTGGATGCACTCACATGACTGCATTAGGCCTAGGCCTATGTGTTTATTTACACAGGCACTGTTGTTTGTTTGTTTTTGTTTGTTTGTTTTTTTCATCTCTTTGTAACTAATGACAATTGATCTGTATACCTTAGTTGGAATCCATGTGTACTGGTAGTTAAGTTCTTTAGTTAAGAGTTCTATCATTGTTTCTTTTACTTGCTGATCATATAACTTGATCGATGTTACCGTTAAAAGTATTGATTGTGCTGACATTTACTTGTATTACGATAAATGTTAACTAGGTGGCCCTGTTAAGCGGGATCAAGATCCCTTTTGGGTCTCCTCTTGTTGCCAAAGTTCAAACTTTTTATGTTGTATTTTCCTTGTACTTCAAATGGCTTCAATAAAAGGATTGATTGATTGATTGATTGAAAATTAGCAGCCAGTTGCAAGAACAAAAAGAAGCACATAAAGAACAAGAACTAGAAAAAGCGCATAAAGAGCAAGAACACGAGCAAGAACGAAGAGAAGAACACAAAGAACAAGAACTATATAACCGACACGAAGAACAAGAAAAGGAGTAGCCTACGTTACGGCGCAACATAATTGTCATTAGTATCAAGTTACACCAAAACAGTCGACCATAATGTACTAAAACGAAGACGAAATTATTCTGCACCCGATATGACAGGCCGCAGGTTGTATATTTCTTTGTATATAGTTTTTAAATTTATTTGTCTGTTTTTTTGTTTTCATTTATTTATTAAATTATATTAGAGCTGCAGATGTTAACGATTAATTAATCGATAAATCGTAAAAACTTTTAATCGATTAATTTCGGTTTGTTCAATTAAGTTTCTAACATTTCATGATGTCAAGCAGTCCATTTCAGGAGTAAACAATATGGCGAACAATGATTATGTGAAACGTTTGAGTAGAAAATGAAGCGATCATTTTGCATTAAATTTAATGCTGAAAGACCAGTCAAAGATGGCGACAAAATTGACCCTCTTCATTGCAATGAACAGTTCGCTAAACGTAGTTCAAACACATTGCTGACGTCGTAACGGACTCAGTGACTATATTTTAAACAATTTTTCACTCTTTGCGTAACAGACATCAAATTAATCGAATTAAATCGAAAAATCAAAGTTAAAGTTTTGAGATTAATCGATTAATATTTTGCTAATGACTACCAGCCCTAAAAACTACATAAAACACACACACACACACACACACACACACACACACACACACACACACACACACACACACACACACAGGTACATTTACACACCTTTCAAACACAGCTATATATACAGCTATATATTTACCAATCGCGATCAATTTTTGGATATTATCCTGATTTTTAATGTCGACTTCAACGTAACTGACATCCACAAGATGTAGCTTAGCACTAAACAACGCTACATAAAATCTACGTTTTGAGTTAAATTCCCCATTTGGAGACTAATCGATTTTTTGGGGAATCAGTACTAGGTGTGATTACCAGGTTTGTTTTTTGTTGTTTAATTGAAAATTCGATTACTTACGACTCCGCTGAAGAAGAGAGCAATTGCGACAGATTCAGCGACGATGAGAATCGTAAGGATGACCAAATACTACAAAACCAAAGTGTAATGTATTGTAAATGACCGTAATTATATAGCCCCTACTTCGATCTCTTCATCACCCACAGACGGGCTGCAGCAGAGGAAAGAGACACAGTGTAGTCTCATGACTGTTGGTCGCCGTAGATGTGGTAATTGGCCCAATATAAATTGATGTTGTGTTTTATGAAGTCATATGGATTAGGGTTGTGATAAATGATATACACAAATAGCTTCTGTGGCGTCAGTTCTGAAGGTCTTCTGGGACCAGAGAGCCAGAGACGCGGAGTAGACACCAACCAATCAATTGTTTGACTGATCTGTCAATCAATCAATCATTCGACCGATCAATCAATAAATCAATCGATCAATTATTAAATATATAACTAGTTCGCTTAATCACTTACTCGCTTGCTCAGCTCGCTCCTTCATCGCTGATTCGCTTCCTCCTTCACTTTGTCTCTACTCCCTTTCTTCCATCCACCCACCCAACCATCAACTCATCCATCCATTCCCCTCCCTCCCTCCCTCCCTCCCTCCCTCCCTCCCTCCCTCCCTCCCTCCCTCCCTCCCTCCCTCCTCTCCCTCCCTCTCTCTCCCCTCCCTCTCTCTCCTCCCTCTCTCTCTCCCTCTCTCTCTCTCTCTCTCTCTCTCTCTCTCTCTCTCTCTCTCTCTCTCTCTCTCTCTCTCTCTCTCTCTCTCTCTCTCTCTCTCTCTCTCTCTCTCTCTCTCTCTCTCTCTCTCTCTCTCTCTCTCTCTCTCTCTCTCTCTCTCTCTCTCCATCCATACATACATCCATCCATGCATTCATCTATCCAGACATCCGCCTTCTGTCTCTTCCTCCATTCATCAATACATCCATCCCTTCCACCATCCGTCCATCCATGCAACCATGCAACCATCTATGCAGCCACTTATCCATCCAGCCATTGATCCATTGATCCATCCATCCACTGATCCTTCCCTCCATCCCTTTCTCTGTGCATCCACCTATCTACATGTATCCTTCCTTCCTTCCTCTATCCATCCCTCCTCTCGCCCTCCCTCCATCTATCCATCCATCCATCACTCCCTTCCTCACTATCCATCCCTCCATCCATTCCCTCCATCCGCCCGTCTTTAACTGACCAGTTTGAGAATGATGCTGATGCTGGTGCCACAGTATCCGATGAGGGCGATCCCAGCGATGACTCCACCTGTGATGACAAGAGCAATGCCAGCCGGCTGCAGGACGTTCGCGAAATCGGAGCTCACTTTACTCAACGCATTCTGATCGGCCATGCCCAGCCCACCTGCAGACCACATATATCATGTCATATATTATTCCGTAACCAACTTAACCCTCGAGTGCCCAAGCTATTTTTTGGTACACGAATGCCCAACGGGGGGGTCCGACCGGACCCCAATGTTTTCATTGTGATATCTGGAGAACGGATTGGAATATTTTAACGGGATTTGGCTTGTTATAATCCAAATTCAATTTGCAATCGACTGATATATGGTATTTCACAATAGCGCCACCTGCTGAAACTTTATTTGAACTTTAATAGGGGGCCTACTCTTTTGTAGTTTTTTGCAATTTCGGGATTTTTCGCAGGTATTCAATTGTACGCATGTAGTTGTTGCCTGGTTGTGGGGTACAGGATTGGAATATTTTAACGGGATTTGGTTTGTTATAATTCAAATTCAATTTGCATTCGACTGATATATGGTATTTCACAATAACTTGTGTTAAACATTTATTTCTTGGCTGGTAAACCATATGCCAGTATGACCATCAGCCGCATACCTTGGGGTGTCCTTGGTATATGCTATGGTTGAGGGGTACAGGAATGGAATATTTTAACGGGATTTGGCTTGTTATAATCCAAATTCAATTTGCAATCGAATTATATATAGTATTTCACAACAACGTGCGTTAAAAAATTTATTTCTGGGCTGGCAAACCATGTGCTAGTATGACCATCAGCCACATATCTTGGGTGTGTCCTTGGTATATGGTATGGTAGTGGGCTACCGGGTGGTAGAATGATCACGCAAAATATATCATACGAAGCCCAATTGAACGCTTTAGGATGTCCTAAAACCATTTTGACAAGTTCGTGGCCGTTCTAAAGTTATCGTGGAAAAGCGGGTCTGGGGTCCGGTCGGACCCCCCCCTTGGGCATTCGAGGGTTAAACAGGTCGTAATTACATCGAATTGTTCAAGTGTTGTCGGATTACACAGGAGACCCAGAAGGGGCCGAGGGTCCCGCTAGCAGGGCCACCTGAAGCACTCAGGTAGAAGCGATGTATCACTGCCAACTATGAAAAGTGAAAGGGAGCGGTAAATTCTTAACTGTCGTGTACTAAACAAGGTAAGAATAGAAGCAAAGTATATACAATACAACAAACGTCAGCCAGTGCACACTCTCCGTACCAGTGGGTTTAATAGTAAGTCACAGAGGTATAAGTTTTCTGAATAGGTACATGCACACTCTTTGTTGAGTGTAAGCAGATAGCTCCCATTTAAATAGCTGGACAGAGGGCAGTGAGCGAATATAGAGGGGATATTATTCCAAGTTCTTTGTCCGGCACATTTTATTGACACCAGTCTAGTGTTAGTACGGGCAAAGGGAGTACAGAGTGTATTTATATTTCTTGTGTGACGAGCTTGGGCGTCAATATAAGTAACATACATCCAGTCCGCAATGGTAATGGTAATTGCAAATTTATATACCACCTCTTAATTAGAGTTCCCGAACAGAGTTACTAAACAGAGTAAATACGTAGAGTTAGTATTTCGAGTTACCAAGTAGAGTAACTAGTTGGATTTACTAAACAGAGTTGCTGCCTAAAGTTGCCAATTAATGTTTATTTTGTTATCTGATAATTTTAACATCTATGATTTTCCTATGTGTTGGCCTAATTTTTTACCTAACTCTGATTTTGTCATTTTCTTATGTTTAGCTATGATTCATATTCCAGTAATGGTAATCGTAATATCCGAATTTCTAAACTTTTAAGCTAATTACAAAGCACCATCTTATTCACGAGCGCTGCGTCGTATCAGAGGGGTTGTCCAGAGATCGACGTCCAGTGGAGGTCCGAGTCCGGTTGCCAGAGACACCAGAGAGAGGGGACAGATCAGCTGTTACGGCGGGTTTCGATGAGGACGAGGAAGCTTGGAAGGCAGAGGATCGGATGGATTATGGTAGGAATTCTTGAAGAGGTGAGACTTTAGTTTGAAGTCGAAAGCATATGGAGTGATGAGTGTAGATGACGGTGAGTGAGTGGCGGTATTGGTGGAGGAACTGAGAACATGAGGAATTGAGAGGGAAGCTTGCTCCAGATTCAAGGTGCAGTGTGGAATATGGATAGATAGGAGAACTTAAGAGGAGCAGAGGATAGGAGGATGACTTCAATTGTTGGAGGAGCTGAGAATATGCGGAATCTAGAGGGAAGTTTGCTCCAGAGTCGATGTGCAGTGTGCGACACGGATCGGTTAGGGGAGATATTGGAGGATGACATCAGTTGGTGTTGAAACTGAGAATATGCAGAAGTGATCAGAGAGTCGACAAACAGAACATTCTGTAGGCCTACTCATTATAGTGTTCTAACGTTGAACGCATAACGGCATTACTCACTCAGAATCTGAAAGATGATTCCCTGGAGAATGTTGGCGAACGTTCCATTCGAAGCCAGACCCAGACACACTCCGCCGACGCCAGTAATAACGAGACCTGCCAACTTCAAATTCAAGCATTTCATTAACCTTCGCAGGACGGAAAGATTTTACGATACACGGAGGACGAAGTGGAGTAATTTTTTACCCCAAAACAATGTGTAATATCTCAGCTCACAGGTAAGCCATGATGACAAATGAAGTGTCAATTGTAACATTCTCAAGGTCAAGAAATCGATTTATCATAGTGGCAATAGTGTGCGAATACTATTGTCCAAGATGGCGGCCAACATGGCCGTCAAAACATAACAATATGTATATCTCAGCTTATAGGTAATTTATAATGACAAATGAAGTGTCCATTGTAACATTCCCAAGGTCAAGGAATCGATTTATCGTAGTGGCTATAGTGCGGGAATACTATTCTTCAAGATAGCGACCAATATGTCCGCCAGACACAACAATATGTATGTCTCAGTTCATAGGTAAGCTACAATTGCAAATGAAGTGTCAATTGTAACATATTCAAGGTCAATGAATCGATTTATCATAGTGACAAGAGTGTAGGAATACTACTTTCCAAGATGGCGGCCAATATGGCCGCGAAAATACAAAAATATGTATATCTCAGCACATAGGTAAGCTACAATGACAAATGAGGTACTACTACTACTATTACAACAACTACTACTACTACTGCAGTTCTTTGCGATACACTTATACAGTTCAAAGTAATCCAGCAACTATCACACTCACCGCAACTGAACGCTTCCTATCTCTGCGCATGCCTTTCCCAGAAATCCTATATTCCTCCTCTTTGCCTTACTTTCGTGTAGTTGATGTTTAACGACGCTGTATCGAGGCATAGATGGTCAGCGTTGCCCTCCTTCTTTATCCAGGATTGGGACTGACGCCACCCGAGCATATGACAGTGGAGGAGTTTCCCATTCTTCTCTACTCTCTAGCATCAACCCTACCCGTTGTCCTGGCTCTCCACCTGCCTGACCCTTGGATGTCGCCCTGCAACCGAACGTGGCCTTGCATGCCCAACGATTTTGTTTCGACTGAGCGCGTTTGAATAAGACGCCAATACCCGCGAGCTGAATTTCTGGCGCTTTATAAATCTCGCGATTGAGATCACCAGCTACGAGTCCAAGCCGTGAAGATATCGCTCAGGTTCTGCTTTTCGAAGGTGTCCTGAGATCGAATTGCTGTTATCGTTTGATTACTGTTCCCGTGTGATTACTGTTGTAATGCGTTTACTGTTGTCGTTTGTTGTGTTATGATCATACTGTTGTCGTGTGTTTACTGTTGTCGTGTGATCTTACGGTTGTCACTGTTGCAAATCTGTCGGTTGTCATAGTTGTAAATCCGTCGATTTTCATTGTTTTAAGGGAGTGTTAACTGCATTCTTTTAAATCTGAGAATTTGTGTAGCGCCCATTCAAGATGCCTACTCTGGGTTATCTTGAAGAGGTCTTGGATCATATGCAGTAGTATTTAGTGTTTAGCGACATCTTGTGGATGTCGGTTACACTGATGTCGACCTTAAGTTACTTTACCAATAGCGTTGTGTTTATCTAGCGATTGTTGTTGTTTACTGTATATCGACACTCTGTCACAGCAAAGATGATTAGCGGCGCCCTCCTCCTTTATCCAGGTTTGAGACTGGCACTGCCAAAGTACGAGCAGCTGTGGAGTATGTCTAGCGATCGAACACGATTGATAAATATATAGCTGAGAATGACACGTTTTAAAGGCGTCTAACTGCTGTCGTGGATTTAATGCAGCAGTATTTTGTAATTGTTGTGGGTTAATGTCGACTTTAACGTATGCATTTCAAACAAACAAAGGCTATCTACGAGTGAATGCGATTGGTAAATATGTAGCTGAGACTGGCTACAGTTTAAAGGTGTGTAACTGCAATAGTGGATTTAATGTTGCTTCGTTTAGTGTTTAGCGACATCTTGTGAGTAAACGTCGACCTTACCCTACATGATGTACAACTGTCATTAAGCAAGCGATTTAATGTGATTCGTAAATATGTAGCTGAGAATGATAACGTTGTAAAGGTGTCTAACTGGAACAGTGGGTTTTATGTAGAATTGCTCAGTGTTTAACGACATCTTGTGCGTGTCAAGATAATTGTTGAATATTTGGCGATTAAACGCTATTGGCGAACATCTATAGCTGGGAATGTTTCAAAGGTGTCTAATTGGCGGATTCCTGTTGTCGCTTGAATACCGTTGTAGTGTGATTACTGTTGTCGTGTGATTACTGTTGCAGTGTGATTACTGTTGCAGTGTGATTACTGTTGTCGTGTGATTACTGTTGTCGCTTGATTACTGTTGTCGCTTGATTACTGTTGTCGTGTGATTACTGTCATTTGTGTGATTACTGTTGTCACTTGGTTACTGTTGTCGTGTGATTACTGTCATCGTGTGATTACTGTTGTCGCTTGATTACCGTTGTCGTGTGATTACTGTGTTATCGTGTGATTACTGTTGACGTGTGATTACTGTTGCAGTGTGATTACTGTTGTCGTGTGATAACTGTTGTGTGATTACTGTTGCTGTGTCATTAATATTGTCGTGTGACTACTGTTGCCGTGTGGTTACTGTTATCGTGTGATTACACTGTTGTCGTGTGATTACTGTTGCCGTGTGAATGCCCTTGCCGTGTGATTACTATTGTCAAATATGCATCTCAACCGACTGATCATTGAACCCAGGGACCACTAATCCAGTGACTTCTAGTCTCAAAAAGCGCCTTTATGATACTGCACAAGGCAACGACCGATGGTCAACCTAAGCGACGACGCTCGAAAGCAGTTACTACAGAGGCTTTGGTAAAGAGGTTCGCACTGTCACTCTGACCTATAATAATTGTCTTAGGCGCAGTTGCCAAGTGAAGTAACTGCCAAGTTCATAGTTAAATGTAAAAGGGAGGCACTCCTTTCCCTCTCGTCGGCCTTGAGCCGCCAATGGACGAATCCAAAGGTCGTGGACAGGGAGCCAGCGCATCGCAGGACTTGTCGTTTACTTCCTAGTTGACGGCGGTGCTAAACAATTACGCTGCTTTGTGGCAGAGACAATCAGGGTGATAATACCCCTAATTAATTAAGTTACCACTATACGTTACTCTAACCAGAATAATTATAATTAGGAGTCACCATGGAATAATACCGTTGGGGCACGTTTGCCGGCTGGTTAGAGCGCTCGCTCTGTTTCGAGGAGAGTACGGTTTCGAGCATCCTCCTCTGAGACGGTTACTGTGTAGGGACCTTGAACAAGTCCTTCACTCGCAATTGTTCAGCGCCATCGATTGATGCTTGGTCATTGAATAGTGGCGCTTAATAATGCATAATAATTACATATAGTTCTCCTTACCAGTATCACTGTGTTCAGCAAGTTGAGAAGCAACTTGAAAACACAAACGCAGAGACAGCACACTCCCATTATCACGTCAGCCGTACAAGAAACGCCACAAAATCACTTCTATAGCGCTATTTACAGAACTTCTATAGCGCCCGACGTAGCTGCTCGACCGAACTCAATTCGATTTGGCAGAAACAATGAAAGTCCAGCAAGAGGAAGTACTGCAATGTCGAGAAAAAGAAGAGCGGACTATGAACAGATCAATCGTTAATAGCGGATGGTATTTATGTCCATAATATAATTAAAATCAACTCAAGGTAGAGTACTGTTGTTGAAGACGCAGCCAACGTGACATTGTCTGTATCGGTAGGTATATAATCATGAATATATTATGCCATATATCCAACGTAAATATGTATACATGTAAATTAACATGCGTGTGTGTTTGTGTGTGTGTGCGTGTGTGTATGTATGTATGTGCGTGTATGTGTGTGTATGTGTGTGTGTCTGTGTGTATGTATGTGTGTGTGTGTGTGTGCGTGTGTGTGTGTGTGTGTGTGCCATATTGCATCGGTTAGACTAGTTTTATTGACAGTTTGTACCCATTAAGCGTACACACAGAGCATTCGATTATATATACACATATAATCAGGTCTGTATACGAAAGCATACGCGGGTATACAGCATTGTACTCACCTCTACAGACCGTATACTCGGCTCATAAAATATTTTTTTAGTATTGGCTAACTCACCTTTGGAGAGCGTGCAGTGAGCCGTGCAGTGAGCCGTGCACTCACCTCCAGAACGTAATTTTACATTTTTTTAATACTGTATAATGTATACCATAACGTGAACTAAATTTCAGTTTGAAAGTTAATTATTTCTCTTTGCTTAACCTGAATGCAAAAACCATTAATTTTTCATTAAATTTTAGCATAGTTGATACATCAGAAATTGAGGAATTTCGTCATTTCAATGGCTTAAACGCTCACAAAATCGTTTCCATATTTCAAAAAAATTTCTTAAATGGGAGGGGGCCCATCGCCTCAGTGTTTTGGAAAACTAACCTGTAGCGTGTACTCACCTCTGATTTTGCCACTGCAGAACTGCATATAAACTACATATATCGATTATATATATACATATATATATATATACATATATAATCGATTTAAGCCATGAATGTATGTGTGTATATATATTTATCTTTAATAACTAATCTGCTGGAGATTTTAATGTATGGTCCTTGATGACCAATTCACTTCGATAGTCGTTTTATAGGGCGCCATAAAAATTTTGACTGTTGTTTACCAAGGTGTAAATTGTTCAATTGTCTCGTCAACTGGCAGAGGCGGATTTTATTGTAGATAGAAATTGCGTCAGAAGATCACGTTTCTTATGTTTCATCGACTTGAGAATTGAGGAAGTGAACAAGAGACAGTTCAATAATATTATATGGTCGTCGTGTGCGTCAATAACGTTTTGGGTAAGACCCCCCAAGGATCGATACGCCTTTTTTGGAAATTCACCACAATAGACAAAAGCTCATGACAGTCTAAATCAACGGTTTTCAAACTTTACTTTTGTTGTACCACCAGGTACAAAAATCGAATGTTGGCGTACCGCAAGCAAAGGTCAGAAAAAAAAACACAGGCGAGCTGGAAGTCCCCTTGCAGTTAGCGTAGGACTATAGGTAGACAAATTTAAAACTAAATATATAATAATTTAAAATGTAATCTTTCGAATTTTTCGCTTATCACTTAATGACACCTGGCGTATCACTTGTGGTACGCGTACCATCGTTTGAAAAACGCTGAGCTAGACAGCAAAAGACCAAGAACAACGAAGAAGGAGGAGACATGAGAAAAGACAAATATTAAACACTTTAGTAAAAACAAGGCCCAGTGCTCGAAATGGACCGGAACGCACCGGAACGCCGTTCCGGTTCGTCAGCGTTCCGTTCCGGTTCGTCAAATGAATTATTGTGGAAAATACTATGAAATTAACGTGAATGCTCCCATATCTTTGACTAGCGTTCCGTTTCGTAAAATTTTCCATTTCGAGCACTGACAAGGCCTAAATAACCTCTACACTAACATTTTCACAGGACACGTATCCCTGTGATATATATATATAACCAAGACTCCGCTGCGAGAGCACAGAAGAAACCTACCTCCAGGCTGTGGATCCCTGTTAAACTGGGCGTTCCGCAGGGCTCTTGGCCCTCACCTCTTTATTTTATTCACGACGGGTTTCCCCGCTCTCCTCCCCGTCCATGGGGCTTCAGAGTGAGGTTCAGACCACCACCTTGCTGATCATGTCCAGGCTTATGTCCATGGGCCTCCTTCCTTTCAACCTCTTCTTGCTGGCGCACCGAAGCTCTTTCTCATGATCTTCATTCCTGGAAGTCTTCCAATCGCCTCTCCCTCAACTCGTCCAAAACCCAATTTATCTGGTTTGGCACTCCTCAGCAACTTAAAAAACTCGACTTTGCTGTGCTGTCTCAAAGGTTTCCGCTTTTCACTTTCTCGTCTAGCGTTCGTGATCTAGGAGTGACCCTTGACAATTCTCTCACCTTTACTGAACACATTTCCAAACTCACTCGCACTTCCTATATTCACCTAAGGCGCCTTAAAGCTATCCGTCGCTCTCTCTCTCATCTCCAATTTTCACTTCAATTGTCCAGGCATTTGTCTGCTCTAGACTTGACTACTGCAATTCCCTCCTCATTGGTCTTCCCAAAGTCCGTCTTGCTCCTCTTCAGTCCGTTCTCAATGCTGCTCCTAGATTAATTGCCCGTCTTCCTCGATTATCTCATATGACCACCTTTATGGCAGAAGAACTCCACTGGCTCCCGCTTTCTGGCCGCATCCAATTCAAGGTCCTCATCCTCGTCTCTAAGGCTCAACTTGGTTTTGCTCCAAAATATTTATGTGACTTAATTCATCGCCTCACTCTGCTGCTTTTCTCCGTCCTCTTCGTTCATCTGACCGTTTGGACCTCCCCCTGCTCTTTGGAATGAGCTTCCTCCGTCCGTTCGTTCTTCTATTGTCTCAGGTAGCATCTCTTCCTCTGTTACCTTTCTTAAAACTTGCTTTTTCTCTCGGGGTCCCTCGCACTAGGACCGCTTCTGAATGGCTCTTCCGCTTAACAAATGCCCGAATCCAATACAATATACAAAATACTGCTGCATTAAATTCACGAATGCAACTAGTTAGACACCTTTATAACGCGTCATTCTCAGCTATATATTTACCAGTCACGTTCAATCGCCAGCTCTTTCGAAAAGTCTAGCTATGTAAGCCTGTAAGGTAAGGTCGACGTTTACGGAACTGACGTTCACAAGGCGTCACTAAACAATAAACGATGCTTAATCCATAACTGCAGTTAGACACCTTTAAAAAGCATATTGCGCTCAGCTATATACTCACAAATCGTGTTCAATCTCTGAGTCTATATGATGGCACAGCTAAATTATAAGCGGTTTTAAAATTAAATTTGTATTGTACCACCAGGCAAAACAAGAATCGAAAGTTGGCGTACCACCAGCAATGGTCAGATCAAAAACAACAGGCGAGCGCGAAGTCCCCTTGCAATTATATAATTTTAAGAATATAATCTTCTGAATTTTTGCCTGCCACTTAGCGACACCTGGCGTACGACTAGTGGTACGCGTACCACCATTTGAAAAACGCTGGTCTAAGTACGTCTCTTCGGTCGGCTGTCCATGGACTCCTGACTCTCCCTCGTATGCATATGCATACTACTACAGCTCAGTCCAGAAGCTGTGCCTATGTTGGGCCCACCAGCTTTAATCGCCTTTCTCGAGAGCAGCCGCTCGACCTCCTCACTTTGTCCTTTCCACACTTGCACAAGCGCCTGAAGTCTGTATTAAGCGACAGTAATTTCACTGGTTCAGGAACACCACTGGTGGGTTTTGTTGAATGTTAGATTACAATGTGTATATCGCCTCAATTTAACACTGTAACAATGCTCAAGGTATCAGTCGATGGCTGCTACAAAGCCAAAATCGCTGTAAGAGCCAAATGGCCGATGGCAAGTCCGATTGAAAGCCATGAAGGGAATCCGAGAAGAAACTGAAATAGCGTATGGATGAAAGGAGTCCAAATATGAGAGGGTAGAATGTACAAGATGCATAGGTCAAAAACACTTTCGTTTCCATTGTTGTTTGGGGGTAAGCGAGGCAAAGGTGGGTAAGATATCGATGAAATCAAGTAAAAGGAGAATCTGTTACTGTTAGATTGCTAACGCAAATGCCATTTACTGCATGCCCCCAGCAGAAGTCGTTCACGGAGAACGTCCATAGGGTGGGGGTAATTGTAATTAGTAACTTCTATTGCGCCGGTGTCTAATGCACAAGGCATCAGTCGATGAGTGGAAGGGGTTCACCCAAATGCAGACAAGAGGAGGAAGTTATGCCAACTGCCGACATCTGCATCTAAATTTGGTCCATAATCCAATTTCATGACTCCTATAATAGCACCGTTATCATCCAAGACATCAGTCGACAGTCGCTTCGAATGAAATCCAGGTCGAAACCCGATAGATCAGACAATCCGGAAGTCAGACATACGCTTCCTTCCGTACAGTCTGTACGTGAAACACCAATGAACACCAGTGTCAGTCTGCTAGTATAGTAGTAGTAGTAGTAGTAGTAGTAGTAGTAGTAGTAGTAGTAGTAGTAGTAGTAGTAGTAGTAGTAGTAGTAGTTTCAGTTTAACACTTTTATATCAGAGGTCGTAATCAACCAGTCAACTAAGCATTTATATAGCGCCCCATAGCGGAAAATCGTCAGAGGTGCTCCCAGCTCTTTTGTTAATGTGTGTTCTTCAGTTGATAATGTTCTTTGGTCAGCGTGGTTAACCTGATCTCACACTGGATGTCATCCAATCTCCTCTGCCCTTCCAAAACTCAATTCATCATCCTAGGCCTTCCTGGTCAAATCAAGAAAATCCCTGATCGTTCCATAAACCTTTCGACTAACTCGTCATCTCTTACCTTTACCTCTGACTCCCCGTCCGCAATCTTGGTATTACATTTGGTCCACACCTGTCCTTCTCTAACCACATTTCCAACCTCTCGCGCTCCTGTTTCATGCACATTCGTAACCTCCGACGCACACGGCCCATGCTTGACCTTAAAACTGCCTTCACCATTGCTACCTCCATTGTTCATTTAAAGCTTGAATACTGCAATTCCCTCTTCCTCAACCTTGAATCCACCCAAATCAAATGTCTGCAACTTATCCAAAACTCACTAGCCAGAGCTGTCACTAGAACGCCCAAACATCATCATATCACTCCCGTCCTCAAATCACTCCATTGGTTAAAAATCTCAGAGCGAATCCACTTCAAAGTCCTATCACTAACCTACAACTCCCTACAATATTCGCAGCCCAAGTACCTTCGTGATCTCTTCACCATCCAGGCAACCCGATCAACACGATCATCGTCATATCTCAGTCTTTCTCGACCCCCAGTCACTGCTCATCTCAAGTTCTCCAACCGAGCCATATCCAACACAGCACCAGGCCTCTGGAATGATCTCCCCTCTGAATTTCGCTGTTACTCAGTTCTTCCATCATTACAACCCGTCCTTCATCCTCGATCCTTCTCATCTTTCCCTATCTATCACCCCCGGGCTATTCACTCGAAACTGAAGTCTCACCTTTTCAAGTACTCCTACCCTGACTCATCTGATTCTCCGCCTTCCCAATAAGCTAGTTCACCTTTATTTTTCGCGCAAGGCATGACGGGAACGACGTTCACACACAAAGTAAAACATGGCGGATCGCTTAGAATCGTTGAATGACTTCAATCGATGGAAGGTGGAGGATTTAAAGAAATATATAAAAGAGAGAGGTTACAAAATGAGATATGACCATTTGGAGCAATGGAAATCACCCCCTATACCTATTCTTAGATGGAAACTAGATACTTGAGGGTGTTATGGTGTTTATAGTCAGACCATGTGGCTGCTTGCAAATAAAGGTCACGTGGTCTGGATAGTTTTGCAATTGGACTTTAATTTTTTTATTCTGGACTTTAAACTGTGCTTAGAACCCGCAATTAACAATCGCACACAAGCGCATTTTATTGTTATATATATATGAACGGCTAATCAGTCAAATATTTTTTAATATCTCTGTCAAACAGATCATAGCAATATCGGCAACGGCATGCTTCAGTTTGTGTGTGAACGGCCGGAAGTGAAAGCAGAATGGCTGCGCATGCGCATTGATAATGGTGAACTGGCTTATTATTCTCGCCCTAAACGACACCCGCCTTGACAGCTGCTCTACCTTCTCCCTTGATCTGCCCCCTGGAAACCGGACTCGGACCTCTTTTGGACCACTCACTGGAAAACCTCCTCTGATTTGATCTCCTGAAAACCGGACTTTGACCTCTTTTCGACTACTCTGAGGAAACCCCCTCTGATTTGACGTAGCGCTCGTGAATGCCAAGCGCTGGTGTCCTGCGCTTGGCTTCGAGTGGCGCTTTCAAAGTTTGGAGATTACGATTACCAGTAGCGTCAAACAATTAAGACATTTTTGTCAACTTACTATATTCGCAACCGGCGTCCAGCCTTCCGGAAAACGTGACGATCGAAGTTTGAATTTATATTACACAGACCTCGTGCTACCTAATTGGCACCATATTAAATTGCAAACATATATTATCGTTCTACTATAGTTTTATTAAAAGTTTATGACGGCTTCGGTTCACGGAGAATAACCTGGTCTCTGACGCACCTTTTGTGGCACTGGGAGTTTTTAGCTTTACATTACATTACATGCGTCGAGCCTGACGTCATATCTCGCCTATTTCGAACCTCGGATATATCGAACTGTTGACGATGATCCCTCGAGGTTCCATATACCAAAGTTTTGCTGTACATACATACTTATATAGATACATACATACATATACACGCATACAAACATACATAGGCGCCGACTTTTGCTTTTGTCTCTGGGTGCATGGGTCCTCCCTCCATTTCCATACCACCTCCCCATAGGTAGGTGAGTTTTGGCGGATTTTCGGAGAGAAAAGTGTTTCTTGCCAAGGGTTCCAGTGTTATTATTTATTTATTTTAAATAATAAACAAATAATTTATTTATGTACGGGCTGTGACTGTGAGATCATGCAATGTTGGGTATATGTGTTGTAGCTGTACTTCTCACGTTGTGAGATTACTGCTTAGGTGTAAAAAAATTGAATTTGGGGTCCGAATTCTTCTGGGTGCCAGGCACCCAATGAACTTTCTCTCTGGGTGCATTGCACCCAAGGCCCCCAAGAAGTCGGCACCTATGCAAACATAAATGCATACACAGCATAACACACACATATACATACACAGGTTCCAATTCTTCAAACTGCAACACCAACTTCTAACGGCCACACTAGCGCTCTCAACCTAAAACCATTCACAGAGTTTTCGGAGGTTTATTTAGCACAGAACCAGTGTCGTAGCAATGGCCCCATTATCTCAGTCTGTCATCTTGTATTGTCATCCGCTGTCATCTCTGCTCATTCTCTCCTTCCATGTACTGCGTCAGGGTTGATACATCCAGCGAGATAATCAGATGGTCAACACCATCGAAACCCTACAAAACAAAGATAGTTACATCACTTAACATTCCAGTCTGCTGTGGGTATTTTTCTCAGGCCTCATTTCGATTTCTTTAGGCACCATATAAATTCTCTAAAAATAAAAAGTATTATTGTTATTAATAAAAGCAATAACATTGGCTTTTCTGGCTCATTGCTACTACAATCTAATGCTTGATTGCCATCGCCTTCCATGGGACTTGTATGTATATATGTATGACATTGTGCATGTATGCATGTCACTGTGTGCGTATGTATGTATGTATGCATGTCATTGTATACAACATTGTGTAGGTATGTATGTGCATGTATGTATGTGCATATTTATGTATGAGTGTATGCATGCATGTATGTATGTTTTTCTCCACCGGATCTTGACGAGCTCAGGCTTTACCAGAATTTCTTTTATTCTAGTGAGACTTTCTAACTGCCAACGAATCACATGCACACAAGTTCTAAAACAATTAACGTTTCACCCTAAACTGCTCTGCACCAAACGATTACACTCTGTTGATTCCATGATGTCATCCAGGTCTAAGCTTAACACTTTAACGACGAGCGTGCACAAAATGTATGGATAACTAATCCCCCTCGTCGTCAAAGGGTTAGGACTCGTTTCTTTCAACTTGCATACACAAAGTAGCCTGGCTTCAGGTTTCTCCGATCTATCAGATTTCGACCTGAATTCTTATCCAATGGATTACGACTTTTTGGCTGAGACTTTACTCTAAGCCAGCGGTTCCCAAACTTCTCTTGGTCGTGACCCACTTGTGAATATCGTGGCATTTTCGGTACCCACTATGTAAAATTAAGCATTGTGTACTCAAATTTCCTTCGTAACTTGGTATCAAAACATACGGATTTTCGCACAGCATTTAGAAATTTTAAGCATTTAAAGGAAAGTTAGATAAAAACAGTTTACAATTTATTGCAATCCAGCTAGTTATAATCCAGTCATAGCCAAATGTTGTTGCTGCAAAATAAAATGTTTCTCGAAAAAAATTTGGCGACCCACTTCCCAGAGCTTCACGACCCACTTTTGGGTCGCGACCCACAGTTTGGGAAACTCTGGTCTAAGCAACCGTCAAGTGATGTCTTGTACATTATGATAACAGTGCCATAGTCATTGCATTAGATTAGATTAGTAAAAATCAATCCGGGGTGAAGGCAACATATCTGAAACGGCTCGGATTCATCAGTGAAAAGGTGCTATGGAAAGTGATGAACTGATCTTCTTTCTGGATATTGACCCGATTACGGCTTGGTTTTGGCGTGTCATCGGTTGATGCCTTGTGCATTAGACACCGGCGTTAAAAAAGTTACTAATTACAATTAAGGCTCTGGATTATGACTGTGCACTGCCCAGCTGTGTCTGAAAGAGAAGAGCCTTGCCTTTTTGATGCGAATCAACTTGTGGTCTTTGAACTCGGTGAGTTGGGTACGGAGGGTGAGTTCGCTGTTCACCAAAAACGCCTCACGACATTTCTGATATAGATCGGGAAAGGCGAGTCCTGCGGTCACAAAAACACAATGCATTACTAATAGTTTGTAAATCGTCTAAACAGAATCTATCTATGGCTGGTTGCAAGAAACAGGAACGTTCTTAATTATAATTATTATGTTCACTATAAAAGTACTTTGACAGATGCTAAAAGTACTCTTAGAAAAGTTCTGACAGATGCTACGAGTATCCTCTAAGTACTCTACTAGAAGCTACAAGTTTCTTATAGAAAATACTCTCAAATATGTTAAAAGTACAAAAGTACCAAAACGGACCTTGCTAAGTCTGCCAAGTACAATACAATAATATTTGATACAATACAACTGTATTTGATGCAATACAATGCAACAATTTTTGATACAATACAATACAACTCCAATGAATACAATACAACTCTATATGATATTGCCCTACTTCCAAAGTTCAGAGGAGGACACGACCATACGACAGTTGTCTTTCAGCAGTTGCTGAAGATTGATTTCGCCCTCCTCTTGGAAATCTTCCCTCACTACTCCTTTTCATCAAGTGTACGTGACCTAGGTGTTACGCTTGATAGCTCTCTCTCCTTCAAAGATCACATCTCTAACCTCACACATGTTTCCTACTTCCATTTAAGGCGTCTCAGGGCTGTTCGACGATCTGTCTCTTCCTCTGTTTTCACAACGCTGGTCCATGCTTTCATTTGCTCCAGAATTGACTACTGCAATTCGCTTCTAATCGGTCTTCCTAAGGTCCGTCTCATGCCTCTGCAGTCAGTCCTAAATGCAGCTGCGAGATTAATTGCCCGTCTGCCATGCTACTCACGCATTTCATCCTTCATGTTTGAGAAATTGCACTGGCTTCCTCTCTATGCACGTATTAAGTTCAAAATCCTTATTCTGGTGTCAAAGACACAGCGGGGTCTCGCCCCAAATATTTAATTGATGTAATTCACCGGCCTCTTTCTGTCTCCTCGCATCGTCCACTTCGCTCCTCAGAGAGATTTGATCTCTCAGTTCCTCATACTAGAACAGCTATGGCTCAGTCCCGATCTTTTGCCTCAATTGGTCCCTCTCTCTGGAATACACTGTCTCCTTCTACTCGCTCTCAAATTTTAATAAGTAACCTTTCATCTTCTTTTGCTTTCCTCAAGACTTATTTCTTTTCTCTCGGCCTTGCGCACTGGGAGCGCCTCTGAACGGTTCACCCTACTAGGGGCGCTTTATAAATGTTTAAATACAATACAATACAATACAATACGACAAAACATCGATAGCACTGAGCAATTGTAAGTGGAGGACTTGCTCAAGGTCCCTACACAATAACACCTTGGACAAGGATCAAACCTGAACTCTCCCCATTACCGGCTGAGCACTCTAACCAATCGGACACCATGCCACACATATCACAGCAAAGACCATAGTAAGCAGTCCTTACAAGAACTCTGCATGGTAAGTACCAGGAGAACAGTACCTTGGTAAGTGTTGTTGTCCTGGTTATCGAGCTGGTACTTGGCCAGGAGCAGGAAGATACCGCGAGCATTTGGCGTCAGGCTCCTCATGACGTGGATCAGAGAACTCATCGCTAGTCCACCGGTCTGTTGGATCATGAGCGAATTCTCATATGACGTTTCGTTTGTGTAGTTCTCGAATGTCGTAACATCTTGCCACAGCCATCGAAACCGGCTGATCTTCGCCTGGTCCCAGACTTCCAGAAAAATCATCCAACAATTGATCAAAAAGTACAATCAACTACACAGGGTTCTACTATAAAGCTAAAACAAGTAACATTAAAGTCAGAAGAGCAGTCCTTTAACACTTTAACGAGAGTAAACGACTAAAAGCGACCGGGAAACCAATGCAGTTCGTCGTAAGTGTTACGTAAGCCAAACCAGCAAGGCTGCCATATGTATGAAGTGTCAACGACTTCACTTTCTCAGCCTCAGTCTTCCACTTGCCATCTGATCTTCCATAGTCTATAGTCCGGCTACTTGCTTTATACTTGAATTCATCAGGCACAGTGGAGCAGAAATGTTGAACCCTCGTTCTACTCTGGCGGGGATCTGAACCCCAGCCTTCTTCAATGAAGGCCCAGCACGCTAACCACAACACTATCGTGTTTCCATAGGAAAAAAATCACAAAATTTACTGGAACATTTTAACAATATCACAGAAATGGATACTTAGTTAAACAAGGAGAAGCACCTATTCGACCTCGTCAAGTTATCCTCGCCATACTCTTATGTAGACAAGCGCTCGACTAAGTAATGCGAGCAGAACAGTTTACAAATGAAGCTCACAAAACTTATACAGCTGAAACCTCATATGGCTGAAAACCTCATAGGCTGAAAAATCTCATATTGCTGAAAACCTCATTCAGCTGAAAACTTCATAAAGCTGAAAACCTCACACAGCTACCATGCTTTTAAGTTCAACCTTCTAGCTGAACAAATCTTTTGTACACAAACAGTGAGTACTTTTTAACTTGATTTTGAACAAAGAAAGCCTTTGTAATGCTGCTTAAAAAACTGAGTGACTCTCTAACAATGCCTAAGCGAGAGTTACGCTTGAGTGACACCTACGTAGAGGGGCGTTGATGTGATCGATGGAAGCGATCAGGTGGAACCCCCGGACCTGAGCAAGGAGGCTGAGAACGACCTGCGACTTCTCCGAGCGTAACATCGAACCATCGATGCTGTGTACCAAGAGGAAGAAGTCTTGCTCTGAAATTTCAACCGGAACGAATTTAAACCAACAAACAAATCCGTTACGACTTGCAAATTGCTTCTTTTGGCTCTACATAAATGCCACACACCAGATTACATTACGTTACCCACAACTCTAGGCTGAATTTGAGGTAGACCAATATCAACTGACATTTGTATTTTGATAAAATTTATTCATTCAACATTTTTAATACATACCCGTACTTGGAAAAGTACAGATAGATATCAGACAGAAAAACATTAGGTTCTCAGAAAATAGTACACAAACTTCCAGTTCACTCACTTAGCTACTTATATGCTACAAAACGTCTCTGTGGTGGAATCAATTGAAAATATGGATTGAAACTCAGTTCGTCCACCAATCCTGCCACTTACCGTCTGCCTCAAGCTCCTCCACTCATCACCCCACAGGCTTTCCACTCTAAACTGAAGTCTCACCTCTTCAAAAATTCCTACTATAATCCATCCAATTCTCTCTCTTCCAAGCTTTCTCATCCTCAACAAAATCTGCCATAACAGCTTCTTTGCTTCCTCTCTCTGGTCTCTCTGGCAACTGTACTCGAACCTCCACTGGACATCAATCTCATATATGATGCAGCGCTCCTGAATAAGCTGGTGCTTTTGCGCTTAGCTTTAGAGTAGCGTTTAATAAATTTCGAGATTATGAAATTACAAAAGCACGAAGTCCACAAACATTACCTTCTTTTTCGAAATATTTCCGAATGAAGTCGTACTGATCGACAACGTTGGAAAAACTTCCGGAATGTTGAATAACGTCCTCCGTTATGGAGTTGAGGATCTGAGAAATACAAATGGTCTTTGCAATGCTTAAAACATTACAACCATACACAGCAAAGGCAAAAACAAACACAAAATTAAGAGTTACAATTAACTCTTTCCCGCAAGCGCTTGTAGACTATTCTGTTCTATCGTGGTTTCATTGTATTTGGTCGGGAGTCTCTCTTGAAGTAGTGCTATATCAATTTGCAAATACAGTAACAATAGCACTACCGGTATATCACAAAACTGCTTAGCGCAGGGGTGGGCAAACTTTTTGCACGTGGGGCCACATTAAACGCCAAAAAATTCGGAGGGCCGGATAGCAAATATTTAACTTTTAATAACGACTAACATGAAAAGAAGTTTACGTATTTATAATATATTAAGTATACACTTTGGCTGTAACTAATGAGACGTATGCGACTGTGAACATGTATGCATTTAATTAACAAGTTTCCATTAATCCGGAGTGATTGCGCTGGTTACAATTCACAGTTTAGATCACTTAACTGAGACCTGTACTTGGATTTGTTTATCTTCATATATAGTTGAAATCTTTGCTGAGTGATGTAAGTGAATGCAAAAAACACAAACATTTTTAAAGCGAAAGTTTGTCGATTTGAGAATTTTTCCTTCCTGAGCGAAGAAAAGAATTTTATCAGGTCTGATCCTCTGAGCGGTTTTTTGAGAACAGTGTCACTTTGTGGGTCGGTTAACTCCAGCCGAAGTTCCGTATAATGAGCTAATTGTCAATGTCAAATGTGAACGGTATAGCCTAGTAAGCAAAGCAAATTCAGTCTCAATTGATTTAAAATCCACAATTCGTCTGGAGAACTCTTCTGTCAAACTTGACAGCTGAAGGTTATATTTTTTCTACCCTGCAGTTCCCGTATAGATTAGTTCTTTCATCTGCTTTGAAATCAACATTAGCTTTACTTGAACGGATTTCACTCCTGCGTATACAGATCATGTGAAAAATCTGTGCAGGGAAGTTGCAATGGGCAGATCGGCAGAGTTAAGCTTAATGCATAGAGTTGTTATTATTAAAGACGAGACCGGAATAGTAAGCAAGAGAGGAGCGCCACTTGAGAAAAACGAAGAAAACATCTCGCAGTCTGATTTTTAAAAAATTTATGAATAATTGTGGGGGCCGGATAAAAAGTGTTGGCGGGCCGTAGTTTGCCCACCTCTGGCTTAGCGAGTAGTCAATGTAACAGGATCATTTCTACAGCACTGCAGGAAACGCTGAAACATTGGTAATCCGTCCATCGGGAATTCTGTCTTCTTGTGTTTGCAACTTTCTTACTCAGACTTTCATTTAAAGAAAGTAGCCTTTATTTGCATCTGACAAGGATACATGCAGTACATTGCATACAACGATTACACAAATACTTGAGATAGACCAGAACAAGAGTGGCTTACAAAAAAAGCCTTACATACAAGTCCATACGTGAGCAGCTAAAAGTAGCGATTGATACATTGACAATCAAAATGACTTATAAACAATAGACAGCAAGAAAGGAAACTTACCACTTCCGGTCTCTGTATGGCGCTTGATGCCCAGTTGTTTTGTATTGCATAATGTTGTATTGTATTGCAATGTATTGTATTGTAATGTATTGTAATGTAAGCTACAGTTCTTGTTAAGGCTAACGAATGAAAGACATACGGATTTTATGCTGAGACTTGGGAAGTATCCGTTGATGACGATGTGCGTGAAGTCCTTGATGACCGACTTCCGGAACTCTTCCATCAAATTATACTTTGAACCGAATCCGTGCAGAAGAAGGTTGTATCCATGGCTACAACAGATAGACATCCATAGACACTCATAAACTGGAGAGCAGATGATGATACCCTGCGATGCAATGACAAAGACTTTATTCCACTGTCATCACCACAGTCCAGGAATTGTAAATGCAAATTTATGTTGTGCCACTTCAAGAGAGACCTATCAGAGGCGCTCCCGACCTAAGACAATGAAACCACGATCGAACAAAATGGTCTTCAAGCGTTTGCCAAAAAAAGACAAAGAGAGGCTGAGAAACTCATGTCATAGGTTGTTAGGCAACTTATTCCAGGAGGATGATCGAACAAAATGGTCTTCAAGCGTTTGCCAAAAAGAGACAAAGAGAGGCTGAGAAACTCATGTCATAGGTTGTTAGGCAACTTATTCCAGGAGGATGAGCCGACCACAGCAAAACCTCTATGTCAGGAGAGAAACAGAGTCAACCGTAGGCCTGTCGGTTGGCACCTGGAGACCTATCAAATGGTACCTGGAGAGTGGAGACCTGTCAGTTGGCACCAGGAGGCCATCAGTTGGCACCTTGAGGCCTGTCAGTTGGCACCGGAAGGCCTGTCAGTTCGCATAGGTAGGTCTGTCAGTTGGCACCTAGAGACCTGTCAGTTGGCACTGGATGCCTGTCAGTTGGCACCTGGAGACCTATCAAATGGTACCTGGAGAGTGGACACCTGTCAGTTGGCACCTTTAGGCCTGTCAGCTCGCATAGGTACGTCTGTCAGTTGGCACCTAGAGACCTGTCATTTGGCACTGGATGCCTGTCAGTTGGCATCTGCAGGCCTGGCAACCCCCTCAAACAGTGGCACCCCTGTTGAAAATCAAAACCTCAATCCAGCCAAGGAAACACAATTTTAAGTAGCCTGCCATATTAGTCACAAGCTCAAAACGTAAGTATACAGGCTCGAGTCTCCATTGAGGCAGCCACTGAGGAAGTCCTTATATTGTGTTGCACTACTGCATCAGATACAGACATCCGTATGAAACCAACCAGAGAAAATAAGAAACCCACCACAGTAAATACATCCATTTGTTGAAGAGCCCATAATAGCCAGAAACGAGGGCTTTCCTCTCCGTCTCGTACTTGAAGTCGACCTTCTTAAGCGCCCCCAACATCTCAACCGGGTCCAGCGAAGGCATCTCGAGTCGTGACAACGTACGATCAGACGTGTGGACGGTTGAGCTCTGAGCCTCGAAATATGACTCAACATTTTCAGCCTGTTGTACACAGAATTACACGTTAGTGGTTTTAGAGCTTTTTGTAGCGACAGAACCTTACACACATAGCACTTGTTTGCTCACAGAACCCAGTGCATTTCAGTTATTTGCAAATCTGGTGCAGGCTGTTATCTTATATTCTAATTGAAGGGCTTGCCTCAATAACCAGGTATGTCGACATACCTGGTTTATGTGAAAAAGTATGCCAGCGTGCTTGGAATATTGTATTCTATATACCCTGCAAATTTGGTGCAAATCTGATTATTTTTGAATTGGCTTTTGGATAAACAAGTTTGTCGACATATGGTATTTAGCAGCCGGCAGCATTACTCCAGTGCAATAACCCGGTATGATAGCAAAAAATGTCGTTTTTTCTAGTAATCTTTGTATTAAAACCGGTGCAATAATCAGGTTATTTGACATACCCGGTTATTGACTGTTACTTACTCTACAATTCACTGATTTTGCGTTATTTTTTCGTTACTGTAATGTAGCTATGATGACTTACCTTTTTATTGCACGATTAATTTGTACTGTGTGCTAGTCACCATTTGGTGCAAGAATAAGGTATGTCGACTAACAGCAGGCGATGTTGGGTTATTGAGTGTCAATAACCAGGTATGAAGCAAAATGTCGTGAAAAAACATTAAAGTTATCTTTTGCATTGCATTATGTAACAATTTCGTGAAAGACAATAACAACTCAGACGGTGTTTCAAACAGCTTGTCGATATCTCGTAAAATGGCTTAGATACAACAGTTTGAAGTGTCAAATCTTTGAAGCCATTTTCCCAAAACTCAAAAAATCCGACATACCTGGTTATTGCTGCAAGCCCTTCAATTGTTGCTCAAACTTTTCAGAATTCAGTTCGTGCTTTTCAAATTTTACATTAAAGTGTTGAGAAGAATTGGAGAAGAAAGACTACTCATACATACCATAAGAATAAGAGAAAGACAAAGGAAATGGATTGGTCACACGCTGAGAGGAGATTCGCTCCTAAGAAATGTCATCAAGGGAAGAGTGGAGGGAAGAAGACAAGGGGAAGACCAAGACAGATGATGCTGGACTGGATGATGAAGGAGGGATACAGAAGACTAAAAGAAGAGGCTCAACGTTGAGAGGAGTGGCGACTTCGGACACTTGAACCTGCCCAAGGCAGAGAACCGGAAGAAGATTGAACTGCAGTGGAACCTCTGGTTGAAAACCACTGCTATAGAGCCATTCTTTCATTCAGAATATTTATGTATCATAATTTCAAATGTATCTACTCCACAGCCATCACAATTACAGAGGGTTAGCAAGTTGCAACGGAAGAGTTTTGAGTGACCCACGGGCGACCCCTTACACGTCGCTGTCAGAATCCACAAGCCATTGCTAGGAAAAACCCAAGAAGTAAATAAAATAGAAATCATTTAACAAACTGCGACGGTGTTTTGCTCAAACAATTTCCGCTTTGGCTTTTTCGACTCGGACTTTGTCGACGACATAGGAGTGGTGTTGGTTCTTTTGCCAGGTGTCGAGACGGTGGTTTTGTTCTGTGAAGATACGGAGGCAGAGGATGGCGTGGAGACAGAGGAAGGTGTAGCAACTAGTTCAGAAGAGTCATTGTCCTCGTCCTCATCATCATCTGAGGATGGGCATGAGTCAGATGACGTACTCTCGTCTGTCAATCAAACCAAACATCAATAAAAACACACATCAATCAAACTGCCATCAATCAAAACAGCTGTCAATCAAACCACACATCAATTGAACCAGCTGTCAATCAATCAATCAATCGAACCAGCCATCACTCAAAATGGCTCTCAATCAAAGTGACTGTCAACCAAACCAACGATCCATCAAACCAAACATCAATCAAACTAAATTTTTAAATATTCATCATCATAATCAACTCTGGTCTTTATAGTATATTGCATTTATCAAATCAGAATTTGAGGCACAAAGTTATTTTGAGCCAAAGATCTGCTCGAGGTCCCTACACAGTAACCGTCTCGGAGAGGCTCGAACCTGCAACCTCCGCTTTACAAGCCGTCCAACCGCTCAGCTACTTCAAGGGAAACAAAATTCAACCATTCATGTTAAGTTTCTGCGTTAGTCTGTAATTTTTCGCAGTCCGACTGGGACATGCCTCGCGAGAAATGAAATGTCATACTCTCTTCATTTCTCTTCCAAAGTCGGTGAGGGGTAGTCGTGGCAAGTCGCTGACTCTTCCGCTTTCCATTCTGTGGAGTCTCCACTTCCATGACTCGACCTGTAGGAAAAACTGAACCTTATCAATCAGTAAATGAATCAGTCTACTAGCAAACAGATAAATAAATTATTACTGGTGTCATATAAATGTTCTGATTAATAGATGGGTTTTGGTGCACCAATGGGTGATGCCTTGTTTATTAGATACCGGCATGAATGGAGTTACTAATTAATAAAAATTATTCATAACGAAGTAATAAGTACAGCAATTAATTACTTGTTAAATATCTCATAATCGTAGTCTCCAAACTTCTAAAGCACCACTCAAAAGTTAGGCGCAGGGCACCAGCCGATTCACGAGTGCTGCCTCAAATCAGAGGGTTTTTCCAGAGTAGTCCAAAGGAAGTCCGATTACTGGGGGTAGGGGTCCAGATCAAGAATTTGAAGGCAGAGCATCAGATGAGTCAGGGTACGAGTTTTTGAAAAGGCGAGACTTCAGTTTTCAGTGGAAAGCCCGGGAGGGGGGTGATAGATAGAGGAGCATGAGGAGGAGGATGGATTGCAATGATGATGGAGGAACCGAGAATCTGCGGAACTCAGAGGGGAGATCTAGAGGCAATGCCTCTGATGCCATTTGAGGCATGGTGCTGTGCACCATCTTAGGTGGTGCTATAGAAATTGGTCACACGTTCTCCTTGCTAAATCACCTTCTGCACAAGATGGCACTCAGGTTCTACAACCAGTGCCCTACCAGATCCCTAAAAGGAGCTACAGAAATAGCTACTTCTTTCAGCATCCTGTAAGTAAAAGCCTCGTTACAATTTCACCACATGCCTTTAGAAATTGGGGTCTTCTTGAGTATCGACTTTGGCGTTTTCTTTGCAGAAGATGGCGTCATAGTCAGCTTTGAGCTTCTGCTCGGCGTGCTCTTCTGTGATGCCTTGAGATGAGCAGATTTTGGCGTCACAGACTCCGAAGCTGAGAAAAACAAGACGAAGCTACTGAAGCAGGCTAACGAAAAATCGTGAAAGATGAAGTGCTGAGAAAATATGGCTGTGTGAGTGTATGGAAATAAATGTATGGAGATGTGAATGCATGGAAATAGTGACTTCAGTAAATGTATGGAGCTGTGTAGGTACGAAAATAATGACCTTAGTATATGAATGGAGCTGTGAAACAATGGAAATACGACAATAACAACAAATAATAGTTCAGGGGTCAAGTCCAACCTTTATTCAGCATTTGGCCCGATTTCTTTGGAGTGCGGAAACTGAAGAGATTGCTACCAGCGACTTCTTCACCTCCAACTGACAATGCTGAAATCCAAAACATCAACAAAGATCCTACATTACTATCGAACTGATTTCCAAATTTAAATGGTCCTGGCTACTATTCTGGATCTCTTCATACATCCCTTTCCATGCTTAACCCATTCCCGCCAGATCGGGTCCGTACGGACACGAAATGGGAGGCATTGAAACAGACTAGAAACTATAATATCAACATGTCATACCTAAAAATAGCATGAGTATCAAGGTCCTGAAAATTTCTTGCATTTTAGGGTCTCATTTGTTGACAAAAAGTCAGATATTGCAGTGCCAAAACAAGTTTGAAGTGATGGGTATAGGTATCCAGTGACCACGTTTTGAGGCATTTCATGTCATGATATTGACGATGAATTTCCATCTTTTTATGATGAATTCATCTGAGATTTGAAGATCGCCGGTGACCACGTTTTTTGGATGCGTTAGGTTTGGGATTTGGAGCTAAGTCTGATACCGAACCTTGTCTTTTGGACTTGGGATTGTGGCGAAAAATACGTTCATTTGTGTATCAGTGACTGTTTTGCACTTTGGCATTCTAAGGTTGCTACATAAATCAAGCTTTGTTCACAATAAAATATAAATTTCAGAGCCAGAAGTCTGCTGATGCAGAAATATATAATTTATTATGCTTAGCTGCAACCCTTGTTGCAATATTGTTGTTCCACCATGGGTACCATCAATTTACTCGTTTTGCAAGAAAAAAAATTCAGGTGGGAATGGGTGTAAACCTTTTTCTTCTCTCAGAGCTTTCGAACTGGGAACGTTGCCAAGTGGCCTCAGCTGTGAGCAGCGCTATACAAATCTCCAAATACGATACGATATTCTGAATGCAACAGATAAAGATATCACTCTATGATCGCTACTAAACCGCAAAATCTACTATGATGAGCTACAAAAGTCCTAGCAGATCCCCTCTAGATATTAACCTCTAGATATTCATCTGATAACAACTTGATTTACGACTTGGTTTTGGTGTGCCATCGCATACACACATAGGTTCACAAGCTGAGAGCACCTCCGAGTAGTTCCCACTGTGAGAGGCACTTTATAAATTCTCAGTTACCACACCATAGACAGATCATCATTCATACACACGTGCATACAGTTGTATTTACAATACATGTATACATGCATATTATGTATATATACCTTTCGACGGCTTCCAATCTTCAGTCTGTTCATTCTCGCCAACAGTTGAGCCGACGTCATTCTGTTCAATATCATCTTCATCTTCATCGCTTGGATTTTTAGCGTAGCTCACACGCTTCGATTTCCTAGGCTCGGCAACTTTTGAGACATGTTCTGAAGAAGCATATAGTATTTTTCTCACAATGAATACTATTACTCAGTCTTGTTATCAAGACCTTAAACCTCAAGACCAAGACCAAGACCAAGACCTTGAACCTCAAGACCAAGACCAAGACCTTGAACCTCAAGACCAAGACCAAGACCTTGAACCTCAAGACCAAGACCAAGACCTTGAACCTCAAGACCAAGACCAAGACCAAGACCCAAAAATCACAATCATATCCACACTATTCCTTACTAAAAACTGTCAAATCGGACTACTCGCTACTTTAATGAAGCAAACCAACTCTAAATGCAGACTGCAGAGAATTTCTGAATTCGAATTTACAAATTAAGTCCTTCGTGCAAAATGTTATTTCAATTAAATGCCGGTTGCATTTTATAAAAACCAATTCGCTCAGAATTTTCTGACCAAGACGTGCCTTGTGGGGCCTCGTAAAAATTTCGCCATGTAAAAAAAAAGATCATTTAGTATTTACATGTCTAAATCGTGTGTGGTGGTCATGTTTCTTTCCATGATGAGCCGGAGATAGATAGATTTCAACCAATTTCGATGTATGGAAATCTATCTTCCTACCGATTTTGGCTTGACCTACTTTTCATAGGTGCTGAAGTCGCTGGCACACACAGTAGCTTTTCAAGCACTGGATTTAAATGTATAAATCGTGAGCCTTTTTTAAACCGTTTTTGACCGCAATGGCTGCGGAAAAATTTAAAATGCAGTCGGTCTTGGTCTTGAAAAACCAAGACCAAGACTTTGAACCTCAAGACCAAGACCAAGACCTTGAACCTCAAGACCAAGACCAAGACCTTGAACCTCAAGACCAAGACCAAGACCAAGACTTTTAAAAACGAACTCGAGTGCACTCGAGACCAAGACCTTGGTCTCGAGGACAACAAGACTGCTATTACTGAAACCAGTGTTGTCATTACTATTATCATCGTAAGTGATCGGAATCATTATTACTGGTGATGATTATCATCATAAGTGATCATAATCCTAATCATTTATGACTGTCATGAGATATAATCGCTATCGTTATTAATGGCGATTAGCATCATCCTTATCATTGGTGATGACTATTATTATAAACGATCACACCCAACACTGAGGTAGAAACTCTTACACAGGGTAAGCTCATGATTTTTAATATTAGATGCAAAAATGCAGTTAAATATTCAAGGCTCAGGAAATGTACACGATCACTAAGCACTCTTCGGGCAACTGCCCATGGACTCCTGACTGTCCCTCATGTGCATGCTGCTACAGCTCAGTCCAGAAGCTCAGTCCAGAAGCTTTGCCTATGTTGGGCCCATCAGATGGAATCGCCTTTCTGGAGAGCCATGGCTCAAACTCCTCATTTTGTCTCTTCCACCGTTTTGCAAGCGCCTGAAGTCTGTATTATTTGACAGTAATCTCACTGTTATTTTCTTGAAGTGGCGATTTATAAATTTCAGATTACAATTACTTACTGTCAAACTTCTGTGGATATTGGATACAAACTGGTACGTATTTTCTGCACCGGGATTTGCACTCATGTCGTCCAATTACTGTGCACTTGTGTACACACAGCCTGTAATTTTGGGGAAAACATAAAAAAATTGGGCATATACTTATAAATCAGCAGAATTCCTGGGCCACGGTAGCCGACTGGCTAGAGCAATTGGTAACTAACGCGGAGAATATGGGTTCAAGCCTCCACGACTGCTCACAGCCATCGATATTCTGCCGTGTGTGCACTTCTGAATTTGAAAGTAGGGCAATATGAAATAAAGTTGAATTGCGTTGCATAAATCACGAAAGCTTTTGGTAATCCGGTTCTTGTCAATCAGATGTTAAAACGGTGATACGAGAATTTAGTTAAAAGCGCTTAGTAATTATGGTATTCGCGCCGCCACTAAAACATGGTAAAAAAAACGAGGGCATGCAAGATAAACTATTATTAAAGAACACCATACTGTTGACAATCTTTCTTTCTTTGAGAGGCACAACGTGTTGGACCACATCGTTAGAGCCAACAAATCTCACACGGACTTGTTTCAATATTTCTTTGCATTCAATGTTGTCATTTAAACTTAGAGCCATTTTTGCAAAATAAATCGAATATACTTCCGCTTCCGGCCCCTTCTTCACCGGGACCGTTCCACTGCTGCTCGTAGTATTCTCGGGGTAAACTCTGAGTCTACTACGTGTAAAGTGAACTCGTAGAGTCATGGAAAGCACAGGGTTTGTAATATAATTGTAAAAGTTAACCAGCGCTAGAAGTCGAGAAAACTAGGTAGGTGGTAGAAATTTGGCAAATAATCAAGAAAATTAAGGATAATAACCAAATAGGTTAGAAATCTCGGCAACTAGGAAATTTTTAACTGGCACCAAAATTGACTTCTTAAAAAGTTTCGGGACAAGAAAATAAGCTACGTCCTCAGAAATTTTCTAAGAATACAAAGGACTTCAGAAATATTTAGCTGCACAAAATACCAGGACCATACTAATACCTCCCAGACCTGCCTCTCTCAACTCCACAACTACTATTCGATTCAGCTCCAGCACCGACGCGATTAAATTCCTGAGCGCCAACTTTAGGTACGCGCCCAAGGCACACGTGCAGTGAACTTCTGGCAAGCGGGGAGTTGAAATCTTTGGTCGGCTGTAATAAGTTAGCGACAGTTTTCTAAATGTAAGACACAGTAACTGTGTAAAAACTTAATGCTTTAAATATTTATTGGACAGTTTAGTCTTGTCGTTGCGTGGTTTAGTAATGTAGATTGACTTTTACCAGGGAAATTGGCCCCGTCTTAGATTGGCGCCGCCTACTTGATATCACCCCATAAAGCAACTTAATATTTTTCGGCTTCATTTCGTTTCCATTCCGTCCTTCGTCTTCCTAAATGACACCCACCTTGTGTCGAAGTTCTACTTCCTTGTGTTCCGGAATTTTGACTGTATATATGGATGACTTTCAGTTTACTTTCGTGCTTAATTGTGGCTTGATAAAAGGGTTATAAATTAATTATCATGAATTCCCACAGAAACGCTTTGTTCTTACAAGATAAGTTAAAGGAAAGGACGACGTACGTGAGTTGAGGTAGTACTAGACGAGTGACTGTCGCATAGGTATGTAGGGTAGCCCACTTTGTGATAGTTATGTATTGTATTGTATTGTATTTAAACATTTATTTAGCGCCTCTATAGGGTGAACCGGTCAGAGGCGCTCCCAGTGTGCAAAGCCAAGAGAAAAGAAATAAGTCTTGAGGAAAGCAAAAGAAGAGGAGGGGTTACAGGTCTATTAAAATTTGAGAGTAAGTAGAAGGAGACAGTGTATTCCAGAGAGAGGGACCAATTGAGGCAAAAGACCTGAACTGCACCATAGTACGAGGAACTGAAAGAGAGCATATAGGCTGCGAATGCGAATAAAAGCATGCATTAGCTTTTGCCAAGGTTCAAATTCATCCTATTGGGCCATGTAGTTATTAAGGCACAGTTTTTGTAATTTTTGTGTTTCACTCGAGAAATTTCTCTACCCATGTACCTGCAGATTTGAGAACGTTAAGTTTCTGTATGGCCTTGAGCTCGCTAAAAAGTTTTGTAATAATAATTACGTCTAAGACTGGAAGTTTACTGATGGTATACATTTTTTTAATAAAAATAATTATGTCTAACTCTGGAATTTACTGATAGTTTGTTAAGTTCTTTACATTGCCCTTGCAGAGCGACAGAGTTTTAAAATGGGGAGACGCAAGAAGTCCTGTCACAGGAAGGGCAATGCAGCTGCTTCGACCGCTCCGCCTTCAAACGGTGAAGCAACGAAGACCAGTGAAGCAACAAAGACCGATGAAGCAACGGTTGCAAAAGAGGAACAGAACAACAACAACAGCAACGTTGTCCTGGAACAGAAACTTGAGAGTTGCCAGTTGTCGGATGAACCTCGTCCTTGGGAAGCCTACAAGTCGAAGGGCAATGACCTGTATGCGGAGAAGAAGCACCAAGAGGCGTTGGAACAGTATTCACTCGCTATTGAATCCCTGCAGAGCGACGAAAATGCTCAGAGTAACTATGTTTAACTATAGTTTACCTAAATAGTGTAGTGGTTAGTGTGCTTGACTGTCAACTGAGAGGTTGGGGGTTCAAATCCCCCAGGGACCAGGGCAGAAATCTGTTTCAAGATTTCTGCTCCACCTGCTTACCCTAACTAACTCGGCTATGACTAGTACACTCGCACTCTGTCGGTGGAAAATGAGACGGCAAGAAAGAGGACTGGCCACCCGCCCTGGTATGCTGAGGCTAAGAAAATGAAGTCGCTAACACTTCGTAACCATGACTGCCTCTCAGCCTATAGCTTAACACTTTAACGATTAGCATGTACTGAAAGTGACTGGGAAACCAATGCAGCTCGTTGTTAAAGAAGAAAGGGACTGCTCTTCTCTTCTTTTTAGCTAAGCTAAAATTATTAAGAATTGTTTAAATGAACCAGAGCCCTTGTTCTTTGTGATTAGTGTTTCTAATTATAATACCAAAATTACAGTTCTAGTACAATGTAGTCATAGATGTGGATCCAAAATTGTTTAGTCAGCTTTGGAAATGACCTCATTAAAATATGACCATGCAGTCCTTGATGCAGTTTCTGAAGACTGCATTTTAAAGAGGTTTTCATGCACTTTATTTTAATTAAAGGTACTAGGGGTTTCCCGCTTTCAAAGTTCTTACTTTGAGTGTTGTCAAGATGGAAGTTGTGTTGTGCGCTGAGAAATCTACCGGACATCATGGTCACTTGGTGAGAAGGTGATTGATTGATTGAAGTAATTTCTGGCTAGTTTATTTGTGTGAAGAACAATCAGTTATTGATTAAAGTGATTTGTGATTGGTTTATTTGGGTGGAACATGATGACTGACTGATTGAAGTGATTGGTTTATCTTGGTGGAACATGATTACCAACATAGTTCGAGAATTCGTGATTTTCGGTTTTAAAATTCGTAAAAATTCGCGAATTTTTGGTCTATTTTAAAATTCGTAAAAATTCGTGGGGCCATTGTTGGACCTTTTTTACATTGACAGCGTAAAAAACAACAACAAATGTGATGACGTCATGATTTGTTTTGTTAAGCTTCTGCTTAGAATTTAAATTTAAATTCAATATAAAAGTTTAGTTAAAATTTAATTTTTTAAAGTTGAACGAACATGCACAGGAGTGGAAGTATGTAATAATTTTGGAGGAGAAGGAAAGGGTAATCCAAAAATACAGTGTTACTTTGTGAAAGGAATTTATTTGTTGTTCTGCCAGAATTCTGGAGCATTTGCATGGCAAAAATACAGAAACCAGAGTCAAGTGGGAGCAGTGGGCTTAAGACACAGCTCGGTGAACGTTACCATGTTTGGTTGCAAGCTGTGTTAGTGACTGACTGGTCACCATGGAGCTGGGGCACTGGTGGTTCTTCGTTCCGGAATAGTGGACCGGAACCCAACTATGATCGAAATCGAAGTTGAAGACTTCAAGTCGAACAGTAACTGAATATCAGTACTTTTGTGTTGCTAGTCAGCTATCTTTTGGGTCATTCCAGGTCAGATCAACACAGTGACCCTGCATCACCATCTCCGATTTTGATGAAATTTGGCAAGGCGATAGAACCCAATGAGAAACTCTCAAAACCCAAATTTTAGATTTTTTGGTCAACCGGTGTCCGAGATATGGGTCATTGAACCTCGACCAAAATGGTCCGATTTGCTCCGACCGGACGAGGGTTAAACTGCTGTATCTCAGCTCCTATTGCACCTAGAAACAAAAGTAAGATACCAAATTAAAGCTGTGTGAATGCTCTACATGGGCAAGGCATCTAGAAATAGCTATTTTGTGTAACCAAATAAATGTGAGCAACTGTAACCTAGTAACACTGACCCAGGTCACTTTGTACTCTCATAATTGTATGTACTTTTGTCCATTGAAAGATCTCATTGTTCTAAACAACTGGTGAAAATTTCAGAGTGGGATTTCCTATAGTTTTTTTGTTATGATTTTTTGAATGGTCACCCAAGGGCGCAAATCGCACTGTAAATCAAGGTAGACTAAGTTAGATAGTGTGAGAATATAATTTTTTAATAAAATTAACAATTCAGCTGTCAAATCAACATTCACAGTTCTCCAAGTTTCAGTACAAGCTAGATATTCTGTCTTTCCAGTGCTATTGTAGCAGCTTGCATCTCATGGGCACTCAGTGTATATGCCCTCCCAGTGCTCGTCTTCAGCTGTCTTTCTGATGCTCCAAGTTTTGGTTGCACTGTGAGCACTTGTACCTTGTCACTTGTCAGTGTGCACATCTGGAACTTTGCTTTTAGTTGGTTGATCATTTCTTCCTCTGTGTTGCCATGAACTTGATTTTGGCATGGCTGGAGAATGGCACTTTTTTGCTACATCTCATGGCAAGGGCCCATGCGATGGAGTAGGTGGAACCGTCAAGCGCCTTGCTGCACGTGCCAGTCTGCAGAGGCCATATGATCAACCAAATTATGACACCACATCAGTTGTTCCTCTTTGCAAAGGCAAACATTCCATCGGTGAATTTCTGTTTTGCTACCACAGAGGAATATGAGCAAGAATTAGATTTCTTGAGCAGCAGATTTGAGTCTACACTTACATTTGCTGGAACTCACAAACTTCACTGCATTCGTCCTATATCAACAGAGCAAGTGGAAGTGAAGAAATTCTCAATGAGTCATGAGTCCAGAGTTGAACGTGTTATACAATCAGTGGCTGTTGATGCTGTACAGTCTGTCGATACTTACCATCAAGCTGTGAAATTTGCAGACTTGAAGGGTTACGTCACCGCCAAGTATGATGGCCACTGGTGGCTTGGCTGTGTAATGTTGACATTTGCAGAACAGAATGAAGTGGAAATAAACTTTCTGCATCCACATGGGCCTGCTCGATCTTTCCATTATCCACGTCCAAGTGATCTGCTGATAATATCTTGTGCAGATGTACTGACAGCAGGACTTCAACCAACAACGAGCACTGGGAGGGCATATACACTGAGTGCCCATGAGATGCAAGCTGCTACAATAGCACTGGAAAGACAGAATATCTAGCTTGTACTGAAACTTGGAGAACTGTGAATGTTGATTTGACAGCTGAATTGTTAATTTTATTAAAAATTATATTCTCACACTATTTAACTTAGTCTACCTTGATTTACAGTGCGATTTGCGCCCTTGGGTGACCATTCAAAAAATCATAACAAAAAAACTATAAGAGATCCCACTCTGAAATTTTCACCAGTTGTTTAGAACAATGAGATCTTTCAATGGACAAAAGTACATACAATTATGAGAGTACAAAGTGACCTGGGTCAGTGTTACTAGGTTACAGTTGCTCACATTTATTTGGTTACTCAAAATAGCTATTTCTAGATGCCTTGCCCATATAGAGCATTCACACAGCTTTAATTTGGTATCTTACTTTTGTTTCTAGGTGCAATAGGAGCTGAGATACAGCAGTTTAACCCTCGTCCGGTCGGAGCAAATCGGACCATTTTGGTCGAGGTTCAATGACCCATATCTCGGACACCGGTTGACCAAAAAATCTAAAATTTGGGTTTTGAGAGTTTCTCATTGGGTTCTATCGCCTTGCCAAATTTCATCAAAATCGGAGATGGTGATGCAGATTTTAATTCAAAACTGTGTTGATTTGACCCGGAATGCCCCTTTTATGGTTGATTGATTGCCTATGACATTGACATTTACTTGCTTATAGAGTTGAAAAGTAAACAAATAATAGAATTCGTTGCCATGGCAAAGAATTCTATTATTTTATTTTTTTAACGAATTTTAAAACTGCAGTTTAAAAATTCGTTAAAATTCGTGAAATGTGAATTCTCGAACTATGATTACCAATCAATGTGATTTGATTTATTTGAGTGGAAAATGATGATCAATCGATGGAATTGATTGGTTTATTAAAATTGAAGTATTTGAGTTTGCGTATATTTCCTTTCCTTGTTTTTATTCCAGATCGCAACGTGGAGCTTGCCAAGCTGTATGGAAATCGGTCCATCGCTTACCACAAGATGTCGCTGGCGCATTCCGGAACGGATGAACTTGCCAGACTCTGTGGAAAGGCGCTTGACGATGGACAGAAAGCCGTGGAGTTGGATGAGAAATATGAAAAAGGATACTTTCGGTAATTTAGTTAATAGGTTTAACTGGATTTAGATGCATTAACCCCTTTGTGAGGTTTCTCGAGGAGCTATATAAATTGTTGCATACATACATACATACATACATACATACATACATACATACATGTACGCAAGCATACATGTATACATACGAACATGTACATGCATGCGTACAAACATACATGATCTATACATATATACATGACATATAGAAACATACATAATGTATAAATGATACATGTATGCATACATACATAAATACTTGCATACATTTGTATGTACATACATGCAAACAAACTGCACATACACAGAACACATCTGTTTTTACAGCATTACGATAATTTGTTATCTGTTCTTGGTACACCTTGGTCTTACCTTTACCGTACGGAAACATTGCCTTACCATAACCACCTTTCCCTTTCCAGGTGTATCACAGCCTTGCTGAGCCTTGGAAGGAAGAGCGACGCAATCAGTTACGTGACCCGAGCCATGGATCTGTACGCGGAGAACAAAAAGAGTTACCGTGACGACCCGTGCCTGAAAACTCTACTCGTCGAGTGCCAGTACATGTCGGCCACAAAAGCCAAGTCACCCAACTGGGACAGGGTAAAGTTCAAGGACAACTGTATTGTCCTTGACCCCGATGGACTTGGTGATGTCACCGTGTTGACTTCGAAGATGATTCGCGATCGCAAAAAGGTTTTTATTTTTTTCGTTCACGGGTTCTTTCATGGGTCATGCGATTTAGGAAAATTTTCTGAATTAAATGGTTTCATGTTGGAATTTTTGGGAAGGAGCTTCTGAGAATGTGGTTGTGTGTTGCATCAGAGCAGGTCTACCACAGATTTATGATTAGATTAGCTGCTAGTGATTAATAATAATTTTACAATTTATGTAGCACCATAGTTCAGCTGAGGCTGACAAAAAGGGCGCTGTACAGGAGTTAAAAAAATCAATGACAGTCATGTGAAAGTTTAAAAAGATAGGCCTTGAGCTGTGATTTGAATGTCTCCAGAGATGGCACATTCTTCATGTGGTCATGAAGATTATTCCACACAGTGAGTGGGTCCAGCGACAGAGAAGGAACAGTCACCAAACCTTGTAGTTGATTTTTTTCGAAGATCGTAGCCAACATCTGTTATGGTTGTCTCCTGCCCGAATGCAGAAGTCAGAGATACAATCTGGCATGAGGTGATTCAATGCTTTATAGGTTATCAAGCACAGTTTGTATGTAATTCTCTGATTAGATCAGGTGTTGGTGATTAGATTATGTGTTGGTTGCGATTAGATTGGAGCGTTACTCATAGGGCCGTTCCTAAACCTTTCTAATACCCTATGTCTGATTAATCCTTAGTTTATGATTTTCAGCAGTTATAAATGTAATGACTTAATTAATAATTGTAATTACAAATTTATATGGCACCACTTCAAGACAGACTTCTCAGAGCTGCTCCAATCAGTGATTAATTAATTGGTTCCTTTTCAGCTGTCTGTCCTCGTGAAGCCAGGTCGCTACTGCTTTGAGTGTCTACACGTTGTGAAGGGAGCTGAGTTAGACATCGTCGGAGACATCGACGCGAAGGGATCGCCCAAGGACGTTGTCTTCTGTTGTCAAGGTCAAACGGTTGTCTGTGTCAATTTGTCTGTATGTGTTTATGTGAAAAGTTAGGAAAGTAAAGGTTCCATGTCCCAAAAGTTTCTGCTACAGATGTCTCTTAGTTTCTGAACCTTATTGCATGCAGTGACATTTATTTGTTCATTTCTTTTATCGCACTTGTTACATGCGCATGGTCTGTGAACGTGAGGCACGAGACGAGCGTGGGCGAACAACTTGGTCACAGTCGTTTTCTGAGTCCCCTCAGTGGCTTTGAACCCTCAAATGTTGGATTTAGAGTCCCAGTCCACTGCCTCGAAGAACACCTTGCTGCAGGTCTATGTTGTAACTTAAATCTTTAAAGCATTTCTGCTTATAGTACCTTGAGCTCAAAAGATGTGGTTTCAATGCTGTTTACTTGCAAGATTACGTCCGTACCAATTTCTGCTATGTTACAGAGGCACGTGTGTGCGAAAAACTTGCCCTGGGTTGTTGCATGGAGTTGAACCCGCAACAGAATGAATACATTCCATGTAGAACCGTTGATATTACTATTATTTACATACATTTTTAACAGTCGCAAAGTCACACAGAAATGTTGCCAGGTGAAGAGCAGTTCGTTATCCAGATGTTTGAAAGCCAGTGAGAAATAGTGAGTTTTGATGCGTTTCTTAAAGAAAGAGATAGAGTTCGAGCATCGAACGGACATTGGTACAGGTGATTCCATTGCTTAGGGGCAGCAACATGGAATGCATGACAGACAATGACAGTGCTACATCAAGGCTCAACCAAAAGACCCATGGATGTCTTAAAATCGCAGACTGTGGGGCAGGATGTACGGAAAAACTAGTGGCTGAAGGTAGGTAGGTAGGAGTGCTCGTTGTGAAGGTTTTCGATGCGTGAAATGTTGGTGAGAAGGTTGGACAGCGAGGTTGAGGACTGGTTACCCACCCTTACCCACTGGGACCAAGAAAATGAAGTTGGTAACATTTCATACCCATGGCTACCACTTGGGACTGCTCTTCTGTCATAAGTTATTAAACTTTTGGGTATTGAATGTTGTTTTAGGTACCGTGCCTGATCCGAAAGTCGTGAACATTTTTATGGTACAGGGAGGATCACTGTCTTTGGAAAACGTCAGCGTTCGTCAGGAGTCGAATCATCCGGAGAAACATGCAGTGTTTGCTGCAGCATGTGAGTTGGAGTGAAGGCTTCGTGGGTATATTTCGTCTTGTGAATTAGAATACCGTATATACTCGAGAATAAGTCGCAAAATTTTGGACAATTTTTCAAATCTGAAGTTGGGGGTACGACTTATATTCGGGAGAAGGCAAAATTTCACGTGTCCACCAACGAGGTAATAGATGAACGCGTCCGCTAACGAATGCTACTCTACCTTCTCGCCTTCCCAATAAATAATTTCCTGCTGGGTAAATTATAACTGTTTCTAGTATACTTACATTAAAATAATGTATTTGATAAAAATTTCTTAAATTTGTAAAGAAATTGAAGGTTCTTGCAAAAATCGAGCATTTGATTAGTTTCTCAGTACAATATTTTAAACCGTCCGCGACTCTTGTTCCTACTTCTTTACTGGGCATTTTCACAAGGTAAAGTCTTTCCATTCAAAATTATAGCACTTCAATTTTATAGTGTAGGATATGCAGTACAATGCAAGTCTGAAATTTTGATATCTAGTTACAGCATTATAGTGTACACTGAAACCAGGTAGAGGAAACCTTCTAAACCAGATAGGCAGGAAGTTGTGTTTTAGTGCTCTATCAAGAAACTGAGGACTCTATGCTACACTATATACTCCATGCTCTATACTTATTTCCGCCATGGTGGCGTTAATAGATGATTTCACAAATTTCTTCAACTGTAAAAAGCACAAACTCCGCATATATCAACATAAATTTAAGAAAAATTAATTTATATTTATTGTGCAAAAACATTTAATTCATTTAGCAATACTTTAAAAAGTATAGAAGGCGCTTACCACATAGTTTGAAAAATCATTGACGGCACCCAGCATGACCTTGTAACAGCGCTAGTATAATGGGTTCACACCTGTCAGATGACGCGTGATTTACGGCCGTGACTTACATTGGGGTCAATACATTTTCTCACTTTCTCAGCCCAAAATTTAGGGGGCGACTTATACTCGAAGGCGACTTATTCTCGAGTATATACGGTAGATATAGATGCAGGATAGGCATATGTTACATTGACACTTTAAACACTTTAACAACGAGCTGCACTGGTTTTCCAGTCGCGTTAAGTACGCGCTTGTTGTTAAGAAAGGGTATAAACTCCAGCCAGAGAAAATGTTGAGTCGAGAAGAGTAACCATTCCACTTGACGGAGATGCAGAATTTACAGAAAAGGCTGTTTTTGCAGTAAATTTTTATATGTCACAATTGGTCTTAGCGTTCTCAACTTAAAACTTGCCTCTTTCAAATTGCTTATCGACCATAGGCTGCCTCTCTGTCCTAGCAGACTGATATTCTGAATATTGACCTAATAACGGCTTGGTTTTGGTACGCCATCGGTTGGTGCGTTGCGCATTAGACACCGGTGCAATAGAAGTTATAAATTATAATTAAATATCTTTAAATATGATATTTAATTATTATTTCTAACTGAACTCATGTCCTTCTGTGAGCAGGATTTTTCATGAGCAGAATATTTTACTCGCATGGGGTCATTGCATAATTACGTAACGCCGAAAATGACCGTTTTTGACCCACCCACCCACCCTGTAACGCTTCGTAACGTTTCCATAGACCCACCCACCCACCTCCCCCAGCATTGCGTATTTATTGTTACGAGAAATCATATTAGATTTACTTTGTGAACGCGCAATTATAATTCATATTTCATAGCGAATTTAATAGGCCTATAGTATGTGAATTAAAATTTGACGGTAGACCTAAAATATACAGAACGTTTTATTTATATAAATGACAGTCATGTTTGAAATGCAAATTATTTTGTTTTTTTAAGTTTTACGTCAAAGTTTACACACTGGAAAGTTTCGTGGACTAAATTGCTTACGGTATTAATAATTAATCAAAATTAAGATGAACTAATTATTTGCTTAGTCTGAGCACTTCGATAATTATTAATACAAATATTGCTCAGTTTTTGTCGGGCATCAAGTTTAAATGTTTGAAATTCGTGTCCAGTAAGTAAAATATGCTTTAAAGTTGTTCTTCAAGGTCAGAAATACAGGGAGAATTATTTACCACGTAGTTCCGACTTCCGACGGTAAAACTATGAAAGATCCAAACAATTCGAAGAGCGGTTTCCAGTTTACACAAACGGGAGATGAAATCTCCGCTTATTTCAGACCAATAGCTCAGCGTCTAACCAGTTTGGTCATTCGCCATTGGGCCGTATTTATATACAGAAATAGGTCACTTGGGCGCGTTGCGAAAGGTGGTTCCCTACGAGAGCCATACAAACAGTGACGGCCGAACCTTCACAATTTCAACTTTTAATTTTAAAATCATGTTCAATAAGTTGTCATTCGATGTTAATTTAAAATTCTTTTATAACTAAACTGTTGGTAAAAGCGTTACGTAACGTTCACCTCCATACACCCACCCACGTAACGTTTCGTAACGTTTTCAAGGACCCCACCCACCCACCCTCGAGCGTTACGTAATTATGCAATGACCCCTATCCTTCGTTCGTTCACAACTCGATTGAACAAGTTGTACTTTGATGTTTCAGACCACAATTTGAAGCCAAGATATTCTGCAAATTCAGTTGTGCGACTTAGGTGTTGTAAACATGATTATAATATGACATTTATAAAGCGCCACTTCAAGAAAAATTCATCAGTGGCGCTCCCGACCCGAACCGGTGAAATTATTTATTTTATTTATTTATTCCGGATATATCTATAGCTCCTCCTCAAGTCTACTACTACTCAGAGGCACTCCCAACTACAGCATTGGTATACTGTGTCGGAGTTTTCACGCCGAAGCGCCACGAGCAATTGCGAGTGAAGGACTTGCCCAAGGTCCGTACGCAGCGGCTAGAGTGGGATTCGAACCTGCAACCCTCCGGTCACAAGGCGCCGAACTTACCACTGAGCCACCACGCCCCACAAAAGTTTCGTCTTCGCATGACCTATTGGAAGTCTTGTCGCAATGGCCTAACCAGTTTGTCTTTGTCACTGTAGCTGGAGCTATTACTATAACAAACTGCAACGGTTACTCTCGTTCGAGTGGATGCATTGCAGTCGCACAGTTCAGCCAACTGACGTTGAGGTTGATAGTTGTTGAATTTAAACAATTGTGTCTTAAATCGAGGGAAAAATCTTACCTTTCGATTTAATTAAAACAGTAATTTGATTTAAGAGTGTTTGAAAAATCATGCTGCTATTGTTTGAAAATTTTCTGTTTTCTTGAAACATCATCATCATCATATTCGTTTTTATTATTGATCGTATACTGGTTGACTCCGCAAGCATGTACAATAGAACAGATTGAACACTAACCTGGAGAAAAGAATAATCAAAATGTAAATCTTCAGAATTTATTGCTGTTAAGTTTTGGATCGTTATCCATTGTTTCGAATTCTTGGTTTTAAACGTGCCGCAAAACATCTTTTTTTTTATTAAGATACGTGAAATGCCTGTAAACGGTTTGCAAGAGTTAACGCCTGTTTCATTTGAAGTCATAGAAATTATAGATACTTCATTCTTAATCCAGTTTTGACTACTTTTGAGCATCTTTTTATCAGGAGAAATGATTTGTCGATGAAAAGAATGATTATTTTTATGTCTTTTATAGCAAATCCACGATTGATGGTGCTTGTGGAGGAGTAATTGTCGTGAGCGGTGCATCAGCAATCATTGAACACTGTTTCGTCAAGAACTGTGACAGAATCGGTAAGAGCTTATGATTGTTGAAGGGTAAAATGATTTTAGCATGGTAATATACAGTAACATGCTTCTTTATTGTGAAGAGTTTGCTAGCGACAAGAGTTGCATGGTTGTCCAGGGGAATTGTTTGTCTTCAGGGTGTTTAGTTCAGCAGGAGTATGCTTGATAGTGTAGTGGTTAGCATGCTGGACTGTCAGTCGAGAGGTCGGGATTCAAATCCCCACCAGGGCAGAAATTTGGTTTAAGATTTCTGCTCCTCCTGCACCCCTAGCCAATGAGTACATTGACCGTACACTGTTGGTGGAAAGATGAGATTGCAAAGGAGAGGACAGGCCTCCCACCTCACATTCTGAGGCTAAGAAAATGAAGTGACTAACACTTCATAACCATGGGTGTCTAAGGGACTTCAGCTTAAGTGACTGCTCTTCTTCTTCATAGTCCAGCAGGAGGTTAAAGGCCAAAATGGATTGCCTCCTTCCTGTGTTCGGATAAACTACCGTGGAAAACCTCCCAGTTCAAAATTTTTTAAACCGATGCTTCTATAAGAAAGCAAAGTGCGTACATACGTAAAAAAATGTATACATGCATATATATATATATATGTATGTACACATACAGACAAATTCTGTACATTTGATTAGCAGCAAAAGGATCTTAATATTATAATAATAATAATAATAATTATATTCTTTATTATTTCAAACCGACAGACCCAGTAAGATTACATTTGTCAACCCAATCCTTCCGTTGACAATCCTTCTGATCAAATCCTTGTTCTCTTCGTACTTAACGCCTATTTAACGTTCACCTTTTGAACATTTTACTCTACGTATAAGTATAACCTGAATTAATCAGCAACACAGTTTAATATCTTCTAGTTTAATAAGAAACAAACAGACAGAACTCAATTCGATTACAACTCAACTAGTCAGCCACACTACTACAGCGAACACACTCGAATTCAAACTTCTCTAGTCAGCATAATTCTTCGCGCCTCTTGACACACCTGTCTTCTGTGCGCATAAGCGAACTCTAATAATATACATATAGCGCGCCGCTGCCGATATCGGCCGGCCGCGCGTGTCACTAAGACTAAACGTTATACATCTATCATATATACATATACACGTGAAACTAAAGTAAGCGCACTAAATATATACGCTAAATATCTCGCACTGCAAAACTGTACACAAAACTCAGTTCACATTACCTCCTTCCTTTTTCTGGAATTGAGCAAATTAAATTTCAAAATTTGCGAAATTACCATAATACATGAAACATATATATATATATCTAACTAATTAATGAACAGTCTTACGATTACTTATAACCTTGACAAACAATCAGCAATAATATTCAATCTGCCCTTCTTGTACTTCACCTCAACATCAAAAGTTTGTAAGGCTAACGCCCAACGCACAAGTTTAGCAGACTTAGACATTGACTCAGTCAAATATGTAAGAGGATTGTGATCAGTAAAAATGAAAATTTTTGATCCAATTATAATTTCTTTTAACTTGTTTAGAGCCCAAACAATAGCATAGGCTTCCTTTTCCACAGTAGCCCATCTCTTCTGGGTATCAGTTAATTTCTGACTGATAAATGACACAGGGCGCTCTATTCCCTTGTCGTCCATCTGTGTTAAAACAGCACCGACTGCAAAGTCACTACTATCGCAGTACAAATTGAATGGTTTTCCCACTTCAAAAACATATAACACTACTTTGGATCGCACAGCCTCTTTAAGTAAATCAAATGCTTGCTGATGTTCAACAGTCCAATCAATCTTATCAGAAACACGTTTACTAGTTAAATCAGATAAAGGTTTCGCAATCTGTGCAAAGTCCTTAATAAACTGTCTGTAATAATTAAAAAATCCAAGCAGTTGCTTAACTTGCTTCTTAGTTTCTGGGATCTTCAAATTAGTCAAACTTTCAATTCTGTCTGGATTCATCTTTATCTTACCAGACCCAACCACATGACCGATAAACCTTACCTCACTCTTACCAAATATGCATTTTTTCAAATTCAAAGTAACGTTATGCAATCTCATTTGCATCAAAAATGCATCTAGATGCTGCAAGTGAACTTTCCAACTGTCAGAATGCACAGCAATGTCATCAACATACGGTTCTGCAAAGTCACTTATAGGCTGTAAAACTAAATTTATCGCTTTAACAAAAGTTCGTCCAGAATTTATCATTCCAAAAGGAACACGAGTAAATTCATACAGTCCATTATGTGTTACAAAAGCTGTCTTCCATTGATCAGATTGTTTTACAGGACAAGTCCAATAAGCACTTCGACAGTCCAAGATGGAAATCACATTAGACTTTCCAACTTTGTTCAAAACGTCTCTGACAATCGGCATAGGATATTTACAATCCACTGTGAATGAGTTAATGTATCTGTAGTCACAGGCAAGTCTCAAAGATCCGTCTTTCTTTTTAACAATAACCAAAGGGCTTGCCATTCTGCTCGATGATGGTTTAATGATGTTTGTTTTTAACATTTCTTTGATCTGACGTTCCACTTCTGCTCGATAAATCAAAGGAATTCGGTATGCTGCAAATTCCTTTTCACGAAATCCTGGTTTTAGTTCAATTTCATGTTCAACCAATGTACATAATCCGGGTGTTTCTGAAAATCTGTCACAGTATTTGTTCAAGACTTTCAACAACTGTTCTTGCTGAGTTACTGTCAAATGGCTAATTTGTTCAGGATCGAGGTTAAGTGAATTCTTGTCATCTTGAACCTCATTCCTCATTGGTAATTCAACCACTGAACCAAAATCTTCATCTTCTTCAACGATTAGACCACAACTTAATGCTCGAGTAACATATTTTCTGATCTTGTTGGCGTGAATTATTTTTCGACCATTTTCTCCCATATCGACTAAATAAGAGTACTTTGATCTTCGATGTATGATCGTACATGGACCATGCCATCGAGAAATAAGTTTGTTCGTTGACGTTGGATACAAAACTATGACTTTCTCACCAGCTTCAAATTCTTTGTGCTTTGCTCTCTTGTTATACTGATTCGTGTATTGTAATTGCTTTTCTCGAGAGTAGGATTCTGCAAACAATAATGCTTTCTCCATATTTTCTTTGAGTTCTTTCAAATACTTTTCTGGTTTAACTCCAACATGAGGTGGTAAGTTTATTTCTCTAGTCCAACTCTCTTTTAATATTGCCAATGGTCCTCTCGGAATTTTCCCATAGACAAGCATATATGGTGATACTCCAGTAGTTGCATTCGGCACTTCTCGTAATGCCCACACTGTGAAAGGAATTATCTTGTGCCATTTCCTCGGGTTGTCTATTATCACATGATGGATCATCTTTTTAAATGTCTGATTCCATCTTTCTACTAATACAGCAGCCTCTGGGTGTCCTGGTGTGTCGAATCTTGGACTACAGCCCATTAAATCAAGAAATTCTCTTGTCAAACTGGCTGTGAAGTTCGTTCCTTGGTCACTTGTAATCACGGACGGCACACCAACGTTCATGAATAGTTCCATCAACGCTTCACACACAGCCTTCGCTGTCAGCGATTTCAATAAAAAGATTGTAGGCCATCTGGTGCACGAGTCCACAATGCATAAACAATACTTGTGACCTGCAGCAGATACTGGATCGATCGGGCCAACGAGGTCCATCGTCATTCTCCTGAAGGCGACCTCTTCTCTTGAGACCGGAGTGATAGGCACTCTATCCATCACCAAACTCCTTGCCTTTAGTTGACACTTCTCGCAAGACTTACAAAATTTCACAATGTCTCTTCTCATCTTTGGCCATACAAAAGATAATTTTATTCGTTCTCTTGTTTTCTCTTCTCCTAGATGTCCTCCAAATACCGATTCATGCGCCAATTCCATCACTTTAATTCGTCTCTCTTTTGGTAACACTAGTTGATATATCGTCTGGTCTAATATCTGATATTTCTTATGCAATAAACCGTTGATCACACAGAATTCAGATTCTTTCTCTTGTGCTAACTTCCACCACGGCTTCAACGATTCATCCTTTCTCTGTTGCTCTTCGAACTTCTTCGAATCGGCAATCTGCACCTTTTGTTCTTCATCCATCTCTTCATCTCTATACAAGTCTCCTATCCCCACATCACATTCATTGTCTTCTTCAGTTTCATTTAATGTGCCATTCTCGCATGCAGCCATCTCTTGCTCATTCATCTCTGATGTTATACCATCTCGCGATAAGCTTCGTTGCTCATTACTTTCGTTTTCCTCATCACTTGAACTTTCAGTTTCACTCTTCTCATCAACATCTACCATTTCCTGTTTCCGACTCTGCGCTCTCGTCATTACATTTGCTCGTACACTCACATCTCCTTGTATCGTTTTGACCTTCATCTGTGGTACGGCTTTTAATTCGGCAATTATCTCTGGATGCAACAAGAATCTTTCTGTACTGCCCATCTTTGCAATACTAGCACACATCAAGGTGACATAAGGTGTAAGTGAACACTGGATTTTACGCGGAAATCCCTCTTCTACCACGTCACTACCACACAGTCTAACATCGACTTTCACTAACTTCGCAGGAATGGCATCTCCTGCCACACATTGCAAATTCACTTTTCCAATTTGTTCCACCTTCATGCCTTCCAGTAATTCTTCACTAATCACCGGAATTTCTGCTCCCGAGTCGCTCAGTGCTTTGACTTTCACTGGCTCTTTACCGTCTACTGCACGAATTTCAACCTCGACATATTGCAAGAACGATTTCTTCAATATTCGACTGTCATCTTTTCCTATGACTTCTCTCTGAATTTCAGCATCCAATAGAATTTCTTTTTGAATACCACATTTCATTACCGACTTTACTTCAGTCTCTTGGTTTTCTTGACTCGCGGTTTGATTATCTGTATCACTAACCACTTGAATCAAATTCACCCTTGTGTGTTCTTGATTTCTGCTAGAACTAGCTGCTGCCACTGGAACTGGACAAAATTTAACCAAATGTTTGTCTGAACCACAGTTGTGACAACGCTTCACCACCATACCTCGTTGTTCATTTCCTTCATATCTCTTATACTGCGTAAACGATGTGTTGCCTTCCCTCTTGGCGAACGGCGCTGACGATTTGTTAAATCCCTGACGACCAAACGTCACTTCTCTGGTCTCATTGGGTACAGGGACACTAGCCTTGACTTCTTTACCTTTGAACTGATTCCCTGTTCCTGGATTACTTCTCCACTTTCCACTCTGGCTTTGGCTTACGGAACGTTGAGAAGGATAACTGTTTATATTTGGAAATGCAAACCCAATTCGATTGTTTACATGAATGTCTGCTAGGTCTGCCACTGCACTAGCTTGGAGACAGTCAGTTCCTTCCTTCGACAATACAAACTGTAGTGGACCTGGCGGTAAACATTCTTTTAGCTTATCCGCTACCAGCAAATCAAAGAGCGTATCATACTCTCTGTTCACGTTTCGACTTCTCACGTAATAGTTTAGCAAGTTCTTCAGTCTTGCCGTAAACATCGTATAAGTCTCTTCTGTTGTCTTCTTAGCATCCACAAATCTGGCTCTGTATTCTCTCGAAGTCAACTTAAATTCTTTTAATAAGTGCTGCTTGACTCTATCATAATTATCTAGATCATCGTATGACAATCTATTCAGAACGGTTCGAGCTTTCGGCGTCATCAATGGTAGTAATAATTTCACCCAAAACGGCTTTTCCACAGCAAAACTACGAAACGCGTTCTCGACTGTTTCAAAATATAATGGCACCTCCATCATATCAGTTGGCATTTGAGGCAATACATGCTTCATTGCATCACCTATTTTCTTAATTTTTGACACCAAAGTTTCACTTTCTTGCTGCTTCCTTCTTTCAGCTTCCCGTTCTTCTCTCATTTGTGTTTCTTTCAATGTCAATTTTGATTTCTCCAGTTTCAGACGTTCTTGTCTTTCTGCCTCTGCCTTTTCCAAACTTTCTTTCTGAAATTTGAGTTCTTCTTGTCTGATCTGTTCCGCACGTTCTAACTCTAACGTTCGCGCTTTTTCTTTTTCTTCTTCACGCATTCTCTTTGCTTCAATCTGTTGCTGACGAACCTCTTCATCACTTTTTCTAGCTTTTTCAAATTCAATCATCTGCTCCAATCTTCTTCTTTCAGCATCTTCCCTATCTCTTTTCAACTGTTCTAACTGAATCTCAAACTGATTCTTTTGCAATTCAAGTTCTGCCTTACGCACTTGTTCTGCTTTATCTTCTCTCTCTCTTTGCAGACGCAATTCCTCTTGCCTTGCAAGTTCCGCTTTCTCTTCTTTCTCTCGCTGCAAGCGCAATTCTTTCTCTTCTTTCTCTCTCTGCAAACGTTCTGCTTTCTCTTCTTTCTCTCTCTGCAGACGTTCTGCTTTCTCTTCTTTCTCTCTCTGCAGACGTTCTGCTTTCTCTTCTTTCTCTCTCTGCAAGCGCAATTCGTCTTGTCTTACACGTTCTGCTTCTTGTCTCCGTTTATCTTCTCTATCTTCTTTCATCATCATCCACTGCATCAACATCTCCATAGACATAGGCGCAGGAGGTTTTTCAATAACCTTTTCTACGGCACCGCCAACTGCACCTTCTTCTTCGACTTCTTCCTTAACCCACACATCGGCGAGTTCCTGCATCATGTCACCACGTGACATACCTTCTAATTGTTCTTCTTTAAAACCGGCTTTCAACAAACGCTGTTTTAGCCTTTCCGTAGACATCTTCTTAATATCTGCTTGTCTTTCAGCACTTAGTTTCTCCATCTTACTTGTTTACTTTGGTGATTTCTCTTTTCAAAGAAGTCACGGTTTTTCTTGGTGTGTGAATCGATAAACAAACGGGATTTCTTTTGTATTTGTTCGTGGAAAACAACGAAATTTTTATACCGTTTCTCGTGTTCCACCGTCGTTGATATCGTAAACTCGTCACACAGCACACAACGCGTAGATTCTTCTAACACCGTTGTAAATTGTTCAATCACCGTCGTAGATTCTTTTATCCGCCGAAAGAGGTGATAACGTGAATTTTAATCCACCGTGAGTTTATATCCACCGTGAGTATTTATTCACCGTGAGTTCTTATCCACACCGTCACTGCCACCAATAATGTCAACCCAATCCTTCCGTTGACAATCCTTCTGATCAAATCCTTGTTCTCTTCGTACTTAACGCCTATTTAACGTTCACCTTTTGAACATTTTACTCTACGTATAAGTATAACCTGAATTAATCAGCAACACAGTTTAATATCTTCTAGTTTAATAAGAAACAAACAGACAGAACTCAATTCGATTACAACTCAACTAGTCAGCCACACTACTACAGCGAACACACTCGAATTCAAACTTCTCTAGTCAGCATAATTCTTCGCGCCTCTTGACACACCTGTCTTCTGTGCGCATAAGCGAACTCTAATAATATACATATAGCGCGCCGCTGCCGATATCGGCCGGCCGCGCGTGTCACTAAGACTAAACGTTATACATCTATCATATATACATATACACGTGAAACTAAAGTAAGCGCACTAAATATATACGCTAAATATCTCGCACTGCAAAACTGTACACAAAACTCAGTTCACAACATTGAAACATGAAAGTACAATCGATGTCTTAATTAAACACATGGTTTGGCAGCCATGCAAGGCGCCACCCTAGAGGGGCTTACGGGAGTCGATCCGCATACCTTATGTTCTCCTAGCCTACTCTATCCCCCTCCCCTGGTTACGTTAAGGGGCAGATGTCGTGGCGTTACTGTGAAGGGGGCTTCCATTTAGGATGAGGCTTATACTGGACACACAGAGAAGGCAGGGTATCATGATGTGGCAGGGTATCATGATGTGGCAGGGTATCATGATGTGGCAGGGTATCGTGATGTGGCAGGGTATCGTGATGTCGGAGGAGGGTCATGCAATGGGTTGTTTTGGAGGGCGTGTGTAGTGCTTATTCGGTTGGGTCTGTAAGCGAAAGGTCATGCATTTTGACGTTCATGAACCATTGCATGACTCTGGGCAAGTTGTTTGTGCCACATGTGCTTCCATTGCCCAAGCTTGGAAGTGAACGGCAAGTACTGCAAAGGCTGCGATGCATTGGCCCCGTGTTTTGGGCCTTGGGATTTGTCCATAGCCTCCTCAAGGGCTGAAGAGTGGATAGGAGTGCCACCTCTACATTCCACCATAGCAACATGGACATGGAAACCTTTCCTTGCTGGTTTCCTCTTTTCCGCAAATGCTTGAAGACCATTTTGTTCGATCGTGGTTTCATTGTGTTAGGTCGGGAGCGCCTCTGATGAGTCACTCTCTTGAAGTGGCGCTATATAAATTTGCAATCACCATTACTATTGTAGGTGTGGAAGCGAGGGGTGGTGGAGTGATCCTTCTCAGGGACACGGAGATCAGCCTCTGTGGAAGCCAGGGACTGGCCTCTCATGCCGATGCCGGGGCCTGCATTGTCGAAAGGTTCTATTTGCTGTTTCTAATTTCTTATTTAGATAGTGGTGGCGAGTTAAAAGTGGAGGTGACTTTTAAAATTGGTGGTGACATGACTTTAAAAAGTGATGGTAACTTTTAGATGTGGAGGTGACTTTTAAAACTGGTGGTGACATGACTTCTAAAAGTGGTGGTCACTTAAAGGTGACTTTAAAAGTGGTGGTGACGTTTAAAAGTGGTGGTGACATGACTTTAAAAAGTGGTGGTAACTTTTAGAAGTGGAGTGTGCTTTTAAAACTGGTGGTGACATGACTTCTAAAAGTGGTGGTCACTTAAAGGTGACTTTAAAAGTGGTGGTGACGTTTAAAAGTGGTGGTGACATGACTTTAAAAAGTGGTGGTAACTTTTAGAAGTGGAGTGTGCTTTTAAAACTGGTGGTGACATGACTTCTAAAAGTGGTGGTCACTCAAAGGTGACTTTTAAAAGTGGTGGTGACTTAAAAGTGGTTCTGACCGTACAGTTAGACCTGTACTTGACACTGACAACGAGAGGGAAACCAATGCAGCTCGTCGTTGAAGCCTCTGTGATGTACATGTAGGTGGCTTGCAGATTGCCTTGTTCCTGCTTTACACTGCCACGTAATTGTTTTTCTTTTCAGTTGTGTTTTCTATGGCAATTCCCGCAAACTGCAGGACCAGGCATCAGTGACGGTTTCTCGTTCGATTGCCTACATACGTAACACTCAGGTGACATCAATCCGAGGCAGCTGTGAGTAACAGACGTCTGTTAAGTTCTAAATGAAAAAGATCGAGCTAGGTTTAGAATTTTGTTTACATGATGTTATGCGTGATGGATAGATCTGTATATGAATTTATAAATAGATTTAAATATAGGTTTGGTTATATTTGTATTTATGTTTACATATAGATTTGGGGTGCTCGATAGTGTAGCGGTCATTCTGGACTGTCAATCGAGAGGTCTCGGATTCAAATCCCTGCCAGGGCTAAAATTTGGTTTAAGATTTCTACTCCACCTGTATCCCCTAGCCAACTCAGCTATAATGAGTGCACTGACCGCACACACTGTCGGTGGGAAGATGAGATAGCAAGGGTGAGGACTGGCCACCCACCCTCATATGCTGAAGCTAAGAAAATCGCTAACACTTCATACCCATGGCTGCCTCTCAGGCTAGCTCAATGGACCACTCTTCTTCTTGTACTAGTTCAGACTCTCTCCCAATCAAGATACATTTTGCCTCATATATTTTGTACCCCTCCAACTGCAAATCAAAATGTGGCTGCTCTACTTTGGTAGAGTTGTATATAGTTTGGGATATGTTTTATATATAGATGTACCTACATTTGTATATATTGTGGGGCGTGGTGGCTCAGTGGTAAGTTCGGCGCCTTGTGACCGGAGGGTTGCAGGTTCGAATCCCACTCTAGCCGCTGCGTATGGACCTTGGGCAAGTCCTTCACTCGCAATTGCTCGTGGCGCTTCGGCGTGAAAACTCCGACACAGTATCAATGCTGTAGTCGGGAGCGCCTGTGAGTAGTAGTTGACGTCGAGAGGCGCTATAGAAATATCCGGAATAATAATAATAATAATATTTGGATACGTTTCTATATAGATTTGTATATAGATTTGGCGTGGTATATGTGGTGTAGATACATCGCCGATCCTATGGATATGCTTATCATGGTTTTTCCAGGTGTGATGGTGCAAGAGGGTGGTAAACTGGAGCTGGACCAGTGTCGACTGGCAGGCGGTCAGGCGTCCATTGGGATCAGCATGAACGGAAGCGTTCGTGTCACCCGGTGCAAGATGGCCAACTGCAACTATGGACTGATGATCGTGATGAACCAACCGGGTCAGGTCGTCATGCGGGACAACGAAATAAAAGCCAGGGTGTTAGTTGAATGAATTGTATAAGATGTGTACGGCTGTATGCTAATTAGTAATTACATAATGAATTATGTAATTAGTAACGTCAGTTGTGAGATTCATTCATTCATTCGAGGATTTGTATTGTGCCCCTTCAAGGGAACTACTGAGAGGCGCTCCCGACACCAGCGCGGGATACATTTGAATGTTTGCGAGGGTATTTGTTTAGTAGTCTGCCCTCTGCCTTTGTACATTCTCCTTACGCTGCCCTACAACTTATTTATTATTATTATGCATTTATCAAGCACTACTATCTACTGACCAAGCTTCGGTCGATGTTGCGTAGCAGTTGTGGGTGAAGGACTTGCTCAAGGTCCCTACGCAGTAACTGTCTCAGGGGAGAAGGATCGAACCCGTACTAATTATTACTATGCATTTATTGAGCACCACTATCTAATGACGGTTCTGTTTGGTCCTGCTGGAGTCGGGAGCACCTCTGAGAAAAGGCGCTATATAAATGTCCGAATGAATGAATGACCAAGCGTCAGTCAGTCAGTGTAAACGTGAGTGAAGGACTTGCTCAAGGTCCCTACACAGTAACAGTCTCGGGGAAGGAGGCTCGAACCCTTATTCTCCTCGTTACATGGTAAGCACTGTGACCAATGAACTACCTTTTCCTGTGCCTTCATCTTCTTTACTTTTGTCCCTTGATTTGTGGACTATTTCTTTCGCTTATGTGTACCTTCATTCCATACTATGTCAGGAGCGCTTCTAAAGGGAAGGGGGTAGAGTATTGGTAACACTCATGGCCAGGAGAGAAGCAGTACGTGGTTCGATTACCTCGACCCCCTCGGGCGAGCGCTTTGCACGGCTGCCATAACGTGTGTTTATTTAAGATATTGATAATTAACTGTACTGTCATGTCTCAATGTAATCTTACTGCGTTTGTCAGTTTGAATTAATAAAGAAAAAGATTATCAGTATTATTAAATGGATGCTCTTGGAACGCACTGTAGCCATTTGTGGATTGATTGGGAGGGGGATAGAGTAGTGGTAGCACTCATGGCCAGGAGAGCATAAGGTACGCGGATCGACTCCCGTAACCCCCCTATAGGGCGGCGCCTTGTATGGCTGCCAAACCGTGTGTTTAATTAAGATATTGATTGTACTTTCATGTTTCAATGTAATCTTACTGCGTCTGTCTGTTTGAAATAATAAAGAATATAATTATTATTATTATTATTATTTTTATTATAACTGGAAGTGATTTGGCAGGACATCTTTGTTGTGTCCAGAGTCGAGGTCGGATTATCGAGCAACGATGAACCGCCTGTGATGCTGGGCGCCACAAGACACAAGGTGAAGAATGTCGATGAACCTTCGAATATGAAACGCCGTTTGGAACGCTGCAAGGAACTGCTGGACCTCGACCAGTTCCAAGATGGAACGGTTGGTGATGAATCAGTACACGACATACTGTAACTGTAATCAGAAATTTATGTAGCACCACTTCAAGGAAGACTACAGTTAAAAAGTATAATAATTAATCATGGGCACAGTGATGGAGGGAGTAGTAGGTGGGTTTGGTTGGAGGTAGACTGGTAGTAAGTAGTTGGTGCAGGACGTGTGGCCCAGGTCCGTCGGAACAATCCTAAAGGGGCGAGTGTCGGCTTTATCGCAGAACTGTTCAAACGTTGCATGTCTATCAAACTGATGTATTATATGTACAACTTGGATAACCAGAAAATGTGAATTAAACTGAATCATTTGAAACATTATAGGTGGATTTTTCGAAGGTGAAGGTCTGGTGCGTCTATTCCCAATTTGCATAGCAATGATTAATATTGATCTGTAGTTGTGATAATAATTGGTATAATAGATTAAGTGTTTGTTTTCACAATAGTGGGAAGATCCGCGTAATGCAAAGATGTTGACGACTCGAGTCTGCCTTCCGTGTGGCCTCGGACAGGCGGGCGTCCGCCGGAACTTCCTGCAGTGCCAGGGATGCCATCTCTACTGGTACTGCAGCAGCAGCTGTCAGACCAAGGGTTCGTAGTTTATTATTATTTTTATCCTCAAGGTACTTATGATCCTTTGGTATTGCAAAAATTAGACGAGCGTTGTTCTGGAAGGGTTATTATTATTATTTTTATGCCAGATGATCCCTCGGGACTTCAGTTGCTTTTTGGAAATTGCTGGTGTCAAGTTGAGGCAGAGATATGTTTTATAATTATGCATTTATTGTTCTTACTATTATTACTTACAAGTGTGCATTATTACATGTCACTATCTAATGACCAAGCATCAGTCGATGACAGTGAACATTTGTGAGCAAAGGACTTGCTCAAGGTCCCTGCACTATACTCGACTCCGGGGAGGAGGCTCAAACCCGCACTGTCCACATAACAAGGCAAGCGCTGTAAGCAGTGGGGTGCAGTGTTCCACATTCGCTCAGTTCAGCAGAAATAATCTTGTTGCTTTTACCATTATTATCATAATAACAGTCAATTTAATTAGACTGTTTATGAGTTAGTTATGAAGTAATAAGTTTGAGTGAAATAATAGAAAAACTGACAACGGATTTCAGCAACATTATTATTATTCTCTTTGTTTCCCTGAGGTACATATAATCCCTCGGATTGCAAGAATTAGGTAAGCATTCTGGAATGGGCAGTCTTCGCAGATGGTTTTTGCTGGTGGAAAAGGTGCTACAAAAGGCGACTGTATTGAAGCACTGGATTTCCATAGATAAGCGCTGAAAGAGAAAAGTAGTCTGTTGTCTTCTGATATTTAGGTAAGGCGGTAGCCAAGGAGGTTTGTCAATTCAAGGCCACTTTGGTTAACTGGAACAAAAATTTCAGAGGCTTAGGGTGCAATGATAATATTAATAATTACAATTGCTAAATAATTAGCTTTTCTGTCTGTATTGTTGTTAATATATGTATTAGGTGTTTTGTTTATCATTTTAATGGATGGTGGATAGCAGTATAGACTATAATGATGGTGATATACTATGGTATGTTTGTGATATATGGTGGGTGATGTGGTACATAGTTGTGGTGGTATTTGATCGTGGTACATGGTGGTGATAGTACATAATGAATGGAGGTGCAAACGTGATGGTGTTGGTACATGATTGAGGTGGTTGTGTATGGTGGTGCTATAATTTAAAAAATTCCTATGATATTTTGTGTTTCTGATTTAGACTCGGTGCTACACCAGCCGATGTGCTTGAAGATTCAGGAGATCTGGAAATCCGATGAACCATCACCAGAACCAACCGATCCGGAGAAGAAAAACTAGAGATCCAGCCAACGAGAAGTTTTCTGCCTGTGTTCACTACTGTTGCTCAATTTCTTCGTTAACTTTTGCGATTTTCTGTGTTTTTTCTATGTTCACAGAAAATATCTCCTCTGTGCTTCAGTTTTTGATGGTGATTTTCTGAAAAGAAAAAACCAGTTGGTGTTGATTTCGAAACTTGTATCCACTCGTGTGTACGTTTCTTTAAAAAATACTCAAATTGCAGTGAGTTTCATACGGAAATAACTACAAATATACACATACATGCATTCATACATAAATACGTAACATTCTTATATCATTAGTCTGCAACATATCATTTTTGTGAAGAAGTATATCACTTCTATTTTTAGAACTGGATAAATTTCTTTTGACTTTTTCTAGTCATATCTACCACTTAAGTAAGTATTCCAGTGATAGATGGTTGACTTCTGTTTTGTTAAGACTTGAGAACAATTGTTGTTTTGCAGATGAGAGAGAAGCTTTGTATTGATTATGTAGAACAGCGACTCTTTCGCAGTTTGGTTTTGTCTAATGACATTTATTATATTGTTGTCTGAATGTTAGAAGCAATTCAGATGTTAGTGTTACAGATGGACTTCTGGACATTTTGTTTTGCATATTGGAGAGGAAGCGTCTATCTAGTTATGTAGAACATTGAGCTTTCTGTAGATTTATTTAGTGTTTTTCTGCATAAATTTGATTTGTTTTCGGTTGAGGATCATTTCTTTTCTTATAATTTATGACATCTTTGTTATGTCATAAACAGTTTATTACATGTTTGGCGTTTGCTGCGCTCACGTCATTGCAGGTGTGATGAGATAATTGGAGGTATCAAGAGGCAATTGCAGGTAAGGTAATTAAATGTGAGATGAGGTAATTATAGGTGAGGTTGATTATAGGTAAGGAATTAGAGGTGATTACAGGTAAGGTAATTAAAGGTGAGATGAGGTATAGGTATGGTAATTAAAGGTGAGATGAGGTATAGGTAAGGTAATTAAAGGTGAGATGGGGTAATTGCTTTTATTTTAGGAAAAGGCCTCTGTTAATGGTCCACAGACGTTCAGAGCATGGGCGGCGATCATGGGGGGTCGAGGGGGACAAGTACCCCACCTTTAAGAGTGATGGGGACACACCATACATTTGTCCCGCCCCCTACATTTTGAAGAAAGCCCAAAAAAGGTCGTCAAATTTGTTCCCAGAAATGTAAAAAACTCCACCAGGTCAGTTCCACAGTGTCCCGTCCCCCCCCCCCATCTGTGAAACAAGATCGCCGCCAGTACTACCGACTAGAACATTTTCTTTTAATATGATAAATAACATCACAGACAGATTTTGATTCTTATGTCACAAAGCGCCATAGAAGAACATGAATAGCAAGAACAAGAAAAGAACAAGAAGTAGAAGAACAAGAAAAAACACGAACCAAAAGAATAAGAACTTAACAAGAAGAACAAGAGCAGTCCCATAAGCTAGCCCTGAGGCAACCATGCTGTAGTCGGGAGCGCCTCTGAGTAGTAGTAGACTTCGAGAGGCGCTATAGAAATATCCGGAATAAATAAATAAATAAATGAAGTGTTAGCGACTTCATTTTCTTATCCTCCTCATATGAGAGCTGATGGACAGTACTCTGCCTCGCCGTCTCGTCTTCCAAATGATAGTGTACGGTCAGGCTACTCATTGATATCTGAGTAGGCTATGGACGCAGGTGGAGGAGAAATCTTGCATCAAATTTCTAACATGACGGGAATCTGAACCCCAGATCTCTCAATTGACAGTTCACCCCGCTAACCACCACACTACCGAGCACACCCACACAAACTCGAGCACTAAGCTTCATAATTCCGCCTGAAATCAACATGCGTTTTAATACACATTGGCAGAATAAAGATTACATAAATAAATCCTGATCCTGACTAATTTATATACTGACCCTGACTCAGCTAATCAGTCGGCCCTCTGTCGTCAAAATGCCTTAGGATTTCATCAGCAACCGTTCTACAGGATTTGTCGCAAATTTTCATACAAACTCAAACTTAGGCCTACCTGTTTCCGCGAGAGTCGGTCAGCTGCATATTCGGTGTCTCTTCTGGCTCGATTTGTGTTCCATCGAGAGAAGACATCCGTTCTGCCAGACAGAATTTCGCGGGCGACACATCCGGTCGTCGCCAATTTTCGTTCCAAAAGAATGTGTCCATATTGGATTTTATGCGGTGTGTTTGCAAAGGCTTCGATCGTGTATTCGGGATGTATTGCGGCTGAGAGTCTGCTCATTTGATGCTTACTGAATCAAACGCGTGGAGTTAACCCTTCCTGAATGATTTTGTTAACGCCTAACAGAGCAGCCTTATAAATGGGTCAATGCAATTCAACGCTACCAGATTCTGGCCCCAAGTCTGCGAAATACGAAACCCACTACAGATGCTGACAAAGTAGGCTTAGATGAAAGGATCCAGTGATCAAGTAATAGAAACATGGTCAGAATTTATAATCTAACCTCTGTAGAGTGGTTATAATGGACATGTAGAATATCAAAACAACTAGAGTATTTGCCCGTCATATGACGGGTTGAAAAAGAAAATGAATGGATTGATAGGAAGAGAAAAGAATTTGTTTACTGGAATGCTTGATAATTATAAATCACATTGCGAGTGAGATTCGAGCATCATTTAGCATATGACCTTGACGGGTGGTTTTCTTGATGAGTACTTTTATGTTGTCTCTGGCGATTATGTTCATCAGTCTCACGTCTGTGCGACCTCAGACGATCGAGAGTTTCTTGGCTTTGTCGGGCCATCCATTTGCTGTCGCTCACAATTTAAACGTAATCGTCGCTCTTGTGGACTTTCTTCATTCATGGGACAACGAAATTTTCAAGGACTATTTAACAACAATATAGTATTTGCTCTTTATTGCTGTTTTTCGTGTATTGCACGTAACCAATCGATGTTTAGGCTAATCAGTCTTCGCCTCGTCCTTGCTCCTCCTCCCCTCAACCTCCAGTCAGATCGCCTGCCATATTCAGGGAGTGCTGTCCGATGCAGGTCTTGGTTAGCAGCGCCCGATGCAGGCCTTGAGGAGGTCGGCCAACGGCCTCTCAAGCATGGTTAGCAGCGCCCGTGTGCCTGCATCGGGCAGCGCGTGTGCCTGCATTGGGCATGCAGGCCTTATGGAGGTCAGACATGTTTAGCAGAATCAGTTACATTCCATACATTCCACAGCGTTTATGGTGTGACACACAGATCTGGGAAAACAATATAACAGATTATCACATTGGACGGCACAATTAAGAAGCGCGTGTTCAGTATTAACTAAAATATGTTACATTTCATTTTAAATTCAATCCACAACTATTTACCCCAAACCATAGTGACTTGCAGTGGCAAACTCTACGCACATTGAAACCATGTAGTAACCAAAACATCATGAATCAAGACGATTTCATCAGCAACTTAGGGCCTACCTATTTGTTGGATTCGTCGCAAGTCCTAATGAAAACTAAAATGTACCTGCTTCCACGAGACTTGGAAGAGACGAGACATTCTGCCAGTCGTTGGCGGCATTCTTCCAGTCGTTGGCGGTGCAGGTACAGATGCCGGGGACAACTCTCGAACAGCGCGCCATGTCAGATGTCATAGAGACCGGGGTCAGGAGTGGCAGAATCCGGTACCGACACATTGTAAGAACTAGTCGTGCAATGGCTTGTCCAGCCTATAGTTCTTACAGTGTCTTAGTACTGACAATGTCAATTCTCTACTGAAACGCCACACGTCATGACTCACCTGCCATGGCGGTCGGATTGGACGGTGCCAAAACTGCCGGAGTGGTCCGACCTGTGTAATTTATCGACAAGGTGATGTTGTATACATTTATATAGCGCCTTACTTAAGTAGTTTTAAGTAGATTAAACATCGCATGGATTGTAATGTATAGGTCTAAAAACGCAGACTGGTATTTTTTCCAGGTGATGCAACCTTTATCTGGCTTTCTGAAAACCCAAAATAATCGTCAATCGAAGGCAGCGATCTTCGATTTGGGATATTACTTCAACAAGAAGTGAAGACGGTGTCTGAGGTTTAGTACCTTCAAGGACAGTTGCATGTAGGCTACGGTTTGCGAGTTGTACGAAGTGACAGTGACAAGAACGTGCGAAATAATCGTCGATCAAAGGCAGCGATCTTCGATCGGGGATATTATACTTCAACAAAAAGTGAACTTTGAACTGAACTTTCAACCAGTTCGAATGTGAAACGCCCAAGTTCTACGAGCAGTGCGAACTGTGAAGAGACATTCATCTGGGACAATCCGAGAACGAGTCAAAGAATCAAGTTGGGGAGGTTAGCATAGGTAAATAATAACTAGTTAATCGCGATGCTGGATTGGTAGTGATAATCTACGATTCTGTCAGTTAGCAATTTATATATAGAACATTGATCACATGATTGTGTAATGAATATGCGTTATTCTCATATAATATTGAATAATTAAACTGATTGACATTCATTACTATGTTATGCATTTGAATGCTAATGCTAAAGATAGGGGCAATTAAACTGAAGTAGCGGGTAATCGTAATCGTAATCTCCAAACTTATAAAGCTCCACTCGAAAGCCAAGCTCAGGGCACCAACCTAATTACGAGCGCTGGGTATGAGATCACATACCAGGTTTATGCGCTATACATTCAGTTATGACTGTATACAAAGAGTAAACCTCAGAGGCATAATCGTGTATCCATACAATCCAACCCGGTCATATTCTGGCACCAAGTCTGCAAAAGACGGGATCTGCTACAGAGGCTGACAAAGTAGGCTATACAAAAGGATTCAGTGATCGAGGAACTGTAAAATGGTCAGAATTTCCTTCCTAACCCCTGTAGAGCGGCTATATTGGATAGCGGATATTCAACGTTATAAGAAAATATGATAAATTTAATTTTGTTTCAATCTTCAGTGTGCGAATCTACTAATAGGCCTAAGTAACAGTGACGGTTTTGTTTTGACACACACTGAAATCCAATGACAACCAATGAAACATAGAAATGCCTAATAAAACCTAATAACATATGGAACTAATTATAGGGCCTACCCAGTGAAACTAAATGAAACCCATGATATGGTAAACAACGCAAAAAAGAATAAGAAGAAGAGCAATCCCTTCAGCTAGCCCTGAGGCAACCATGGGCACGAAGATAGCGGCTTCATTTTCTTATCCTCCGCATATAAGCGAGGGTGGCCAGTCCTCTGCCTAGCCGTCTCATCTTCTCAACGATAGTGCACTATCAGTCCTACTCATTGATATCTGAGATATATATCGTCAGGTGGAGGAGAAATCTTGCATCAAATTTCTGCCCTGACGAGTATCTAAACCCAAGATCTCTCAATTGACAGTCCACCCCGCTAACCACCACACTTAGTCTACCGAGCACACCCATACAAACTCGAGCACTAAGCGTCATAATTCCGGCTGAAATAAACATGCGTTTTAATACACATTGGCAGAATAAAGATTAAGCTTATGTAAATAAATAAACCCCTCTGACTCTGATATATATATATATACTGACCCTGACTCAGCTACTCAGTAGGCCCTATATCGCCAACCGCTCTACTGGATTCGTCGAAAATTTTCATACAAACTCAAACTTAGGCCTACCTGCTGTGAGAGTTGTCAACTGGATATTCGGTGTCTCTCCTGGATCGATTTGCGCTCCATCGAGTGAAGACATCAGTTCTGCCAGACAGAATTTCCCGGGTCGTCGCCGATTTTCACAAGTAGTTCGCTACAAAGGAAGCCCAATAGAAATTTCTTTTTTTACCAATATAGCACACATTGCAGAATATAGGCCTATTATTATTATTATGGTTCACAGGTAACCACACATGTCAAGTCTCAAGACAAAATAAAAATTAGACGTAGACACTAGAGGTCTTCGGTTATACTCCAGAACGACCAAGCTCTTCGAATAGTCGCTAAGAGCCGGAAGGATTATTTTTACATCGGGCGTTAAAATAATCTCATATAGTTTCCCAGATCTGTGTGTCCTACGATAAACGTAATGTAACTGATTCTGCTAAACATGCCTGAGAGGTCGTTGGCCGACCTCCCTAAGGCTCTTCATCTCGCTCCGTCTCACTCGCTCCCTCCATTCCTCTCCCTCTCTCACTGCCTCCATCCCTCCCTCCCTTCCGGTATCACTCCCTCAATATGGCACACGATCTGACGAGAGGTTGAGGGGGAGGAGGAGCAAGGACGAGGCGAAGACTGATTAGCCTAAACATCGATTGGTCACAGGCAAAGACGTGAGAGTGATGCGCATTATCACCGGAAACAACATCAAAGTACTCATCAAGAAAACCGACCGTCAAGGAATTTTCACTCGCAATGTGACTTATAATCAAGCATTCCAATAAATAAATTATTTTCTCTTCTGATTAATCCATTCTTCATCTTTTTCAACGCGTCATATGACGGGCATACTCTAGTAATAATAATAATAATAATAATAATAATAATAATAATAATAATAATAATAATAATAATAATAATAATAATAATAATAATAATAATAATAATAATAATAATATTTAAAAATTCGAATAATAAAGATGTGTAATGGGTATGCGTAATATAATAATAATAATAATAATAATAATAATAATAATAATAATAATAATAATAATAATAATAATAATAATAATAATAATAATTATAATTATAATTATAATAATAATAATAATAATAATAATAATAATAATAATAATAATAATAATAATAATAATAATAATAATAATAATAATAATAATAATAATAATAATAATAATAATAATAATAATAATAATAATAATAATAATAATAATAATAAAGAATAGGAAGAGGAGGACGATGAGGATGCTGATGATGACGATGCCGAGGGTGATGATGATGAAGATGATGAGGATGAGGATGCTTGGGATGAGGATGAGGACCAGGACGAGGATGAGAATGAAGATGTGGTTGATGAGGATGAGGGTGCTGAGGATGCGGTGGAGGATGGTGAAGCTGAGGATGCTTAGGGTGAGGATGCTTGGGATGAGGATGCTGAGGATGAGGACCAGGACGAGAATGAGGGTGAAGATGAGGGTGAGGTTTATGAGGATGAGGGTGCTAAGGATACAGTTGAGGATGAGGAGGATGGCGCTCCTCTCTGTCTCGATTTAGGTATGGTATCGTAGGCGTCGATGACTTCTTAGACGCCGAACGTTGCCTCATTAATCTCGCGGCTGGGGTCGAGTTTGATGCAGTGGAGGAGGTTGACGACGAGACCCGGGCAGACGCAGAAACGATCGCATAGGGCCTGACGCACCTCGTGGGCCAATTCCCACGTGTCTGTTATTGATGCATAGACAACGGTTGATCGTAAATCGGTCTGTTGTCATGAGCTAACCTACAATTCAGGGCTTAAGGTAGAGTGTTTTCTGACATAAAGTGTGCAGTTGACATTGTCGAATGCGCAGTTGACTTGTTTGGAGTTTGCAGTGTGTGGGCCTACTGTGTATACATGCTATAGTAAGAATTTCTGAGAGAATTAGCTCAAGTTAACGATACACGATTTCTTTCTAATACCTGAAATTTTCCTTACCAGTCCAAGTGCAGTTTGAAAGTTTAGGAAAGGGTGCGTAGTTGACATTTCTGAGCATTTTAGACACTGCTACAATTCATTAGAATTTCTTTTTATATTGTTACTTTTTAAATCACTGCTTTTATCCACAGTCAGTAAATCTTAATCGAAGACACGGAGAAATGCTTGGTGGGACCAAAATGGCATCGCAAAGGCCTGAATGAAACAGTGGGTCATGACAATTAAGACCTGCACATTAGCCACCTCAATTGTCCAATCCAAACTCGACTACTGCAATTCCCTTCTCAAATAAAACGCATGCACAGTCCAGAATGCCCTCGCCCGCGCAGTCACCAAAACTCCCAAATACCTCCACATAACTTCATTGGCTAAAAGTCCTCAACGCATCCGTAACAAAATTGTATCTCTTACCTACAACGCACTTCAGACCAGTTCGGCACGCTAACCAAGTAGACTTTCTCACGCGTCCTGCCAGATCGAAGATTTCGGTAACAAACAATTTTAATACATTGTAACATCGATAAACTTCTCGATCTTCTTATTTGTTAACATCAGGCTCGTCATTTCTGCCAAAAATACGCCGAAAATAAATTTAAAATCGACATTTCCGATTGAACGTTTCAAAAGACATCTTCTGCAGAGACATCTACTAACGTTACCATAGCAAAGGATATTACGTCATCAGTGCCCTTTGTTTAACAAATTGACGTCATTAATCATTATCCAATCACGGAACCGATGTTGATCACGCGCATCTCGAGTCCATTTTCCCGGGTGGCCGCGGTAGGCCTATCCCTCGTTCAAACCAGAGCCTTCTATAGGCCTAATCGAAGGCTCTGGTTCAACCTAAACATCTTTGGTTCAACCCAATTCAACTACGACATTTATTAAATTCAGTAATTAAATTAATTTCTACTTACGCGTTGTTAAACAGAAACTGCTAAGCCTGCTACTACACGATTGAACCCTATATTATACAATGTTTGTGTATTTACTGTATTATATACATAGGCCTACTGTATTGTTATATAATTTATACTAGGTCCTGCAAGCGCTGACATGTGCTAACATTTAAACGGTCGATGGAATCAGAGTCCAGCTCCTCCTCTCTGAAATTCTGCAACCATAATAGAGTAGTGGTAACATCACTGGCGTGGAGAGCAAGATGTAGCGGGATCGCATCCCGCAACCTCCCCAAATTTAGGTCCACTCAGCCTTTCATTCGCGAGATGGCGCGTTGTTAAAATGAGATGTAGGACGTGATGGGCGCCTTGTATGGCTGCCGTGTACAGTTAAATTCAACTCCTGTAATAACTTGTGATCATCCGTTCATACTGATTTGTAATCATACTGCGTTGTTGTCAGTTTGAAGATATTAAACGAAGATTATTATTATTATTATTATTATTATTATTATTATTATTATTATTATTATTATTATTATTATTATTATTATTATTATTATTATTATTATTATTATTATTATTATTATAATAATAATTATTATTATTATTATTACCACTCCTTAACCGACGCTGTAGTAGCTCTTTTGAACGAACTCTCAAAAGATCTCGTCCTCCTTTCTCGTCTTCCGTCTTCCCGCTTGCCCTCTAGTGGTTAAATTGGTCGTCGATAGGTGGCTGATCTCCAGATTTTTGTAAAGCACAAACAGAAGTCTTTCTGAATAATCTATAGGCTAACTGATATTCGCTCTGTGCTATTCTGATAAAACTAAAAAATGCATGAAATATTATGCGTATTATCGATTACTGCAACCAAAGATACATTCATGTGACGGGTCTGCACTTTAAGGCGATGGGTGACCATGGGTCTCCACTTTTAGGTGGCGGATCTCAAACCAAAAGTGCCGGATCTGAGATCCGGAGGGATCCGGCTGAATTCTGCAGCTTTCCACTCAGGACTGAAAACCGAACTGTTCAAGCTCTTCTATCCTGATTTTACACCTGCACCAGCGTCACCCCATAACCACCACCAGGGTGAGAATTGTCGGGGGTTGGGTTCACTTCAACCCCCTAGTCTTTCTTATGACTCCCCAGTTAAGTCTTCATAGCATACCCCAGAAGGTCGTTTCCAACCCCCTCAGTTGTGTAGTGTGATTATATTGTCCATGTATGTTAGCATTTTCTTTCACAATTCACTTTGTCGTTACTAATATAAGTAATATTTTGGTTTATCATGAGATTTGTGACCATGTGAATTGTATACTAATAAATTTGGTGATGTTATCGCTTTATTTTAAGGAATTTAAACTTTCTGTTGCATTTTTGAATCTTCTCAGTTTGCAAAATACGGATAAAATATTCAACTGTACATTGATCAAACTCAACAAAGTCTAACCCCCACCCCAGTCTTTTTTCGACAATTCTCACACTGACCACCACCACCACCACCACCACCACCACCACCACCACCACCACCACCACCAACACCACCATAGGCGTAGACTCTGGGGGGCAGCCGGGGCAGTGCCCCCAATAATTGAGATGGGCTGTACACCCAATGCAACAAGTGTAGAATGAATAACCAACCAACCCCAATATTTTGGACAAGTTTATGCCCATGGGCCGCGATCTAGGGGGTCGATGGGGACATGACTCCCACCTTTAAGAGTGGGGGACACGCCATACATTTGTCCCCGCCCCAAATTTTGAAAAAAGATTGAAAAAGGCCAACAAATGTAATTGCGTGTGAGGGTTTTCACAGCCTTTTTTGAACAGACGAGGTAAAAATAAAATGTTTCAGGAGCAGTGTCTCCCGAAAATTGTCAGAAAGTAAGAAGAAATCCGTAATAAAAGAATTCAATTTTTTGGGAGAATTCGCGAAAAAGTCACCAGCTTTTCCTGAAAAAACTCTCAAACTTTTATTTGTGGAGGATGAATTCCTTAAAAAACACGTAATCAACCAGACCACGGCCGACTCTTTGCCCCCCCCCCACCCCTCAGACAAGATCGCCGCCACTGGTTCAGAGGCAAGGGTATCCTTGCCTTGTACTCTGGTGATTCCAGATTAGGGAGCAGGGCGACGCTAATCTTCGTTATGACAGCGTCGTCAATGAAAAACTACACAACCCTCTGCCCGTTACAATTTTAAAAGAACTAAACATTTTATATGCGTTTAATCGCTCTGATAGCACTATAACTCTTCTGTGCTGATCGCAATTCCTTCAAATCTCCGTAAGGTTCCCAACTTCCCGTCAACGATCCAGTCTTGTTGTCAAGACCTTAAACCTTAAGACCAAGACCAAGACTTTGAACCTCGAGACCAAGACCAAGACTTTGAACCTCGAGACCAAGACTTTGAACCTCGAGACCAAGACCAAGACTTTGAACCTCAAGACCAAGACCAATACCTTGAACCAGTGCATATTTTAAGGAATTTTGACTACTGGGACAAAATTTTTGAATTCGTCTCTGAAAAACTTTGATGACCTTTTTCTGGGAATTCATCTCCCCGAAAAAAGTTGATGACCTTTTTTTAGGAAGTCATCTCCCCAAAAAAGTCACCTCCCGAAAACCGTTGATGACCTTTTCTTGGGAATTCTTCTCCAAAAAACTTTGATGACCATTTTTTAGCAAATCATCTCCCGAAAAAGTCATCCCCCGTAAACAATTGATGACCTTTTTACAAATTCACATCCAGAAAAAGTTGATGACTTTTTTAGGAAGTCATCTCTCGAAACGTCACCTCCCGAAAACAGTTGATGACCTTTTCTTAGGAATTCGTCTCCCGAAAAAGTTCATGACCTTTTCCGGAATTTACTACTGGGGCAAATCTTAAAACTCTTCCAACATTTTGTCCCACTAGACCCTACTTATGCTTTTACCATACATTGCCTGGGACAAATCAGCCTAACTACTGGGACAAATCCTAACACTACTGGGACATTTGTCCCACTAGTTATACAGTTAAAATATGCCGTGCCTTGAACCTCAAGACCGAGACCGAGACCAAGACCCAAAAAATCATATTCAGCCCAAGACTTCTTTTCCTTACAAAAAAATTGTCAAGTCGGACTACTCGCTATTTTAATGAAAGCGTAAGTTTTATTTTATTCAGGCAAACTACCTTTGAATGCAGACTGCAGAGAATTCCGAATTCGTATTTGCAAAAGTCCTTCATGCAAAATGTTATTCCAAATGCCTTTTGTATTTTATAAAAACCAATTCGCTTAGAATTTTCTGACCAAGACGTGCCTTGTGGGCCTCATAAAAATTCCGCCATGTGGAAAAGTACTTTCCATAGGTGCTGAAGTCGCTGGCGCACACAGTAGCTTTTCAAGCACTGGATGTAAATGTACAAATTGTGAGCCTTTTTGAAATCCTCCCATGTTTATATTACATTACATTATATTACATCCATAAAATAACGCTAAACACTGAACAAGTCTACATAAAACGGTTCGAGTTAGACACCTTTAAAACGCTGCCATTCTCAACTACATGACTCACCAGTCGCTAGCACTCACTGGATAATTGTGGCCAACCTGCACGAAGTGTAATGTCGAGTTCTAAGTAACTGACATCCACAAGATGTCACTAAGCACCAAATATTGCTACATAAAGTGCATGATTGCACTTTAAAAAGTGTCCTTTAAAACGCCGCCATTCTCAGCTTAGTCAGACACATGATCGTTTAATCGCTTGGAAAGCAATTCCGTTGAGCTTCCGTATACGGTTCTGTCAACGACCCTGACAGTCTCAAGATGTCTTTAGTACAATGGACGTTAATACATTAAATCCGCATCTCCAGTTTAGACACCTTTTAAACGCTTCCATTCCAAGCTATAGATGGCGTTTGATCGCCAGATATGGACATATGATGATACCTTAGGTTTGGTCGACTGCTATTCTGAGTAGGGGAACTAAGGCGATCGCTGAACGTGGTTACAGCTCTCTCGTCGAGAGAAACGGATTTTATAACTGCAATAATATCTATCACACAGAGAAGATGATAATCACAACTACAGATACACAAGTAGGCCATGTATTTTTAATATCTTTATCCATATTCATGTGTACCTTCAAAATTTGCATATTCATTCATTAATTCAATCAGATCGTTATCTTGCTTACCTCAACGGAACGCACAAGATGTCGTTAAACACTAAACAATGCTAACTAAAACCCACCGTTCCATTTAGACACCTTTAAAACGACGCCAATCAAAGCTATATATTAACCAGTCACGTTTAGTTGTTAGATTAATCGATCGCATGCCGTGTAAAGCGTAAAATCGAAATCAACGTAATTAGCATCTACAAGATGTAGCTAAGCTCTAAGCAAATACTACGTGAAGTCTAGGGTTCAAGTTAGACACCTTTTAAACGTTGTCATTATCAGATACATATTTTAAACTACCATAGGCGGCGATCACAGGGGTCGAGGGGGACATGTCCCCCCACCTTGAAGAGTGGGGGGACACGCCATACATTCCCCCAATTTTGAAGAAACACCAAAAAAGGCAAACAAATGTAATTGCGCGTGAGGGTTTTCACTGCCTTTTTGACCAGATGAGGTAAAAACTCGATTTTGTAGCAGAAGTGTCCCCGCGAAAATTCTGAGAAAGAAGAAGAGTTTTGTAGACGAATTTCTAAAGAAAAGGCAATGACATTGTTGTTGGGAGACCCGAAGAAAGTAGTAAAAAGAGGTGAATGACTAAAAAAGGTCATCGACCAGACCATGGCCGACTTTGCCCCCCCCCACCTCTCAGACAAGATCGCCGCCACTGTAAACTACCATTCGCGTTCAATCGGTAGCTGCAAGCTCGACAAAATTTTATGAAGCGTAAGATCGACTTCAAGATGTCGTAAACCATTAAACATTGGTACATAAATCAATGATTGCAGTTATAAGTAAGTAAGTACGTTCTTTATTACTACCAACTGCTTATACCGCACTTTGGTTTACATATACTCTTTATAAAAGAATTCTCTTCAAAAATGTTTTCCTCGTTACACCAGTGGGCCCTTCCAGCTGGAACCGCCTGCCTCAGTCCCTAAGGTTTGACCTCGTCTCTCTCTCCTGTCCAGTTCCGTAAGCGCCTGAAAACATTTCTCTTTGTCAGTGAAGACACTGCCCAGGGTCGGGAGCGCCTCTTATCATGAGTGGCGCTATATAAATTCTCGATTACACTTACAAAAATTACAATTTAAAACGCCGCCATTCTCAGCAGCATATTTGCCAATCGTTGAATCGCTTGAATAGCAAATGCTTTTAATCGCCGTTCATCGACCCTGGCAGTCGGAAGACGTCGTTAGTACAATTGACATTAACAAATGAAAAAGTCCACTTTTCCCTTTGGACACCTTTAAAACGCGTCATTCGCAGCTACATATTCACCAGTCGCGTTCAATTGCTAGACGGAAAAAAAAGTTCAACGTAGGGCAAAGTCGTCTTCAACGTAACTGTCATCCATAAGATGTCGTTAAACAAAAAACAATGCAACAAAACCCACGATTGCAGTCAGCCACCTATAAAACGCAACCATTCTCAGCGACATATTCAGCAGTAGCGTTCAATCGTCGGATGGAACGGTAGTCGTGCCTGTTTTTTATTTATTTATTCCGGATATTTCTATAGCGCCTCTCGAAGTCAACTACTACTCAGAGGCGCTCCCGACTACAGCATTTGATACTGTGCCGGAATTTTCCGTACGCAGCGGCTAGAGTGGGATTCGAACCTGCAACCCTCCGGTCACAAGGCGCCGAACTTACCACTGAGCCACCAATTTTCACGCCGAAGCGCCACGAGCAATTGCGAGTGAAGGACTTGCCCAAGGTCCGTACGCAGCGGCTAGAGTGGGATTCGAACCTGCAACCCTCCGGTCACAAGGCGCCGAACTTACCACTGAGCCACCACGCCCCCTGTTGTTTGTGTAGCGTGAGGTCGATTTCAACGTAACTGATTATTATTATTAGTAAGGAGCTTTTATATAGCGCCCCTTCAAGGTGATCTATTCAGGAGCGCTTCTAGTCCAACCACGGCTTAAGAGAGTAGTTTTCAAGTTTGTAAGAAATAAGGTAGAGTGAGTCATAGGGACCAGACGGAGTGCTACAGGAAGGCCATCCAGGTTGCGGGACCAGCGACCGAAAAAGAACGGCGCTGGATAATGGCTGTGCGCGCGCGGGGGACCAAGAGCTCGGCCTGGTCAGCCGAGCGAAGAGCAGATCGCCGCAAGACCCCCAAGGTAGGGCGACACAACTCCCGCAGGTATAGGGGGGGAAAGTCCCTCCAGACAACGCCTAACCAGTGCAGATACCCTGTAGGCGATCTGCATCGTGAAAGGGAGCCAGCGCAGAACATCCCCCATGTAAAGAGAAACCTGGCCAAATCTGGGGATGCGACCAATAAGACGTGCGGGCTGCACGCAAAACCCGGTCCAAGCACCAAAGGCGGGCAGCTGGGAGGCTAGCGTAAACGGCGCTACAATAGTCCAGACGGGACACTACAAACGCATGGCCAATGGTGGAAGCAGTCGCCTGCGTCAGGGTGCGGGAGACTACCATTAACTCACGAAGATGATAACAACAGTCCCGACAAAGAAATTAATATGTCGCATGAATGTGACCTCTTGATCCAGAATTACACCAAGATCCCGTACTGAGGAGGCAAAGGAAACCCAGGGGAAATCAAGTGCCAGAGCCTCAAGGTTAATTTTTGCAAGCTGTTGGCGCGTATAACTCGGTTGCGGGCCTGTGCGCGGAGGGAATAATTTGTGGTCTTAATGGGAGTGAATAAAAGAAGTCCTTTATCCGCCAGCACTGCAGATGATAGACGGGTATCCGCGTTTGCACATAACTGCTCAAATGTAGAAGAATCCTCTGGAAACTAATGAATCAAGCACAAACAGTAAATTGCACGTTTGGCATTGCAGGTGTGATGAGATATAATTAACGGTTAGGTAAGGTTAGAGGTAACAAGAGGTAATTGCAGGTAAGGTAATAAAAGTGCGATGAGGTAATTACATGAAAGGTTATTTCGATCACTGAGATGACGCAACTATAGGTAAGGTAATTATACATGTAGGTGATTTCAGGTAATGTAATTAAAGGTGCGATGAGGTAATTACAGGTAAGGTAATAAGGGTGATACGAGGTGTAAGATAATTATAATCAAACATAAATATACGTCACTCAACGATCCAAAGGTGCCCCGGGCCCCAGTCAGTGCTATCTCTAACAAATAAATGATCTTCAGGCGTTTCCGGAACAGAGGGATAGAACTGCGATGAGCTCAAGCGGCATGTCCTGCGGAAGAACCGCTTCAACAAAAGGGACCAAACCGAGTTTAACAGGAAACAATAGAAGGTATAAGGTCATTAATTGTGAGATGAGGTAATAATAGATAAGGGTAGCAATTCCGTCAAATCGCTGCGGGGTTTCCGTCAACGACCATGGCTGTCGCAAGATGTCGTTAGTACAATGGACATTAACACTGCTACAGTTTAAACACCTTTAAAACGTCACATTCTGTGCTATATATGCTCGACAATCGCGTTCGGTAGCCAGGTTTTCTTACAGTTTCAGCGCTAAATCGTAATCTTCAAACTTCTAAGGCGCCACTTGAAGGCCTAGCGCAGGGCAGCAGGTTATTTACGAGCGCTACGTCAACTCAGAGGGGGTTCCAGTGAATAGTCCAAAGGAGGTTAGAGTCCGGTTCCAGAGGGCCAGATTGACCAAGAGAGAAGGCAGAGCAGCTGTTAAGTTGAGTGTCGGTTAGGGCGAGAAGAATTGACAGAGGATAAGATGAGTCAGGGTAGCAGTACTTGGAAAGGTCAGTTTTGAGTGGAAAGCCAGAGGGTGATAGATAGAGGAGCAAATGGAGAAGGATGGAGGACGGGTTGCAATGATGATCGAGGAAATAAGAATCTGGGGAATTCAGAGGGGATCGTTGCAGAGGCGTGGTGCTGTGTCGTATTTGGTTTGGTTGGAGAGAAACCCTGAGATAAGAGGATGATCGGGTGGAACGGGTTGCCTGGATGGTGAAGAGATCACGTTCCTACGATTGCAGTTATACAACTCCGAATTGTAATTGTAATTGTAATTCTAATCGAGAATTTATATAGCGCCACCCATAATCAGAGGCGCTCCCGACCCGGGTCAGTGTCTTCACTGACAAAGAGAAATGTTTTCAGGCGCTTGCGAAACTGGACAGGAGAGAGAGAGGAGGACAAGCCTAAAGCCTTGAGGGAGGCTGTTCCAGCTGGAAGGGCCCACAACCGCAAAACTATTAAATTATATATTGTATTATATACCTTTCTCAGCTTAATCTTTACCAATCGTTTAATTGATCCATTTTAATTGCGTTGAGTCACCGTAGGCTCTCCGTCAACGACCCTGGCAGTCGCAAGATGTCGTTAATAGAATGGACATTAATACACGAAATCCACTATTACATGAAATCTACTGCTCCAGTTTAGACACCTTTAAAACGTTGCCATTCTCAGCTACATATTTACGAGTCGCGTTCGCTTTACAGCTATTTGATCACATGTATACAGTAGAAGCACACGATAACAGTTTTACAGGAGTCGAATAAAACTGTTTTTAAGCGGCAGCCATGCACACGGCGCCATCATGGCCTACTATTCATTTAACCACTGCCACCTAGCGAGTGGAAGGCTGAAAAAACCTAACGCGGTCTACCGGGTTCGATCTCGGTACCTTCAGCTCTTCACGCCAGTGTATAATCCATTACTCTACGGACCCTCCAAGCGAAAAAGAATTGACGTAGAACGAAATAAAAACGAGAACGATATTGAAATCTTTAACGAAAATTATAGAAAATACAAGTATCTATTTTTTTAGAATTTCCGGCGGCGACGCAGTTGAACGGCGCACATGTCGAAAAGATCCTCTGTTGAGTTGTATTCTCTCTGAGTCCCGTCAGCTTCTCTCACATTATTTCTTCCCTTCAAAAACAAGTGTCGCTCTTGTGTCGTCCCTTTAGCTGTCTGCGTAACATTGTTTATGATTCTCCATTTCTCTACATGTCAGACGGTGGCCGAACAACTACAACAGTTTAATTGGAATTTCTGTGCCTTCACTTTTCCACCAGATGTATGGCCTACGTGGAGTTGGACACGGTGAAGTAAGATAAGTTGAGGTAAGCTAAGGCTTGTAAAAAAGGTAAACAATATGTACAGCAGTATTATTTTTAGTTCAGAAAATCAGCTTAATTTTGGTTTTTGTTAGTTCACTATCAATCACTTCAGTTAAGTTCTGCTTTTGATAATCATTTTAGTTTTAGCTTAGGCGTTGTTTTTATTCATCAGATCATGTTAGTTCTAATTTTAGTTTTGAACAAACATCTAACATCTACTTTTAACTCCTGCAGCCAAGATTTGAAACCCGTGTCCCCTGTGTGTAATCGGTACGTATGGATCGCGTTGTCGATTCCTCAGAGGAAATCTTCTTGATGCGAATGTCTCCTTAATAAAACCACTGCACTTTCGGCAACGCATGGAGCACGCGGTCGATAATCAACCAGCATAGGATCCTATGTCCCGTCTGTTATTCCGTCGCGTAATTTCGGCTATGGGCTTATTATGGCCAACCCAGAGTGGCCTCCTACACGAATGGAGGGCCAGTAGGCCCTCCTCCCTCCATCCCTGACGCCAGCCAACGGCTCGCGTCAGTGAGAGAGGAATTAAGGGAGGCTTTCACTGAACACTCTTACAGGAAGGGGATTTTACAACTGCAATCTATGTCACACACAGCAGACGATAATGAGACGTAGAGATACACAAGTAGGCAATGTAATTTTAATATCTCTACACGATATTGTGGAACGCGGTGGTGTAGTGGTATGTTGTGTGCCTTGTAACCGGAGGGTCACAGGTTCGAATCTACCTCAAGCCACGACTGTGGACAAGTTGCTCACCCACAATTGTCTCTGAGGAAGGCAACGGGAAACCACCTCAGTGGCACCTCACCTTTCGGGCAGAGAACTCATCATCGTCATCATCTTGAAAATATACAAATTTGTTCATTAATTCAATCAGAGCGTTATATAGCTTACCTCAACGGAACGCACAACATTTCGTTAAACACTAAACAATGCTTACTACAACCTACCGTTCCATTTAGACACCTTTAAAACGACGCCACTCAGCTATACACTCACCAGTCGCGTTCAGTCGTTGGATTTATCGATCGCAACTGGTGTGAACCGAAAGATCGATATCAACGTAACTAACATTCACAAGCAGTCGCTAAACTTTAAACAATACTACATGAAATCAACGGTTCCAGTTAGACACTTTTTAAACTTTGCCATTTTCAAATACATATTTATAGCCACCGGTCCCGTTCAATCGCTAGCTGCACGCTGGATCTATGTCTAGAATTCTAGAATGATCTTACGCTATAAAGCGTAAGGGCGACTTCAAGATGTAGTTAAGCATTAAACATTGCTACATAAAATCCACGATTGCATATATAAGTAAGTAAGTTACTACAGACTGCCTATACCGTACTTTGGTAATGTAATGTAATATAAACATTTGTAAAGCGCTCCTCGCAGCAGAGCTATTCAGAAGCGCTCTCAACGTGATAGGCTCGTGTAAAAAGGTTTACATATAGTTTTTATAAAAGCAGTCTTGTCAGCAATGTTTTCCACATTACACCCACTTTATAACACCGCCATTCTCAGCAACATATTTACCGATCGTATAATCGCTTGGATAGCAATTTCTCTGAGTCGCCATACAACAACCCTGGCAGTCAGAAGATGTCGTTAGTTCAATAAACATTTATAGATGAATTCCACAGCGCCAGTTTAGACACCTTTAAAACGAAGCAAATCTTAGCTACATATTCACCAGTCGCGTTCAATCGATGTATTCAGCATGTGTCCTCTCTGTAAAGCGTAAAGTCAACTTCAAGGTTACTGACATCCACAAGATATTGCTAAAAACTAAACATTGCTACAAAAAAAACCACAACTGCACTTATACACAAGTGCTCATTTCGTGTACGAAATTAAAACGAGAACGAAAATTCATTCATTCATTCATTCATTCAAAAATTTAATATAGCGCACCTTCAAGAAACCTACTCAGAAGCGCTCCCAGCCCAGCCACGGCAAGAGATTAGACTTGAGCAGCTTGTAAAAGCAGATGTGTTACCCCTAGGGAGAAGGCGAATCTCTAATGGAAGACCATTCCAAATGGAGGGCCCAGCTATAGAGAAAGCCCGGCGTTGCCTAATTGTGGAGCGAGCCCGAGGGACTAAAAGTTCTCCCCCGGAAGAAGACCGAAGAGCACGCCGACCAACTGAATCAGAGACCGGGCGGCAGAGCTCACACAGATAGGCCGGGGCACAGCCTAAGAGACAGCGCCATACCAGTACAGCAACCCTATAGCAGATACGCTGCGGGACAGGGAGCCAATGCAGCACATCACGCATGTATGCAGAAATAGGGGCATATTTAGGGATGCGTCCAATAAGCCGAGCAGCTGACCGAAGAACCCGGTCGAGGCGGCCAATCAATCCAAGCGGCAGACCAACCAAGATCGCACTGCAGTGATCCAGCCTGCTTGTTACAAAAGCATGTATAAGGATGACAGTAGCATCATGAGACAGAGAACGAGAAATAAGCCGCAACTGGCGCAGTTGATAATAACAGCTACGGGTAAGCTGGTTAACATGTTGGGAGAAGCTAAGAGTACGATCCAGGAGGACTCCTATATCCCGAACCACGTCCAGGAAGGTGATATGGGGAAAAGCCTCTGCCACCAGGGGCCAATTAACACCCGCCAATCGCCTACCACCACCCAGCCAGAAAATGATTATAGTCAATCGTTCACGAAAACAAAAACGAGAACTAAAGAAAGAAATTGTAAACTAAAACTGAATAAAAACAGAAAAGAATTGATGTAGAACGAAATAAAAACGAGAACGATGTTGAAATCATGAACGAAAACTATATAGAAAATGCTAGTAAGTGTTTATCTATTTTTTTTATAATTTTCTGCGGCTATGCAGTTGAACGGAACGCATGTCGCAAACATCCTCTGTTGAGTTGCATTCTCTCTGAGTCCCGTCATCTTCTCTTACATTATGACTTCCCCTCAACAACAAGTGTCGCTTTTGTGTCGTCCCTTTAGCTCTCTGCATTACATTGTTTATGATTCTAGATTTCTCCGTAAGCTATCCGTCAAGGGCCCTGGCAGTCACAAGATGTCGTTAGTACAATTGACGTCAATGCATGAAATCCGCTGCTCCAGTTTAGACACCTTTTAAACGCTTCCATTCCAAGCTATAGAACACAGCGTCAAAGAAAAACTAGGCTACACAACCCTCTGCTGTTACAATTTTCTATGAACATTTCCTTCTGATGCTATAAATATTGTTTAAATAATCGCCGTGGGGTTCCGTCAACGACCATGGAATTCGCAAGATGTCCGTAGTGCAGTGGACACTAATTCATGAAATCCACTGCTCCAGTTTAGACACCTTTTAAATGAAACATACTCAGCTATATACAATGGCCAATTGCGCTCGATCGCCAGATAATTTTCAACTACATTAATTTTTCCCCTAGAGTCAACTGAAACGGAACTTACATCCACAAGATGTCGCTATGCGATAAAATCGTAATCTCCTCACTTCTAAAGGCCACTCGAAGGCCAAGCGCAGGGCACCAGACTATTTACGAGGCTACGTCAAATGAGACGGGTTTTCCAAAGAATAGTCCAAAAAAGGCCCGAGTCCGGTTCCAAATGGCCAGATTGATCAAGAGAGGAGGCAGAGCAGCTGTTAAGGCGGGTGTCGCATAGGGCGAGAATAATTGTAAGGCGGAGGATCAGATGAGTCAGGGTCAGGCCCGCATTAAGTGGGGGTACTAAGGGTGCTGCAGCACCTGGGCCCGCAGTTTTGAAGGGTCCGCATTTTCGGAAGTACATTAAAATTTTTATTGTACTTGTAATTGGGCCCACCTCTGATAGCTATATAGGTAATCACAGCACCCGCACTAGCGTCAATGCGGCCGTGGTCAGGGTACGAGTACTTCAGAAGGTGTGACTTCAGTTTTGAGTGGAAAGATAGATAGAAGATAGATAGAAGAGCATAAGGAAGAAGATGGAGGACGGGTTTCAATGATGATGGACGAACGGAGAATCTGCTGAATTCAGAGGGAGATCGTTCCAGAGGCGTGGTGCTGAGTTGGATATGGCACGGTTGGAGAACTTGAGATCATACATGTAGGCGTAGACTCTGAGGGTGCAGCCTGGGCACGTGCCCCCCCCAATAATTGAGATGGACTGTACACCTAATGCAGCAAGTGTAGAAAGAATAACCATGTCCCTCTCCTTCAATATTTTGGGCAAGTTTACGCAAGTGCTTGAGATTAGTGGTGACTGGGGTTCGAGAAAGACTTAGCCCCTGTGCTGTGGTTACCTGTGTAGCTATCAGCACGGGACCCAATTACAAGTACAGAAATTTTTTAATGTATTTAATAAAATGCGGGCCCCTCCAAATTGTGGACCCGGGTGCTGCAGCACCATTAGCACTCCCTTAATGCGGGCGTGGCTGGGAATGTTTTAGGGAGTTGTAGGTTAGTGATAGGACTTTGAAGTGGATTCGCTCTGGGATTTAAAAAAAGAAGTGATTTGAAGATGGGAGTTATATGATGATGTTTGGGCGTTCAAATGACAGCTCTGCCTATCGAGTTAACGTCGACCTTACCCTACCTATGGGACAATAATTGGAGTCGATTTAACGATTGAACGCGATTGGTAAATATATAACTGTGAATGGCATCGTTTTGAAGGTGTCTAACTGCAATCGTGGATTTGATGCTGCGTCATTTAGTGCTTAGCGACATTTTGTGGGTTAACGTCGACCTTACCCTACATAGAAGTTTATGAAGAATGGACCTAGCGATCGAACACGATTGGTAAATATGTAGGAAGAATGGCTCCGTTTTGAAGGCGTCTAACTACAATCGTGCATTTAATACAGCATTATTTTATATTTCTTGTGGGTTATTGTCAGCGTTACCACTCCTTGGCTTTTTTCCCAAGATCTTGGCTGTTTCATCCAAATCTTGGGATCTTGGCATTTTTTCTCAGGACCTTGGCTTTTTTCTTGGCTTTTTTTAGGCAATGATTTTGTGTTTTTTTGGTTGTTCATAATCATCAAATAATGTAAAATCAATAAAATATACTGCATTTTTCTTTTTTTTATCATGGTGGCAGCATAATCGTTTTAAATCTCACGGTCATTGGTAATTCTTGGTAAATAAAGTCTTTGCCATCGACTTATATTCTTTGCTGGCAGTCTCGATGTACTCGCATAGTCATGACGTCATCACTTATGGAGTACATGTATTATTTTAACATGGCTGTTACCATCGACTTATATTAAGTGGACCCACTATGAGCGATTCAAGTTGAAGCCTGGCCGGTTGCTAAGAATAGGTATGCTTGCCTGTGACGTAATGCTAGGGCGGAATGCATGACGGGAAATCTTCCACGTATATTGATATACGGCGATGGTCTAAATATAGATATCGCCGTTTTTCCCCCTAGCATGACGTCAGGCATAGAGCTCATTAGCATATTATGTGCAGACCTCAGAATCTAAAAGGCAATGTACTGGACTACGCTGCGTCCACTAATAAAGGTCGATGGCTGTTACCGTTATGACTTATGAAGACTAAATGTCTTATTTTCGATTTTGAAATAAGTTTATATGATCAGTAACATAGAAATAATTCAAGAAATAAGGAAAATCATATTTTAAATTACTTTTCATTAATAATAATAATAATAATAATAATAATAATAATAATTAATAACGGTTTTCACTTTTCACGCTATTTTTTTCAACTTGGCTTTTCTTGGCTTTTTTGGGTGCCCCAACTTGGGATTTTTGAAAATTTAGAGTGGTAACACTGGTGCTTTACGTTTATGGAAGTCGGGATTCGGTCGGCTGTTATTCTGAATAGAAAATGAGGCGTTCCATGAACGCGCTTAATACTAACAGCTCTATCGTCAAGAAAAATGGATTTTATAACTGCGATATCTATCACACAGAGCAGACGATAATCAGACCTACAGATAAACAACTAGACCATGTATTTTTAATATCTATATACGATATTAAACTGTATCTTGAAAATATGCATATTCATTCATTGAATCAAAGCGGTATATTAAAGCGCCTTTCCAAGGTGACTATTCCCCGAGTCAGAGTCTAAACCTGACTGAAAGGAACAGTTTAAATTTGCTATGAATATACAGTAGGTCTATATGAATCATAGGCCTAAGTGACGTGTAAGCGTATTGTGCGCTTTGAAGACGAGCATATTTATGAATGCACACATGTACGATTATCATGTACATGGAACATGAGTATTTATTATTAATGTACGCATGTATTGTATTGTATTATATTGTATCTAGAAATTTATAAAGCGCCCCTCTCAGAATAACTATTAGCACAGAATCCCCGTTTAATCGCTTGGATAGCAGGGTCATTATCCGAAATGTTACAAATTTCGTCTCCGAAAAACCAAATAATTTTTTTCCCCAAAATTGGTTGCAAGTGTTTTTTTTAGTCATGCACATAGTTAAATTTAACTAATTTGAAAGAAATCCACTATATTTTTAATCATGAGTTAATTTTTTTTCAGAAATCATAAAGTCAAAACTCCTCTTTTTTCATTGAAATCCGCCATTTTTGTGTAATCATATTATGGAGGAGGACGACGACTACAATCGTCTTCGTTATGACACTCAATCGTTAAACAGAAACTACACAATCCTCTGTGGACAATTTCCTACAGATGCCATATATTCCTTTATTGTGTTTAATTGGATAGTAATTCCGCCGAATGGCCGTGGACTTGCCATCAACGACCTTGCAGTTACAAAATGTCGTTATTACAATTGACATTAACACATGAAATGCATGGCTTCAGTTCAGACACCTTTAAATGCAGCCATTCTCAGATATATATTCATAGTCGCGTTCAATCGTCAAATCGCATCCAAAGCATTCCACGAAGGGTAGATTCGATTTCAACAGAGCTCACATACAGAAGATGTCGCTAAGCACTAAACAATGAAGAATAAAAATCAACGATTCTATTTAGAAACTTTAACACGCTGCCATTCTCAGCTACATATTCACTAGTCGCGTTTAGTCGCTGGGTGACAAATAATAATAATAATAGTAATAATAATAATAATAATAATAATAATAATAATAATAATAATAATAATAATAATAATAATAATAATAAATGATATTTTTCTTCATTAAAAACATGGCCGAGTTTCAACCAACTTAATCGACTGACTGGGTATAGTGTCAAGAGAAGATCCTTTGGAAAGCAGCTCCTTTTAGTTATCCTGAAACGAGTTAAACCAGCTGTGTTGTTATTGGAAATTAACCCTCGTACGCCTATGAGGGGTGTCTAGTAGACCCCGGGCCGGTTTTTTTAGTATTTCACTCAGTATCCGATTGAGTTTGGTTGTGATATTTTATGACTTTGTTGCTCGCCCAGTAATGCACTAAAGTAATAAAAACGCAACTGGTTTGTCATACTGGTTACCATGGAAACGGCATGTAAACAACATAACCCAGAAATAACGCTATAAACACATGCGGTTGCAATGTGCAGCAAATTATTTTGTGTTATTTTTTTGATAAAGTATAAGCATTACAGTATTATTTCGTGAAGGATATACGTAAATAAACTTAGATAATGACTTCTAGACTAAGTATAGAATTATGTCAGCCCCTCTTGGAATATCGTCAGCAGCATGCAACGAGACTTCGTGCAGTAACTACTGATGCGATGAAAATGATGGGTTACAATGTGTCACAAGTGCAACCCATTGTCCGTGTAATGCGATCAATTGCTGGAAGAGGCTGTTGCTATGTGTGTCCAGCGAAGAGAAAGCGTAAAAGCAAGCAACTTTGCGATGGCTGTGAAAAGCACGTATGTGGCGAACACTCACGAGTAAAGATGTCTCGTCGCTGTTGCAATTGTTCAACGGAAAATGACCAGTAGGCTAACTAGCACTGAAGGTAACTACGACCAAAACGACATCTAGATAGCACTTATCACTCTGTCCGAATAATATGCTACTGCTAAGACGCGATATATATGAAACTGTTACATGTTTTGTTTATCTACAATGTACCTCTGAAAATGATACATAACTGATAAATTCACATGTATGTGAATACTTCGCATACCCGAGTATTTGTAATTAGTTTTATTGTTATATTACACATATACAAGTGTCTGTAGTGTCTCCTTGTTTTAATTTTAAGTTACAACTATTAAAAAATTGGATAGTCAATGCAAAACAGTACAATAGACCTAGGGGTCTGCTAGACCCCCCTCATAGTACCAGAATGACTACAAAAAGTTCAGTCCTCGGAGGGTTAAGGAAAACAAAACAGGAAATTTCTCAGCCCCACTCAAAAGCTTGAGACCAGCATAAACACCGGCGCTATATAAAGTAAGGTCCGCAAGGCCAGGTTGTTTGGTTGGCTTCGCTGTGAGGTGGGAATCCGGTGGTCAAGCCTGGGAGACAGATTGGAGTTACGGTGGAAATCGTTGGTGACGGTTGTCATCAGACGGTGCCTGTGCAGAACCCGGATAGGGTCTGTTGAGAACTTAAGTTTTACTTTTGGAAGTATTCAGAAGAAGTTTGTTACCATCATCTCTTTTGTTATACGAGTTGGAGAACGAGAGTAAACTTGGAACCAGTGTTGTTAAAAGTATCGGGCAAATATATTTAAGTAAAAGTAAAAGTAAACAGGTTTTTATGTACTTAAGTAAAAGTACTCATCAAAATTGTTACTTAAGTAAAAGTATAAAGTATTCTTTCAAAATAATACTTTTAAAGTAAAAAGTAAAAGTATCAAACATTTTTATAGCGTCTCTTCAAGAAAACTACTCAGAGGCTAATGAACCATAAACACACTCGACTGAACATCTTTTTCTCTGACTGCAATATGTTGAAAAGAACTGAGTCTTATTTATACTTCAATCCACTTACTGACTTTCAAGAACACCAAATTCTCAAAATGCTTGTCATGCAGTCGAGTGCGTTTATGGTTCATTGTCAAACCAGCGCAGCTGAAAAGGCGATTGACTGCTGCATTGAGTAACGAACATTGTAACGATTATTACACAAATTGTAACGAAGTAAAAGTACTGAAAAATGGCTCAAATATTACTTCGTTGAAAGTAAAAGTATTTCCGTTTTTTCATACTTCGTTACAAGTAAAAGTACTCAAACTTTTACTTAAGTACAGTAACGCGTTACTTTTACTTCGTTACTTTACAACACTGCTTGGAACTATCAAAAGGAAAGAAAATATCTTCACAATTTTACCACATACGCAGCTGCATTTTCCTTTGCGGTCTGGAATCAAAAGCACAGAAGTGGTAATCTAGCGAGCAATCAGGAATGAACCCAGTGAATTATTCAGTAATCTTATCAGACGACGTAGCGCGGTAAAAAGCGGAAAAAGCGATCAAAACAACACCTGCAGACCATAAACATCTTATGAAAAATCAGATCCCAATCATTTGAAATCACTTGACGTATACGACAATCTCTGTATAAATGACTCTCTTAATTGAAGCGCTTCAGGCAACTGCATGTACTGCGTCTATGACTAAAGCCAGCTGTGCTCTGTGCATCTGTGCCTTCCTGTGTATCTGCCTCTCTGCCTCTCTCTCTCTCTCTCTCTCTCTCTCTCTCTCTCTCTCTCTCTCTCTCTCTCTCTCTCTCTCTCTCTCTCTCTCTCTCTCTCTCTCTCTCTCTCTCTCTCTCTCTCTCTCTCTCTCTCTCTCTCTCTCTCTCTCTCTGCCTCTATTTCTCCTTTTCTGTTTTAGTTCTGGGTGTACTGGAAATACGTGTTCGATTCGATCATAACACTGCTATGCATGATTTCTGATGTTCTGCCAAAAACATGTTTTTCTAAAAGATTTTAGTCTGCTGATTTCAAAAATGATATCCGTTTTTCTGTATCACGTAGGGTTTTCTCGACATCTCTGCCGCATTTGACACCATTGATCACAGCCTTCTTCTTCAACGACTATCTTCTTGGTTTAGCGTCTCTGATACTGCTCCACTCTGGTTCCAGTCCTACTTGTATTCCCGATCCTTCTCTGTTAAAGCCTCCAGCCACTGCTCACAACCCCTTCCTCTTTCCTGTGGTGTTCCTCAAGGCTCCGTCCTGGATCCACTACTTTTCATCCTTTATACCACACCCTTAAGCCATCTCATAAAATTCTCCTCTGTCGACCACCATCTCTATGCAGATGACACCCAACTCTTCATATCCTTCTTCCCAGACTCTTTTTCCACCGCCATCATACAACTACTCAACGTGGTTAACCTTATTTAAGAGTGGATGTCATCCAATCTCCTCTGCCTTAACCCTTCCAAAACTGAATTCATCATCCTAGGCCTTCCTGATCAAATCAAGAAAATCCCTGATCCTTCCATAAACCTTTCGACTAACTCATCGTCTCTCACCTTCACCGCTGACTACCCTGTTCGCAATCTTGGTGTTATTTTTTATCCACACCTCTCCTTCTCTAACCACATCTCCAACCTCTCGCGCTCCTGCTTCATGCACATTCGTGACCTCCGACGCATACGACCCATGCTCGACCTTAAAACTGCCTCCACCATTGCTACCTCCATTGTTCATTCAAAGCTTGATTACTGCAATTCTCTTTTTCTCAACCTCGAATCCACTCAAATCAAGCATCTACAGCTTATCCAAAACTCACTAGCCAGAGCTGTCACTAGAACGCCCAAACATCATCATATCACTCCCATCCTCAAATCACTCCATTGGTTAAAAATCACAGAGCGAATCCACTAGAAAGTTCTATCACTATCCTACAACTCCCTACAATATTCCCAGCCCAAGTAACTTCGTGATCTCTTCACCATTCAGACCCGATCATCGTCCTATCTCAGTCTTTCTCGACCCCCAGTCACTACTCACCTCAAGTTCTCCAACCGAGCCATTTCCATCACAGCACCACGCCTCTGGAATGATCTCCCTCCTGAATTCCGCACTTTCTCAGTGCCTCCATCATTATTGCTACCCGTCCTTCATCCTCCTCCTCTTGTTCCTCTATCTATCACCCCCGGACTTTCCACTCAGAACTGAAGTCTCACCTTTTCAAATACTCCTACCCTGACTCATCTGATCCTCCGCCTTCCAATTCTTCTCGCCGTAAACGACACCCGCCTTGACAGCTACTCTGCCTCTCCTGATCTGGTACCCTGGAATCGGACTTGGACCACTTTTGGACTACTCTCTGGAAACCCCCTTTGATTTGATGGACTATTTCTGGATGATGAACAGAGATTGTTCGTCAGAGGTAGAACACGCAAGAAAATCTAAGAAAACACGTTTCTGTCCCTAAGACGGTTTATGTCTCAGTTTCATTGTATACAAGATTTTTTGCCATATATTTTGTATAAAATTATTGTAAACATCTGGGCACTGTCATCTGTTTCTAAGATTTTGACATCAGGACTTTAATAAACCTTTCTTATAATTTTTTCTGCAGTGTATCAAAGAGAAAATAATTTCTCAGTAATGTAAAAATTCAATAAACTTATAATTTGATTTGTACGAAATTGTGACGTGATGGCCAAATTTCATCAACATATTTGAAATCAGGATGTCAGAATTGTATAAAATCAGTAAAAATAAATCAGACATCTGATTCTTTCTTTTAAAATGCATAGCAGTGTATAATTGATGTGAATTGATGCTGAATAATGTCAGACTTACACCAAAGATTATTCTCGTCTCAAAGTGAATAATATCTAGTTAAAATGAAAACTATTATGAATACAATATGGCAGCCTTCGTTGACGCATTACTCGAAAACGCCACTGCTGCCTACTTACCTGCCTGTCTACCAACAACAACAATTAGTCAGTCTGGTGTCTCTCGAACCAGCCAGCGACCTTCACCCGTCCCAGGAATCTACAGAATTACAATTGCTTTGATATTTGAAAGATAAATTATACGCCATTTAGTAACGAATCAGTGGAATCATATGTCCAGGGGTGCCAGACACCCGGGTCCACGACCTCCAGTGGCCCACGACCTCCAGGTGCCTACAGAGACACCAGACAATTTTTTATAACCACTGATGAAATTTTCTGTGTACAATTTATCCAATTCACATTGCTGCTCATATGGTGACAGTTCTAGTAGTTGTGATGTTCCAATGTTTCGACAATCAAAACACTTGCATTAAGTCTTACTTGCTAACTTTACTGCTTTAGCATAGCACCTTGTTTGTGCGTATCGAATCACGACGGTTACATTGCATAATGTCTTCAGAGTTTATGTGAATCAACGGAATAACTAACTTTGGTTATTGATTGTTGATGTCTCTGTATAATAGCGAAATATTACACAATTTTATGACCGTGACCTAAGACCTTGGTTTAGACATTAGGCCTAGGTGGCGGGTGCCATGCACATGAGTTCATGACAATAGTGGTAAGAGCGCAAGGCTACAGGCCTTACAAGGCCAAATAGGGGCCCTTGCGGAACCCCCTGCACCCGGGCCATGAAAAGCTAGCTACGCCACTGTAACGAATGAAATGACAGAGAGCAAAGGCACATAGTGAGACGGACACAAACACAGAGGAACATTGCCCCGAACACAGACTGAGACGGAGATAAAGAGAGACACCCCAAACACCTAGCTACGTCGCTGAGGGTTTGCTGATGCCCAGTAGATGACAGGGCGACGGAGTGGCATCGTTTAGATTCTAAACGATGACACAATTTTAGAACCTGAAACTGCTGATAACAGTGAGATACTAAGTCTAACAACCGGTGGCTACCTAACACTTCTTTTCGATAAACTTTGAAGCAATACAACAATATATGTAAATGCGCATATATATATATATATATATATATATATATATATATATATATATATATATATAGGTGTAAATGTATGGAGACAGCCAGAAAGATAGAGAGTCAGACAGACAGACAGACAGACAGACAGGCAGACAGACTGCTTGGGTGAGCGCGAGTGTGCTATATGTTGATGATGATGTGGGTGTCGGCTAAGCTGCTGCAGCTCTGCAGTGCGAGGGAATCAGCTTGGCACACGACCGCAGATGACTTGAAGGCTATATAAGAAACGACAGAACCACTTGTCTTCGAATGAGTTCATCGACAGCATCTTCTCGCGATTCCATTCAAGTCCGGACGTCGTCTATTGCTGCTGCTGCTGCTGCTGAAGGTGTTGTTGCTATGGTGATGGCGTTCACGGGATCTTCGTCATTGTTCGTTCTGCTGCTGTTGGTCGTCGAGTCGAATTCGTTTGTATATCCGCACAAAAGAATAGAAGATGAGCAGAAGAGAGCGGAGGGTGATGATGCTACGAAGGAAAAGGCAAGCATCCGTGAACTCGAAGAGATGACAAGAGAGGCATCTAAGCTGCATGAGATAGCCCGAAGACTCTGGGCGTCAGACAATCACAGGACGAAGAAGAGTCAAGGTTAGAGTCAATGTCTCGTTCACATCTACCCTTCTATCCATTTATCCTATTGTTTCACATCCAATCCAACCTCCTCCTCCTCCTCCTCCTCCTCATTCTCCTTCTCCGTCTTCTTCCTGTTCTCTCGTAATGGTACACTCCAAATGTATAAAACGCTACTCGAAAGCTAAGCGCAGGGTATACCCGCTTATTCACGAGCGCTGCATTGTATCCGTGGGGTTACCTATGGAGCTATGTCCAGTGGAAGTTCGAGTTCGGTTGCCAGAGAGACCAGAGAAAGGAGGCAGAGTACCTGCTTAGGCGGGTTTCGTTTAGGTCGAGAGAGATTGGAAGGCGTAGGATCGGATGGATTAGAGTAGGAATTCTTGAAGATGGAAGCTTCAGTTCTGAATGGAAAGCCTGTGAAGTGATAAGTAGTGGAGCTTAATAAGATGACGGCGGGTGGTTTTCGGCATTGGTGGAGGAACTGAGATTTCAAAGGGAAGTTCGTTCCAGAGTCGAGGTGCATTGTGGGATATGGATCGGTTGCAGAACTTGAGGCGAATAGTAACGCAGGATGGAGGAGAGTGAGATAGGAGGAAGATCGGATAAAGCAGGGTAGCTGGATGGCGTAGAGTTAGAGAAGTTACTTCGGCTGGTTAGGACTTTCATGAAGTATAGATGTGTTTTAACTAAATTTCATGTACTATGATTAGCTCTATTATTTTATATTTGGGTCTTTGAAAGAGAGAGAAAAGAGAGGGAGAAAGAGAGAAAAAAGTGAAAAGAGAAGAAGAAAGGAGAGAGACAGAGGTAAAAAATAAAGAGAAAGACAGAGAGAGTGAAAGAGGGAGAAAGAAAAAGAGAAAGATAGAGAGAGAAACAAAGAGGAAGAGAGAAGGAGAAAGAGACAGAGAGAGCGTAGATTCAATAGAAGAACGAACAAACGGAGGAAGCTCATTCCAAAGAGCAGGGCCAAAAAAAGCTATACCACCTTTAACAGAGTGGTTTGCCATGCCATAGAGGTCACGTAGTTTAGGCTACATTCTACCACCTGATTAATATAATTCCTCTTCATCTCCACTACGTCCGGTTCCTTCCATCTCGAATCATCACCACCACCACGATCGGTTGATTGCAATGCCTCTGAAGTACTGAACTCGAAGAGACAAAGACAAAGATATACGCAAACATTCACGAACACATACAAGCAGTCGGTGACATTTAGGAGAGAGACGTCAGTGGAAATGCGTGAACTTGTTGAACTCTGCCTCAGAATCAGATCCATCGATGAACAGAAGTTGTTGTCGAAGACATCTTCTTTACTTTCCGTGTCTCTTAACTTCTGCCGACAATCGATGAACAAGTTCAGCAGATAGTACGATTCAAATAAAGGCGACGGTTTTTCTCAGCTAATACTTACTTAACTTTGTTTAGAGTAGTAAAGGTTGAGATTAAAAAGCTGCGACTTCCATTTTTCTGTCTTCTGTTCTCTCGTAGTCGTAGTCGTAGTAACACACTTCAAATTTCTAAAGCGCTACACTAAGCTAAGCGCAGGGTACCAGCTTATTCCAGTCGGATCTTTCAAAGAGAGGTGGCAGAGCGGCTGCTGAGGCGGACTTCTTTGAAGACAAGCTTGGCAGGCGGACGGTCGGAAGGATTGGGTTGCAAATGGGAATTCTTGATGGGGTGATACTTTATTTTTGGAATGGAAAGCTTGTGAGGTGGGCGAGTGGCGGTTTTAATAAAGGAACTGAGAATATTCGGAATAGAGGGAAAGTTCGTTGCAGAGTCTATGAGCAGTGTGGGATATGGATCGGTGGAGAACATGAGGTGAGTAGTGAATGGGATCGGGAGAGAGTGAGATTAGAGGAAGAGCGGGGACGGCGGGTGGTTGAATGGTGAGTTCGCAGAGGCTCTTTTCCTGGGAGCATTGTAGTGAGTTGCAAGTTAGCGATATGACTTTGACATGGGTGCGCTCTGAAATTTTCAGGCAATGAAGTGATTTAAAAACGGGAGTGATATGATGACGCTTGGGTGCCCTGATGACAGCTCGGGAGAATGAATTTCGAATGAGTTTTAGACGCTTAATTTGGTTGGATTGAAGGTTCCAATATGTTCTCTTGATTCCAATCCGTCCTTTCCATCCGTTTATACGCGACATCAATACTATATTCCTTGAGAGGATTGTTCTTGGTCAGTTCATTTGGCGTTGGAGACAAGTAGAGGAGAGTTGGTCGTTTAGGTAGAGTCGTGGCATCACAAATGCATGCTTCAATTCTTCAATTCTTTATTTTCCTAACTGTCACATGAACCAGAGACGGATTTTACAATCTGTTGCCTCTAGGTCAGGTATTTTCCGCTCATAATCTTCATTTCCCAAAAATTTTCACTTAATATCATTTAAATTATTTTATTTATTGTCACCTCGCTCACACATTTTAATAATTTTATGTTCAATGTTTAACTTTATTTTTTATTTGCTAAAGGGAGAGCAAGAAAGAAAGATAGAGCGAAAGTGAGCGGAGAAAAAGAGAGAGAAAGACAGAGAGAGAGAGAGAGACAGAGAGAGAGAGAGAGAGAGAGAGAGAGAGAGAGAGAGAGAGAGAGAGAGAGAGAGAGAGAGAGAGAGAGAGAGAGAGAGAGAGAGAGAGAGAGAGAGAGAGAGAGAGAAGAAGAAGATAGAGAGAGGAGGCAATAAAGAAAGTAATTGGAATGAAGGACCTGCAGACATCTTGGGCAGATCGATCGATTGTGGTGCATTTGTAGCAAACTCTTGGATTATTCTCTGGAAACCCCCTCTGATTTGATGTAGCGCTCGTGAATAGGCTGGTGCTCTGCGCTTGGCCTTCAAGTGGCGCTTTAGAAGTTTGGAAATTACGATTACGAAACTCTTTGTTTTCTCTCTCTTTCTCTATCTCTCTCTGTGTCTCTGTCTCTGCCTGTCTGTCTGTCTGTCTCTGTCTGTCTGTCTGTGTCTCTGTCTGTCTGTCTGTCTCTCTCCCTCTCTCTCCCTCCCTCTCTCCCTCTCTCTCTCCCCCTCTCTCTTTCTCTCTCTCTCCTTCTCTCTCTCCCTCCCTCCCTCTCTCCCTCTCTCCCCTCCCCTCTCCTCTCCCTCTCTCTCTCTCTCTCTCTCTCTCTCTCTCTCTCTCTCTCTCTCTCTCTCTCTCTCTCTCTCTCTCTCTCTCTCTCTCTCTCTCTCTCTCTCTCTCTCTCTCTCTCTCTCTCTCTCGCTTTCTCTCTTTCTCTACGAGACGAGGTGTGTAATCGTCTTCTTGTTGTTGATGTTATTGTAAAAATTTAAAATCTGTTGTTTCTTATCCAGTGAGGGCGCCAGGATCGAGTCGACTTCGCTTCTTCGAACAAGTACGTGCGCAAGGCTTACGAGGACGCAGCTATACCACCTTACCACCATATGGGCGTTAACAGAAAACGGGGCCCTACGCACATATATTTTTGGGACCCTTCTCAACTTGTAGACGGAGTCTGCGACTCTAGTGGTGTTTAACCTATCATGTACTGCTATTCAAAAGCCTACGAAGTTGAACTTGAAGCCGTTTTTGTGAGTGTTATTGACACTGTCACGGTAATTATGATTAGTTATAGCCTGTAAGCTATTTTCAAGGAATGTGGTTATTTGATTTAATGATTTTAGTCACACACAAAACTGACTTCAGGTGTTGAATCAACAATCATTGCAAAATACGTGGCCAGGTTTACTTCTCGAATAAGTTGAGCTCTTAAAACTGCCCCTATTGTTGTGACGAAATCATCACAAATTGTATTGGATATTTAAAAAAATGAAAAATCCTTCGTTTGGGACCCTCCGAGAGTTGGGGGCCCTAGGCGCGCGCTTGGTGCGCCTACGTGCAAACGCGCCCCTGTTTACCACAGTACTTTGACATGCCATAACGGTCATATTGTTTAGGCTACATTCTACCACCTGATTAATATCATTCCTCTTCATCGCCACCACTTTCGGCTCCTGCCATTCATAATCAACATCAGCTTCCTTCTCCGTCCGTTTATTGCAACGAAGTCACCTTCGTTCGAATTCCCTTCGTCCGAAGTAGAGAATTCGAACAGACAAAGACAAAGATGTACGCAAACATTCACGTACACATACAAGCATCAGGTGACATTAGAAAAGAGACGTCAGTGGAAATGCATGAACTTGTTGAACTCTGCCTCAGAATCAGATCCATCGATGAACAGAAGTTGTTCGTCTCGAAACCATCTTCTGTGCTTTCTGTGTCTCTTAACTTCTGCCGACAATCGACGAACAAGTTCAGCAGATAGTACGATTCAAATAAAAGCGACGATTTTTCTCGGTTATTATTTATTCAATAATGTTTAAAGAGCATTAATCGTTCTGATCAAAAGGCCGCGCCGATCTTTAATCGACAGAGTAGGCTAATCACCGGAGAACTTCTGTAGCTCCAGAACATATAACACCTAACTGTGTAGGTCCTAGTTGTCGAATATGCAGTTAAATGTGATATCTATCTCGACTTGCGCCCGCATTTGTTCACTCCTCCTCAGGGTTACATAGTCCGTTAACTCAATGCACGGTATCTAATGCACAGCCTACTGTGGATCGTAATTTGTAGGTTGGGTTATCCCTGTCTGCAGGATCTCACCATTGGCATTGTATTGTATCTGAACATTTATATAGCGCCTCTCACAGTGTTCGCAAATCAGAGGCGCTCATTGGTGACCCTTCGAGTTATCGGAGCGCTATTCTCTGATTGATTTTCATCGAACCTGTTGCTCTTGATTACCATTGACGTAACTTAGGCAGTGCTATTTTGAAATTCTTAAAAAGCGATATGGTACTTGCAATGACACTTGCAATTCCATACATATAACTTCAGAAGATGAGGTTCCATACATCAATTGATGGTCATTTGAACCAATCAATTTCATGGGACGAATTATTCAGCTCTTAGATTTTTATTGATGTCATAAGAGAAGAAACGGATATGGTTACGTATGAACGAATATGGCCATAGTGCCAAGAGAAGATCCTGGTGCTGCCCTGCTATGAGATAATGGCCTCCATTAGACTTGAGGACGACATAAAAAGATTGGAGGCCTTCGAGATGTGGGTGTGGCGCAAAATGGAGAGAGTTAGCTGGGCGGAGAGTTAGCTGGGCGGAACGGAGGACGAACGAGGAAATCCTGCAAATGGTAGAAGAGCAAAGATCACTCATAAGTACAAAGGAAATGGATCGGGCACATCCTAAGGAGTGAGACACTGTTAAGAGACATCATGGAGGGAAGGATGGAGGGAAGAAAGACGCGAGGAAGACCGAGGGCAATGCTGCTAGACTGGATGATGACAAAAGAAGAAGGATATAGTGGACTGAAGAGAAGAGCACAAGACAGAGAACGATGGCGTCATTGGTCATACGAACCTGCCGAAGGGCAGAGAACATAAAGAAGAGAAGACTTGAGGCTGCATGCACCGCTTAGTAATCCTCAAAAAAGTGAAACCAGCTGTGTTGATACTCAAGTTGAACGAAAACAAAGAAGAAATCTAAGGTGATAAAGGCCGTGTAATGTAAATGTAAATCTCCGAAATTTCTCAGCGCCACACAAAATCAATATACCAGCATAAAAACCGGCGCTATATAAAATAAGGTCCACAAGAAGAAGGTTATTTAGTCTATTTTGCTGCCAGGTCAGACTTCGGAAGTCAAGCCGGGAAGACAGGTTGGTGATGGTGGTCATAAGATGATACTGCTGCTGCCGCAGTGGAACCCGGATGGGATAGCTTGAAGACTTCGGTTTTACTTTTGGAAGCATTAAGAAGAAGAAGTTTGTTACAATCATCCACTAGTTGGAGAGCGAGAGTAAACTTGGAACCGTCAAAACGAAAGGAAAATAATAGCTTCACAATTTTCCTCCATACGCTGTTGCATTCGTTGCAGTTGGAAATCAAAAGCACAGAAGTTATAGTCTAGCGATCAATCAGGAATTAACCAAGTGCAGTTGCATGAGGCCCTATTCAGTAATTTAATTGGACGACGTATCAGCGATCAATACAACACCTACAGACGATGAAAATCCTCTGAAAAATCAGTCACTTGAAATCACTTGATGGTGGAAGCCTTCCGACAAAATAGTAATAGTGATAGTAATAGCTATAGTAGGAGTAATTTCCATAGCTATAGTAATTATGGCAATTTTCATAGCTATGGTTATAGTAATGGTATACAGTAATAGTAATTGTCACTGGCTCATCCACGTATCAAAATCCGCCGAGGGTGACGAGGTCTTCTGACATCCCAACATCTCCCGGATTAATTCGTGCATGCATATGGCACAGTACCTACAATTATTATTATCATTATTAAGTAGTAATTTCTATCGCGCCCGCGTTTGATGCACAAATAACACAAGCCATAACTAGGTCGATATCTATAAGCGCAATCCGCTAAGACAGAGTCAGCCTATGGTTTATAAGCATTTCGAAAGGCGAGTAGAACGAAATGACATTTGCATTTGAACAGAACGAATAGATAGGCCTACAGAGAAAGAGACAGACAGACAGACAGACACAGACACACAGAAATAGAGGCAGAGAGACAGACAGATAGACAGACAGAGTTCCTTAATCAGGTCCAGTTACATAAAAATTTCGTTCAGCAAGAACAACTCTAAAATGGTCTCGCAGTCTCAATGATTGTTGATAAGTGTGAGGATTTAAGACTGACTTTAAATACTGTGTTGGCCAACGCTTAGTGTTTAGTAAACTATGATTCTCAAACCAATGCCGCGCATTGAAATGCAATCGAAGCTTGGTTGTCTGAACCAATGGCCTGTAGAAAGATGATGAAGGGAAGTCGGTGGCATTTGACTGTAGAATCCTGCCAGCATACAAGCGCTGTTAAGGTCGTACATATGAATATGATACGGGCCAATTATTTGGTTTTGCTGGAAAGTTAATCAGATTGGTTATACAGAGATATATATGTTACAGGGAATGTGTATTTTCAGGGAATATGTATATTCCCTGAAAATTTCAGGGTATATGTATATTCCCTGATTCACTCAGGGAATGTATACATTCCCTGAAAAAACCAGGGTATATACATATTCCCTGAAATCTTCAAGTGATTTCTATACACATTCCCTGAAAGCTTTCAAAGACACAGCGACATAAAGTCAACAGTAGACCTAGTGCTTAGCTAGGGTTATAATTGATCTTGAGTTTTTATCCGAGCTTGGGAAATGGAGGTTTTCCTGGACCTTGGTTTTTTCTTTGGCTTTTCTTGTTTTATTTAAACCCTGTTTTAAAAATCATTTAATCAATTTTTTAAACGGTCTGGATGGTCGAGGTCAATAAATAAATGGCGCAATATGCATGCTATACTAGTTTATTTATATTTAAAATATTACTAGTCGTAAGACTAAAGGAGACTGCAGACTCAGACTGAACTGTTTTGGAAGTTTTCTGGAAGTAAACAGTTGCCCTTTTCAAAACTTAGGAAATTATTTTTTGAGTTTCATAGTCCGATTTCCAGGAGGCCATACCAAATCAAAGGGGGTTTCCAGAGAGTAGTCCAAAAGAGGTCCAAGTCCGATTTCCAGGAGGCCAAACCAAATCAAAGGGGGTTTCCAGAGAGTTGTCCAAAAGAGGTCCGTGTTCGATTTCCAGAGTAGGCCTACCAGATCAGGTAAGACAGAGCAGCTGTCAAGGCGGGTGTCGTTTACGGCGAGTATAATTGGAAGGCGGAGTATCAGATGAGTCAGAGTAGGAGTATTTGAAAAGGTGAGACTTCAGTTTTGAGTGGAAACCGATCGCTAGGGTTTTCTTTGGTTATTTTAATGTCCTAGCTTAGGTTTTTCATTTTTCAACAGTGATAACACTGATTACTGCTAAAACCTTTCTTCTATGAAGTGAGATGTTGTTTATTCTGAAGATTTGATCCTATAGGCTATATTTACGTACAGTTATTGAACAATGGGCGTTTGCGCAGCAAAGGAGGTACGCAGTGATAGAACCTTCCAATTAGCGACCAATTATAACCCTAGCTAAGCACTAGGCCTACTGTTGACTTTATGTCGCTGTGTCTTTGAAAGCTTTCAGGGAATGTCTATAGAAATCACTTGAAGATTTCAGGGAATATGTATATACCCTGGTTTTTTCAGGGAATGTATACATTCCCTGAGTGAATCAGGGAATATACGTATACCCTGAAATTTTCAGGGAATATACATATTCCCTGAAAATACACATTCCCTGTAACATATATACAGGTGCAGTACCAATCATGGCTGTCAGTTATAGAGGGTTTTCCGAGCATATACGCATCTTATTCTCTTAATTGAATGATAGACCAGTTTCAGTTATTCATGTTACATAGAAAGAGGAAGGAATGAAATTGTTAGTCATTAATTACTTGTTGGCTTTTTCTGAACTGCCAGGCCTGCTTGTGACCATTCCAAGGTACTGTTTGGAGTTAATCGTAATCACAGTATAGGCCTACTCTGAGCTTACCATCTTGGAAGTTGTTGTGACTGAGCTCTGTCTTGACTAAAACGATAACATAATAGTTGACTAATACTATAGTTACATTCTATAAGGGTCCACCCACAAAGCATTTATTTATAGAATGTTACTTGTTTTCTTTGCCTATCTAAATTGGAAAATAAAGTTGGATGTCTTTGCTGAAGTTAAAGCTTTCACGGTTTGTTGTAGCTGCAACTCCTCCACTGGGTCACAGTTACCCAAACTGTCCAGGGCCGGCAATCCCGGAGGATCGAGGGGACAAGACCCCACCTTTGGGGAGACACAGTATGAAGTTGTCTTCCGAATTTTGAAGAAACGTCTAAAACACATCTTGACCTCTTTTTGACCAGTTCGGTTCAAATGTGTCCAGTGTCCCTCACCTGTCAAACAAGATCGCCACCTCTGAGTCTGTCACTGACTTAGCAATATCAATTATTTGAGTGGTATGGTTGAATAAATTTTGTCACATTTTCAAACTTCTATGCATGACTTAAATATGGATGATTTATGCATAACGATAGAAAGTAAATTTGGTTAAAAAAAGGTGGCTGAAACTGGCTCCATTTGGCAGCAAATGGAAGCAAATGCTCTCAAATGCGCTGTCTGCTTAGGCTCCACCCCAGACCCCGCAAGGGGTGCTTAAGACGCTCCCCAAGGCCCTCTAGTCGTGACCGACTTTGTCCCTGTAGTCAAAATCACTTAGAATTATGCACTGATCCTTAGGGTGGAGTGAAAAACATAAAAATTCTAGAAAATGATCGTAATAGTGATGAATAGTTGCCTTTTGGTATAGTTAGTTATCACGCAAAATATTATTTTAAAATTCGTTGGGGAAGATGTGCCCCAACGAGTTTTAAAATTTGATAATTTTTGAAAAAATATCAAATTTAGGAAAATTTCAAATTTTTAAAAAAATTTTACACACTAATTGTAATGGTGTTGAGGCATTAATTATGACGTATTTAATGACCATGGAAGAGAAAATTTATAAAATCTGCCTTCTAAGATGTGCCCCAACGAGTTTTAAAATTTGACATTTTCCACAAATTTGTCACTTAGAATTATGCACTGATCCTCCTTATGCGAAAATCACGAAACCCGCCTCTTTGGGATTGTCCTGATGGACCCGGGCAACGTTCAAGAGTAAGAGAAGAAAGAGGCGGATTAGAGAGGAGCAGGAGGAGAAAGAGATGGATTAAGGGAAAGAGGGAAAGGAGAAGGAAGAGGTTGATTAAGAGGAGAAGAAGTGGAAGGAGAAGGAAGAGGTGGATTAAAAGGAAAAGGAGGAGAAAGAGAAGAGGCGGATTAAGAGAAGAAGTAGGAGAAAAAGAGAAAGAAGAAGTGGATTTAGAGGCGAAAGAGAAGGAAGACGTGGATTAGGAGGAGAAGGAGGATGAAGAGATGGAAGAGTTAGGTGAAGTGGAGAAGGATGTGGAAGAGACGAAAGAGGTGGGTTCAGAGGAGAAGGAGTAAAAAGAAAAGAAAGAGGCGGATTATGATGAGGTGTAGAAGAAAGAGGGGAAAAAGGTTGGATAAGAGGAGAAGGAATCGAAAGAGATGGAAGAGGTGGGTTAAGAGGAAAAGGAATCGAAAGAGAAGGAAGAGGTGGATTTAGTTGAGATGTAGAGGAAAGAAAAGGAAGTGTTGGATTAATAAAAGAAGGAGGAGGAAGAGAAGGAAGTGGTGGATTAAGAGGAGAAAACGGCGAAAGTGAAGAAAGAGGTGGATACGAGGAGAAGAAGGAGGAAGAGAAATAAGTGGTGGATTAATAGGAGAAGAAGCAGAAGAAGAAGCGAGAAAAGGAAGTGGTGGATTGAGTGGAAGGAGGAATGTAGAAGGAAGAGGTTGATTAATAGGAGAAGGAGGAGAAAGTTAAGGAAGAGGTTGGTTATGAGGAGAAGGAGAAATAGTAGGAGGAATTGGATTGAGAGGAGAAAGAGGAGGAAGATGAAGACGATGAATAAGTTGAAAAGAAGCATCGAGAGGAGGTGGACGATTAAAAAGAAGAAGTGGAGGAGAAAGTGGAGAAAGTGGAAATGGAAGAGGATGATAACGTTACTTTTTCCCAAGGCATCGATCAATGGCGCAGAGAGGAAGAAGTTGAGGAAACAGAAAATCAGGAGGAATGAGGAAGAGGATGAAGAAGGAGGATTAAGAAGAAAAGGAGGAGAAATGAAAAGAGCGGCAGGAAGAGTAAGAAGAGGAAAAGACGCAGGTCGGAAGGTGTGATTTTCGGATGAGCCTGGTACGATAAAGCGTGGCACCCCCTTGTGTCGACTTGTGTTGTCTCTCATGTAAACACGCGCAGTGAAAAAGGTGCGACGCTAATGACGGATAGAGGACGACATTAAAAAGCCTTTTCCGTTCTTCCTTTCCCGCTCTCCATCAGAACATATCGCCGAAATGGAAGGGTAACCGGTTTAGTGAGGAAGAAATAAATCCAGCCAAGGGTGTAAGCGCTTAAGGGACTGGGACAAAGTCGGCCATGGGATCTAGTTGACTTTTTTGGAACTCATCTCTGAAAAATCTGATGACCTTTTTTAGGAAATCATCTCCCAAAACCTTGGTGACCTTTTTTTAGGAAATCATCTCCCAAAAAAGTTGATGACCTTTTTTGGGAATTTCATCACTTTCTTGGGAAACATCAATGCATTTTACTACTGGGACACATCTTAAAACTTCTGCAACATTTGTCCCACTAGTTATAGTTTAAACCTACATTGCCTGGGACAAATCAGCCTAACTACTAGGACAAATCCCAAGACAACTGGGACATTTGTCCCACTAGTTATACAGTTCAAATGTGCCCTGGATAAAGGCGGAGCTAATCGTCTTCGTTATGACACTGCATCGTTAAACAGAAACTAGGCAATCATGTGGGGACAATTTTAAAACGTTTCCTACAAATGCCATAAATTATATTCTTTTATTGTGTTTAATTGGATGACAATTCCGCCGAGTGGCTGTTGAGTTGCCGTCAACGACCTTCCAGTTACAGGATGTCGTTATACAATTGACGTTGTCACGTTAACACTGCGGGCTTACGTGCTTCAACCGCTGACTCGCCTCCACCTGAATTCACACGAACGGAGTTCAAGTTTGGTGACTTTCGTCCCATCCTTGAGGCTGATCTTCGACGTGTTCTCAGCTCTTCAAATCAGAAATCTTGTGAACTGGACCCGCTTCCCCGTTTATTCTTACTAATGTTTTGGATGATGTTGTCCCATTTTTGATATATTTGTTCAATAGGTCTCTAGCAGAGGGCCATCTCCCTCCATCTCAGAAGCAAGCTATTGTCTTCCCTACCCTCAAAAAACCTAATCTTGACTCACAAGTATGTTCTAACTATCGTCCTATTTCTAACCTTTCTTTTCTCTCTAAAACTCTTGAGAGACTTGTCTCGCTTCAACTTCTGCCCTATCTTGAACAGTCTGGACTCCTCCCTTCTAGTCAATCAGGGTTTAGAGGTCACCATTCTACGGAAACTGCCCTCCTGTCCCTTCTCTCGGACATTTATACTGCCATTGACAGGTCTCATTTGACGCTTCTAGCACTCTTTGATGTTTCCTCGGTCTTCCATCTCGGGACTCCTGGGCCGAGCCTGCTCCAGTTAGACAACTTCAAAACGATTCCCCCTAGAGATGTTCCCCAATCGCGTTCGATCGGCAAATTTTCTATTTCTTATAGGTCGTCGTCAACGGAACGTCACTTTCACAAGATGTTGTTAAAAAACTGAAAAATGCTAAAAAAATTAAAACCACGGTTCCATTTCGACACCTTTAAAACGCTAAAATTCTCAGCTACATATTCACAACTAAATCAAACCTATCGCTGAATGTAATCTTATCTTATCTTATCTTATATGATTATTTATAAAGCGCCTCTCACAGCATAGACTATTCAGAGGCGCTCCCAGCGTGTCAGCCCCGAGGGAAAAGAAAGGTCTTTAGGCAGCGGAGAGAAGAAGGCGAGATCCCAAGCAATATCTTGCTACGGAGAGAGGGGGGCAGGTCATTCCAAAGGGAAGGGCCAAGGATGGCAAAAGCACGATGCTGAGCCATCGAAGTCCTTGCGCGAGGGACAAGCAGATCAAAGCGGTCAGCAGACCGAAGAGGGCGGGAAGACAGAGCAGATAGAGGTTTGCGCATTAGGTCACAGAGGTATTTAGGAGCTTTTCCCAGTTGAGTCCTAGAGACCAGGAGAAGAACCTTGTATTGGATGCGGGAAGCAACAGGAAGCCAGTGAAGTACATCAGTCATAAAGGTAGTTATGTGAGAGAAGCGAGGAAAACGGGCAATGAGCCTGGCAGCCGCATTCAGAACAGACTGCAGAGATGAAAGGCGCGCTTTAGGTAGCCCAGCAAACAATGAATTGCAATAGTCAATGCGGCAGCAAATGAAGGCATGGACCATAGTAGTGAACACTGAAGGAGAAACTGATCTTCTTACAGCCCTCAAACGCCTCAGATGATAGAAACAGGAACGTGTCAGGTGGGAGAGGTGTTCAGAAAACGAGAGGGTACTATCAAGGGTGACACCCAAATCCCGAACACTGGATGAAAATGAAAAAGCAGGGTCTATTGACGACAGAAGTGGGATATCAAGTTTAGAAAGTTGCTGTTTAGTGCCAAACCAGATCAGTTGGGTCTTAGAAGAGTTAAGGTTAAGTCGATTTGATGACATCCAAGAGTGGAGATCATGTGACAGGGAATCAATGGATCCAACAAGAGAGATCTGCTGAGAGGATGGGCCTTGGACAAAGATCTGAACGTCATCTGCATAAAGGTGACCAGAGGTAAAGTGTTTAGTAAATATAGAAGGTATGTCAGCTGTGTAGAGTAAGTACAGAATGGGGCCAAGGACAGAACCCTGTGGGACACCATACTCAACTCTAACCCAGGCAGTTCTGGAGTCACCAAGGACAATCCTCTGAGTACGGTCAGAGAGGTAAGATTTGAACCAAAGAAGAGGGAGACCACTGAGACCACAAGATAGTTCAAGACGTCGAAGTAGGATTTCATGGTCAACCATGTCAAAGGCCGAGGAAACATCAAAGAGCGCTAGAAGCGTCAAATGAGACCTGTCAATGGCAGTATAAATGTCCGAGAGAAGGGACAGGAGGGCAGTTTCCGTAGAATGGTGACCTCTAAACCCTGATTGACTAGAAGGGAGGAGTCCAGACTGTTCAAGATAGGGCAGAAGTTGAAGCGAGACAAGTCTCTCAAGAGTTTTAGAGAGAAAAGAAAGGTTAGAAATAGGACGATAGCTAGAACATACTTGTGAGTCAAGATTAGGTTTTTTAAGGGTAGGGAAGACAATAGCTTGCTTCTGAGATGGAGGGAGATGGCCCTCTGCTAGAGACCTATTGAACAAATATATCAAAAATGGGACAACATCATCCAAAACATTAGTAAGAATAAACGGAGGAAGCGGGTCCAGTTCACAAGATTTCTGGTTTGAAGAGCTGAGAACACGTCGAAGATCAGCCTCAAGGATGGGACGAAAGTCACCAAACTTGAAGTCCGTGCGTGTGAATTCAGGTGGAGGCGAGTCAGCGGTTGAAGCACGTAAGCCCGCAATCTTTTCTGTCATCATTCTGAGGAAATCATTGGCCGAAAACGCAGGAGAGGAAGACGAACGGGAGGCTCGGCCCAGGAGTCCCGAGATGGAAGACCAGAGACGTTTTGGGTTCTTTTCATCTCGAGCGACGAGTCTCTCCCAAAATTCAGCCTCCTTGCGGTGATATAGACGATGGAGCGATCGGAGTTGAGTCACCCACGTCAGGTGGTCGGCCGGATCTTTCGAGCGACGGTAGCGTCTTTCAAGACAGCGTGTACGTCGACGATATTGGCGGCACTCGCTGTCAAACCACACAGCAAGGGGTCGCATGCGCATTTTGACCCTCCGCTGAGGTAGTAATTTATCCAGTATTTCGTTCATAGTGGTGGAGTAAAGGTTAAACAGGTCAGCCACCGACAAGACATCCAGTGAAGAGGAGTCAGAAGCAAGTTTTGAGCAGCGAAGAGCATCACGGAATACTTGATAGTCGAGGGTCTTCCAGCCACGAACCATACGAATGGCATGTATGGGTTGCAGATGCAAGAAGGGAAGAGTTAGTTCAACGAGCTGGTGATCGGACAAAGTCGGCGGGTGAACGTGTAGATCACAGACAGATACTTCGTCAGACGTGATGATCAGGTCAAGGATACCGCCGAGCACATGAGTAGGCTCACTTACATGCTGACGGAGACCAAACTGAGCAAGTAGATCAAGGAACCGTAGAGTAGATGGGTCTGAGGAGTCTTCTAGATGTCAGCCTGTGAAAAGAAGCGCAATGTCGAATTCGACATAACTGGCATCCTCAAGATGTCGCTAAGCACTAAACATTGCTACACGAAATCAACCATTGCAGTTATACATCACCAAATATATTAAACATATTAATATATACCGTTCTCAGCTACATATCAACCAATCGCTAATCCATTTTAAATGCCTTGAGTCACTGTAGGATTTCTGTCAACGACAATGCCAGTCATAAGATGTCGTTAATACATTTGATATTAATACATGAAATCCACTGCTCCAGTTTAGACACCTTTAAAACGCAGCCATTCACACAACATATTCACCAGTGGCGTTCAATCGGTAGCTAAAAACAGGATGTATGCTAGGTAGTGTAAGGTCCACTTCAACGTAATCGACACCCACTAGATTTGTCGCTAAGCACTAAACATTGCTATATGAAATCCACGATTGCAGTTATTGTATTGTATTGTATTGTATTGTATTGTATCTAAACATTTATAAAGCGCCTCTCACAGTATTCACTAATCAGAGACGCTCCCAGTGCGAAAGACCCATTGAATAGAAAGTGGTTTTAAGACAGCGGAACGAGGTACTTGGGCCACCAGCTAATAGAGGCACGTGTAACTGGAGGGAGTTGATTCCATAGAGCAGGACCAATGCAAGAAAAAGCTCGAGTTTTGGCCATAGTATACAGTACACACACCATTTAAAACGCGGCGATTTTCGGCTACATATTTTTAGCAGTCCCATAAGCTAGCCCTGGAGCAGCCATTAGTATGAAAGTGTTAGCGACTTTATTTTCTTAGCCTCGGCATATGAGGGCGGGTGACCAATCTTCTCCCTCGCCGTCTCCCCTTCCCACCGAGAGTGTGCGATGATGGCACTCATTATAGCGGCATTGGCTAGGGTCGCAGGTGGAACAGAGATTTCGACACAAAGTTTGGCCCTTGCGTGGATTTGAACACCCCCCGAACCTTTGGATTGGCAGTCCAGCAAGCTAACCACTAATGACCATCGTTCACCCCTTCCCCACCCATATTTACCAATCGTTTAATCGCTTAAACAGCAATTCCGTAGAGTCTCCGTAGGGTTTTTGTCAACGTCCCATTCAGTCGAAAGATGTCGTTAGTAGAATTGATATTAATACATGAAATCCACTGTTCCAGTTTAGACACCTTTAAAACACTTCCACTCCAAGCAATATGTACTCGTCAACCGCGTTTGATTGCCAGATGCTTCCCTGCGTTCGACTTTCATTTTTGTTGCAGGTGAGGCGTTCGTTGAATGGCCTTACAGCTATCGTCTCCAGGAAAGGAACTTTATAACTGCAATTATATATATATATATATATATATATATATATATATATATATATATATATATATATCACAGAGCAGACCGCAATCGGACCTACAGATACACAAGTAGGTCATGTATTTCTAATATCTAAATACGATATTCATGTGTATCTTGAAAAAGTGTATCTTCATTCATTCAATTAGGGCGTTATATAGCACCTTTCCAAGATGACGATCCCCCGCCTAAACTGGCTAAAAGGAACAGTTTTCATTTGCTATGCATGTAGAACAGGCCAATATAAATTATAGGCTTGTATGACTTGCACACGTATTGTGCATTTTGCATGCGCACATGTATTTTGTACCTCGAGCATGATAATTTACCAATCGTTAAATTGCATAATCAGCAAGTCCGTGGAGCCTCGGTAGGGTTTCTGTCAACGGCCCTAGCCGTCGCAAGATGAACCTGGAGTCAATATTTGTTTTACTTTGAGGCTATTCCCAGATATTCAGTTATACGTTTAGAAAGTATAGGTGAAGCAAGCAACCTCAAAGAAAACTACACCATCTGCTATAACAATTTAAACGAACATTTCCAACAGATGCTATAAATATTCTTTAATTGTGTTTAATCGCTTGGCTAACAATTCCGTCGAACTCTGGCAGTCTTAAGATGTCACATTAATACAAATCTTTAAAAGGTGAAATTAACTGCTCAAGTTGAACAACTTTGAAACGATTCATTCCCAGCCATTTATGTCCGTTTTTTTAACTGTCAGATAGGTCTATTACGAACACAAAACAATGCTAAATAAAACCACCGTTCTAATGGACCCCATCGATAACACGGCCCCCAGTTCTACAATTTTAATAGAACATGGAAATGAATTATCCTAGTTTAGGTAGGAGAGAGTGCATGCAGTTATGCAACATGTTTGGATCATGGTATGATGTTATATTCACTGTAAGAATTTTTTTATTGTGATGAACAATAGGCTAATCAGTTATTCAAACGTACGCAGACAGATTAAACAGAGCTTTTACCGGGCTTGAGGTGCTGCCTGAAATTTTGATTGCTGGTCAAAGCCGAGTTGTCTATCGTTATGTTTCTTCCAGTTTTGTACCATGGAAGTACAAGTCTTTCCATTATTGATGTAACCGGGATTATGCAACAGTCAATGCGTCATGAGACTATCAATGTTACAGCCTGGGGTCTGTTGGACCCCAGGTATGCTAAATTTGCCTGAGGTGTCTATTTGATTTTTTTACTCTTTAACCAAAAACAGAAATCTCTTCAAAGTTATCCACAAATGTAGGGGGATGAATATCTGAGGAATTAGAAATATATCAGATTTTTACTATTTGTATCGACGTAGTTATCAAGAAACTGCCATCGCTGGGGTCCAGTAGACCCCAGGTGTGCGTCATAGGGTTAAACATATATACCAGTCGCGTTCAATCACCAGTTCCTCAATGGGGTTTCTGGTTTGGCAGTCCGCCGTCGGCACCGCTGTCTCAACCCCAAACGTGATTCATTATGTACTGTGTATATATACGTGCTCTGTTTGACGCTTATCATCTATGGTATGAGCGCGTCGTTAAATAAACGTTAAAACCGGCGTTCAATCGCTAGCTGCGACCTGGAGATGTGGTACGAAGTGTGAGGTCGACTTCAAGAGGTCGTTAAGCATTAAACATTGCTACATAAAATCCACGATGCAGTAATTAGTAAGTAAATATGTTCTTTATTACTATTAACTGCTTATACCGCACTTAGGTTTACATATAGTTTAAACAATATTAAGCATTACTTTCAAAAATGTTTTCCTTATTACACCTCCTTTAAAACGCCGCCATTCTCAGCAACATAATTAAGCCTACCAATCGGATAATCGCTTGGATAGCAATTGCTTTTATTCGCAGTCAGACGATGTACTACAAATGGACATTTTAGCATGAAATCCACTGCTCCTTTTAAACACCTTTAAAACGCGTCATAAACAGCTGTGTATTCACCAGTCGCGCTCAGTTCCTGGGTTCAGACAATTTTCCTGTAGGGTAAAGTCGACTTCAACGTAACTGACATCCAAAAGATGTCATTAAACAATAAACAATTATACAAAACCAACGATTGCAGTTAGCCACCTTTAAAACGCAGCCATTCTCAGCTATATATTCAGCAGTGACGTTCAATCGTCGGATGCATCAGGAGTCATGCCCATAGCCTGTGTAGCGTGAGGTCGTCTTCAACGTAACTGATTGATGTCCACAAGATGTCGTTGAACATTAAATATAACTACATAAAATCCACAATTGCAGTTATACACCCCCCTCTTCTCAGCTACGTATTACCAATCGCTTAATCGCTTGGATAGCAATTTTGTCGAATTTCCGTAGGGTTTCCGTCAACGACCATGTCAGTCGCAAGATGTCGTCAGTACAAAGGACATAAATACATGAAAGCCACTGCTCCAGTTTGGACACCTTTTAAACGCTTCCATTCCGGGCTGTAGATATTCGTCAACCGCTGAGTTTATAAATAAGTCTAAGTATACAGGTGTGCACACACATATGGGAGAGGGATCGTCTTTCGAGCTCTTTAAAACGTTGACGCTTTCTATCATAGGCGTAATTTGTTGGGGTACGAGGGCATCCTACCTCCTTCCAACCAGCCGTTCTGAGTTACTGGCACTCAGACAGGCGGATTTTCAGCCACACAGGTCCACCAACCTACTCACCGCCGTGACCGGCCCGCAGGCGCCACAGATCTGGGTCACGGCTACACTCTTCTTGGAAAGATCAGATATCATCTTCACTCTCCACCTTATGGATGTCATCTTAGTCATATCGGGATGTGGAAATGTAGGTGGAAGCACATTCTTCTATATTCTTCACCAATTAGAAATCCATATATGAATACACGATCATATTGTCGGTCTTGATATGAGGAGCGAAAAGCTCACACCGCAATTCCTGGGGAAGACCGTTTCAACTAGAGGGGCCAACATAGGTTATCTTGCATGCGGGGTAAAACCAGAAGATCTTTCTGGCAGAGAGTGGAGTGATCAGGGAGTGAAGAGACCGATACAAAGAAAGTCTTGAGATATGAAGGAGCTACCCCTAACAAACAGTTGCGACAAGAGTTAATTAACATTTTGAGCTGGATGCGCTGGGGTGCAGGAAGACAGTGGACAGTGTCCCGAATGACGGAAGAATTAGAGATAACAAGCGGTAAGTATACAGGTAAGATGTGGTAATTCATTCATTCATTCGAAGATTTATATAGCGCCCCTTCAAGGGTACGTTATCAAGGGATAATTGCCTATATGCTACAAAAAGACCTCTGTTGAGAGGTAAGGTGTCCTTGCTTGTACTCTCATGGTTCAAGATAAAGGAGGGGGTCGACCATGATCATCTTTGTTATGTTCGTTAAACAGAAACAAGTATACGCAATCCTGTGCGGACAATTTAAAAACGTTTCCTGCAAATGTCCCATATTCTATAATTGTGTTTAATTGGATAGCTATTCCGCCGAGTGGCCGTGGAGTTGCCGTAAACGACCTTGCATTACATGATGTCGCTAATACAACTGACATTAACACGTTTCAAACGTTGCCATTCTCAGATACATATTCACTAGTGACGTTCAATCGGAATATTTGTACTCAGAATATATCAAAAGAAGGGTAAAGTCGACATCAATGGAACTGACATCCTCAAGATGTCGTTAAGCACTTAGCCAATGCTACATAAAACTCAGTTCAGTTTAGACACCTTTAAAATGCGGACTTTCGCAATTACATATTCATCAGTCGAGTTCAATCGCCAGTCTGCTTTCAACGATATTCTATAAAGAGAAAGGTCGGCTTCAACGGAACTGACATCAAAAAGATGTCGCTAAGCGCTAAACATTGCTGCACATAATCAAGGCCGTTGAAAACTTTTCTTTCATTACTTGCATTAAGAATCTCTAGTCTCTTTTTTCTACTCATAATTGCGTTGCTGTTATTGATTGTCATTTATGTATCCTTGTGAGTTGTTACCGGCTGCAATAAAAAATTATTGAATTGAATTGAATTGAATTGAAGGACTGCAGTTGTATATCCCCGAATATTTATATTATATCCCGTTCTCAGCTACATATTGACCAAGCAGTGTTCACTCATTAGGCTAAATGGACATTGGGTACGTTGTATGAAGCGTACGGTCGACTTCAACGCAACATACATACACAAGATGTCGCCAAGCACTAAACATTGCAATGTTAAAGGGAGTCTATAACACACGCCCCCTTAAAAACGCAGCGATTTACAGCTACATACTTTTTCAGCACTCCCTTACGTTAGCCCTTTAGCAGCAATGGGCATGAAAGTGTTAGCAACTTCATTTTCTTAGTCTCGGCATATAACACTGTATTCATTATATTTGAGTGCCGGTGGCGCAGAAATCTCGGCACAAATTTTAGCCCTTGCGGGCATTTGAATCTCCGACCTCTCGATTGACAGTCCACCACGCTGACCGCTAGACCATCATGCACCGCCATATTACCAACCGTTTAATCGCTTAAACACCAATTTCGTTGAGTCTTCGTATGTTTTCTGTCAATGACCCTGGCAGTCGCAAGATGTCGTTAGTAAAATGGACATTAATACATGAAATCCTCTGCTCAAGTTTACACACCTTTAATGCGCTTCCATTCCTTGCTTCAGATGTTAACCAATCGCGTTCAAGCTCCAGATCTCTTTATGCATCATGTTTATGGAAATAGGGAGACTGGACTCGGTTGGGTGTTTTTCCGAGTAAGAACTGAGGCGTTAGCTAAACGAACTTACAGCTCTGGTCCAGGAAAGGGATTTCATAACCAGTGATGGGCACTAAACTATTTTTTTTAGTTAAACTAAAACTATTTTCCAACTAAAAAAAGTAGTTAAACTAAAGTTGGCAACTGATTTTGGAAATTAGTTAACTAAACTAAAAAAAAGTAGTTAAACTTTTTCCAACTATTTTCAAACTATTTACGACAAACATTTTGCAATAAAATACGTTAAGTGAACTGTAATAATGCTAAGCGTCAATGACAATTTCACCTTCAAACTATGCAATGTGTACTGTTCTGGCATACAGTTACATGTGCACTGTAAGTAGTGTATGAATTTGAAAACACAGGCTGTAAATGCTAAAACCATGCAGTGTTAAAATGTTTTTTTGCTGACCGTGTTCAATGTTCACTGTGGAAAAATAGTTGCATATTGCTGATTTTTTAGTTAAACTTTTTAGTTAGCAACTAAATTTTTTTAGTTAAACTATGGTTTTAACTAAACTATTTTTTTTTAGTTAAACTTCTTCCTTAACTAAAATTTTTTAGTTAAACTAATAGTTAGTAACTTTTTAGTTAACTATTGCCCATCACTGTTCATAAATGCAATATCTATAACACAGAGCAGACGATAATCGGATCTACAGATACACAAGTAGGCCATGTTGTTTTAATATCTATATACCATATTCATCTGTATCTTGAAAATTTGCATACTCATTCATTAATTCAATCAGAGTGTTATATAACTTACCTCAACTGAACGCATAAGATGTCGTTAAACACTAAACAATGCTAACTAAAACTCACCGTTCCATTTAGACACCTTTAAAACACCGCAACTATCAGTTACATATTAGCCAGTTCCGTTCAATCACTAAATTGATGTTATCCACGCAAGATCGATATCAATATAACTCACACCCACAAGATGTCACTAAGCTCTGTCTGTGAGCAACACAAGTGGACGGTTCTTCTCATTTAAGAATGATTCAATCACAGTTCGAAGCTCAAAAAATCGAGCCAGAACTTTTCCACAGCTAAGCCATCTCACTGAAGTATGGTAAGGTAGGTCTGGAAACTCAGCATCCATTTCCAGCAGGAGGTCACGAAATTGGCGATGATTGAGTCCATGAGATCGAATGTAGTTAACAGTGGAAACAACAGGCTCTAGGACAGATGATAGGTCCAGATGCATGTTAGAGTACAGCGGCGCTAAAATTATCGATTTTCCCAATTTATTTTGTTTTTTCAAGGAGAGTTCCGCGGGCCAGAATAGAGACCTTAGCGGGCCGGATGTGGCCCGCGGGCCGTACTTTGGAGACCCCTGCTCTAAACAATGCTACAAGAAATCAAAGGTTCCAGTTAGACACCAATGAAATAAGCGTTGTCATTCTCAGATGCATTTTTAGCTACCATCGCGTTCAATAGCTAACTGCACCCTGGACATGGGGTATGAAGCTTAAGGTCGACCTCAAGGTGTCGTTAAGCATTAAACATTGCTACATAAAATCCACGATTGCAGTTATCAGTAAGTATGTATGTATATTCTTTAACACTACCAACTGCTTATACTGCACTTTGGTTTGCATATATTTTATACATATAAAACATTTTACACCCCCTTTAAAAAGCCACCTCTCTCATCAACATATTTACCAATCGTTTAATCGCTTGGATTGAAATTGCTTTGAGTCGCCATACAACGACCCTGGCAGTCGGAAGATGTCGTTAGTAAAATACACATTAATACATTAAATCTACTGCTCCGTTTGGACACCTTTAAAACCTGTCTTTCACAGCTACATATTCACCAGTCCGTTCAATCGCTAAAATATGCACGAATCCCCAGGTAGGATGAAGTCGACTTCAATGAAACTGACATCCACAAGATGTTGTTATACAATAAAAAGCTACAAAGCCAACGATGGAAAACTTTTAACACAGCCATTCTCAGCCACATATTCACCAGACGCGTTCAATCACTCGATAACTCCCATGTCTATGATAAGAAGTGCAATGTCGACTTCAACGTAACTGACATCCACAAGATATCGCCAGAGCGTCTGATTTAAGGCGAGCGAGCGAGCGATCGCTCCCCTTGGTCGCTCGCCTAGCAAAGGTACCGGCGAGCGATTTACCAATCGCCTAGCCGAAGGCTTCTCACCGTCGAAGAGTCGGTCGTCGCTCGCTGAGTTTGAGTAGACACCAAGACGATAGATGAACCTGGAGCCAGACCATTATTTTATTTACCTCATTGAGATTACTCTAATTTGCTTACTTGCGACAGCGGTGAATGCGCGCTGTGATCTGTCCTAATTACTGCTGACTGATCACTCCAATTTCGTGCAATATGCTTGGCTATAACAACACAGCCGATACCTCACGCCGCGTGACATCACGGACCCCGTAGAGTAATGGATAACACACTGGCGTGAAGAGCAGTAGGTACAAATATCGAACCCCGTAGACACTCGTACGGTTAGTTTAATCTTCCAATCGCTATGTGGCGGCGGTGGTTAAATCAATAGTAGACCTTGATTGGCGTCGTATAGTGGCTGCCGCATAAACAGTTATATTCGACTCCTGTAAAACTGTTATCATGTGTTTCTACTGTATACATGTATGTAAGACGCCCTGTGTGGCTGCCGTTTCTACTATATGTATGTTCACTGTACAGCGCAGTGCGTTTGCAGGCGCTTAATTAAAGAAACAGATTATTATTATTATTATTATTATTATTATTATTATTATTATTACTATCATTATTATTATTATTAGTATTATTATTATTATTATTATTATCATCATCATCATCATCATCATCATCATCATCATCATCATCATCATCATCATCATCATCATCATCATCATCATCATCATCATCATCATCATCATCATCATCATCGTCATCATCATCATCATCATCCGTAGCATCACCAATTTCGGAAATTATCTTAAACAACAATGGCAGCGAAGATGAGCAAGTCGAATAATAATCTACAGTTGAGCACGTATCTGTCATGAAAATTAGGCAACTAGTTCGAAATCGAAATAGTCGATATAGAGAACCGTCGGACTGTGAACAAAATTTACTGCAAGTCATGCAGAAAGCACGCCGATAAAATTCGAATGGACTGCCGGCTGAAAAGTCAACCTAGAAATGAGTGTTCAACGTATGACGTAGGCTTAATCAACTTTGTGAAATCAGCCGTCACACGTCATCTTACATCAATGTTAGGTGTCCAGTGAATGTTCTTTCGTTCATTCATTTTGAGAATTTATGTAGCACCTCTTAAAGAGACGTACTCAGATAACGGAACTGAAGTGAATAGGTCTACTAGATGAGTATTATATGCAGCGATACGAAACATTACGAATACGATACACAAAATACGCTGTACACAAGAGCTCTCGAGGCCGATCGCATATCGCTCGCCTACTCGATCCAGCGCGATCGATTTTCAACTCGCCTACTGTTTTCAAATCAGACTAACCATTAGACCATCGTGCGCCCCCATAATTTACCAATCGTTAAATCGCTTAAACAGCAATTCCGTCGAATCTCCGTAGGATTCCCGCCAACGACCCTGGCAGTCGCAAGATGTCGTTAGTACAATGGACACTAATACATGAAATAACTACTCCAGTTTAGACACCTTTTAAATGCTTTCATACCGGCATATAGATATTCGTCAATGGCGTTTCAGGGCCAGATCTGAATCGACTTTACCCTTATGGAATATGTTGAGAGAGTAGATTCGCTCGGGTGTTTCAGAGTAGGATGGAACTGAGGCGTTCGCTGAATGCAATTACTGTTCTCGTCTGGGAAAGGGATTTTATAACTGCAATATCTATCACACAGAGCAGACGATGATCGGACAGATACACAAGTACGCCATGTGTTTTAATATCTACAGTGTCCCAATTGAACTGATACCCTTTCCGTTTTGGCAATAAATCTGTCAATTCTAAATGTCATTCAATAAAACTGTATAGATTGAAAGAGAGATAAATTATCACTAATTACTGAAAATTTCATCAAATTCTTTCGACAGGGTTCGAAGTGCAAAATTGGACAAACAAAATTCGAACATTCCAACATGTGAAAGATAAAACAAACCGCTTATTGGTAAATGATGTCATAATGACTCCATTTCCATTTAGGCCTAAGCAGACGATAATAGAGGAAATGGTTTTCAGTAAAGATGACTTGAGTTTGATTAAAATTTTAAGACAAAAAAATATCACGGAGCAAAAAGGTTGTTGAAGGAATTTCCTAACAGAAACTGGTCTATCGCAGCCTTAATCGATTGACTGCAAAAACTGATGCTACCGGATCAGCAGAAAAACGGTTCTAGGACAATCGCTCATAGGACGATCGCTCATAGGACTATCGCTCAAAGGGACGATCGCTCATAGGGATGATCGCACATAGGACGATCGCTCATAGGACTATCGCTTTTGAACGCTGCCATTCTCAGATCTATATTTAGCTACCAGTCGCGTTCAATCGCTAGCTGCACCCCGGATATGTGATATGAAGCGTAAGGTGGACTTCAAGATGTCGTTAAGCATCAAATATTGCTACATAAAATCCACGATTGCTGTTATAGGTAAGTATATATGTTCTTTTAAAAAAAACTGCTTATACCGCACTTTGGTTTACATATAGTTTTTACAATATAAAGCATTCTTGTCAAAAATGTTTTCCTCAGTACATCCCCCTCTAAAACGTCGCCATTCTCAGCTACATATTTACCAATCGTTCATTCGCATGGATAACAACTGCTTTGAATCGCCGTACAACGACCCTGGCAGTCGGAAGATGTCGTTAGTACAATGGACATTAATACATGAAATTCACTACTTAGTTGGAAACCTTTAAAACAGTTCATTCACAGCTACATATTCACCAGTAGCCTTCAATCGTTACATTAAGAAACTTTACGAAGGGTTAAGTTGACTTCTACGTAAATGACACCCACAAGATGTCGTTAAACAAGAAACAATACTACATAAAGTCCACGACTGCAGTTAGACACCTTTAAAACGCAGTCAATCTCAGCTACATATTCGGCAATCATCTGATTGATGGGAACCATTCGGAGTTTAGCCTTCGAAGCGATTAGACGTACGCGGCGAGTGTTTACTCAGAAACGTTTGCAGTCGAGCGGAAGAATTCTCGCGGTGAGCTATACCGCTGTACACATATTTACATAATTTGTAGAAATTACTGTTCTCTTATTCTGTTGCGTAGCCATTGCTTTCTCTGTATAATCAGCGTAGCTTATACTTGATTTCATTGTTAGTTTTAAATTCCTGTCGCCCTGGCTAGACATGAGTTCTATCGCGGGCCCCTTTCCGATTCTGCACTTCAGTTGCAGTCGGTCGAAAACATTACGGATTACTTAGGGCTGGTGACTCCGTCTAAAAAACGGATGAAGCCGTGTGACGACTCGCCTGATAGTGGCAGGCTAATAATTGCGACCGATTCCGAAGAATCGAGTTTAGATGACGATAACGACGGGTTCCTAACGGTCAGCGGTAAGGCTGCCCGTAAATCGGAGAAGAAGAGGAAGCTCACTGGTGTCACCCTGGATTCCCTCAGGCAATTCCCCAGTAAGGTAAAGAAAACCACTGTGGAACGGCGCATGCCAATTGCGCCGAAGGCCTTGGTAAAGGCCCCCACCACGCGGTCTGGAGATAAACCTAGGTTAGTAAATAAGGGAGAACATTCGACAGAGATGAAAGAGGCGCCTGCCACTCGTGTGACGGTCTCTCGATCTGTAGAAGACCGATTGTTCGTAGAGTAGAGTTTATTGGTCTGCCTTTGTGTAAGGTAAACGCGACCGCTGTCAGGACGGAGCTGAACACGTCGTTCGGCCCGTTGTCTGCGGATCTGGCGACCCCTTCGGCCACGAGTGTGCGTGTGCACCTTGGTGGCCCTGAAAAGGAGGCAAACAGAGCGCGCCTGCTCGCCTGTACCAAGATCTGTAATTACCAGATCAAGGTGTCGGAGCCACACGAGATCGTGCGCCACAGGGGCAAATATGTCCAGAAAGTGATTAAAGGAGTGTCACATGCTCTGTCTGATTCGGACATATACGAGTCTGCGAAAGAACATGAAAATCTGCCTGTGATAAAGGTCGAGCGTATTCACAAGATAGTGAACAAGGTGAAGGTCCCAACTATGGCTGTCTTAATCAGTTTTTTGCCTGGTGCAATCGTCCCTGCACGATTGCATGTAGGTTTTCTAACATACAAACTGCGTACGTACGAGCCACCAGTTACCCGATGTTTCTGTTGTTTTTTACCTGGCCACGTGGCTAAGTTTTGCAGGGTCAAGACCCTGCGATGCAACATCTGTGCCGGTGAGCACAAGGTTGCCGATTGCACGAAGCGGGACGAACCGAAGTGCGCAGCCTGCGGCGGACCGCATCCCGCGCTGTCTAGCAGCTGTCCGAAGTACGTGCTAGCAAAGGCAGCGACCACCATCAGCGTACGCCAGGGCGTCCGATATAGCGATGCGCTCCGGATGGCTAAGGCGCAGATCAACAACGCTCAGCCTCAGAAGCCGACGACAGCTGCAGCCGAAACTGCAGCAACTACATCTGCCGCTGCGCTAACAACGACAACGACAACAACACAATCGCGTCCCTCTCCAAAGCCTCGACGGGCCAAGGCGACCCAACCTGCTGCAGACTTCACCGTGCTGCCGCCGGTTCGGGAGGAGATCGCGAAGACCGACGACGATGGTCCCGCCCAGAGACACGCTTTGGACGCCCTCATCCGCGCCTGCGCCTTGTTCGTACAGGGAATGACGACGATGGGGACGAATGAAGGCGCCGCTGTCACTCCAACCAAGCTGATCGAGATCATCCTCACTGCCATCCAGGTCTCCTTCAAGATCCCGCTCGAAAAGGCATGCGACGCGATGACACCCGTCTACCCAGTCGCCTCGACAACGTCCGGCACATCGTCAGCCACTTCACCCGTCAACCGCCATCATTGATCTCCAGATTCTCCAGTGGAACGCGTGCAGCCTCAGGGCCCGGGTGGGGGAGCTGAGGCACCGCATCTCCGGGATGCGGACACCGCCGGCGGTCATCTGCATCCAGGAGACGTGGCTCAGCCCGTCCATCAGTTTTGAGATCCCGGGGTACTCCTGTGTGCGGCACGACCATTCCACTGGTGAATTGCGAGGAGGAGTGGCGACGTTCGTGAGGACGGGTATCGCCTATTCCCTGATCAGCACCACTGACGTCCCGGAATCGATCACCATCTCTATCGACGGACTCCCAACAAAGATCAAGATCGTCAACATCTACCATACAAAATCAACACCAGAAGACCCCTTGTTCCCGGACACTTACACGCCCTTCCTCCGTAACAAGTCTGCAATCGTTCTGGGAGACTTCAACGCTCACAGCACTCTCTTCGGGTCCGACACCACCAACGCACGGGGTCACCAGCTGGAAGACGACATTGAAGCCAGCGCCTTTGTCCTACTGAACACTGGTGCCCCGACGTTCGTCAGCAACACCACTGGAGCATCCAGCCACCTGGACCTCGCGATGGCCTCGACGCCCTTGGCGCGAAGGTGCACTTGAACTGTCCTCGACGATTTCATGGGCAGCGACCACTCACCGATCCTCATCACCATCGACGAAGCAGTTACGGTCGAGGAGTCCTTCATCCCGAGGTGGCTCCATCGAAAGGCTGACTGGACGGCCTTCAAGGACGACTGCAGAGAGGCGCTGACCATCGACCTCGTTACCGACGACATTGAGGTGAGCCACAGCAACATCACCGGTTCGCTCATGGAGATCGCCATGCGGCACATACCTCGGACGACCCCTCCCAAGGGGAAGACCAGGAGTGTGCCGTACTGGACAGATGAGTGCACCTGCCGCGTCAAGGAGCGCTCCGAGGCCCACAAGAAGATGCAGAGGACCCGGCGGATGTTGAAGAATACCGTCGCATCAAGGGAATCGCGCAGAAGACCATTAAGGACGCGCAGAAGACATCCTGGAGAGAATACTGCACCACCTTGAACGACAAGACGAAGCTCGGAAGGGTGTGGGGCACGCTGAGAAAGATGTCCGGCACAAGGTCAAGACCACAAATTCCAACGCTGAAGAAAGCAGGAAACACCTACACGACGAACCAGGAGAAAGCGAACCTCTTCGGAAGATGCTTCTCTGAAGTCAGCTGCACTGGCAGCCACTCCGCGGAGTTCCAGGAGCGCAAGGACGTTTTTGAAGCCGAGCACTCTGAGGAGCTTCACGGAGAGCACCTTCTGACTGACGAGAAGCCCTTCAACGAGCCCTTCACCATCCAGGCTCTGAGAATCGCCCTCCTGCGCTGCAAGAAGGATACAAGTCCGGGTGAAGACACCATCACCTATGAGATCCTGGCCCAGCTTCCGCATCCGATCCTACTTGCCTTGCTGGAGCTGTTCAACATGGTGTGGCAACATGGACGACTCCCGGCCTGCTGGAAGAACTCCATCGTTGCTCCTATCCTGAAGCCGGAAAAACCAGCCTTCGACGCCAACTCCTACCGCCCGATTGCCTTGACATCCGTCTTGTGGAAGCTGATGGAGCGGCTAGTGACGGACCGGCTGACCTGGCACATAGAAACCAACCACCTGTTCAACAGATTCCAGTCTGGTTTTCGCAGGCTTCGGAGCTGCCAGGACCACATCGTTCGACTCCAAGACGACATCCAGAGAGCCATCCATTCTAAATGCAGCCTTACTGCTGTTTTTGTAGATCTCGAGAAGGCTTTCGATCTGATGTGGACCGACGGACTGCTGCACAAGCTGCAGCAACACAACATCACCGGTCAGATGTTCAACTGGATCCGGGACTTCCTGACCGACAGACACATCCGTGTCCGCGTGGGAGCAGAGCTGTCCGAACTCTTCCACATGGAGAACGGATCGCCACAGGGCAGTGTCATCAGCCCTGTGTTGTTCATCATCATGATGAACGACTTCCCGGATCCGGAGAACGGCGTCAAGCTTTCTGTCTACGCGGACGACAGCGCCATCTGGAGAGCAGGACCAAACCCGGACGTGAACCAGCGACACCTTCAATCCTACCTCGATCGACTGAAAAAATTCTTCGACGACTGGGGTTTCAAGGTGTCTACGACGAAGACCGTGGCCGTCGAATTCCATCGCTTTCGCACACCAACAGCACACCGACCGCTGAGACTCGGTACCTCTCTTCTGAGCTACAAGGATAGCGTCAAGTTCCTGGGTGTGATATTTGACCCGTATCTTACCTGGTCCGAACACATCAGGTACGTGGCGGATCGCTGCAAGAAGCGTCTCAACCTGATGCGCGCTATTGCAGCATCCCATTGGGGGGCGTCGAAAGACACCCTTCTGATGGTCTACCGAGCTCTCATCCGCTCCGTCATCGACTACGGCTGCATCGCGTACGAGAGTGCCTCGGCGAACCAGAAGAAAGTGCTAAACACTATCCAGTGTAAGGCACTTACGATAGCTTCTGGAGCGCTCAGAGGAACGAGCCTCTCCGCTCTGCAGGTAGACTGCGGGGAGATGCCACTCCACCTACGGCGAAAGCAGCAGATGATGGAGTTCATCATGAAGATAGACGCCATCCCGGACCACCCGACGCAGACCATCACCAGCGGCCGGAAGACGATAGCGGCCAAAGACGACATGGATCCGATCCGAGTGAAGGCGAGAAACATCAACAGCGAGGTCGCAAAGCCTACGATCCAGCCACTCGCCTGCACGACAAGACCGATGTGGAGACTCCGTCAACCGATCATAGACACCACACTCAGGGATAAGATCAGAGACCTACCTAATGCTGCAAATGTCGTTGTTTTTTCAGATTCCCTCAGAAGGAAGTCCATGGTCGAAGACCACATCCGCACATACGATGGCCATGTGGCGATCTACACGGACGGCTCAAAGAACACTGCAGGTAATGCATCGTGCTCCTTCTACGTGCCCTCTTGTGGCCACTATGGAAGCTACAGGATGAGCGACGGGTCGTCAGTCCTGGCAGCAGAAATGGAGGCCATAGGCAGGGCGGTGGAATGGGCCGCTAGCGCTAACGTACCAAATGTTGTTTTTTCAGACTCCCTCGGTGTCCTGCAGAGTCTTGAGAAACAGCAGTCCGGGACAAGACAACATCATCTCGTCGACCTGATGCACGCCATAGATGACTACGGGCAACACGCAGAGTCGCCACCGAAGATCGTTTGGATCCCCGGTCATCTCGGCGTCCCAGGCAACGAGACGGCGGATACCCTGTGCAAACAGGCGCTTCACAACACCGCCGTGGACCTCCCGATGCCGCTCGAGTACCCAGAAGCACGACACCTCTACCGCGACCACTTCCTCCGGAAGTGGCAAACAGAGTGGACCACCTCAGACACCGGCTCCGACTACAGGGTCGTCGAGCCGGACGTCAGCCTGGTTCGCAGATACACCGACCAAAACCGGAGGAAGGAAGTCACCATCACCAGACTCCGGATGGGGCACTGCTGCCTCAACGCGCAGTTAAAGCTGTGGGGTCGCCACGAAACCGGAAACTGTGACGAGTGCGGTGACGCCCAGGAAACCGTACGTCATTTCCTCTTGGAGTGTCCTTCTCAGGCTGGACTTCAAGACCAGCTCCTCCGAGAGTGCGCACGGAAAAACTGGCCTTTCGAACTGCGCACCGTACTCAGTCAAACCAGCTGCTTAAACACCATCTACAAGTGGCTGGAGGCTTCCGGTCGAAAGATCTGAAGGCGCCCCCCTGCCCCCACCGGAAAGAAGAAGTCAAAGAAGAAGACCAAGAAGAAGACAGAAGAACATAAACTTTTAGTGTAAATAAAACACGGAACAATACTAATAAAAATTGCTGAGAACTATCCTATGTAAATAGCAACCCCCACACATGTAACCAAGACGGGGGAGGGGAGAAAACCCAACTCCGCTGACCGTGCATGGGGAAATCCTACCACCACTTTCCCCTACGGGGGTTTTCTTGGTTGGCAGCCGGCCGTCAGCTTAACCTGTCTTGGTCCCCAAACGTGATATATTATGTACCTGTACATATGTTATTGTGTATGACGTCAATCATCTTTGATATGACGGCGTCGTTAAATAAACGTATTTTAAGTAAGTAAGATTGATGGGAATTTATTACTCGTATAGCGTGAGGTCGACTTCAGCGTAAGTGATGTCCAGAAGATGTCGCTGAACACTGACTATTGTAATAATAATAATAATAATAATCATTTTCTTTATTGATTCAAACCGAAAAACGCAGTAAGATTACAGACATGACACAACAATTATCAATGTCTTAACACACGTTATGGCAGCCACGCAAGGCGCCCGCCCGAGGGGGGTTGCGGGAATCGAACCGCGTACGGCTGCTCTCCTGCTGCTCTCCTGGCCATGAGTGTTACCATTACTCTATCCCCCCTTTCCAGCCTTACTTTGTTTTTAACAACATCTTCTCGATGTCCGTTCAGTTGACGGCGACCGTAGCTTTCAAAGGAGCTGTTTATGCTACTACACAAACTTTACAGTTGCAGTTATATATCCCCATCTCAGCAACATATTTACCAATCTTTTTATCGCTTGGATAGCAATTGCTTTTACCCGCCATCAGGTTGCCTTCAACGAACCTCGCAGTCACAGGATGTCCTTAGTACAATAGACACTAAATTCGCTGCTCCAGTTTAGACACCTTTTAAACGCTTCAATTCCAGACGCTAGATATTCGTCAATCGGGTTTGATCGCAGATCACATCCATCCGTTGAGTTGCTATTCCTAGAAAGAAATGCGGCGTTGGCTCAACGCGCTTACAGCTCTCTCGCACAGAGCGGATCTTATAACTGCAATATCTGTTAATCACACCTGCAAATACACAAATATACCATATATTTTTAATATCTTTATACGATATTCATGCATATCTTGAGATTGTGCACATCACTAATTAATTCAATCAGAGCGCTATATAGCTCCTTTTCAAGATGACTATTATATTTATGAATGCACGCATGGACGAGTGATATGAACTTCGAACATGAATATTATTTTATTATTAGATAATTGCTTCCTAGATGATTGCCTGTCATATATGACGGAAGAGGTCTCTGGAGCACGATTCTCAGCTACATATTTTTGTCACTCCCTTAAGCTATAGTCCTGGAGCATCCATGGGTAAGAAGGTGTTAGCGACTTCATTTTCTTAGCCTCGGCATGTGAGGGCGGGTGGCCACTCCTCTCCCTCGCCGTCTCATGTTCCCACCTGCAGTCTATGGCCAGTGTACTCATTATAACTAAGTTGGCTAGGGGGCGCAGGTGAAGCAAAAATCTCGACACCAATATTTGCATTTGCGGGGATTTGACCCTTGACCTGACGATGAACAGTCCAGCACTCTAACCTCTAGACCCTGGCCCCCTCCCCCATATTTACCAATCGTTTTATCGCTTAAACAGCAATTCCGTCGAGTCTCCGGAGGGTTTCTGTTAACGACCCAGGCAGTCGCAAGATGTCGTTAGTGCAATCATATGGACATTAATGCACGAAATCCACTGCTCCAGTTTAGACACCTTTAAATCGTAGCCATTCCATGCTTTAGATGTTCGCCATTCGCGTTCAAGTGTCAGATCTTTTCGGCTTTTATTTTCAGTAGTAGAACTGAGGGCGCTTACAGTTCTCGTCCAGAAAATGGATTTTGTAACTGCAATGTAAGCTTATATATCACAGAGATCAGACGATTATTGAACCTACAGATACACAAGAAAGCCATGTATTTTAAATATCTATACACGATATTCGTTGAGTCAGAGTGTTATATGGCTTACCTCAACGGAACGCCCAAAATGTCGCTAAACACTAATCGGTGCTAAATAAAAACCACCGTTCCATTTAGACGCCTTTAAAAGGCCGCCACTCTCAGTTACATATTCACCAGTCGCGTTCAATCGCTAGACGAATCGATCTTAATTGGCATGAAACGTAATATAAGATCGATATCAACGTAATTAACATCCAGAAGATGTCGCATAGCTCTAAACAATGCTACATGAAATCAACGTTTCCAATTAGACACCTTTAATCCTTTAACGACGAGAGGTATTAGATCTCCGTGCATTTTAGTAAAACGTTTATTCCCAGCCAAAGTTTTCTACTACAATTTTTTGATAGGTCGTCGTCAAGATGTCGTAAACACTATGCTACATAAAACGAAAATTCCATTTAGACACCTCTAAATCACTGACAGACTCAGCTATATAGCCATTATACGCGTTTAATCACCAGAATCTAAATAATATTGTTTAATTGCTTTGAATGAAAAAATGTCGAACATTCAGAAATTGAATTTAAAAAAAATTCATGTCATAATTATATGTATCATACAATTGATAATGAGGCTGTTTTATAATTGAATAACTATATTAAAAATCTCATATTCATCAAACATTCATTCAATTTATTTTATATTTATAATTCTTGTGAATAACAATTAATGCAATATGTGTTTAATACGCACTAAAGACTGTCTTATCATAACACAAATATCATTGACATTATCAACTGTATATCTGTGTGTATATGTATGTATATATATATATGTATATATATGTACATAATTTATACTGTTAAAAATGTGTATTTGAAACATCATAGGGTGCTGTTTTGACACTTCTAAATGCTGTGAAACGCTGTAAATTCTCTGTTTTAACTGTATTGTACATACTATTGAATTGTCGTCAACGACCTGTGATGCCATATGATGACATTAAACTTTTGAATAAAAAAAAAAAAATCACCAGAACGCCTTCAGCAATATTCAGTTAAGGGCAGGGTCGGCTAAAACGGAACTGACATCCACAAGATGTCGCTAAGCGCTAAACATTGCTACAGAAAATCTAACGACTGCAGTTATATATTTCCGAATATTATTACATATTATATTCTATCCCGTTCTCAGCCACATATTCACCAAGCTGTGTTCAATCGTTCGGCTAAATAAACATTGGGTACGTTGTATGAAGCGGACGGGCGACTTCAACGCAACTGACACCCACTAGATGTCGCTAAGCACTAAATATTGCTGCATAAAATCCACGTGAATTTTATGCAGCAATGCTAAATGGGGTGTATAACATGTATGACATTATAACATACACCCATTTAAAGCGCATCGCTTCTCAGCTACCTTTTAACAGTCCCTTAAGCTAGCCCTGAAGCAGCCATGGGCATGAAAGTATTAGCGACTTCATTTTCTTAGCCTCGGCATATGATGGTAGATGGCCATTGCTGTCCCTCTCCGTTTCATCTTCCCACTAGCAGTGTACGGTCATTACATTCATTACGGCTGAGTTGGCTAGGAGGCGCAGGTGGAGCAGAAATCTCGACACAAATTTTGCCCTTGCGAAGATTCGAACCTCTGACCTCTCGGCTGACAGTCCACACCAGCACGCTAACCTCTAAACCATCGTGCACCGACTTATTTACCAATCGTTTAATCGCCTGAACAGCAATTCCGTCAAGTCTCCACAGGGTTTCTGTCAACGACCCTGACAGTCATAAGATGTCGTTAGCACAATGGACAATAATACATCAAATACACTGACCTTGAATTACCTCGAATGACCCTTAATTTAGTGTTTTGCCTCGATATAGCTCTCGTCTAGATAAAAAGAACAAAATAGTTCTTCCAAACCTTCGTTTATTTTTTGTGATAAAATGAGTAAATCGACAGTGGATCCAAGTTCCAAGTCACTGTAGGCTCTCAGCCGCCGTACTTGGAACTTTTGTCCATTGGTAATTTAAGGGATCTGTGACATTACTACAAGAAATACGCTGCTCCAGTAAGACACCTTTTAAACGATTTTTTCTCAGCTATATTAGTTCTCCGATCAATTTTGATCGACAAATTTTTCATGATTGTCGGTAATCGTCGATGGAACTGACATCCACAAGATGTCACTAAACACTAAATAGAAGAAGAAGAGCAGTCCCTTAAGCTTGCCCTGAGGCAGCCATGGGTATGAAGTGTTAGCGACTTCATTTTCTTAGCCTCGGCATATGAGGGAGGGTGGCCAGTCCTCTCCCTCGCCGTCTCATCTTCCCACTGACAGTGTATAGTCAGTGTACTCATCATAGCTGAGTTGGCTAGGGGGTGCTAGTGGAACAAAAATCTCGAACCAAATTTCTGCCCTGGCGGGGATTTGAACCCCCGACCTCACGATTGACAGCCCAGAGCGCTAACCACTAGACTACCGTCAATGCCTCCATCTCTACCTCCTTCCCTCCGTTATTGAACAGCTATTATTATTATTATTATTATTATTATTATTATTATTATTATTATTATTATTATTATTATTATTATTATTATTATTATTATTATTATTATTATTATTATTATTATTATTATTATTACTACTACTACTACTACTACTACTACTACTACTACTACTACTACTACTACTACTACTACTACTACTACTACTACTACTACTACTACTACTACTACTACTACTACTACTACTACTAGCAGGGGCGTCTATCCCCCTAAGTCATTGAAGCAACATCCCTTTTCCCCTCTTCTTCCCCCCCCCCCCGTTTCTCCCCCCTAAAATGGTGGCACACACACTGACAGATCTTCCCCCCTATTTCTTGGATGGAGCATTTGCTCCAAGGTTTCTGTGGTGTAGACGCCCCTGACTACTACTACTATTATTATCAGTTTTCTACATGAAACGCATAGTCCCAGTTAGACACCTTTGAAACCTTGTCATAATCATCTATAATAAATTCCCAACAGCCGCATAGTTAAGATAATTTGAACTATGAAGTTGGCGCCCTTCCCTGTTTGATTTATTTCACAATTTCCAATAAATCTTATAAATTTATTTGGGATACATTAGTCAAAATTGCAACAAAATTAAAAAAGTAAAATTAATTTAACCCTCATTTGGCGCCTCCTTATGGCGCCCGGGGACACATGCCCCTATAACCCCCCCCCCCCAGCTACGCCTCTATTCCCCAATCGCGTTCAATCGCTCAAATCGTTTCGCTTTCAGTGCCTTATGAATGGTAAGGTCGACTTCAACGTGACTAACATCCACAAGATGTTGTTAAACAATAAACAATGCTACATAAAATCCACGACTGCAGTCATAAATCCTATTTAAAACGACACCATTCTCAGCAACATATTTACCAATCGCTTAATCGCCTGGTTAGCAATTGCTTTGAATCGGTATCAATCAATCAGTCAAACAGCTAGGCATTTATTAAGCGCACACTTCAAGGCAACTATTCAGAGGCGCTCCCAGCCCAACCTCGACGAAAGAGAACAGCTTTAAGAGCAGAGAAGAAAGAGGTGGACGAGTCTCGAGGGAGAGACCGCAGTCCGACAGGAAGGCCATTCCAGATAGTGGGACCGGCAACGGAGAAAGCTTGCTGTTGCATGGTTGCAGTGCGCGCGAAAGGAACATGTAAGTCTTCGCGAGCGGTGGAACGGATTAAACGGTGACCAAGAAGTGCGGACACAGGAAAGTAAAGCTGACGTGGATACAATGGAGCGCGGTCAAACTGACACTGCCAGACAATAGAAGCAACCCGGTAGACAATGCGTTGCGAAAAAAGGAAGCCAGTTGAGGACGTCACGCGTGTTATCAGAGACATGACCAAACTTAGAAATGAGCCCAACCAAGCGCGCAGCAGAACGTAGGACGCGATCAAGGCAATGCAGTCGAGTAAGAGGGAGACCTCTGTATCCTTCCTTCATCATCCAATCCGGCATGATACTGAACTGAATGAATAAAAAACAAAATAAAAATGATTTTCTGAACGAAAATAGCACTGTTATAAACCCCCTGTAAAATGGGGTTATAAACCCCATTTAAAATTGGGGTCGATCACTCGCTGACCACCACTAGACCATCATGCACCCCCTTCCCATATTTAACAGTCGTCACCGTATACGGTTTCCGTCACCAACCCTGGCAGTCGCAAGATGTCGTTTATATACTGTACATAAATACACGAAATACATTGTTCCAGTTTAGACACCTTTTAAAAGCAGCCATTCTCAGCTATATATCCACTAGGCACGTTCAATCAGCAGCCCAATTTAGTTGTGCTTAATACAGGTCAAGCTACACGTATCACATCAAACCAATCAAATTTGAATTCTGTTATAGATTTGAGCATATGTTCACAAGATGTAGCTCTTAATGCTAGACATAATGTCACCAATAGCAACATGAGCTCGGATCATTATGCTACTATAACTACTATTAATGAAGAAATCACAATAGAATATAATTTAAGTATGCATCTATGGAAATTTAAAAACGCGGATTGGAAAAATTATGAAGAACTAAGTAAATTTTCAATAACAACAGATATTTTGGTTGATAAAAATGTTGATGCTACTTTTAATAATTTAGTAGATTGTATTACTTCTATAGCGAATCAATCAATTCCTAGTAAAAATCTAAAAAATAAAAAGAATAAAAATAAAAAATTCAGGCCTCTACCATATTGGAATGATAAGTGTAGTGAAGCCATTTATAAGAGAAATCAATATAGGAATAAAATGAATAAAACAAGGGAGTTAAATGATTATTTGGAATATAAAAAGCAAGAGGCTATAGTTAAACAGACCCTCAAAACAGAAGCAAAAACGTGTTGGCAAGCATATTGCTCTGAACTCACGGATCAGACAAAATTGGGGTCTGTTTGGACATGGGCAAGAAAAATGAATGGTATTGCAACCTATAGTTCCATTCCTACTCTGAATTGTAATGAATTAATAGCTGAAACAAACCTTGAAAAAGCAAATCTTTTAGCTAACACTTATGTAAAAACTAGTAGTACCCAAAATTATAACGAAAAATTCTTAAATTATATCAAAGATAATAATTTACAAAATAACCCTAATAGGATTGACAGTAGTCCTGTTCATGAAATGGAAATCTTAAATGAGAGGTTTTATCTTAATGAATTGAAACAAGCAATTAGATCAGCTAAAAATAATAAGTCACCAGGTGATGACAAACTACCTTATGAATTATTAAAACATCTCCATAATAATGCTCTTAATACCCTATTAATATTTTATAATGAAATCTGGGAGGAAGGGAAATTGCCAATTGACTGGCATCATGCCATTATTCTACCATTATTAAAACCTAATAAAAACGCATCGATTCCAGAATCTTATCGACCTATATCACTGACTCCAACACTTTGTAAAGTTATGGAAACAATGGTAACAAAACGTCTTCAATGGTTTTTGGAAAAAAATAACCTTATTTCAAAGAATCAGTCTGGCTTTCGAAAGTATAGAAGTACAAATGATCAAATTCTTAAACTTCAGGATACTATTCTTAAAAAAATAAAAAATAAAGAACATGTTTTAGCTATTTTTATTGACTTTGAAAGAGCATATGACATGTTACATGTACCTACCCTTTTAAATAAAATTCAGCATTTGGGAATAGTGGGTAATACATTTAACTGGATTGAAAACTTTCTTTCAAATAGAACTTTTCAAGTGAAAGTTGGGGCAGAACTTTCTGATAAATGTATACAACAGAATGGTACACCCCAGGGTTCGGTAATATCTCCTCTTTTATTCTTGCTAATGATAAATGATATTGCTGCAGGTGTGGATGGTGTAGAGATGTCACTGTTTGCTGATGATAGTGCTATTTATTTAGGACATAGAAATGTTAAAATATTACAAAATAAAATTCAATTATCGATCAATTTAATACAAAATTGGTGTAATAAAAATGGTTTTAAAATATCTATTAATAAAACGACTGGAGTCCTTTTCTCCAAAAGTAATAAGTTATCAAGGATTACTATTAAAATTGATAAAGAACAAATTAAAATGGAAAATGAGGTGAAATTCTTGGGAGTAATTTTTGACAGTAAATTGAGTTGGAAAGCACATATTGATTATATAATTGAAAAATGCAAAAAGAGGTTAAATCTCATAAGAGCAATCAGTGGTTATGGTTGGGGAGCTTGTAAGAAAACTCTCTTAACCATCTATAGAGCTTTAATTAGGTCTATTTTAGATTATGGCGATGTTGCTTATTCATCTGCCTGTAAATCTTACCTGGATAAACTTTCCTGTATTCAAACTGAGGCACTTAGATTATGTTGTGGAACCCCTAGGGGTGCTGCAGCCTCAGCACTTCGGGGTGAGTGTGGGGAGTTGCCTCTTCATTTGAGACGACTCCAAAATTCAATAAAATGTGGGACTAAAATTTTGGGTAATAAATTTCACATAAATACAGCAACAATGGAAAATCACTGGACAAACATTTTTAGGACTCCTGAGAGTAAGGAGCATTCCATTTATACTCGTACTTTTGAATTTTTTTCATCACTTAATACATCATTCATTGGCCCTTCCTTCCCTTCTGAACCTCCTTGGTGTAACAAACAAGTAGAGGTTGATTTAACTCTGAGTAAGTTAATAAATAAGAAAATTGATCATCCAGAATTTTTAAAGCAATCTGCTTTAGAATTAGTTTCGAAATACGACTCTTACGTACATATCTATACTGATGGGTCAAAGGTAGATCATAGTGTTTCTGCTGCCTTTACAGTACCAAGTTTAAATATAGATAAAAAATTCAGATTATGTAACAACTCCAGTATTTATGCCGCAGAGTTGACTGCAATTATAGAAACTGTTATATGGATTTTAAATTCCGAATGTTATAGGAATTGTCAATTTGCGATTTTTTCTGATTCATTGAGTGTTCTTACATCAATTAAAGAGTCTTATTCTCAGTCTAGACCTGCTTTATTGAATGATTTATTATCTCTCATTAGCAAACTAAATTCTAATCAAATAAGATTTATTTGGATACCAAGTCACATTGACTTGACAGGCAATGATCGAGCAGATACTTTGGCTAAAGAAGCCCTGAATATTGATGTTAATTCTACTAATTATCTTGAACTTTCAGAAATTTTTACTTTAATTAAACTTTATATAGTAAATAAATGGCAATTAGAATATGTTAATGATAATAGAGGACATTTTTATAAATCTATATGTCCAATTGTAAGTACAGATATTAAATATTTGGAACCTTATAGACATAAAGAAGTCCAAATTTCTAGACTACGTCTGGGAGTGGCGAATACTAATCAAAGGTTGTTTATCATAAAACGACATTCTAGTGGTTTATGTGATACCTGTCAGGTCAAGGAGACTATTCACCACCTCCTACTTGAATGTAAAAACGAAGATATATCGAAGTTGTTGCGAGATAAATGTCAACTGTATAAAAGGGACATTTCTATTTCAACCTTTTTGACAGTAAATGTATTACAAAACGAAGTGTATAGGGTAGTTAAACAAATTACTAAAGGTCAAATTTTGTAATGATGCTCTTGTGTATTAACCTTAGTTATATCCATTACATATTGGTTATTTGAGAACCTATATAACCGTTTCTTTTCAATTGCAAGTATATAATGAGAGTGTGATGCTAGTAAATTACATATATAACACATTGATTAATGAGTATCTATATTACAACCATCCAACATTTGGTTCTTGGATGTCGCATATGGTTTGATTTGGTTTATGTATTGGAGTAAAATCAATATTATATTATATAGTGCTGTATTATTGTGTTGCAATAAAGGAAATATACATGTAATTGTAACTTGAATGCATTGAAATCAAACTTGAGACAATTATGCTCATATATGCTTTGTTAATTAATAAAACTTATAGTTGAATGTGTTAGATACCTGAACAATTTGTTTAAAAAAGGAACTTGGTATAACCATATGTTTCATTTAATGTGCATGATGTATGTGAAATTTATTACTATTTCATACATGATATGATTGTAGTGGTAGATATTGAACTGAGGAATAAGAAATAATCAATTAAACATTTCAAAGATAAAATAAGAATATAATGTAATAATTATAATTATATGTACTGTGCATCTGAAGTTGTTTAAATATTTCTTGCGAGTGACAATAGTTGGGAAGTACTGTTTAATTTGTATCAAAACAATTTAGAGCTATGTGTTTTATAAATAACATTAGATATATTGCTTTAAATGATGTGACATTATTGATATTGTAAGCTTATGTTTGACACCTTTAAATGGTGTCTTTCGGACACTATAAGTTTATCGTTTTCTGTAAACTGTATTTCTAAATTGTCGTCAACGGCCTTTGGTGTCATAAGACGACGTTAAACTGTGGAATAATAATAAATCAGCAGCCCAATTAACCGAATCCTACGAGGCGTAAGGACGACTTCAACGTAACTGACATCCACAAGATGTCGATAAGCACTAAACATGACTACCCAATATCAATGACTTGAGTTATACATCCCGAAAATATTTTAAATTATATTAGACCCTATATACCGTTCTCAACTACGTATTTACCAATCGTTTACTCCATTATAATTGCGTTTCCTCACCGTATGGTGTCCGTCAACGACATTGGCAGACACAAGATGTCGATAGTACAATTGACAATAATACACTAAATCCACTGCTCCAGTTTAGACACCTTTAAAACGCAGTCATGTTCAGCTACATTGCGTTCAATCGCTATATCGAATTAGGATGTTTTCGATGATGCGTAGTGGAGACTTCAACGTAACTCACATACACAAGATGTCGTTAAACACTAAACACTGCTACATGAAACACAACGTTTAATTTAGACACCTTTAAAATGCTGATACTTTTAGCTACATATTTACCAGTCGCATTCACTCGCGCGATAGTAGGATTGGTAAGAAGTGTAATTGGCATCCACAAGATGTCGCTCGCTAAGAACTAAACACTGCTACCTGGAACCAACTGCAATCTTTCATCTCGAATATTATTATTATATATTATATTATATCCCGTTCTCAGCTAGGAATTCACCAAGCTGCGTTCAATTGTTAGGCTAAATAGACATGGGCATGAGAGTCTTAGCGACTTCATTTTCTTAGCCTCGGCATATGAGAGCGGGTGGCCAATAATCCCCTTCGCCGTCTCATCTTCCCACCGACAGTGTACGGCCAGTGTACTCATTACGGCTGAGTTGGCTAGAGCCGAAATCTCGAAAAAAAAATGTTTGCCCTTGTGGGTACGTTGTGTGAAGCGTACGGGCGACTCCAATGCAACTGACATTCACTAGATGTTGCTAATCACTAAACATTCCTACATGAAATCCACGACTGCACTTATACAGTTTATAACTCCAATCGTAGATTTATGTAGCAATTTTTAAACCCCCTTTGAAACGCAGCTATTCTCAGCTACATGTATTTTAGCAGGCCGCTAAGTTAGCCCTGGAGCAGCTATAGGCATGAAAATGTTATCGACTTCATTTTCTTAGCCTCAGTTTATGAGGGCAGGTTGCCAATCCTCCCCTCGCAGTTTCATCTTCCCACCGACAGTGTACGGCCAATGTAATCATTATAGCTGAGTTGGCTAGGGTCGCAGGTGGAGCAGAAATCTCGAACCAAATTTTGCCCTTGCGGGAATTTCAATCAGAGCGCTATATAGCTTACCTCAACGGAACGCACCATATGTCGGTAAACACTAAATAATGTTAAATAAAACCCACCATTGGGAAATGGGGTTTTTTCCTGGAGACCTTGGGTTTTTTGCTTGGGTTTTTCTTCTTTTATTGAAACCCTATTTTTCATTATTGTAATTAATTTTTGCAACGGTCTGGATGATTGAGGTCAATAAATAAATGGCGCAATATGTGTGCAAGCATGTGTTATACTAATCTATTGCTATATTTAACATATAACTCTATATACTAAATTTGCTATAATTCTACTCTACTGCTATATTTAGAAAATATAACTCTAAAGAGTAAAGGAAACTGCAGACTCAGACTGTACTTTTTCGGAAGTTTTCCTGAAGTAATAAGCTCTTGCTCTTTTTTTAAACTTAAGATATAATATTTTGAGTTTCATCATGGGCGCCTGCAGGACTTTTTCTTAGCGAGGGACGAAATTTCTTAGAGGGCTAATTTTTTTCTTTTTTGGGGGGGGGGGCAAAATAACGTTTATGCAGAGAAACAAAATTTGCATAGAAAATTTTAAAACCCAAAAAAGTGCGATAGAAGTAATAATTCACATGATTCGAACTCTGATGAAAATAAAAACATGTATATAAACATTGTTAATTTGCTTTGAATATTAACTAATAACTTTTAACAATTAACGATTACCCATAAAATTGTAAAAATGAAAGAGAGAAATGAAAGATAGGACAAGATTTTTATTACAGGAATTGGTATAATTGCATTGTATTATTATATTTTATCTTATAATATAATACGTTAATTAATTTTAAGTCTGCAGAAAATCACCTTGGGTTTTCTTGGGTTTTTTCAATGTCCTAACTTGGGTTTTTCATTTTTTATGAGTGGTCACACTGGCTAGATTATTTCTAGGCTTGGAATTTAAAAAATGCTCTAGAAATCATTCTAAGAAGCAAATCATGTAACAATTTGCTAATCTGCGTTTCTAGAATAATTTGACCCTGCTGAAAGCGAAAATTGCGGTTAGCAAGCTGGATTTTTAGCGGTTGCATGGAAAAACAAGATAGCGGCCAAAATGGCGGCCAATATCTTCATATGGCTATAAGTAAAGTCATGTACGTGATTGAAACATGATTTTAGAGTCTAAATTAACATTTTCGAGGTCAAGAAATCCGATGGAACTAAATACAAATATGTAGCCATGTCAGAAAACAAAATGGCGGACAAAATGGCGGCCCAATATCTTCAAATGGCCATAAGTAAAGCCAAGACGTAGTTAAGCATTAAACATTGCTACATAAAATCCACGATTGCAGTTATAAGTAAGTATGTTCCTTATTACTACTGGGTGCTTATACCGCACTTTGACGTACACATAGTTTATACAATGTAAAGAATTCTTGTCAAAAATGCTTTCCTCATTACACCCACTTTTAAACGCCGCCATTCTCAGCTACATATTTACAAATCGTTTAATCGCTTGGATAGCAATTGTTTTGAATCGCCATACAACGACCGAGGCAGTCGGAAGACGTCGTAGTGTACAATGGACATTCACCACCTTGTCACCTTGTGCTTTCAACTCCTGGAGCTCTAGCGATCGTCATGATAAACATTCTCCATTGCTTCCTATTCGAAGTCAGGTCCCTTAGTTCTTCCAGATTCATGCTAGTTACATCGTGAATCTCATCCATCCATTTGGACATTAACAAATGAAAAGTCTACTGTTCCCTTTGAACACCTTTAAAACGCGTTATTCTCAGCCACATATTCAGCAGTCGCGTTCAACCGCATGTCGTACTTGGTATGATTTGGTTCATGTATTGGAATAAATATTACTTTGAATAGTGCAGCAGTGTTGTATTGCTATAAGGGAAATATACAGGTAATTGTGATTTGAATACATTGAAATACAACTTTAAAGATTGTAATTATATGTTCATATATGCTTTGTTAATCAACTAAATTTATAGTTGAGTGTGTAGAACACCTGAACAGTTATTTGAAAAAAACCGGTATACCACATGTTTCATTTAATGTGAATGCTGTTTATGAAATTGTTACTATTTCATACATGATATGATTGTAGCAGTAGATATTACTATGGAATGTCATTGGACTGTAGATTAAGAAATAAGAAAATAGGGCCGACTGTGCATTTATATTTGAAATTGTTTAAATATTTCTTGTGTGTGGTAATTGTTCCAAAATACTGTATAAATTGCATCGAACATTTTATTAATATGTGTATCATAAACAATATTAGATATATTGCTTTAAATGATGTGACAATAGTGATATTGTGCAGCTCTGTTTAACACCTTTAAATGGTGTCTCTCGGATGCTATAAGTATTTTGTTTTCTGTGAATTGTACTTGTAAATTGTCGTCAACGGCCATTGATGTCAAAAGACGACGTTAAACTTTGGATTAATAATAATAACCGCTGGTTAAATATATAAAAAACTGTAAAGACGTCAACGCCTATGTAGCCATAAGATGTCGTTAAACTTTTGGAATAATAAAAACCGTTGGTTACAAAGGGAGTCATACCTGTTGCCTGTGCAGCGTGAAATCGACTTCAACGTAACTGATATCTACAGGATGTAGCTCAACACTGAATACTACTACATAAAATCCACAATTGCAGTTATACACCCCTTTCTCAGCAACATAATTATTACCAATCGTTTAATCGCTTAGGTAGCAATTCCGTCCAGTTTCCGTAGGGTTTCCGTCTACGACCCTTTCAGTCGCAAGATGTCGCTAGTACAATGGACTCTAATACTTAAAATCCACTGCTCCAGTTTAGACACCTTTTAAACGGTTCCATTCCAAGCTATAGATATTTGTCAGTGGCGTTTTACCGCTAGGTCGCTACACAAGTCTAGTGTTATTGTAAGTAGGGGAACTGCTCAAGGCGTTCAATGACCAGAGCAGATTTCATAACTGCAGTATCTATCACACAGAGCAGACGATAATCAGACCTACAGATACACAAGTAGGCCAAGCAAATTTAATATCAGATTCTATATACGATAGTAAACTGTATCTTGAAAATGTGCGTATTCATTCATGTATAATTAATCAAAGCGGTATATTATAACGCCTTACCAAGGTGATTGTTCCCCGAGTCAGAGTCTAAACCTGGCTGAAAGGAAGAGTTTTAATTTACTATGAATGTATAGTTGGCCAATATAAATAGGCCTAGGTATTTCGGACGTGCAAAACGTTTTGTCTATTTTGAAGACGAGCATATTTATGAATGTGCACATGCATTATGCTTGTTAGTAATTTTTGGTTTGTAATATTTGCGTTTAAAATATTGTGCCTTCCCAGAGACCTCAGTCTCCGCTTTGCTTCGTGTTGTAGACAGAATGAGGAGTATGTACCACAAAAATACGAAAGTACTTAGATACACAGGTAAACCGACAGCCAGACAAACTAAACTTTTCAGCAGATCGAAACGATACATATAGTATGGCTGGCGTCTAGGCGACACGGAATTACAGTTGCTCCGGAAAACTTTTGGATTTTGTTAGCCAAAGAACGAGGTTACAACTAAAAAAATTACCAGTAATCGAGATAGGAGCGCACAGTACAGAATGGAAAGTTTGTTTTTCGTCGAGGTTGCGTGATTCGATAACTTTGATGCAAAAAGAAATTCGAGTGGAGCTAAATCGGGCGAAAGGGATGGGCATCGGCCTGATTATTCAAGAAAGTTGATAGTACACACGCAACTGTGCATGGACGGCAGGGGGCGAGGAGGTGAATAATACAGGTGAGAGGAAGGCGATACGAATCAGTTAAATTTGTCAAAACAATAGAGTGCACTAAACGCGCCTCGTAAACACAGTCGCAAAATTTGGATTATCCCCTAATCTTAATGCGATTGTGGGTGATAGTGTTGGAGGGATCTCTTCATATTACTGAACCAAGGAATAAAATTGCGACGTGGTTAAAATCAAGCTTCATTCACATCTAATCATGCCAAAGAAGGACACCAGATTAGAGGAGCTAGCAGAGTTGCTAAAGGATGACAAAATAACGCAGCTACTTGTAGAAAAACTGGACGAAATGTTGGAGAAAAAACTTGATAAAGTCGTAGAAAGAGTTTTACTCAAGCTCAACCCCATACTGGAGGAGAAAATCAGCGAACATGTCGCTGTGCAGTTCGATAAGCTGCAATGTAAGCACAGTCACCTAGAGGAAGAAAACAACCAGCTAAGGGCTCGACTGGATCAGATGGAAACTGAAGCCAGGCTTCCGAATCTGGTTTTCCACGGGCTTGCTGAGACAGATGCTAAACATGGAACAAAGGACTCCTCCGAACGCGAAGCCACCCAAGCAGTCCTGACACTTTGTAATTCAACCCTGGGCCTATCGTTAAAGGAAACAGACATCTCGTTGGCCTACAGAATGCCTCAGAAGGGTAAAGAAAAACACCGCATAGTGATCGCCAAATTTCTAGGAATGAGAATTAGAAATCAAATATATGGAGCTCGTTTTCTGCTAAAGAAAACCTCAATCTATATAAACGAACATCTATCCCCCGGAACTGCCCCAATTTATGCCAAAGTAAGAGGCCTGGTGAGGGAAGGCAAAGCCTTCTCCGCGTGGACAGCAGGAGGCGCGGTATACGTACGTCAATCCGAAAAACAAGGGGTCAAACCAGTAAAGATTCTCAACACCGCGGCCCTAGAGAAGTTCCTACACTCAAAGGACTTGTCTATCTTCCACCCGGAGGAGATCGAGAAGCTAGTGACGGCCTGCAATTAGAAATATCCAAAGCCGAAGACACTTGGAGTCCACTAGGAGTTGGAGGCCAACCTCCATATCATCAGCTGGACGATAACAATAACAATAACGTAGGCTTACTATGTACGCTCCGCCCTGTCGTCTGTTGTCTGTTGTTTGGGGGAGTTACAGGACTCAACAAACTATGCAACCAGGTCCACGCCGAGGAACTATAAGGCTAAGATTTCACGACTCCCTGTTTGTTGTTTGGGGGAATTATTGGACTTATTGGACTCAAACAGCTGCGCAACCAGATCCACACTGCGGAACTGTAAAGTTAAGATTTCACTCTAGATATTTTCATTCTTTCAATTCATTTATTCAGCTACCTTTTCCTTTCTCTTCTCTTTTCTTTGCTGCTCTCCTCTTCCTTCTTCTCTCTCTCGTTCTTGCTTCTTCTCTCTATGTTGCTTCGCTCATTTCCTCGTTCGACAGACCACTATAGATTCTATTTTCGCAGGCACCAACGGTCCACAGAACTATATCTATGGAGTTAGTTAACTGACCTCGATTGCATTAGTTGAAATTCCTTTGCCTGGACGGTAACAAGTGATCTTCCATTTACATGTAATTAGTTAAGATTTTGTGTTTATTTTCTCAATAGCATCGTTCGAAATGATGCTAAATTTTTTTAGGATGTAATCTGCATAAGCACATCTAGTTAAAAACATTCAATCTGTAGGATTGTGTTTAGGAGGCGAGGAATTTGATCTTACCTTGATTGAACTATTCGAAGTTTATTGCCGCGATGAGAGCAATGTTTTGATTAGGATTTCATGTCTTCCTTTTTTCAATTGCATTGCTTAAACTGCTGTTGTTGATTTACTCCATAAATGATCTACACTGGCACGGCTAGCTAAGTACGGCTAGTCAGAAATAATAACGTCAAAGTTCTACTTTGTAATAAAAGACTAATTAAGATTAACTCCTTAAAAGAATAAAGATCAGTCAGTATAAGGAAAGAATCGTATCAATAATGTATGCATGAAACTGTGTGTTAAACAATATGATGATAGCAGTTGTCAGATTACGTTAGGTTGCTATGACACTTACTACAAATCTCACTGCTAAATACTTGGCAGAGGATGACCAAATAGGAATTGATTATGTTTATGAATGAATATTTACTTAAGAAAGTAAAATGGTAACTATGCAAGCTCATATTTAATAGGTAATTTAATTACTGTGCCAGCTGGACTATGCAGATAATGGTGCAAAATTGGAGTAAGCCAGGGAAGCTGAAGATGCTCAGGCTTGTTTACTTATTTTCTTATTTTCTTATTTTTATTTGTCTTTAAGAGATAGGAATAGGATTATGATCTGAATTCTGATGGCGTCAGATTGTATCTGATTAGGGAGTGACTGTATACCAGAGTCAACACAACCGACGACTGCTGTTTGTATACCGGGCCCTTGGTGCGACACGTGTGGCCGGCTGGCGGGGATACCAGGAGAGGGAGTGACATATTGTGTATGCGATGAGGATATACGCACGCAGGGGGAAGAGAATATAACATTCAACCAAAGGAAGTCACTATCACCAACGGGTTATGACCTTGGAAATAGGGGCTCATCTCTTATTATAGGGGATAGTGAAGAAAATTCCAGTGATGAATACGCAGGAGAAGCTGATGAAATAAAAACACCAAACCAAACAGAGAAAATAACTATGAGGGAGCTGGAAGTATTCCCTAGTGCTTACGAGGATGAAAAAAACATAGACGATATGAATACTGATCCGGATTTTAATTATTTTAAAGAAACCAACTGGTCTAGTAACTATATATCCCAAACCTCATTAGCGAAACAGATAGAAGGGGAGAATAATCGTGAGAACTCTAATCTCTCAGTTTTACATATTAATTGCAGAAGTGTTACACCTAAAATAACAGAGATAAGAACCCTAGTTGAACAGTTGCAGATTTCTATTGTCGCTTTATCTGAAACTTGGCTGGAAACCAACCAAGAGGAATCCATTCAGCTCCCAGGTTATAATTATATAGGGAAGGCGAGAGTTGGAAAAGGGGCAGGGGGAGTAGGGTTATTAGTTAAAGATAACTTGAAATTTCAGCAATACGAACCCAGAGAAATGCGAAAAGAGCATAAAACTTATGAATGCCTCTTTATCAAACTGCTTTTAAAAAAGTCAACCCCAGTAGTGGGAGTAATTTATAGGCCTCCAGGCCAACAGTTAAAGGACTTTAATGGTGAAATTGAGGAACTTATCTCAGGGATAAAAAGCAACGCTAAGGAGGTAATATTACTTGGCGACTTCAACATAGATCTATTAAAAGTAAATGAACATAAGGACACCAATATATTCTATAACAATCTAGTAGCGTACCATTACCTCCCAGTAATAACTAGACCTACTAGAATCACTCCAACCTCCCAGACATTAATCGACAACATCTACACCAGCTCCTGGTCCAAGTTGCTGTACGCGTACATCATTACTTCTGATCTATCGGACCACCTCCCGATCTATGCTAAGTTTTCATTAGAAATCCAAACCTTGGGGAGATGTCCCGATGTGAATCACAGGATAGTGAGGGAGGGTAATTTGAGGCAATTTGAAATAACTCTTGCCGAGATGAATTGGGAAGCAGTAACGACGTCGTGTGAATTGGGTAAACCCAACGAGGCTTACGAGGTATTCATTGATAATTACTGTCGGATATATGATGAAGCCTTCCCCATCCAAATGGAATTAAAAAAGCAAAGGGATAAATTTAAGCACCCTTGGATGACTGGGGGGCTTTTGAAATCCTGCAGGAAAAAGAACTCTTTGTATGTAAGATACTTGAGGACCCCAAGCCAGCATAATAAGAAGCAATTCACCCAATATAGGAACAAGTTTAAGTCTGTTAGGATTCAAGCAGAACGGGATTATTACACTGCAGAGTTCTATAAGTATCACAATGATCTTAAAATGACATGGAAAGTAATTAGAACTGCAATGCATTTGGAAGGTAGAGGTACAAGAATAGAATCCCTGACAATAAATAGAGAGAAAATAGAAGATCCAGAAAAATTAGCAAACAGCTTTAATGAATATTTTACGAACATAGCTAGAGATCTTGCAAGTAAAATCAAAAGCCCAACTGGTGCCTTTGAGGTTTATATGCCGGCTTCAACCGTCAGCTCAATGGGAGTAACTTTAACAACTGTAGAAGAAATCATGCATATCGGTCAAAACTTAAAAAGAACGCATTCAAAAGGGGTTGATGATATCGACCCCTATATAGCCACTCCCAATTTGTCCTTAATAGTGCGCCCTCTAACCGAAATAATCAACTGCTCTCTCCAAAACGGAATAGTTCCAGATGCCCTCAAGGTCGCCAAAATAACACCTATCTTCAAAAAAGGGGATAAGGATAATGTAGCAAACTATAGGCCCATCTCAGTCCTCCCATACTTTGCTAAGTATCTAGAAAAAATAATGTATGATAGACTGAGTAAATATATAAATAAAGCAGAAATAATACATCATTCTCAACATGGGTTTCGACAGGGACACTCCACCTTTATGGCTCTAATGGATATGGAAGATAAAATCTCTAAGGCAATTGACAGCAATGAATATTCGGTGGGAATATTCATAGACTTAGCAAAAGCCTTCGACACTGTCGATCATAATATCCTGATAAAAAAACTATCCAACTATGGCATAAGGGGGACTCAATTAAATTGGTTTCAAAACTATTTCGAAAATAGAACTCAGAAAGTCATATGCAATGGAGTAATGTCGAGAAGTGGGAGCATTGACCATGGGGTCCCACAGGGCTCTAATCTAGGACCTCTTCTATTCCTCATATATATCAACGACCTGGCTAATGTCTCTTCTACTATGCACTTCATTTTATTCGCAGACGATACGAATATCTTTTATTCGAATAAATCTTGGAGTGCCCTTACTGAAATTGTTAACCTTGAACTAGAAAATGTCAGTAAATGGTTTGCAGACAATAAACTCACACTTAATATTGATAAGACGAATTTTATAACGTTCAGATCCCATAGGAAAATTAATACCGTTGATATAGAACTAAAAATTGATGGTCTACCGATCAACCAAGTGGAGACTACAAAATTTCTGGGCGTTCACGTGGATCAGCACTTAACTTGGAAAACCCATATTAATTATATCTCCAATAAAATCGCTAAGAATATAGGCATTATATCTAGAATAGCATACCTACTTCCAAAAGATATTAGATTAAAGCTATACTATTCTCTGGTATATCCTTACTTAACCTATTGTAATTTAATATGGGCATCAAACTATGACTCCAGGCTAAATAAACTAATAGTATTGCAAAAGAGGGCAGTAAGGATAGTAGAGGGTTCCCGCCGATATGCACACTCTGGCCCAATATTCAAAAACTTCAGGCTGCTGAAAATTAAGCAGATAAGAATCCTACAAATAGGGGATTTCCTGTATCGCTATAAGTACGGATTGCTTCCAGCTTCATTTACGGGATACTTCACCATGGGGTCGCAGATTCACATACATAATACGAGGAGTGCTGCTATGTATCGCCCTGCTAGAGCTCGTACAAACACAAGGGAGTTCAGTATTAAAGCATCGGAACCACAAATTTGGAATAATATACCTTTAGAAATTCGCTCCTCATCTAATCGCCATGAATTTAAAATAGGACTAAAAACCTGGTTGATAAATGATGAATGAATTGATGAATGGTTGACCTTTTTGCCGAAAAGCAGGCCCCCCTACAGGCGCCTGGATGGCCGGACGGGGTGTGCGCACCAGGGCTCGGGGGACAGAGTCCCTTAGTTAAGAATATTAGTTAAGAAAGTTACTTAAGAAGAACTAAACAACCTTCCACAAAGAATAATGGCATTACTGGTTATACGCTATATATAGATCTAGGGAGAATTATGTAACCAGTCATATTATTATAAATGTGTAATTTGCTGATGGGGGACCCCTTAGCGGGATTGTATCCCTTTGGGGCCACCCTTTGCAGCCAATGCTCAGCATTCCTTGAATGTAATATTTAAACGAAACTAATTCGTTATTATTCTGTTGTTGGTTGTAATAAAGATTTTTTTGATTTGATTTGATTTAAACACAACGTGTATAAATCAAAATCAGCTACGTCTTAATTAAATGCTCATATTATGTAACGGAGGGAGTTTTCTTCACCTAGCCGGCTCGGATTTGCTTAACCAAAGATAGTTAATTTTTTTATTGTATCTAGAAATTTATAAAGGATCTCTCGCAGAATAACTATTCAGAGGCGCTCTCAGCACATGCAGAAGCCCCGGGAAAACAGAGATGCCTTTAGGGAACGCGAGACTGGTGAGGAAAAGCCAGTCATTAGTTTTTGGTTCCGAGATATGTTAAACCAAGAATACTAATTGATTCTGAGATTGTGAGGGGACTGAAAGGTGAGGAGTCATATCGAGGTTGACAATATGAGTGTGGGTTCATATACGGATTTGTAATTGATGAAGGATATAGAACCTTGCACTTTGACCTACATCTCCACATCCCGATGTGACTAAGGTGACAACCATAAGGCGGTGAGTGAGGGTGATGTTTCATCTTTTCAAGAAGAGTGTATAGACGTGGCCCAGATCTGTGACGCCTGCGGTCTGCTAGCCAGTCATGGGGAAACACTGTCGGGTGATCTGTGTGGCTGAAAGTCTGCCTGTCTGACTGCCAGTGACTCAGTTTAGTTTGTCTGGCTGTCGGTTTACCTGTGTATCTAAGTACTTTCGTATTTTTGTGGTACATACTCCTCATTCTGTCTACAACACGAAGCAAAGCGGAGACTGAGGTCTCTGGGATAAATGGATAAATTTGTTCTAAAGCGAAAGCGAAAGAGTAGCAGTAGTAACCAATTTATTATGAAACATCCAATCGACAATAACATATCAAATATGAAACAAGACAAAATACACAGTTGTTGGACCCTCAGAATGGGTTATCCAGAAAGGGGTGTGTCCCGCTACACCCTGGATAACCTTTACAAATGTAACAGTTAGATGGCATGATTAAATTAAGTACATGTGACTAGCCACAATAAGTACCGTAAACAGAACGCAAAATCAACATAAAAACAAACAAGGACTCAAACTCAGTCAAAGGTAAGACATCAACCAAAAAAACTCGGTCAAAATAACACAAACCAAGTGCAAGCAAAACGACAGTTAACTCGCTAAAAGTTGATTTCTTAGCGAACTCTTGAATAGACCAGTGGTCTATAGATTGGTTAGTACACACGGTAAGTTATTCCATAGTGATTGAGAATTGTTTGGTCCTTAGATGCGTGGAACCGCTACGGTATATGCGGAATTGTCTAGTGTAATGATCATATATTGACCTACCCGTGCAGAAGAAATTGGCAGAGTGATAACAGTACATAAATAAATAAATAAACACACTGTGAATTTTATTAATGTTATACAGATAAAGCAATTTATGTGTTCAGAATAAAGTGCCTTGCAGTCAGAAGATGTGTTAGTACAATGGACATTAATACATGAAATCCACTGCTCCGTTTGGACACCTTTAAAACGCGTCATTCACAGCTACATAGGCTATTCACCCGTCGCGTTCAATCGCTTGAGTACTAAAATCGCACGTAGGGCAATATAAGGTAGACTTCAACGTAACTGACATCCACAAGATGTCGTTAAACAATAAAAAAGCTACATAAAACCCTAGATTGTAGTTATCCGCCTTTAAAACGCAGCCATTCTCAGCTATATATTCAGCAGTGACTTCAATCGTCGGATGCAACGTTGCCTGTTGCGTGAGGCCGACATCAACGTAGGCCTAACTGATATCGACAAGATGTCGCTCAACACTGACTTATTGATACATACATTCATTGCGTCACTCAATGAAAGCGTTATATAGCTCCTTTCCCAATTATTGTGATCAGAGGAACACCCAGTATAAATCTGGCTAAAAGGGACAGTTTTAATTTGCTGTGAATGGGGCCAATATAAATTATTGCAGGCCTGTATGACGTGTGAGCGCATTGTGCACTTTGAAGACGTGCAAATTTATGAATGCACACATGTACGAGAATTGTGTACATGGAGCATGAATATTTATTATTAATGTACGTATGCATGTGTCTAGGCCCCCTATATCACTTTCATATGCCATGTCCAGGGCTGTAGTCGATGGTATACGCGGATATACTGCGTATACTCACCTCTAGAGACCGTATATTCACCTCGCAAAATATTTGTACTCATCTCTATTTAGTTTCGAAAAATTTACCGTTAGCGTATACTCACCTCTAATTTTACCACTACAGCCCTGGCCATGTCCCTAGTTATCCAACGCTATGCTTCAAAGTAATCTGTGTGTTTATAAATAAGTCTGTGTATAGTATACTATAGAACCTGCAGGTTTGCACACACACACACACACACACACACACACACACACACACACACGCACACGCACACGCACACGCACACGCACACGCACACGCACACGCACACGCACACGCACACGCACACGCACACGCACACGCACACGCACACGCACACGCACACGCACACGCACCCACACACACACACACACACACACACACACACACACGCACACGCACACACACACACACACTCGCACGCACGCACGCACGCGCACACACACCCACACACACACGGGAGAGGAAGCGTCTTTCGATTTATGTAGAACATTGACGCTCTTTGTCATTGGCGCAATATGTGGAGGGCACGAGGGCTATCCTAACCCTCAGTTTTGGACTGGGAGGTATCGCAACCCCACTTTTTAAACATTGCCAATCAATATTTTATTACCCAGCCTTCCCAGAGATCGCAGTCTCCGCCTTGCTTCATGTAAGTATAGACGGAGTGAGGAGTATGTGCCATTAAAGTAAGAAAGTACTTAGCACAGGTAAGCCAAGAGCCAGACGAACTGAGTCACAGGCAGTCAGACGGGCAGACTTTCATCCACACAGGTCACACGACAGACTCACCGCCGTGACCGGACCGCAGGCTGCAGGCGCCACCGACCCCGGCCACGGCTAAACTGTTCTTGGAAATATCTGAAATCGCACTCACTCTCCGCCTTATCATGGTTGTCATCTTAGTCATATCGGGATGTGGAAATGTAAGTCAAAGCGCAAGCTTCTATATCCTTCATCATTTACAAATCCGTAGGCCTATACACACTCATATTGTCGGCCTTGATATGACTCCTCACTCCTCAGTCCCTCAAAATTTCAGAATCAATAATCGTCCTTGGTTAAACATATCGGAGCCGGCTAGCTGAAGAAAGCTCCGTCTGTAACAAAATAGAAGCAATTAAGACGTGGTTGATTTTGACTTATGCACGTCGTGTTCCGAGTTTCTGATAGGGAAAATAGATAAATTTGTTCTAAAAACGAACACGAAGAGATGACATTACAGTCGATAAAATTTGCCGTTGTTTCATAATCAGTTACTGGCAGTGTAATGTGTCCAAAATGGTCTCCCGGGAGAAGCAAAAGTAGGGAAGAAGATACGATAACATAAGACTAGTTATTCTTTATCCAACCAACTGCTATCCGCATTTTGGTGTACAACGTGTACATCTTTCCGCTACCCGCGACAGTCCCAGATATATATTTAGACACAAGTAGGCCTATATGCATGATATATGTTCTAAACAGACTTGATCCCATAATTATAACATCCTAGTAATGTATGTTTCCTCATCAGGCTATCGGATGCTGGAATAACGGTCATGGGCCTTCGGTCTAAGATGGTAGGCGGAAGGCCTAATGGGTGGGAGCAGGTCGTGCAATACGTGCCCCCCATCCGCCAAGAAATTGGTGCTCCACTTTTTACACCAAAATTTCGACCCAGATTTCTGTAGATTTAGTGTTTCCATGCATAATTTTGAAATGTTTTTGGCTGAGAATTATTTTTTGTCATAATTTATGTTAAGTAAGTAAGTAAGTAAGAATATCCTTTATTAGAACAATTGCTAATCGCATTTTGCTGTACATGCATCAAATAATCATCATTATCATCCTAATTATAAAGGTTTTACGCATCAAGCTATCGGCGGTGGTATAATTCGATCGTGGGACTTTTGTCGAAGGTTATAATTTGTGGCTTTAATTGGAGGGAGTAAGTAATTTAGTACATGTCTTTTGTCCTCCAGCACTGCAGAAAAGAGGCGCCTATCCGCGTTGCAACGTAACTGCTTAAAGGTGGGAGAATCCTCAGGAAGATATCTATAACGAATCAAGCATAAACACCTTATTGCAGTTTGGCGTTTACTGAGCTGATGTCATTGCAAGTGTGATGAGATATAATTAAAGGTTAGATAATTAGAGGTAACAAGAGGTAATTGCAGGTAAGGTAATATAAGTGAGATATGATAATTACAGGAAAGGTTATCATGGTTATTGAGATGAGGCAACTATAGGTAGGTAATTAAATGTGCTTACAGGCAAGGTAATTAAAGGTGTAATGAGGTAATTACAGGTTAAGTAATAAAGCTCATACGAGGTACTTAAAGGTTAGGTAATTGAAATCAAACATAATTAAAGGTAGCAGAAGGTAATTGCAGGAAAGTAATTAAAGTGAGGTGAGGTAATTCCAGAAAAGGTAATTATGATTACTGAGATGAAACAACGATAGGTAGGGGCCTAAGGTAATTAGCGGTGATTACATGTAAGGTAATTAAAGATGTGACGAGGTAACTAAAGGTAAGGTAACTAAAGGTGATACGATGTAAGACAATGGTAATCAAACATTTGTATACGTCACTCATCGATGCAGAGGCGCTCCCAACCCAACTCAAATAAAATAGACATCAGGCGTTTCCAGAACGGAGGGGGAAAAGGCTGATGATCTCAAACCGCAATTCCTGTGTAAGATCGTTTCAAATAGAGGGGCCAACATAGGTTAACTTGCATGCGGGGAACAACGAGAAGATCTCTGGCAGAGAGTGAAGAGACCAAGGTACAGAAGGTCTTGAGTACCTCAAGGAGTTATCCCGACCAAACAGTTACGCATAAGAGTTAAAAATTTTCAACTGTGAGCGCTGGTGCCGAGCGGAGAGTGGATCGACCAGGGATTGAAGAGACCGAGGTACAAAAGGTCTTGAAGTATGAAGGATCTACTCCGACCAAACAGTTGCGCATAAGAGTTAAAATTTTGAACTGAATGCGCAGGAAACCAGTGGAGAGTGTCCCGGATGACGGGAGAATTAGAGGTAGCAAAGCGGCATAATAACAGTTGAGATGCGGTAATTGCTTATGTTATGATACAAAAAGCCTCTGTCATAATCGGTCCACAGACGTCCAGCGGTTGATGGTGTCCTGCCCTTGTACTCTAGTGGTGCAATCGCTCGAGTGTTATGGTCAGAATTGTAATGTCGACTTCAACGTTTACAACTGACATCCACAAGATGTCGCAGAACACTAAACATTACTACACAAAATCAACACTATTAAAGCCATGACTGCAGTTAGACACCTTTAAAAGTTGCGACTCTTAGTTACATATTCACCAGTCGCGTTCAATTACTCGTTCCAAAATACTGTTTCAATTGCATCGAACATTTTATTAATATGTGCATCATAAACAATATTAGATATCTTGCTTTAAATGATGTGACAATAGTGATATTGTACAGCTCTGTTTAACACCTTTAAATGGTGTCTCTCGGATGCTATAAGTATTTTGTTTTCTGTGAATTGTACTTGTAAATTGTCGTAGACGGCCATTGATGTTAAAAGACGACGTTAAACTTTGGATTAATAATAATAAATTACTCGGTGAATCAAGCCGGCTACGTGTAAAACGTAAGATAGCTAGATCAACGTAACTGACATCCACAAGATGTCGCTAAACTATAAACAATGCTACATACATGAAATCAACGGTTCCAGTTAGACTCCTTTTAAACGTTGCCATTCTCAAATACATATTTAGCTACCAATCGCGTTCAATTGCTAGCTGCACGCTGGACAAGATGTTACGAAGGGTGAGGTCGACTTCAAGATGTCGTTAAGCATTAAACTATAGGGCTATAATATGAAATATTTTGATATAAGACTGCAATCGTGGATTAATGTAGCAATGCTTAGTGCCTAGTGCTTAGCGACAGCTTGTGGATGTCAGTTACGTTAAAGTCTACATTACTCTTCTTACCACTATCATGACAGACCTTCACCGATTGGCTTGGTTAAGTAGTGAATATGTAGGTTAGACTTGAAGCGTTTTAAAGGTGTTTAAATGGCATTGTTTAATGTAGCATTTTTCAGTGTTTAACGACATCTTGTGGAACTGGCGTTCCGTTGACGCCGAATTAATTAGAAAATGTTAGTAGAAAATGTGCAGATCGAACGCGATTGCTGAGCATCTATAGTAGGGTGACCATTTATTGGCCTTCAAAAACCGGGACACTTTTTGTAACGCTGTTTTTGGCACCTCTTATCGGCTGGGTAAAAGAAAACAATTGATCAGTACAAATGAGAACCTGCATACTAGCTATAGTTGCCATGCCATATACGGTATCTTAATAATTATTATCTATCTATATTACTTTTATTCTTAGATTACCACGTTTCACATGTATGCATTTGAAACGTGGAACGTGAGGAAGGAAGAAATTGATAGAATCAGATAGATAAATGAGACTGATAGAGTAGAATGAGATAGAGTAGGCTATTATAAAGTACAGTAGTCCGTAGAGCCGAGTAGATTAGAGTAGTAGACTGAATGCCTTTGAGATGTGGGTTACATTAAGGGTTAAGTGTAAGTTTCAGTTAGGATTAGATACCTCTAGGTCCGTTAGGCCGTTACAGTAGAGTAGACTCAGTAGTAGTAGAGTCAGTAGACCCAGGGTGGGTATTGTCGGGGGTAGGGGGTTCAACCTCCAGTCTTTCTTAGGACCCACACAGTTAAATCTTCAGTGCGCATCCCAGGGGGTCGTTTCCAACCCCCTCAATTGTGCTGGTGTGATTTAGCATTATTTGATTCTGAGTATCTGACAAAGAGAAGGCATTTCTATGGTGTATAATGTATGCATTTTTAAATTTTCCCACAGCGTTTTCTGTACTTTCCGCATTATCTGCACTTTACGCATTTTAAAAAATCATACCCGTCGTAAGAAATGAAATTGTAATATTAAAATTTTCACGTTATGCTTTAATATTTTATATAGCCTTTTAACTAAACTTACTAAAGATATAATAATGAATAACAAACTGTTCTTTCATTACGATTTCGTTTTGGATTACAAACTATTTATTATTAACTATTAGTTCTGTCATTTACAAAGAACTGAGTTTCCAGGAAAGTTGACAATTTCTTTTACTTCTCAGAAACCGGGACATTTTTGCTCTTTCACACAAGTCGTCGGGACACCGGGACACACCACATAAAACCGGGACATGTCCCGGGAAACCGGGACGTATGGTCACCCTAATCTATAGCTGGGAATTAATCGTTTGAAAGTTGTCTAACTGGTGCAGTAGATATCATGTATTACTGTAAATTACATTAACGACATCTTGTAACTGCAAGGTCGTTGACGGCAACTCCACGGCCACTCGGCGGAATTTCTATCCAATTAAACACAATACAAGAATATATAGCATCTATAGGAAACGTTTTTAAAGAAGGTTGCGTAGTTTCTGTTTCACGATGCAGTATCATAACGAAGACGACCATGGTCTTCCTCTTCCCTAATCTTGCACCTCCAGAGTACAAGGCAAGACACCATTACTCCTGGACGTTAATGAGGCAAGCCCATCAGCGTTTCATAATCAGTTACTGGCAGGGTAATATGTAAAAAATACGAAAACCAAAAGTTGAGAAGAAATTGGTGCCCCACATTTTAGACCGAAGTTACGTCTCAGCTTTCTGTATATTTAGTGTTTCCATGCATAAGGTTGAATTTATTTCGGATGATAATCATTTCTTTTTATTTGCGACATTTCCGTTATGTAAGTAAGAAACAATCGAAAAACAATTATAAATAAAAATCTACGGCTCCATTTAGACACCTTTAAAACGGAGTCTTTCTCAGTTACATATTCATCACTCGCGTTCAGTCGCTCAGTTTTATCTCACGGAGATTGGGCTGTGAAGCGTAATGTCGACTTCAACGCAACTGTCATTAAACAGTAAACAATTCTACATAATATCTAAATTCCATTTAGACATCTTTAAAACGCTGCCATTCGCAAACTGAACCCAACGTTTGATGTACGAAACGAAATGTCGACTTCAACCATGCACTGGCGTAAACTTGTCCAAAATATTGAAGGGGGCTTTGGTTATTCATTCTACACTTGTTGCACTGGGTGTACAGACCATCTCAATTATTGAGGGCACGTACCCCGGCTGCCCCCCCCCAGAGTCTACGCCTAATACTTCGACGTAACTCACATCCACAAGATGTCGCTAAGCACTATACGTTGCTACAGAAAATCAACGACTTCAGTTATACATCTCCGAAAATTATTATACTAGATGATTGCCTGTCATATATGACGGAAGAGGCCTCTGGAGCACGATTCTCAGCTACATATTTTTGTCAGTCCCTTAAGCTATAGTCCTGGAGCAGCCATGGGTAAGAAGGTGTTAGCGACTTCATTTTCTTAGCATCGGCATGTGAGGGCGGGTGGCCACTCCTCTCCCTCGCCGTCTCATGTTCCCACCTGCAGCCTATGGCCAGTGTACTCATTATAACTAAGTTGGCTAGGGGGCGCAGGTGAAGCAAAATCTCGACACAAATATTTGCATTTGCGGGGATTTGACCCTTGACCTGACGATGAACAGTGCAGCACTCTAACCTCTAGACCATCACCCTCCCCCCCCATATTTACCAATCGTTTTATCGCTTAAACAGCAATTGCGTCGAGTCTCCGGAGGGTTTCTGTTAACGACCCAGGCAGTCGCAAGATGTCGTTAGTACAATCATATGGACATTAATGCACGAAATCCACTGCTCCAGTTTAGACACCTTTAAATCGTAGCCATTCCATGCTTTAGATGTTCGCCATTCGCGTTCAAGTGTCAGATCTTTTCGGCTTTTATTTTCAGTAGTAGAACTGAGGGCGCTTACAGTTCTCGTCCAGAAAATGGATTTTGTAACTGCAATGTAAGCTTATATATCACAGAGATCAGACGATTATTGAACCTACAGATACACAAGAAAGCCATGTATTTTAAATATCTATACACGATATTCGTTGAGTCAGAGTGTTATATGGCTTACCTCAACGGAACGCCCAAAATGTCGCTAAACACTAATCGGTGCTAAATAAAAACCACCGTTCCATTTAGACGCCTTTAAAACGCCGCCACTCTCAGTTACATATTCACCAGTCGCGTTCAATCGCTAGACGAATCGATCTTAATTGGCATGAAACGTAATATAAGATCGATATCAACGTAATTAACATCCAGAAGATGTCGCATAGCTCTAAACAATGCTACATGAAATCAACGTTTCCAATTAGACACCTTTAATCCTTTAACGACGAGAGGTATTAGATCTCCGTGCATTTTAGTAAAACGATTATTCCCAGCCAAAGTTTTCTACTACAATTTCTTGATAGGTCGTCGTCAAGATGTCGTTAACACTATGCTACATAAAACGAAAATTCCATTTAGACACCTCTAAATCAGTGACAGACTCAGCTATATATAGCCATTATACGCGTTTAATCACCAGAACGCCTTCAGCAATATTCAGTGAAGGGCAGGGTCGGCTAAAACGGAACTGACATCCACAAGATGTCGCTAAGCGCTAAACATTGCTACAGAAAATCTAACGACTGCAGTTATATATTTCCGAATATTATTACATATTATATTCTATCCCGTTCTCAGCCACATATTCACCAAGCTGCGTTCAATCGTTCGGCTAAATAAACATTGGGTACGTTGTATGAAGCGGACGGGCGACTTCAACGCAACTGACACCCACTAGATGTCGCTAAGCACTAAACATTGCTGCATAAAATCCACGTGGATTTTATGCAGCAATGCTAAACGGGGTGTATAACATGTATGACATATAACATACACCCATTTAAAGCGCATCGCTTCTCAGCTACCTTTTAACAGTCCCTTAAGCTAGCCCTTAAGCAGTCATGGGTAAGAAAGTATTAGCGACTTCATTTTCTTAGCCTCGGCATATGAGGGTAGATGGCCATTCCTGTCCCTCCCCGTTTCATCTTCCCACTAGCAGTGTACGGTCATTACATTGATTACGGCTGAGTTGGCTAGGGGTGCAGGTGGAGCAGAAATCTCGACACAAATTTGTTGCCCTTGCGGGGATTCGAACCTCTGACCTCTCGGCTGATAGTCCAGAACAGCACGCTAACCTCTAAACCATCGTGCACCGACTTATTTACCAATCGTTCAATCGCCTGAACAGCAATTCCGTCAAGTCTCCACAGGGTTTCTGTCAACGACCCTGACAGTCATAAGACGTCTTTAGCACAATGGACATTAATACATCAAATACACTGACCTTGAATTACCTCGAATGACCCTTAATTTAAGATGTAATCTTGTTGCGTTTGTGTCAGCGGGAATTTCTGAAATTAAACGAATATTGATTGATTGATTGATTGATTGATTGATTGATTGATTGATTGATTGATTGATTGATTGATTGATTGATTGATTGATTGATTGATTGATTGATTGATTGATTGATTGATTGATTGATTGATTGATTGACTCCCAGCATCAGTCTCTCAATATGGCACACGATCTGACGGCAGGTTGAGGGGGAAGCATCGATTGGTCACATCCAATACGCCATACCTCTTCCTCTGCCCCCACCCCCGTCATATATGACGGCCAGTAATCTAGTCTATAGTAAATTCCCAACAGCTAGGATGTTTTGCGCCCGGCTTCCTTCCGTGTTGCATTTATTTCGCATTTTCCAAATACATCGAATGGCAATTTCAATAAAATAAAATATGATAAATTCAGATAGTAAATGCTCAATGGGGCACCAAACTCATACTTCACAGCAGGTTTGTAAGCAGAGCGTCTGATTTAAGGCGATCGATCGATCGCTCTCCTTGGTCGCTCGCCTAGCAAAGGTACCGGCGAGCGATTTACCGCTCGCCTAGCCGAAGGCTTCTCACCGTCGATGACAGTCGGTCGTCGCTCGCTGAGTTTGAGTTAGACTCCAAGACGATAGACGAACCTGGAACCAGACCATTATTTTATTTACCTAATTGAGATTACTTTAATATACTTACTCGAGGCAGCGGTGAATGCGTGTAGTGACCTGTCCTAATTACTGCTGACTGATCACTCCAATTTCATGCAAAATGATTAGCCATAACAACACGGCCGACAACTCACGCCGCGTGAAATCATCCGTCACAACACCAATTTCGATAATTATTTTAAACAACAATGGCGGCGAAGATGAGCAAGTCGAATAATAATAATATACATTTGAGCACGTATCTGTCATGGAAATTAAGCGACACGTTCGATGTCGATGTAGTCGAAATGGAAACCGTCGGACTGTGAACAAAATTTACTGCAAGCCCTGCAGAAAGCACGCCGATAAAATTCGAATGGATTGCCGACTGAAAGGTCAAGCTAAAAATGAGTGTTCAACGTTTGCCGAAGGTTCAACCAACGTTGTGAAATCAACCGTCACACGTCATCTTATGTTCAGTGGAAGGTTTCTAGTGAATGTTCATTCATTCTGAGAATTAATATGCCGCTTCTTCAAGAGACCTACTCAGATAACGGAACTGAAGTGAAATAGGTCTACTAGATGAGTACTATATGCAGCGATACGAAAAATTACGAATACGATACACAAAATACGCTGTACACAAGAGCTCCAGAGGTCGACCGCGTATCGCTCGCCTACTCGATCCAGCGCGATCGATTTTCAACCCCTACTATTTTCAAATCAGACGCACTGTTTGTGAGTAATAACAATATAACTGGATATTTTTGGTCGCCAAAACTAAATCCTATAAATTTATTTGGGATAAATTAGTTAAAATTGCATCAAAGTTAAAAATGTTAAATTATTAATTTTAACCATCATTTTGCCGTCCCCTTCCTTTGGCGTCCGGGGATATATGCCCCCTATACCCTCAGCTACGTTTCTATTCCCCAATCGCGTTCAATCGCTAAATACTAATCGTTTCTCTCTCATGGTCTTATGAAGCGTAAGGTCGACTTCAACGTGGCTGACATCCATAAGATTACGGCATCATTACGCTAAACAATAAACAATTCTACATAAAATCCACGGCTCAACTTGGAAACCTTTAAAACGCTGCAATTTTCAGATACATATTCACTAGTCGCGTTTAGTCGCTGGGTGACTAATACATAATTATGGTGTCTGAAGAGTTATGTCGACCTCAACGTAACTGACATCCACAGATGTCGTAAGCACTAAATATTGCCGCACAAAATCAGCGACTGCAGTTATACATCCATGAATATGATTATATATATATATAAAAATATATATATATATATATATATATATATATTATATCCCGTTCTCAGCTTTATATTCACAAAGCTCCGTTAAATCGTTGGGTACGATGAACATAGGTTGTACGTTGTATGAAGCGTACGACTAGGTGTTCGCTAAGCACTAAACATTGCTACATGAAATCCACGACTGCAGTTATGCAGTGTATAACTGCAGTCCTGGATTTTATGTATCAATGTTGAAGGGGGTGTATAATAACACGGATAATTTCTAGAGCGCCGTAACACGACCATGCCGCTACAAGGGCGCTGACATGTATAACACATAACATACACACCCTTTAAAACGCAGCGATTCTCAGCTACATAATTTTAACAGTCCCTTAACCCTCAGGCTACCAAGGTTTTTTTGCGACATCGGCTACCAAGGGGGGTGGTTACCACCCCCCGGAATTTCGTGTTTGGTCTAAGATATCATATCATGTAATACAGCATTTGATTCAGCATTCATTTCTGAAAAGAATGGTATATTTAGTTGTAAAATATATGATGCATCTCGAAATAATATAGTTTTTAACAAAGGCACCGGTCCATTTAACGATATCTGATATTATCCCACACAATTTGTACTATTTGGATAAAAAGATATAAATGATGTGGGTTTTGAAAATGAACTATGTATCCAAGAATATTCTAAATATAATAAATATAATGAGGCTTAATTTTCAACAATACAAACTATTCCAAAGTCTGTTTTAGTTACAGGCAAACCTAAAGGCGTGCAGCTATATCAACATGAAACAAGAAATTATGTAGGCCCCTAATTTTTCCCGGCAGTCAAAAACGTCAGTGGTCCTTGCAGTTATTGCAAGTTACTTTCATTGTTTTGTGCGAATGCTTCCTGCAAACCGGCTTCTTGAACACTTCACAGCACTGCTTTACTCTGTTAGTATTCTGCTTCAACTGTTTATAGCCCTTCCTCATACCCAACCATATCGGTTTACGTTGTGATGTTGCATCAGTGATTTTCACACTGAAAAAGCGTATTATTATTCATTATGATCACTTCCGGTTATCAAAAGACAAACAACTAAGCAAGTAAATATAGCCCTACATTCCCTCTAAAGAATGGCATAGTTGTTTCTCTTCCAGAAAGAATAATGAATACCTTTACAGTTTACAACAGCTAACAGCTGACGAGAGAAATTCCTGATTTCATAAGTGGTACCTAGGGTATATCGGGTATAACTTTTTTATGGCGTGGGATATCATCACGACTTTTACCTCAAAATTTGCGCAAATGGACCCCCTACAGCTACCTAAAATGTCAAAATTATATTCCATGTGCTAAAAAAAAATTTCCACAAAAACGTAGGGGGGGTGGTAACCACCCCCCCCTTGGTAGCCCGAGGGTTAAGCTAGCCATGGAGCAGCCACGGGCATAAGAGTATTACCGACTTCATTTTCTTAGTCTCGTCATTTGAGGGTCGGTGGCCAATCCTCTCTCTCGGCGTCTCATCTTCCCACCAACAGTGTAAGTCAGTGTACTCATTGCAGCTAAGTTGGCAAGGGGTGCAAGTGGAGTAGAAATCTCGACACAAAGTTTTGTCCTTGCGGGGATTTGAACCTCCAAGCTCTCCATTGCCCGTTGACAGTCCAGCACGTTGACCACTAGACCATCGTCCACCCCCATATTTACTAATCGTTTAATCGCTTAAACAGCAATTCCGTCGAGTCTCCGTACGGTTTCTGTCAACGACCCAGGCAGTCGCAAGATGTCGTTAGTACAATGGACTTCATAGACATAATCTACCACTTCGTTGACACATCTTTTAAATGCTGACATTCCCGGATTTAGATGCTCGCCAAGCGCGTTCAGGCACCACCGCCTGTACTCTAGCAGTGCCATTCCCAATCCTGGATAAAGGAGGAGGGCGACGCTAATGATCTTCGTTATCACACACTGTCGTTAAACTGAAACTACTACTACTTCAGGCGCCAGATCACTTTAATTATTGTGTTTGCAGAAGCCGGGAGAGTGAACTCGGTCGGCTGTGTTTTCCGAGTAGAACCGAGGTTGTTCGCTGAAACCGCTTACAGCTCTTGTCCATGAAAGGGATTTTATAAGTGCAGCTAGCTGTAACCCCTGAAAAATCACGTTATGTAAATTTAGTTTAGATGCTTACAGGTAAGGTAATTAAAGGTGTGATGAGCTAATTACTGGTAACTTAATGAAGGTGATAGGAGGTGCTTAGAGGTAAGATAATGGTAATAAAACATTTATATACGTCACTCAACGATTCACAGGCGCTCTCGACCCAAGTCATTGCTATCTCTAACAAATATATGGTCTTCTGGCGTTTCCGGAACAGAGGGAGAGATCGGGAGAAGAACACAAGCCGCAATTCCTACGGAAGACCGTTCCAACTAGAGGGGCCAGCATAGGTTAACAAGAGGAAGTTGAAGGTAAGTTAATTAAATGTGAGATGAGGTAATTATAGGTAAGGTAATTAGAGGTGATTACCGGTAAGGTAATTAATTAAAGATGAATTGAGGTACTTGATTCAGAGGCGTTTCAGACCCGAGTCAGTGCTGTCACTAAGAAATTAATTGGATTTCAGAGGTTTCCGGAAGCGGGGAAGAGAAAGACTGGAGCTCAAGCCACAATTCCTGCGGAAGACGGTTCCAACTCAGGGATAAGGGTGTCATCGCCTTGTACTCTGGCGGTGCAAGATTAGGGAGCAGGGCGACGATAATCATCTTCGTTATGACATAGCGTCGTCAAAGAAAAACTACGCAACCCTCTGCATTTACACTTCTAAAAGAACATAGAGATTTCCTACTGATGCTATGAACATTGTTTAAATGCATTTAATCGCTTGGATAGCAATTGCTTTGAATCGCAATACAAACGACCCTGGCATAAGATGTCATTAGTACAATAGGCATGAAATCCACTGCTCCACTTTGACACCTCTAAAACGTGGTCAATCTTATCTATATAACCGCCAGTCGGGTTCAGTCGATATGTTATTAAAGAAAGTGGTCCCTATGGAGGGTTATGTCGACTTCAACGTAACTGACATCCAAAAGATGTCGCTAAACACGAAACAATGCTACACAAGCAGTGGCGGCGATCTTGCTTGAGAGGTGGGGGGACAAAGATCTGGTCGAAGACCTTTTTTAGGAATTCATGACCCCCCAAAAATTTCTGAACTTTTTTAGGAATTCATCTCCTCAAAAACCTGATGACTTCTACGAATTCATCTCCCAAAAAAGTTGATGACCTTTTTTACAAATTTTCCCGGGTCTCCCCACCAATACCACCAACAACGTGTGATTACCTTTTTTTAGGAATTCGTCAAAAAAATTTATTACCTTTTTTTACAAATTCATCCCCAACAAATTGCATTACTTTTTTTATTACGAATTTCTTCTTGCTTTCTCAGAATTTTCGGGGGACACTTCTTCTCAAAACTTGAGTTTTTACTTCATTTCGTCAAAAATGCAGTGAAAACCCTCACGCGCAGTTACATTTCTTCGCCTTTCTCGTGTTTCTTCTAAATTCGGGGGGACAAATGTGTGGCGTGTCCCCCACTCTTAGAGGTGGGGGACTTGTACCCCTTTCCCCCCATGATCGCCGCATATATGTACACAAAACCCACGATTGCAGTTAGACAAATTTGAAATGCGTCATCCTCAGCTACTGTCAACACTTCCTCTTTTGTCGACACAGTCATCTCAAATGTAGTAGGCATAATTACGCCTACTTAATTGTTCACTGTTTCAATTAACTCTACGTACTGGTATTTATCTATACGGTATAACGTAGCCTTTAATCAACCAAAACACCGTCGGAAACGTTTTCAGCATCTTTGTTTAAGAAATCTTGTTTAAGAAATCACAAGATAATTCAAATTATAATAAACAGTTCAAATACTAAGTCAGCAACACTTTCTACAGAAACTCAAAACATCGACTGTCAGCAAAAATCGTTCGCGCGCTTAAACACGTGTGCTTGCAACGCCTGAGCGAAACCTAATTATACATGCACAGCGGAAGCTGGCCTCACTACAGGCCACGTGCCTCGCTAAGACAATACATTCAAACGTTATATATCTATCAGGTGTGTATATATATACACACACACACACACACACACACACACACACACACACACACACACACACACACACACACACACACACACACACACACACACACACACACACACACACACACACACACACACACACACACACACAATACTAATGCAAAGTGAAGTAAATATATTATACAACATCTGGCACTAAATTAGAGCTTGTTCTCAAAATCGCTTGGATGTTCCGTTGAGTTTCCGTAGGGTTCGGTCAACGACTCTGGCAGTTGCAAGATGTCGTTAGTAGAACGGACATCAATACATTAAATCCACTGCTCCAGCTTAGACACCTTTTAAACGCTTCCATTCAAGGCTATAGATATTTGTCAATCACGTTTCACCGCCAGTTCTTGCTACTACCAAAATGCTTCATATGATCGGCTCTTATTCTGAGTATGGGAACTGAGGCGTTCGCTGAACGCGTTTGAAGCTTTGTCATGTAGCCTAGAGCGGATTTTATACCTACAATATCTATTCCTATCACACAGAGCAGACGATAATCAGCTACAGATACACAAGTAGGCCATGTATTTTTATATATCTTTATACGACACTCAAGTGTATCTTGAAAATGTGCCCATTCATTCATTCATCCATTCATTCAACCAGAGCGTTATATAGCGCCTTTCCATATGACTATTCCCTGAGTCAGAGTCTAAGGCTGCTGAAAGGAACAGTTTTAATTTGCTATGAATGTACAGTTGGCCAATGTAAATTATAGGCCTTTCTGACGTGCAAACGTATTGTGCATGTTGAAGGCGTGTGTATTTCTGAATGTGCACATGTTTTATGCTTGCTAGTATTTTTTTAAAATAATTTTTGTGTTTAAAATTATTGTGCCTTCCCAGAGACCGCAGTTCCGCCTTGCTTCGTGTACGTAGATAGAGTGAGGAGCTTGTTCCACAAAAGTACGAAAGTACTAAGATACACAGGTAAACCAAGAGCCATACGAACTGAGTCAGACAGGCAGACTTTCAGACTCACAGGTCACTCGACATACTGACCGCCGTGACAGGCCACAGATCCGGGCCAAGGCTACACTCTCCTTGGAAAGATTTGACATAGCCCTCACTCTCCGTCTTATAGCTGTCATCTTAGTCATATTGGGATGTGGAGATGTAGGTCAAGCTTCTATATCTTTCATCAATTACAAATCCATATGTAGACCTACACTCATATTATCGGCCTCGATGTGAATCATCACCCCTCAGTCCCCTCACAATCTCAGAATTAATTACTGTCCTTGGTTAAACATATTCGAGATGGCTAGCTGAAGAAATCTCCCTCCGTTACATAATATAAGCATTTAAGACGTCGTTGATTTTTACTTATGCATGTCTTGTTCCGATTTTGCTGATAGGGAAAATGAATAAATTTGTTCTGAAACGAAAACGAGTAGATATCATTATATAGACGATAAAATTGCCGCTATGGAGGTAAGATCATCAGCGTTTCATAATCAGTTACTGGCAGGGTAATATGTCCAAAATGGTCTCCATGCGAAAACCAAAAGTTGAGTAGAAATTGGTGCCCCAATTTTTAGACCAAAGTTACGTCCCAGCTTTCTGTAGATTTAGTGTTTCCATGCATAAGTTTGAACTTTTTTCGGATGAGAATCATTTCTTTTCATGTGTGACATCTCCGTTATGTAAGTAAGAAACAATGATAAATTGAATGATAAATAAAAATCAACGGCTGCAGTTAGACACCTTTAAAACGAAACCATACTCAGCTACATGTTCACTAGTAGCGTTCAGTCGCTTGGTTTTGGCTCTCAATGACTGGGCTGTGAAGCGTAATGTCGACTTCAACGCAACTGACATCCACAAGATGTCCTTAAACAGTAAACATTTCTACATAATCTCTATAACGCTGCCATTCTCAGCTACATATTCACTCTTCGCGTTTAATCGCAAATTGATCCCATTCATTCATTCATTCATTCCGGATATTTCTATAGCGCCTCTCGAAGTCAACTACTACTCAGAGGTGCCCCCGACTACGGCATTTTATACTGTGCCGGAATTTTCACGCCGAAGCGCCACGAGCAATTGCGAGTGAAGGACTTGCCCAAGGTCCGTACGAAGCGGCTACAGTGGGATTCGAACCTGCAACCCTCCGGTCACAAGGCGCCGAACTTTCCACTGAGCCACCACGCCCCACCCAACGTTTAATGCACGAAACGTAATGTCGATTTCAACGTAACTGACATCCACAAGATGTCGATAAGCACTGTACATTGCTACAGAAAATCAACAACTGCAGTTATACATCCCCGAATATTATTACACTATTCTAAATTGTCGTCAACGGCCTTTGATGTCACAGGACGACGTTAAACTGTGCGCCAGATCTCTAATTTATATTTATGGAAGTCAGGTTGTCTGTTATTCTGAGGCGGAACTGAGGCGTTCGCTGAACGCACATACACTTCTCGTCCAGGAAAGCAATTTTATAATTGCAATATCTACCACACAGAGCAGACAATAATCAGACCTACAGATACACAAGTAGGACATGTATTTCTAATATCTATGTAGGATATTCAAGTGTATCTAGAAAATATGTATTATCATTCTTTAACTCAAACAGAGAGTTATATTGCTTACCTCAACGGAACGCACAAGATGTCGTTAAACACTAAACAATACTAAATAAAACCAACCGTTCCATTTAGACACCTTTAAAACGCTACTATTCTTAGGTACATATTCACGAGTCATGTTCAATTCTAGGCAGAGCTGTAATATGCCAAAAATTAATTTCTGTCGACGTCAACAAGCCTTTGTTGCTATAAGATGTCGTTAAATTCTGGATCCATCAATCTCTAGACCTATTAATTATCTCCGCTTTTAGTGAAGCGTAAGATCGATGGGAACGTAACTAACATCCACAAGATGTCGCTAAACGAAACAATCCTACGTAATCAACGCTTCCAGTTGGACACCTTTAAACGTTGCTATGCTCAGATACATATTTATAACGCCAGACGCGTTCAATCACTAGCTGCACGCTGGAGAATATGTTACGAAGCGTAACGTCGACCTCAAGATGTCGTTAAGCATTAGACATTACTGTATAAAATCCATGATTGCAGTTATAAGTAAGTAAGTATGTTCTTTATTACTAACAACTGATTATACAGCACTCTGGTTTACTTATAGTTCATACAGTATAAAGAATTCTTGTCAAAAATATTTTCCTCATTGCAGTCCTTTAAAACACCGCCATTCTTAGCAACATGTTTACCAATCGTTTAATTGCTTGGATAGTCGGAAGATGTCGTTAGTACAATGGACATTAATACAGTCATGAAATCCACTGCTCCGTTTGGACACCTTTAAAATGCGTCATTCACAGCTACATATTCACCAGTCGCGTTCAATCGAAAGTCATAGTCAACTACACGTAAGAAAAGGAGGAGCTCAACGTAACGGACATCCACAAGATGTCGTTAAGCAATAAACAACGCTTAAAAAAATCAACGATTGCAGTTAGCCACCTTTAAACGAGGCCATTCTAAACCACACGTTCAGCAGTGGCGTTCAATCGTCGGATGGAACGGGGGTCATGTAGGTTTTTAGTCAACGACCCTAGCAGTCGCAAGATGTCTTTAGTAAAATCGACATTAATACATGAAATCCATTGCTCCAGTATAGACATCTTTTAAACGTTTCCACTCAAGGCTATGGTCGCGTTTGATCGCCAGATCCATTCAATAGCTTTGTGGGGGTAGAAACTAAGGCGTTCGATAAAAATCGTAATCTTCAAACTCCTAAAGCGCCACTCGAAGGCCAAGCGCAGAGCACCAGACTATTTACGAGGCTACGTCAAATGAGATTGGTTTTCCAAAGAATAGTCCAAAAAAGGCCCGAGTTCGGTTTCAGTTTGCCACATCGATCAAGAGAGGAGGCAGAACACCTGCTAAGGCCGGTGTCGTTTAGGGAGAAGAATTGGAAGGCGCAGGATCAGATGAGTCAGGGTCAGACCCGCATTAAGGGGGGCGCTAAGGGTACTGCAGCACCCGGGCCCGCAGTCTTGAAGGGCCCGCATTTTCGGAAGTACATTAAATTTTTTATTGTACTTGTAATTGGGCACCGCTCTGATGGCTATAAAGGTAATCACAGCACCCGCACTAGCCTTAATGCAGCCCTGGTCAGGGTAGGAGTACTTGAAAAGGTGAGACTTCAGTTTTGAGTGGAAAGCCAGAGGGTGATAAATAGAATAGCATAAGGAAGAAGATGGAGGACGGGTTGCAATGATGATGGACGAACGGATAATCTGCGGAATTCAGAGGGAGATCGTTTCAGAGGCGTGGTGCTGAGTCGGATATGGTATGGTTGGAGAACTTGAGATCATATGCGCAGACTCTGAGGGTGCAGCCTGGGCACGTGCCCCCAATAATTGAGATGGACTGTACACCTAATGCAGCAGGTGTAGAAAGAATAAACAAACCCCCACTCCTTCAATATTTTGGGCAAGTTTACGCAAGTGCCTGAGATCAGTGGTGACTGGGGTTCGAGAAAGACTTAACCCCTGTGCTGTGATTGCCTATAATAGCTATCAGCGCGGGGCCCAATTACAAGTACAGAAATTTTTTAATGTATTTCATAAAATGCGGGCCCCTCCAAACTGTGGACCCGAGTGCTGCGGCACCATTAGCACCCCCTTAATGCGGGCGTGGCTGGGAATGTTTTAAGGAGTTGTAGGTTAGTGATAGGACTTTGAAGTGTATTCGCTCTGGGATTTAAAAAAACGAAGTGATTTGCAGATTGGAGTTATATGATGATGTTAGGGCGTTCTAATGACAGCTCTGCCTGGAGAGTTTACGTCGACCTTACCCTAACTATGGGACAATTGGAGTCAATCCGACGACTGAACGATTGAACGCAATTGGTAAATATATAACTGAGAATGGCAGCGTTTCAAAGGTGTCTAAATGCAATCGTGGATTTGATGCTGCGTAATTATTGTTTAGCGACATCTTGTCGGTTAACGTTGACCTTACCCTACATCAGTGGTTTTCAACCTTTTTGTAGTGACGGAACCCTACAGAAGCGCTCATTGGCTCACGGAACCCAGCACGTTTCACCCATCCAATATTGCTAGAAATAAATGTAAAATTGTAATTTCTAATGTTGGGATAATATTTATATTTCAGAATTTTGAACTTTTAATATCAGTTATGTCACATATGTGCACCTATGCTGGTGTAGGCTATAATATCACATTACAAGTATATACTTTTGCATTCATGTAGTGCACAAAAAGAATGCTACTGAACAACAGCATATTTAATTTATTTCGCCAGCAACTATTTCCGACAGATGGATAGAATATTAAAATATTCTGCAACAGTGTTTAGCCTAGGCTATAGAGACGCTGTGCTGCACAAGTAATTTTCATCAAGTTTAGTGTAAAATTTTTGCCTGATGGCTTCAGCGTAACAGTTTAATTCTCGGATGAATCACAGACAAACCCGTAATAATTCGTCCTCAACAGACAAGAGCAAGAGATGGGCATTCCTATTCGAACAATATCCAAAAAGAGTCCGTCTATGTCAAGCATTTCATCAGTCGCGATTTCAGCGAGTTCTTCTCTTTCAAATTGAACTGATTCAAAGAATAATTAATTCCTACAATTGGGTTTCTCTAATCTAGTAGTAGGTATACTGCTCAACAGGTAGGCTACTAATGGAAAATAGTTATTGAATGGACAGAGCATCCAAATGGTCCAATATAAAATGGTAAAATGCCCAGGTAGCCTACTTTATCTGAATGCCATTTGGAAAGTATGTAGAAAATTCCCATTTGACGCACATTATGCCTCTTCCAGATTAGAAGTCATGAGAAGACTGGTATATATATATGATATATATATATGATATATATGATATATATATATATATATGATATATATATATATGATATATATATATATATATATATATATATATATATATATATATATATATATATATATATATATATATATATATGATATATTCCCAAGATGTCGCTGCCTAAAGACCTTTCTTTTCCCTCGGGGCTGACACGCTGGGAGCGCCTCTGAATAGTCTATGCTGTGAGAGGCGCTTTATAAAAAATTATATAAGATAAGATAAGATAAGATAAGATATGTATGTAATATAACGACATGAAGCAATCACGTAATAATATTAATTATGTTAACATAGAATAGTGTCAACTGAAAGATATGAAGAATTCTGCTCATTGCTAATCCTTTGTGAATTACTCAGTTGATGTTTTAAAATTTCATTTTGAAATGCCGCGGAACCCATGGCCGACGCCCACGGAGCCCTTGGGTTCCGCGGAATCCCGGTTGAAAACCACTGCCCTATACATAGAAGCTTATATCGAATGGACCTAGCGACCTAACGCGATTGGTAAATATGTAGCTATACGAATGGCACCGTTTTAAAGATGTCTAACTATAATCGTGCATTTAATACAGCATTATTTTGTGTTTCTTGTGGGTCATTGACTTTTGTTTATCTCTAATGAGCACAAGAGATCTAGCAATCGAACACGTTCGGTAAATATATATAGCTGTGAGTGGCTACATTTTAAAGGTGTTTTACTGCAGTCGTGGATTAAATGCTGTGTGGGATTTGGATCGGTTGAGGAACTTCTGATGAGTAGCGACTGGGGTTCGAGGAAGAATGAGATAGGAGAAGGATCGGGCGGTGCGGGTTGCCTGGATGGTGATGATATCACGGAGGTACTAGGGCTGGGAATGAACACTAAATATTGCTACAAAAATCCACGATTGCAGTAATGCATCCCCGAATAGCCTATTCTATGTGTTGCATTATATATCGTTCTCAGCTACATGTTTTCCAATCGTGTAATCCAATTTAATTGCGTTAAGTTACCGCAGGGCTCCGTCAACGACCCTGGGAGTTGCAAGATATCGTTAACACAACTGACATTAATGCCTTTACACGAAATCCACTGCTCCAGTTGATAGACCTTTTCAACGCAGCCATTCTCAGCTACATAAACTTTAGTGTTTAGCGACATCTTGTGGGTTAACGTTGACCTTACCTACATTGAACTTCATAACGAATGGACCTAGCGACCTAACGCGATTGGTAAATATATAGCAAAGAATAGCTCCGTTTTAAAGGTGTCTAACTATAATCGTGCATTTAATACAGCATTATTTTGCACTAGTGTGTTTCCCCGTCATAATTATGACGGCAGTGTATATCGTTGGTCGTTGATCGCCGTCGTCAAGGCCGTCGTCAAGATCGCCGTCGTCAAGACGGCAGTACTGACGTCACAAACGGTTTCACAATAGAACAGAAGCCGTTTGTGACGTAGCCTCCTACGACGGACAAATTTGCATATAAGGAAACTATATTAATAGATTAGCGACATAATTTTCACTTAGCCTTGGTATATGGCCAATCCTCGCCGTCTCACCTTCCCACCGACGGTGTACGGTCTGTGTACTCATTATAGCTGAGTTGGCTAGGGGTGCAGGTGGAGCAGAAATCTTAAAACAAATTTGTCCTTGTTGGAATTTGAACCCTCCACCTCTCGATCGACAGTCCAACACGCTAACACTAAACCATCGTCCACCCCCTCTCCCCACCATATTTGCCAATCGCTAAAACACCAATTCCTTCGAGTTTCGGTAGGGTTTCACCAGATGTCGTTAGTACTATGGAAACTAATACATAAAATCCACTGCACCAGTTTAGACATTATTTTAAACGCATCCACTTCCGGCTATAGATGTTCGCCAATGCGTTGGCTGCCGGCTGCCAACCAGAAAACCCCATTGGGGAAACTGGTGGTAGGATTTTCCCACCAGTTTCCCCAATGGGGTTTTCTGGTTGGCAGCCGGCCGTCAGCACACCTGTCTTGTACCCCAACCGTTGACTATTTTGTACACTGTATTTATCTGCTGTGCTTGACGCCAATCATCGTTGATACGAAGGCGTCGTTAAGTAAACGTTACAAACCATTCAAGCACCACAAGCTGTAATATGCCAAAACTAATTTCTGTCCACGTCAGCAGCCATTTTCGCCATAAGATGTCGTTAAACCCTGGATTCATCCATCAAGCGCCAGAACCCACATTAGACTATAAACTGTGGGGTCACCACGAATCCGGAAACTGTGACGAGAGTGACGTCCCAGAAACCGTGTCCACTTCCTACTGGAGTGCCACGCTGAAGCAGGTCTCCAGGATGAACTCATCCGGATGTGCGCACGGAAGAACTGGTCTTTCGATCTGCGCACTGCAGTCAGTTAACCCAGCTGCTTAGACATCATCTACAAGTGGCTGAAGGTTTCCGGAAGAAGGATGTAGAAGAGGATCCAGACGGCGGTTCTTGTGCCACAAACAAGGAAAACCCGAGTTCAACAACACCAATAATTGTCTTAGTATACATGTTGTAAGATAACATGGACTATTGTAGAGTACTGCAACTCTTCGAACTCATTAAGAAAACACGCACATTATAATGTAAGTAACAAGCCCCACAATGTAGCCAAGACAGGTGGGAGGGGGAGAAAACCCAACTCCGCTGATCGAGCATGAGAAAATCCTACCACCAGTTTCCCCAACGGGGTTTTCTGGTTAGGTAGCCTGCCGTCGCTACACCTGTTTGGACCCCAAACTTCAATCATTACTTGTATATATCTGCTTCGTCTGACGTTATTCATCATTAATAGGAATTAGTCATTAAATAAACTTATATAGAGCCTACACCTTCGATCACCAAATTTTCCATAGCTATCTCAGGCCGTCGTCGACTAAACAAAGCCACAAAAAACAGCAGTTCCATTTAGACACCTTTAAAAGATTGCCATTGTCAAATACATTAATAACATGGCCTAGTTGCGTTCAATAGCATCATTTTAGCTGTTTCTCTAGGTTGAATAATATTAAGCTTAAGATCGACTTCAACGAAACTGACATCCACAAGATGTCGCTAAGCACTAAATCGTAATCTCCAAACTTCTAAAGCGCCACTTGAAGGCCAAGCGCTAGGCAACAGGCAATTTGCGAGTGCAACGTCAAATCAGAGGGGTTTTCCAGAGAATAGTCCAAAAAAGGTCAGAGTCCGGTTCCAGAGGGCCAGACCGATCAAGAGAGGAGGCAGATCGAGCAGCTGTCAAGGCTGGTGTCGTTTAGGGGAGAAGAATTGGATGGCAGAGTATAAAATGAGTCAGGCAGAGGCGTCTACACTATTGAAGCTTTGGAGTTAATGCTCCATCCAAGAAAAGGGGGAATGATCTTTCAGTTTCTGTGCCATCATTAACGAGGGGAAGAAAGTGGGAGGGGTGAAGAACAGATGGGAAGGGGAAGTTGCTTCAATGACTTGGGGTATAGACACACGCCACTGGAGTCAGGGTAGGAGTGCTTGAAAAGGTGAGACTTTAGTTTTGAGTGGAAAGCCCGGTGGTGATAGATAGAGGAACATGAGGAGGAGGATCGAGGACGAGTTTCAGTGGTGATGGATGAACCGAGAATCTGCGGAATTCAGAAGGTAGATCGTTGCAGAGGTGTGGTGCTGTGTTGGATTTGGCTCGGTTTGATAACTTCAGATGAGTAGTGACTGGAGGTCGAGAAAGATTGAGATAGGAGAAGGATCGGGTGGAGCGGGTTTCCTGGATGGTGAAGAGATCGAGGGGGTACTTAGGCTGGGAATAAAAACAAAACACTGCTACATAAAATCAACGGTTTCAGTTATACGTACCCGAATATATTATATATTGTGCTATATACCTTTCTCAGCTATATATTAACCAACCGTTTAATGATCCATTTTAATTACGTTGAGTCACCGTAGGGTTTCCGGCATCAACCCTGGAAGTCGCAAGATGTCGTTAATATAATAGACATTTATACATGAAATCCACTGCTCCGGTTTAGACACCTTTAAAACGCAGCCATTCTCAGCTACATATTCACCACACGTTCAATCGGTAGCCCTGAAATGAACTTGTGCCAGGAAATGTAACGTAGGCTTCAATGTAACTGACATCCGCAAGATGTCGCTAAGCATTAAATATTGCAACATGAAATCCACGACTGCAGTTATACGCCAGCGTTCATTTTTGAACGAAATTTAAACGAGAACGAAAATTATTAGTCAAGCGTTCACGAAACGAAAACGAGAAGTAGAAAGAAATTGTGAACTAGAACTAAATAAAAGCGAAAACGAATTGATGTAGAACGAAATAAAAACGAGAACCATAATCAATCAATCAATCAAATACTCGTTTATTTCTCTTACCACTTGACATAACGCAATTGGTTTACAATCTTCGATAGTTAAAGTAAGTAAGTAATTATATGCTAGAACATAGAGCATGAAAAGATGTTGCATAGAACATAAAATAAAGTATTAAAAAAAGTTAAGAATAAAAAATAAAATATAAAATTAAATTAAAAAAATAAAAATAAAACTGGCAGCCAAACGGCGCCCACCCCACTTCCGCTCTGGCCTATGATGTTAAAGTTGCTACGACAGAATTCGTCTACGCGAAAGCATCGCCCGAAAGAGACAGTCACAAGCGACGAACTCCAACGCCATCTTGTCCGATGTACACAGTTGACCGATCAGAGTCCCTAGGCCGAGTAGCATTGTGAGCGAAGAACAGCGACCAGCAGCCAAATCGCAGCACACGTAGCACCACTTCGACACTGTCCTCGATAGATGGCAGCAGATGCGGCGTCCAGACCTCTTTCGTCCCATCCGGTGAGTGAAGAGCGGCACTCCTTCGCCAGGTGGCAGACGTAAGGATGACAATGTCATGTCGAACCTGGTATCCCTTGCACGTTGTTAGCAATGGACTCGTCCAATGGCGGAGGTCAACGGCGAAAGTCCAATGCAAAAAACTTGCGAAACGAGTTACCGTCCAAAAGCTCATAATCCCTGACAGAGAAGCGAGAAAAGTCACAAACGCCAACTCGGCACCAGTAGACATCTGTGTGCACAGTATTAATCGAGCGAGTATCGCTTAAGACATTGAAAACCGCCGTAGTAACGGAGGCAAAAATCATCGACCAACATGGCCGACGACAGAGCGTAGTGCTTTAGATACCCTCTGCTATTACAATTTTAAATGAATGCTTCTTACTGATGCTGTAAATATTCTTTAATTGTGTTTAATCGCTTGGATAGCAATTCTGTCGTATCACCGTAGGGTTTCCGTCATCGACTCCAGCTGTCACATAAATATTAACCGATTCGTTATCAGCTATAGATGTTCGTTAATCGCTTTCGATCGCCAAATTTAGTTAAACTGTCTGATAGTCTACGTCAACGTAACGCACAAGATGTCGTTAAACACTGAACAATGATAAATAAAATCCACCATTCCACTTAGACACCTTTAAAACGCGGCCCATCTCAGCTACATATTGACCAGTCGTGAAAACTATCTGTAAACATTTCAAAAATAAAATAAGAATATAATGTCATAATTATAATTATATGTACTGTGCATCTGAAGTTGTTTAAATATTTCTTGCGAGTGACAATAGTTGGGAAGTACTGTTTGATTTGTATCAAAACAGTTTAGAGCTATGTGTTTTATGGATAGCATTAGATATATTGCTTTAAATGATGTGACATTATTGATATTGTAAGCTTATGTTTGACACCTTTAAATGGTGTCATTCGGACACTATAAGTTCATCGTTTTCTGTCAATTGCATTTCTGAATTGTCGTCAACGGCCATTGATGTCATAAGGCGACGTTAAACTTCGGATTAATAATAACTAATATCTGTCGACGTCAACAGCCATTGTTGCAGTAAGATGTCGTTAAACTATGGATCCAATCGCTAGTCCTGCGAGGGGTCAATCGCCTTTAGTATGGCAGCAGCGTTAGGTCGTCTTCAACGTAACTAACATCCAGAAGATGTCGCTGATCTCTAAACAATGCTACATGAAATCAACGGTTCCAATTAGACACCTTTTAAACGTTGCCATTCTCAGATACATATTTACGTGACTACCAGTCGCGTTCAATCACGTAAATATGTATCTGAGAATGGCATCCTTTTCATACTGCTTTTTAGTTTCAGCATTGCTAAAGCTAGTTACTAAACTGATCATGTGTAATATTCTGGCGATAACAATAATAATGCTATATAATGCTGCTTCTGAGTAGATAACCTTGAAGAGGCGCTATATAAATTCTCCATATATGAATATTAAAATTAGTGACAAAAAAATTAAAAATTGATACCCGATGCTCATTATGCGCGAGCGTCTCACTCGTAAACAACTAAGATGACGATGACGGAAGTGCGTATGGAACACCGATTCTTTCATCAGTGTATTTCGTTCATTCTGCAACTGCAGTTACATTTTTAACGTACGCGTACGGTACGCGTACGTTATAATTTTCGATAACGTACGTACAGTACGCGTACGTTATTCCGGTAGGTAACGTACGGTCTCACTATGGGCATTAATACATGAAAAAATCCGCTGCTCCGTTTGGACATCTTTAAAACGCCGCCACTATCAGCTAAATTTTCACCAGTCGCGTTCAATCGCTAGTTCAAGAAAATCGCACGAAGGGTAAGTTCGACTTCAACATAACTGACATCCACAAGATGTCGTTAAACAATAAAGCAATGCTGAAAAAGCCACGATGACCATGATTACAGCCATTCTCAGCTATTATATGCACATACACAGTGGCATTCAATCGTCGGATGAAACGGGAGTTGCCTGTATAGCGTGTGGTCTACTTCAACGTAGCTGAATTTGTACCAAAGCTAGTCAATCCCTCTACGCCCTCCGATGCCTAACCGCACACGGTCTCAGTGGGCCTCGCCTGTATGATGTGGTCCGAGCAACAACCTTAGCTAGACTGCTTTATGCCCCACCTGCTTGGTGGGGCTTCACAAATGTCGAGCAGCGCTCTCGTCTTTACGCGCTGGTTAAGAGGTTGATACGGCATGGGTATCTACCGACCAGCCTCGAATCCTTCGATATTCTCTTTTTAGCGGTGCTCCGCAACCCTGGTCACGTTCTCCATCCCTTGCCCCCTCCCAAAACCCGTACCTATGACCTGCGTCCCCGCTCGCATAGCAGGATTATTCCTAAGGCAGACGCGCTAACGCGAAAGAATTTCTTAACTAGGATGCTATACCTGTAAAATTCATATCCAATAGTAAGGCCTTCTATCTATACCTAGCCTAGTTAGCTGGCTTCCTTCCCAACTTATGTTATTTTTTGTTTTCATGCCTCTGACTGCATAACATGTTTGTTAGCCACAGTGCGTATGCAGGTGGTTCAATAAAGAATATACTTACTTACTTACTTACTTACTTACTTACACAAGATGTCGTTGAACACTAAATTATACCCCTAAGCCGTAATTTTTCTGGTTAACGGCTGGCTTGAGGAAATTTACGGCTGGTTTTTCGGCTAGCCGTAAAACAGCGTAAACTACCTTTTTCGGCTAGCCGTAAATTTTTACGGCTAGCCGAAAAAGGTATAGTTTACGCTCTTTAAGCGCGTTAACTACCTTTTTCGACTATAAGTGCATCAATCATTAACACAGTAATACAATACACACTAGGGACTACTTTTAAATCGACAGGTGACTGACCGCCGTGACAGGCCAGAGATCGGGACACTGCTAAACTCTTTTTGGAAAGGTCTGACATCGATTCCACTCTGAGGTTTTTCTCAGGTTCCCCTCATTCAGTTCTCGTCTGTGTGTGACTTGGGGATTGTCCTCGACTCTACCCTTTCCTTAACCGATCAAGTTAACCTAAAATCCCGATCTGGTTTTTATCATCTACGCCAGCTTCGATTCATCCGCAAGTCTCTTTCATTTGCATGCTGTCACTAGGCTACACTGGTCCACGCTTTGATCTGCAATCGGGTGGACTTTGCCAGTGGCGTACATTGGCCTTTCCTCCTCCAATATACATAAATTTCGGCTTATAGGTAATATTCCAAAGTTTGCCCACTTCTCTGCCTTTATTCGTGACTCCCTCCACTGGCTCCCTGCCCAAACAAGGAATTCAGTTCAAAACCCTCTCCCTCAGTCAACGACCTTGCAGTTACAAGATATCGTTAATACAATTGGCATTAACACATGAAACATAGAAGTAATACAAAGATAATAAAATAATTTGAAATACTGAAATATGCCATTAAAAAGAACTACAATTCCATTTAGACACGTTTAAAACGTTGCTATTCTCAGCTTTATAGCGACTATAGACCTACGCGTTCGATACAACCAATGGCTTTCACAGACTAATAAATATCGCCAGACCAATATGACGATTGTCGTATGAAGCGTAAGGGCGACTTCATCGGAACTGACCGCCACAAGGCGTCGCTAAGCACTTAGCGTTTCTACAGCAAATACGCGATTGCTGTTGTACGGTGTATAAATGCAGTCGTGGATTTTATGTGTCAATGTTATAGCTGAGTTGGCAAAGGGGTGCAGGTGGAGCAGAAATCTCGACACAATTTTTTGCTCTGGCAGGGATTTGAACCCCGACCTCTCCATTGACAGTCCAGCACGCTGACCACTAGACAAGATGTCGCTAAGCACTAAATCATCGTGAACCCCTCCCTCATATTTACCAATCGTTTCATCGCTTAGATAGTTACTCCTTCGAGTCTCCGTAGGCTTTCTGTCAGTCGCAAGATGTCGTTAGTACAATGAACATTAATACAATAAACTGCTCGATTGAGACACCTTTGACACTGCATCGTTTAACAGAAATTACACAATCATGTGGGAAGAATTTTAAAACGCTTCCTACAGATGTGATAATATTAGTTCATTGTGTTTATTTGGAAAGCAATTCCGCCGAGACTCAATGGCCGTGCAGTTGCCGTCAACGACCTTGCAGTCACAAGATGTCTTTAATACAATAATTGACTTTAACACAGGAAACATAGAAGTCGGAATATGCGCTATTTTAATGAAAACATGAGTCTTATTTTATTCTGCTGACCGCCTTGATCTGCTTGTCCCTCGTGCAAGGACTTCGATGGCTCAGCATCGTGCGTTTGCCATCCTTGGCCCTTCCCTTTGGAATGACCTGCCCCCCTCTCTCCGTAGCAAGATTTTGCTTGGGATCTCGCCTTCTTCTCTCCGCTGCTTAAAGACCTTTCTTTTCCCTCGAGGCTGACACGCTGGGAGCGCCTCTGAATAGTCTATGCTGTGAGAGGCGCTTTATAAATAATTATATAAGATAAGATAAGATAAGATAATAAAAAGTTAATAATATTTGAAATACTGAAATATGCTATATAAAAGAACTACAATTCCATTTAGACACCTTTAAAACGTGGCCATTCTCATATATATAGTGACTATACGCGTTCAATAAGACCAATTATCATTGGATTCAATAAAGAAAACGTACTTTCACCAGAGCTGTCCCTCCCGAACAGACTTCTTCGATTGGAGAGGATCATTACACTGTGTTTGCAGAAGATTGGCAAGGTCTTCCTTCGCGACAGAAACCTCAACCAACCGTTTCCATCCGTCGATCGAGTTTCACTCCAATTTCAGCTTCGTTTTCTGTATTGTTGTTTTCAATTTCTTCTGTGTATTACAGTCTTGTTGTCAAGACCTTAAACCTCAAGACCAAGACCAAGACCAAGACCTTGAACCTCAAGACCAAGACCAAGACCAAGACCTTGAACCTCGAGACCAAGACCAAGACCAAGACTTTGAACCTCGAGACCAAGACCAAGACCTTGAACCTCAAGACCAAGACCAAGACCAAGACCCAAAAAAATCGAAATCAGGTCAAGACTTCTAAAAATTGTCAAGTCGGAATATGCGCTATTTTAATGAAAACATGAGTCTTATTTTATTCATGCAAATTAACTTTAAATGAAAACTGCAGAGAAATCCGAATTTGTATTCAAAGTCCTTCATGCAACCTCTTATACCAAATGCCTTTTGTATTTAAAAAAACCAATTCGCACAGAATTTTCTGACCAAGACGTGCCTGGTGGGCCTCATAAAAATTCCGCCATGTGAAAAAATACGTTCTACAGGTGCTGAAGTCGCCGACACACACAGAGTAGCTTTTCAAGCACTGGATGTAAAATTTAATGTACAGATAGTGAGTCCTTTTGAAATCTTCCCATGGTTTATCATACCGTCTGATACAGAATAACTGTTGCTGTTGCCAATGGGTTTTCCTGACCAATATGACTTGTATCCATCCATAGATATTGGTCGTATGATGCAAGCAGGCTTGATACAGAATTCTTGAGTTCTGTTAAATGACTGTTCATATTAACAGCCGGTCTTGGTCTTGCGAGACCAAGACCAAGACCTTGAACCTCAAGACCAAGACCAAGACCAAGACCTTGAACCTCAAGACCAAGACCAAGACCAAGACCTTGAACCTCAAGACCAAGACCAAGACCAAGACTTTTAAAAACGAACTCGAGTGCACTCGAGACCAAGACCTTGGTCTCGAGGACAACAAGACTGGTGTATTATCATTGGTTTCAATAAAGAAAACGTACTTTCACCAGAGCTGTCCCTCCCGAACAGACTTCTTCGATTGGAGAGGATCATTATACTGTGTTCCCAGAAGATTGGCAGGGTCTTCCTTCGCGACAGAAACCTCAACCAACCGTTTCCATCCGTCGATCGAGTTTCACTCCAATTTCAGCTTCGTTTTCTGTATTGTTGTTTTCAATTTTTTCTGTGTATTCTCATTGGTTTCAATAAAGAAACGTGCTTTCACCAGAGCTGTCCCTCCCGAACAGACTTCTTCGATTGGAGAGGATCATTACACTGTGTTCCCAGAAGATTGGCAAGGTCTTCCTTCGCGACAGAAACCTCAACCAACCGTTTCCATCCGTCGATCGAGTTTCACTCCAATTTCAGCTTCGTTTTCTGTATTGTTGTTTTCAATTTTTTCTGTGTATTCTCATTGGTTTCAATAAAGAAACGTGCTTTCACCAGAGCTGTCCCTCCCGAACAGACTTCTTCGATTGGAGAGGATCATTACACTGTGTTCCCAGAAGATTGGCAAGGTCTTCCTTCGCGACAGAAACCTCAACCAACCGTTTCCATCCGTCGTTCGAGCTTCACTCCAATTTCAGCTTCGTTTTCTGTATTGTTATTTTCTGTATTGTTGTTGTCAATTTCATCTGCTGTTTTCAATTTCATCCGTACATTCTTCCGCTCTATAATTATTGTCAGTTTCTTCTGTAAATTCTTATTGTCTTCAGTGTAGTTTCGCGCTTTCACCAGAGCGGACCCTCCCGAACAAAAGTCGTCAGTTGGAGAGGTTCTGTGTTCCCAGAAGATTGGCAAGGTCTTCCTTCGCGACAGAAACCTCAACCAACATTTTCCATCCGTCGGTCGAGTTTCACTCCGATCTCAGCATTATTTTCTGTATTGATATCTTCTGTATTGTTGTTTAAAATAATATTTCATCTCTACATTCTAATTGTTCTTCCTCATCAGATATTGTCGGTCCAGTACTATCGTCCTCGGTCCAGTACAATCTTACCATCAGATAAACTCAGCACAGCACGGTCTTTCTCGGTTTTCCTCGTCAGATATTCTAGGCACAGCGCTACCTCACAGCGCCCGCCCGCCCGATCGGTCGACCGACCAGTCGACACCTCCTTCCTCGGTTGATGTTGTTCTTCGCTCTTTCTGACACAATCGATGATCGGACTTTTATAAATGTTCGTCTTGAGTCTTTTTCGGGTGTGCATGTGGGTGGCCATCCATCCCACACCGTCGATCCCAGAGCTTCTTAGGAGGGACTGCTTTCAAGAAGTCCTCTTTTATCAATGATTTTTTATAATTCCCTTCTATTACATGACCTTCCCGGCTTTCCAATGAATACGATCGTCTTTTTGCAGTTGATTCAAAGTGTGTGACATAATCATGGCGCAGATTGTCAGAGGAATTATACAATAAATTTTTCATATATTCAACAGAATTTGATTTATAGTTACCACGTAGGTCTTCACCTGCAACTTCACCGTTTGTGTTTCCAGAAGTTTCGGCGAAACCAATAAAATTCAGGAGAATAAATTCAGTTTTATATCCACGGTACAAATTTCGCGCGCTAATGGCGCGAAAAGTCGAATCTGTCGATGAAGACGTATAATTAGGGACAGTAGAAAATCACGGTAAAAAAATGCCAAAAACACGGCATACTTTAACAAAAATCGCGAAAAACACGGCAAAAACACGGCATCAAAATTTCACAGTTTTCTTGTAACACATTATATGTTTATCTTTCATATTCATTGTTCATTGACAAATTGACAATTGTCAACCATTTGTCAGTCATTGGTTCCTTACTGTAACAGTTTAGCTGCGAGTATTGAATACCATCACAACATGAAGCGCTAAATTGTCTTCTGTCAAATTTTGACGCTGAGGGGCATTCACCAGTGTGTATTGACTAACGCTCCGTTCTGCCTCAACAGAATTGCCAGGAACTGACAGATATCGAATAGCAAGCTCAAATACTTTCGACTGTGCAAAACTTTAAACTGCCACAACCAAAAAAAATTGCAACAAACACGGCATTTTTTACGAAAACACGGCAAATGTCAAAAATCACGGAAAACACGGCAAATGCCGAAAAACACGGCTTCCGTGTTTGCCGTGTTTTCGTGATTTTCTACTGTCCCTACGTATAATATCTCGATTAACTCGTACAGTTCTGCATAATCTCTCGATTAACTCGTATCTAATCAATCCTCAGTATGAAATCAAATAATCCAGTATGTCTTTCAATGTAGAACGTAGTCACGAGAACCCGAATCTTTCGATTCAACGATACTACACATGAACCACAACCCTATTCTCACAAAAAAAAATAATTCTAACTACTAAACTCATTCTACTAAACTCATTCTAACTACTAAACTCATTCTAAACTACTAAACATTCTACTAAACTCATTCTAACTACTAAACTCATTCTAACTACTAAACTCATTCTAACTCATTCTAACTCATTCTCATTCACAATCCAAAGAGAATACACACAGAAATAAAAAAGATGAACGAGAATAAAGAAGAATACAATCCAAAGAGGATACACACAGAAATGAAAATGATGAACGAGAATAAAGAAGAATACAATCCAAAGAGAGGACACACAGAAATGAAAAAGATGAACGAGAATAAAGAAGAATACAATCCAAAGAGAATACACACAGAAATGAAAAAGACGGCAAGGACCTATGTTGTCAAACGTTGTCGTTAAACTGCCCAATAATAATAATAAGACCAATTGTTTCGGTAGACTATTTTTATCGCTAGACCAATTATGACGACTGTCGTATGAAGCGTAAGGTCGACTTCAACGGAACTTACCGCCACAATGTGTCGCTAAGCGCCAAGCGTTTCTACAGCAAATACACGATTGCTGCTACACGGTGTATGAATGCAGTCGTGGATTTTATGTGTCAATGTTATAACTGAGTTGGCTAAGTGGTGCAGGTGGAGCAGAAATCTCGACAGAAATTTTTGCCCTGGCAGGGATTTAAACGCCTCTCCATTGACAGTCCATCACTCTAACCATTAGACGATCGTCCACCCTCAATATTTACCAATCGTTTAATCGCTTAGTAGCAATTCCTTCCAGTCTCCGTAGGGTTTCTGTCAACGACCCTGGCAGTCGAAAGATGTCGTTAGTACAATGGACATGAATACAATCCACTGCTCGATCAAGACACCTTTTAAACGCTTCCATTCAAGGCTATAGATATTCGGGAATTTGTAGTTGATCGAATGCTTTAGTCACTAGTTGGATGCTTTATGGTTATGGAAGTCGGGAGATTGGATATGATCGCCTTTTATTGCAAAAACTGAGGCTTTCGCTGCAGAGCGGATTTGATAACTGCAATGTTTATCACACAGAGCAAACGTAAGTCACACCTACAGATACACAAGTAGACCATGTATTTTTAATATCTTCATGCGACATTCATGTTTATCTTGAAAATTTGCATACTCACTCATTAATTCAATCAGAGCGTTATATAGTTTACCTCAAAGGAACGCAATCGTTTGGATGGCAATTGTTTTGAATCATTAAACGACACTGGAAGTCGGAAAATGTCGTTAGCACAATGGCCATTACGACATGAAAGAAAATGCTCTGCTCCGTTTGGACACCTTTAAAACTCGTCATTCGCAGCTACATATTGACGGATCGCGCTAGATTGCTAGGTTGACCAGGTTGGCAAAACTCGACGTAGGATAAGGTTGACGTGTACGTAACTGATTATAGAAGATGTCATTAAACAATAAACAATGCTACAAAACCCACGATTGCAGTCAGTCATCTTTAAAGCGCAGCCATTCTCAGCTACATATTCAGCAGTGGCGTTCAATCGACGGTTAGATAGAGCGGGAGTCATGCCTGTGTAGCGTGAGGTCGACTTCGACGTAACTGATTGATGTCCAAAAGATGTCGTTGAACACTTAATACTACTATATAAAATGCACAATTGCAGTTATACAACACCAGCTACATATTTACCAATCGATTAATTGCTTGGATAGCAATTCCATCGAGTCTCAGTATGGTTTCTGTTAACGATCTTGGCTGTCGCAAGTACAAGTACAAAAGACAATAATACATAAAATCCACTACTTCAGTTTAGGCACCTTTTAAACGCTTCTATTCAAGGCTATAGATATTCGCCAAGATGTCACTAAGCCCTAAACATTGAAACATAAAATGCAAAATAGCAATTCCGTCGAGTCTCCGTAGGGTTCCCGTCAACGACCCTGGCAGTCGCCAGATGTCGTTTGTACAATTGAGATTAATGCATGAAATCCTCTGCTCCAGTTTAGACACCTTTTAAACGCTGCCATTCAATGATATAGATAATCGTCAATGGCGTTTGATCGCCAGATCTGAACAAATGACCTTAGGTTCGGTCAACTGTTAATCTGAGTACGGAACTAAGGCGATCGCAATCCTCGTCCCATGGCCTTATGGTTGTTCCTCGTATGCACTCTTCCACGGCCCAATCCAACAGCATCGCCTATGTGGATCCTTCAGGCTGGAACAGTCTTCCCCAGTCCCTCTGCCAAGAGCTTCTTGTCCTCTCTCCTCTTCAGTTCCGTAGACGCTTGAAAACCTTTCTTTTTGCCGCTGCTGTCGAAAGCGCCGCTGATCTGAGTGGCGCTATATAAATGTTCGTTCCCAATTACGATTACAGTGCCGATCGCAGATCCCTGGATGATACTGGAGTTAGTGTTTTTGCTCTGAAGCTATTCACAGATATTTAGTTATAGGCTATGTTTAGAGAGTGCTGGTGAAGCAAGACATGAGGAAGGAAGGCGACGCTAATCGTCTTCATTATGATACAGCGTTTCCTACTGATGCTATAAATACTTCAACGCAACTGACACCGACTAGATGTTCGCTAAGCATTAAACATTGCTACATAAAATCCACGACTGCACTTACACAGTGTATAACTCATTGTATAACTCCAGTCGTGGATTTTGCGCAGCAAATAGATGATTGCCCGTCACGTATGACGGGGGAGGGAGATGTAGGGCGTATTGGACGTGACAAATCGGTGCTTACCCCTCTCAACCTGCCGTCAGATCGTGTGCCATATTCCTCAATATGGCACACGATCTGACTGATGCCAGGAGGGGAGGAGAGAGAGATAAGTAAGTAAGTAAGTAAGTGTATTCTTTATCTGACCAGTTGACATAACGCACTCTAGTTTACGTAAATGTCAGACAATGAGAACATTTACAACATCCTAATCAAAAAGTCTTTCCCATTTGTCCATCAGCCTTAGGTCGCAAGGCATATCCAGTGTTCTTAATGGGTTGTAACAATCCATGCAAAACATGTCCCGGGTTACTCAAAACATCAGAAATTAGGCAGAAGTCAGCTTTGTTACATATGTAATCAAAAGTCGGGATATCACCAGGGAGATATCCAGATTGAAGTCTATTTCTATCCTCTTACCCTGCAAATCCCCACCATGAGATGGAGGCAGTGACAGGAAAACGAGAGGAGGGAAGGAGTGAGATGGAGGGAGACGGAGAGGTAGGGCGGGAGTTAATTTGGGGCGCCTATAGTCGCCCGTCCGAACGGTCCGATGAATCGGCTGCACTCAGCCTACGGATACTGAAGCAGCATATGCTTTCGCCCAATACATCGACTGGAGTTGTCCTACGGCACTACCTCTACATACCTATCTCTCTCTTACTCCATTAATACATGAAATCCACTCCTACGATTAGACACCTTTTAAACGCGTCATGTACAGTTAAGTATTCACCAGGCGGAAGAACACGAGAGCCACGTGGAGTAATGGTCGACTTCAACGAAACTGACACCCAGAAGATGTCGTTAAACACTGCACAATTCTAAATAAAACCCAGCCGTCCATTAAACACCTTTAAAACGCAGCTATTCTCAGCTACATAATCTGAGCTACATATTCACCAGTCGCGTTCAGTTGTTCGATCGCTTTGATACGAAGCGTAAGGTTGATATCAACGTAACTAACATCCACAAGATGTCGCTAAATTCTTAACAATGCTACATGAAATCAACGGTTCCAGTTAAACACCTTTTAAACGGTGCCAATCGAAGAAACAATTATTTAATCATTATGCCATACAAACGGGGTGAACTGTTCAGTAGACCCCGGCAGTCGGAAGATGTCGTTAGTACAATGGACATTAATACATGAAATCCACTAAACATTGCTACACAAAATTAACGATTGCAGTTGTACATCCCTGAATATATTATATATTGTATTATTACCGTTCTACATATAAACCAATCGTTTTATCCATTTTAATTGCATTGAGTCATCGTAGGGTTTCCGTTAACGACCCTGGCAGTCGCAAGATGTCTTTAGTACAACGGACATTAATACACGAAATCCACTGCTGCAGTTTAGACACCTTTAAATCGTAGCCATTCTCAGCTACATATTTACCAGTCGCGTCAAATGTTACCTCTGCCACTGCTCGTACTCTGGTAGTGCCAGTCCCAAGCCTGGATACAGGAGGTTGGCGATGCTAATGATCTTTGTTATCACCCAGTGTCGTTAAAGAGTAACTACTCCTACTAATCGTTAAATTATCTGACACGGTGTTATATGAAGGTAAGAGACGAAGGTAAAGGTGAAAGAGGAAAATAAATGTAAGACAGGAGGGCATAGGTAAGAAATGAAGATATACACTAATGTCTTCGTTATGACTCAGCGTCGTTAAGCAATAACTACACAAACTTTGCTATTACAGTTTCTAAATGATCGTTTCCAACAGATAATCTTTAACTGCGTTTTATCGCTTGGTTAGCAATTGCGTCGAATCGCTCTATGGTTTCCGTCAACGACCCTGGCAGTCACAGGATGTCGTTTGTACAATTGATATTAATGCATGAAATCCACTGTTCCTGTTTATACAACTTTAAAAAAATTCATTCCCAGCTGTAGATGCTCGCGTTCTCTCGCCAAATGTTGAACTACAATTGCTGACAAGTCGTCGATATCGTAGCTGACGTTTACAAGATGTCGCTAAACACTAAACAATGCTACCTAAGACCAGTTCGATTTAGACACCTTTAGAACGGTACCATTCTCAGCTACATATTTGACAATCGCGTTCAATGTCTAGGTGAACTTTGAGTGATAAAGTTCGGCGAGACGGACATCTAGGGGAAGAAACGTGATTTACGCTGAGAAGAAGAATCGTTACACAAGCATTACGGACCACGTCAGGTTGTTTTTTTTTCTTCACGGTCGATACATTTTACACCAATGGTGGCTGACGACAGTCGGCAACTGATTTGAGCGCCATCCTGGAAAAGAGTGGGACAGCGCTCGGCCGTGAGTAATGATCCAACTAGGAAATTGAGGAGAAATGGAGGTAGTTAGTGGCGTAGTAGATGGGTTTCAGACAGTGAGAAAGAAGCGTACGGCAGCTACCCCATAGCTGTTGGATTTTAGCGACTCCGTAAAGAAAATGAGAATAGAAAATAGGCAATCAAAGGATCTTGTGGTGTATCTGAAAGGGAGTTCTGAAATGCACGCAACATTCGGAACGCTATGGTAAAGGACTGGGCAGGTGGACAAAATTTAGGTGTCGGAGGAGAACAGGGAGCAATCAATGGCGCCATAGAAATCAGAGAGAAGGCGAAGGAGAATGAATTCCGTAGAGTGATCTTTGAGGAAGCTAGACAGGAAGTAAGTTAGTGGCACCAAGGTAAGTCAATAATTGCTGAGCGACTAATTTCCCAATGATTTTAAAAATAAGTGAGACATTCGCAATGGGCCTGAAGTGTGCAGGGTCCGAAGAGTCGAGACCGGTTTGCTTCAGGATTGGAGTGACGATCGACCTCTTCTGCGAAGCTGGAAGAGTTCCGTCGCGGAGCGAGGAGTTGCATAGGAGGGTCAGGAAAGTGAGAAAGACATCGATGTAATCCTGGATTAGGAAAGGAGGAAGGTGTCAAGCTCGCAGGATTTCACTGCAGAAGCCAAGATAATGCTGCGCAACTCGAGACTGGAGATCTCGTGAAGAACTGAGAGCCAATGGTCTGTTGGAGGAAAGTAAGGCGGAGGAGAACCAGCGGTGTCATTGCGAACCGATTGGACCTTAGCGGCGAAACAGTTCGAGAAGTCGGATGCAGTAAAGGATGGATGACAAGGCGATTATGTTGATCGATGACGGCTGAGCAGGTCATTGAAAGTCGACCAAAGCCGCCGTTGGTCGCTGGCGTTGGATGATATCCGACGCTCCCAACGATCCTTTTCCTTCTCACGATGACGTCGGTGCATCCCTCGGTCGAACTGGATCCATGCTGACCGGTCGGCTTGCGAGCGCGTATGCTGGTAGACGCGCTCGAGACGACGCACCTGACGCCGAAGAGAATGACATTCAGCGTCGAACCAAGGGAAGAGATGGTGGGGCAGCGACGTTATATATTATACTAGCAGGTTTACCCGGCGTTGCCCGGGGTTATAAGTTTCAATCCCTGTAGCGAATAAGCAACAAATTTAGGTATAAGTTTAAATCCGTGTAGCGAATAAGGAAGAAATTTAGGCGACCTGTGGGGGAGACTGCTTCGCAGTCTCCCGTGGACTGACTGCTTCGCAGTCGCCCTCTGGCGACGATTGCTTCGCAGTATCCCGTGGACTGACTGCTTCGCAGTCGAAAAGGGTGAACCCGGCGTTGGCGGCTTAAAGAAAACGCCATAAATCTAGCCGTCACTGCCCTTAGTAAAGCAGATTCTTTGAACATACAATTTTGCTGTAAAACGATGAATATAGTTCGAATCGATCGTAATTAAATTGTGTGCGAAAGTAAACAACGCCGTTATGCGCATTATTAATGACGTTGGGGAATACCCGCGCCATAAATAGAACCGCTTGGCAGTGGAAGAGCGTTATGCGCATTATTAATGACGTTGGGGAATACCGGCGCCATAAATAGAACCGCTATCAAGTGGAAGCGTGAGGGACGGTCGGTTGGGTAGAGTTTTGGGGGATTTTCACCATGTTAGCGGTCAAAAGGGGTACGCGAACCCCTGCACTGGGTGTCCGGTGCCGAGGCCGATACAGCAGTGAATGTTTCGAGTGAAAAGGTGCACAATTGTAGAAGTTAAGCCCGGTCAAACAGACAGACAGACAGACAGACACACACACAGAATTCTCGCTTTATTTATATAGATTATTATACACCGTTCTCAGCTACACATTAACCAATCGTTTAATCCATTTTATTTGCGTTGAGTCAACCTAGGGTTCCAAAAACGACCTTGGCAGTCGTAAGATGTCGTTAATACAATTGACATTTATACCACAACTTCTCCAGTTGAGACACCTTTAAAACGCAGCTATTATCAGTACATATCTGCTAGTCGCCTTCAACCGTCAGATCCCATTCACTGAATTCTAAGAAGGGTAAAGTCGACTTCAACGGAGCTGGCATCCACAAGATGTCGCTAGGCATTAAACATTAATAAAAAAAAGCAACGGCTCCATTTAGACACCTTTCAAACGCTGCCATTCTCAGCTACCTATTCACCAGTCGCGTTCGATCGCCGCTGTTCAAAGTGCCACTGTAGCGCTTCAGATTGAATGTGGTGAACCTCCATTACACATAAGAAACTTACAAAACTCACTTAAACTAGGATCAAAAGTCATTGGAAGCCCTTGTCACTCAATGACAAAAATCTTCCAACCGCACTGGACTAATGAATTTAAGACTACTAGACTAGAGATGACAAAAGTCTGTCTACATATCAACGTACATTTGACTTCTTTTCTTCCCTAGACATTAATTACAAGGTTCCTTCTTTTCCTTCAGATCCTCCTTCGCTCAATAAAGACATTCATGTAGACATTAAACTACACAAATCCATTAGTAAAAAAGATGATAATCCTGAAATTCTACAACTCCTCACTCTGGAACACATAAGTAAATAAAATTATAAGTCCTTGACTCATATTTATACAGATGGTTCTAAAGCAGATAGCTTAGTTGCCGCTGCCTATACCGCATTGATGGGCACTAAACTAATTTTTTTTAAGTTAAACTAAAACTATTTTCCAACTAAAAAAAATAGTTTAACTAAAGTTGGTAACTGATTTTGGAAATTAGTTAACTAAACTAAAAAAAGTAGTTAAACTTTTTCCAACTTTTTTCCAACTTTTTACGACAAACATTTTCACAATAAAAGACGTTAAATGAACTGTAAAAATGCAAAGTGTCAATGACAATTTCACCTTCAAACTATGCAATGTGTACTGTTCTGGCATACAGTTATATGATTGTGTACTGTAAGTAGTGTATGAATTTGAAAACACAGGCTGTTAATGCTAAAACCATGCAGTGTTAAATGTTTTTTTTTGCTGACAATGTTCAATGTTCACTGTGGAAAAAATAGTTGCATACTGGTGATTTTTTAGTTAAACTTTTTAGTTAGCAACTAAAATTTTTTAGTTAAACTATGGTTTTAACTAAACTTTTTTTTAGTTAAACTTCTTCCTTAACTAAAAGATTTTAGTTAAACTAAAAGTTAGCAACTTTTTAGTTAACTATTGCCCATTGCTGCTATACTGCAGGCCTACCAAGCTTGAACATAGATAAAAAGTTATGCCTTTCAGTATTTATGCTGCTAAAATAACTGCAATAAAAGAAGCCTTTACCTGGATAGTAGATAGTGAAAACCATGGCCTTAAACATTTTGCTAAATTTTCTGATTCTTTAAGTGTGCTTACTTCGCATTTCTGAATCTAGACCCACTTTATTACAAGATACAATAAATATATTTAATCAAATAAATATGAGTGAAATATCTTTGGATTCCAAGTCATGTAGGTATTTTAGGTAATGAAAGAGCTGATTCCTTAGCAAAGCAATCATTAGATCTACCAACAGTAAACTCCACAGATTATTTAGAACTACAAGAAGTATTTCCAATCATTAAATCTTATACAATCTCTAAATGGCAGAAGGAATATGATAGTGATATCAAAGGTCTTCATTATAAGAGCATTTGCCTTGTAGTAAATACAAATAATAAATTTATGGATCTTTCTAGGAAGAAGGAAGTGCAAATCTCCAGATTAAGATTGGGAAAGGTTAACCTTAATGAGAAGCTTTTCCAAATGAAAGAAACATGCCAATACTTTGTGCAATTCTTGTCAAGTCAAAGAAAATGTTGATCATTTGTAATTACACTGCAGAAAAGAAAACATATCAAATATATTAAGAGAAAAGTGTAAATTATTTAAATTGGAATTTAATATTAAGAACCTGCTTAATGTGGGCTGTATACAGAGTGAAATATTCAGACTGGTCAGTCTTATTAATAAAGGAAAGGTTTTGTAGGATGATATATTTATATGTAGGCCTAATGTTGTCTCTGGACTTTGATATGTAGTTCTAAATTTGTTTAGAACTTTAGCTGTTGGGCTGAAATATGTACATACTATAAATATGTTATAGGTTTTTTCACGATTTGTATATATTATGTCAATATTGCTTATTTGTTTTGAGTTCTTATGTAATAATTTATAACTAAAACAAGAATCACATGTCAAAGTTCCATATATAATAAATAATCAATAAGCTGTACTAAAAATTAAAAGTAATAGCTTAAGAATCTCTGATTATATAATATTTCTGTTTTATTTTGTGAATATGATGAAGAACTGTTGTTTTCAATGTTTGCATGCATTTAATAATATTGCTTAATTGCTTTGAATGAAAATATTCAATAATTAAATTTTAAAAAAATCATGTCATCATAATATGTATTGTACTTTTGATATTAAGGCTATTTTATAATTGAATAACTATATTACAAATCTCATGTACATTATAATTGTTCATCAAACATTCATTTAATTTATTTTATATTTTAAAATTCTTGTGTATAACAATTATTGCAAAATGTTGTTTAATATGCACTGAAGACTGTCTTTTCATAATACAAGTATCATTGACATTATTAAATGTATATATATACATATAATTTATGATGTTAAAAAATGACTATTAGGAACATCGTAAGGTGTTGTTTTGACACTTCTAAATGCTGTCTGTTGGACTCTGTAACTTCTGTTTTAAATATATTGTAGGGCCTACAACATACTATTGAATTGTCGTCAACGACCTGTGATGTCAATATGATGACGTTAAACCATTGGTTTAAAAAAAACTCAATGCTACGATAGTCTCACATAGGGTAAAAGTCGACTTCGTCGTAAGTGACATCATCAAGATGTCGTTAAACAATGAACAATGCTACAGAAGCCCACGGATCTTGACCTAAACCGATTTCACCCGCTCCCCCTCCCGAATATAAATTTTGATTTGACTAAGCGCCTGTGAATAATCTGATTCCCGGGACTTGGCGTTTTTGGGCGCTGTAGGAATCTCGAGTTTACGATTCCGATTACGAGTGCATTTAGCCACCTTTAAAACGCAGCCATTTTCAGTTACATATTTAGCAGTTCCGTTCAATCGTCGGATCGAATAAGATTTGATCATGTAACGCATAAAAAACTTAATAATATCAACGTAACTGATGTGCACAGGATGTCGCTGAACACAAAATACTACTACACAAAATCCACAGTTTTACTTCCCAGCTACATATTACCAATCGCTTGGATGGCTATTCCGTCGAGTTTTCGTCAACGATCCTGGCAGTCGAAAGATGTCTTTAGTAAAAATGGACACTAATACGTAAAAACCCACTGCTCCAGTTTAGACACCTTTGAAATGCTTCTTTTCGAAACTATAGATATTCGTCAGTTGCGTTTCATCGCCAGATCCAATCAACAGCATTGTGGTTTATGTTTATCGAAGTAGGGAGAGTAGAATTCTGAGTAGAAGCGGATTTTATAGCTGAAATATCTATCACACAGAGCAGACGATAATCAGAGCTACAGATATACAAGTAGGCCATGTATTTCTAATATCTTTATACGATATTCATGTGTTTCTTGAAAATGTGCACATTCATTCATTCATTAATTCAATCAGAGCATTATATAGCGCCTTTCCAAGATGACTATTCCCGAGTCCGAGTCTAAAGCTGGCTGAAAGGAAGAGTTTTAACTTGCTATGAATGTGCAGTTGGCCAAAATAAATTATTGTCCTGTATGACGTACACTCGTATTGTGCAAGGTGCGACCGTACATGTACGTATTTGCAAGGGGAGCATAATGTCGTTTTTTGCATATAATAGCTGACTTACCTAAATAATTAAGTGTTTTTTAGAATTGAAAATTGTGTTGGAGGGGGCATGTGCCTTCTAATTCAGCTAATTTCGTTATGTGGAATTTGTTTATAATATTATTTTCGCCATTTGGGGTCATCTTCATTCTGGAAGGTCACAGTCAAGGTCAGTTTGTTACATCGACGATTTCGATTATAACCAAGCCGAATTTAGCAGTAGAAATAGGTTTAATATCTCTTCTCAGCTAATTAATTCAAATAATTATGACTTGTTGCATTCGATACTGATATTGTATTATGTCACTTTTCAATACATCAATTAAGATTGTCTTCAAAAATGTTTATTAATATTGTCTTGAATGTGTGCAAGGAAGTTAGTCTTTGCGTTGTAGGTTTTTACAGTACGATTTTTCTGTCTCCCATGGCAGAATATGACGCAAAAGACGGAACCACATCGTTGGATATGTGGCTTCTGATCTTACTGCTTGTAGGAGGGAGAATGTCAATTCCAATACTGGCTCTGATACAGTTTTCTAATCTCAGCTGGACGAACGTCTCAGAGGTTGTAGTTGACCTATCACCTTGCCCAGATACGTACCAAGTACTTCTCTACTAGTGCTGTATCTTGGTCTGACAACGCTTCTATCTCTCCAAAGTTTGTCAGATACTGTACTGGGTCACAGGTCATAGCTGCATGTTTGGACCCCACCTTGCTCATGCAGTCATCTCCGGTCAGTACATGTGCCTTGATCACTGTTTTGGCCAGTGATGCTCTCAGTTGATAAACCGCTTGATGCAGTGGAAGCATGCGCCGCTTTTCACCAGCGCCATAATGCTGCCACATCTCCTGCAAACCCAGGTCTTGGAAGTATGGTGTAGGGTAGCAGTAATGCGAAAGTGTCGGTGTCGTTGGAGACTATGACAACTCTCTTGCACTGTTGCACACGAACAGCCCAGTCTACATGCACCACCAGCCTGGCCTCTGCCTCCTCGATCCAGTTCAACAGGTCGGGTATCTCTTCACCACCCGTCGCTATTGCTGAAAGCGCTTCATCATCAGAAATAATAGAGCTGGCGATGTTGGTAGCATCGCCATAGGCTCGATCGAAAACCATATCTCTAACCAGGAGCTGGAGATTCCGCTTGTTTTCCAGTAGGAGTCAAGAACCAGATGGAAGAACTTCACATTTTGGCAGATGGATGAACCTGAGCTTATGATGGCATCGATGACCACACCCAGATTATGGAATACTACATCTGCCGCCTCTTAGACATGGAATCTACAAAACGTGAGTGGCAAGAGTAGACTCCTGACGCCATGAGTGTGGTCATCGATGCCATCACAATCTCAGCTTCATCCCTCTGCCAAAATGTGAAGTTCATCCATCTGGTACTTGACTCCTACATTGAGATGTATCTTAAGGAAGTGGAGTGCATGCGGCGTACTGACTCAACAACACGCATCGACATTTTGGCATGAACAGAGACACACCCTTCCCTCAGCAACTTGAAAGTTCTGGGCGTCTCAGTGCAAATTTCTGAATACCTTTACACGGAGTCTCCTCACAATATGCAGGTGTGCAGGTAAGTGCGACACTCGACGCTGAGGTTGCCGTTCTGCTGCAGTTTTGTGCATCATATTCTGCCATGGGAGCCCGTAAAAACCTACAACGCAAAGACTAACTTCCTTGCACACATTCAAGACAATATTAATAAACATTTTTGAAGACAATCTTAATTGATGTATTGAAAAGTGACATAATACAATATCAGTATCGAATGCAACAAGTCATAATTATTTGAATTAATTAGCTGAGAAGAGATATTAAACCTATTTCTACTGCTAAATTCGGCTTGGTTATAATCGAAATCGTCGATGTAACAAACTGACCTTGACTGTGACCTTCCAGAATGAAGTTGACCCCAAATGGCGAAAATAATATCATAAACAAATTCCACATAACGAAATTAGCTGAATTAGAGCTATTACAATTTCTACTGCTAAATTCGACGAAGTTATAATTGAAATCGTCGATACAACGAAATGACCTTACCGTGACCTTTCAAGGTGAAGGTGACCCCGAATGGCGAAAACAACATCAGAAATGAATTCCACATAATGAAATTAGTTGAATTAGAGATATTACACCTGTTTCTACTGCTAAATTTGGCTAAATTCTAATCGAAATTATCGATGTAACAAAATCACCTTGACGTGACCTTTCAAGGTGAAGATGACCCCAAATTGCGAAAACAATATCAGAAATGAATTCCACATAATGAAATTAGTTGAATTAGAGATATTACACCTGTTTCTGATGCTAAATTCGGCTAAGTTATGTATAATCGAATTGTCGATGTAACAAAATGACCTTGACCGTGACCTTTCAAGGTGAAGATGACACCGAATGGCGAAAACAACATCATAAATGAATTCCGCATACCGAAATTAGTTGAATTAGAGATATTACACCTGTTTCTACTGCTAAATTTGGCTAAGTTATAATCGAAATCGTCGATGTAACAAAATTACCTTGACCGTGACCTTTGAAGGTGAAGATGACCCCGACTGACGAAAACAATATCAGAAATGAATTCCACATACCGAAATTAGTCAGATTAGAGGTATTACACGTGCATATACTCTAAGAAACAAAAAGATGATTTTTCCAATATGGCCGACGGCGGCCATTTTGGATTTGGCCATAGCTTCATTCCTCCCACTGTGGGAGAAAAGCACCTCGGTGATTTTTCATGTCTAGGGACCCATTGACTAAGTGGAAGTGAGAAATCCCCCCAACACCATTTTGCAAACAGGTCTTCAGGCCAGGTACTGGACTAAGAGATGTATGAAGCGCAAGGTCGACTTCAGCGTAACTGACATCCACAAGATGTCGCTAATCATTAAACATTGCTACATAAAATCAATGATTGAAGTTATACTTCTCCGAATATTATTATACATGTGTATTGTATTATGTACTGTTCTCAGATACATATTCGCCAAGCCGTCTTCAATCGTTAAATGGACATTGGGTGCTTCAACGTAACTGACATCCACAAGATGTCGCTAGGCACCAAACATTGCTACATGAAAATACACGTCTGCAGTTATAATACACCAGTGTTGATTTTGTGAACGAAATTAAAACGAGAACGCAAAAGATTAGGAAATCGTTCACAAAAACGAGAAATAGAAAGAAATTGTGAACTAAAACTGACTAAAAACGAAAAAGAATTGGGTAGAACGGGGAAAAAAACGAGAACGATTTTAAAATCTTGGACGAAAACTATAAAATATATACAAGTATCTATTTTGTTAGAATTTTCGGCGGCGACGCAGTTGAACGGCGCGCATGTCGCAAACATCGTCTGTTAAGTTGCATTCTCTGAGTCCCGTCAGCTTCTCCCACATTATTGCTTTCTTTCAGCAACAAGTGTCGCTCTTGTGTCGTCCCTTTAGCTGTCTGCGTAACATTGTTTATGATTCGATTTCTCTACATGTTAGGGGGTAGCTGAACAATTGCAACAGCATAATTGGAATTTCTCTGCCTTACATTGTCCAAGAGACAACGATATGTATGGCCTACGTGGAGCAGCCTAATGCACCGCGAAATAAGACAAGTTAAGGTAAGCTAAGGCTAGTAAAAAAAAGGTAAACGTGTAAGTTTATAACAGTGCTGTTTTAGTTCAGAAAATCATTTTTAATATTAGTTTTTGTTTAGTTCAATGATTTCAGTTAAGTTTTAGTTTTGATCGTCATTTTAGTTTTAGTTTAGGCCCAGTTTTTATTCATCAAATCATGTTAGCTCTAATATTAGTTTGGAAAAAGTAACTTAATATCTACTTTTAACCCCTGCAGCCAAGGTTCGAATCCCGTGTCCTTTGTGTGTAATCGATATGAATAGCGCTGTCGATACCTCAAAGGAAATCTTCTTGATGTGGATGTCTCCTTTATAAAACCAATGCACATTTTGCAACGCATGCAGCATGCGATCGATAATTCAACCAACGTAATATCCGATGTCCCGTCTGTTATTCCGTCGCTTAACTTAGCTATGGGCTTATAATTATGGCCAACCCAAGGTCGCCTCATACACGGACGGAGGGCCGGAAAGCCCTCCCTCCCTCCATCACTTACGCCAGCCAACAACTAGCGTCAGTGAGGGAGGAATGGAGGGAGGGAGAGAGGCCTTCACTGAACGCGCTAACAGTTCTCATCCAGGAAAGGGATTTTATAACTGCAATATCTATCACACAGAGCAGACGATATATAATCAGACCTACAGATACACAAATAGACCATGTATTTTTAATATTTATTTAGGCCTGCGATATTCATCTGTATCTTGAAAATGTACATATTCATTATTTAAGTCAATCAGAGCGTTATATAGCTTACCTCAACGGAACGCACAAGATGTCTTTAAACACTAAACAATGCGAAATAAAACCCACCATTCCGTTTAGACACCTTTAAAACGTTTTCAATCTCAGTTACATATTCACTAGTCGCGTTCAACGCTACGTGTTTTAATCTTACTTGGTATGAAGCCATTCTCAGCAACAGATCGTTGGATAGCAATTGCTTGAATCGCCATAGAAAGACCCTGGCAGTCAGAAGATGTCGTTAGTAAAATGGACATTAAAACACGAAATCTTTTGATTCGTTTGGACACCTTTAAAACGTGTCATTCGTAGCTACCTATTCAGCAGTCGCGTTAAACCTCTATAGTCTCACATAGGGCAAAGTCGACTTCATCGTAAGTAACATCATCAAGATGTTGTTAAACAATAAACCATGCTACAGAAACCCACGACTGACTCATTCGGATCTTGACCTGGAACCGATTTCACCCCCACCTATCGATTTTGATTAAACTAAGCGCCTGTGAATAAGCTGATTCCCGGAACCTCGTTTTTTTGGGCGCTGTACATATCTCGAGATTTTACGATTACGATTACGATTGCATTTAGCCACCTTTAACACGGAACCATTCACAGCTACATATTTAGCAGTGGCATTCAATCGTCGGTTGAAACGGGAGTTATCCTTGTAGCGCGTAAAATAACTTAATAATGTCAGCATAACTGATGTACACCAGATGTCGCTTAACACACATTACTACTACATAAAACCACACGTGCAGTTTTACTGCTCAGCTACATATTACCAATCGTTTATTCGCTTGAATAGCAATTCCGTCGAGCCTACGTAGGTTTTCCTTCAACGACCCTGGCAGTCGCAAGATGTCGTTAGTACAATGGACATTAATACATGAAATCCACTGCTCCAGTTTAGACACCTTTTAAACGCTTCTATTCCAAGTTATAGATAGACGTCAGCGGTGTTTGTTCGCCAGATCCTGTGAAGTATTGTGGTTTATGCTTGTGGAAGCCGAGATAGTTGATTCGGTCGGCAATTATTCTCAGTAGGAGCGGATTTTATGACTGCTATATCTATCACACAGAGAGGACGATAATCAGACTTACAGATAAGGGCATAACCGGAAATCGCCTCGGACAATCGCCTCGGCCTAGTATCTCGTTTTTCGGCACTATTCGGAAGTATTCGCCTCGGCAAATACTGTGCAGAGAAATAGTTGCAAATAAAATTTTAAACTTGTTCATCTAGCATATTCATGTTGAAGAAGAAAAGTACAGACAACACCAACACCGGAAGTCCAAAGCGTAAGTCACGTCCATTTAATTGAATATTTATATCTAAAATTCAAAATGTATTAGTCAGTTATTACTAGTAAAAAAAAATTATTTCAATTTTTTTATTACATGAAAATATTAGGCTTTGTATGTGGAACAAATGGTACTCGGTTCGTATCCGGATCCGGAAAATAGTACATCGAAATACTTGGATTCGGTACTCGGCGGAAAATGTCTACCCGGTTATGCCCTACTACAGATACACAAGTAGGCCATGTATTTTTAATATCTAAATACGATATTCATCTGTATCTTGAAAATGTTCATGTTCATTCATTCAATCAGAGCGTTATATAGCGCCTTTCCAAATGACTATATTCCGAGTAAGAATCTAAACCTGGCTGAAAGGAACAGTTTACATTTGATATGAATGTAGCCTACAGTTGGCCAATATAGGGATAAGTGTATCATTGCTTTGTACTCTGGCGGTGCAAGATTATGGAGCAGGGTAATGCTAATCGTCTTCGTTATGACACAGCGTCAAAGAAAAAACTAGGCTGCACATTGCACAACCCTCTGCTGTAGCAATAAATTCTAAATGAACATTTCCTACTGATGCTATAAACATTGTTTAAATGCGCTTAATCCCTTGGAGAGCAATTGCGTCAAACTGCCTTGGGGTTTCCGTCAACGACCATGGCAGTCGCAAGATGTCTTTAGTAAAATGGACATTAATACATGAAATCCATTGCTCCAGTTTAGACACCTTTTAAACGTTATCGCTCAAGGCTATAGATACTCGTCAGTCGCGTTTGAACGCCAGATCCATTCCATAGCTTTGTAGGGGTAGAAGCTGATGCGTTCGCTGAAAGCGCTTACAGTTCTCGTCCAGAAAATGGAGTTTATATCTGTAATATCTATCACACAGAGCAGACGATAATCAGGCCTACAGATACACAAGTAGGCCATGTATTTTTACTGTCTTTATATTTATGTGTACATTGAAAACGTGCACATTCATTCATTCATTAGATCGTTATATAACGCCTTTAAAAGATGACTATATTCCGAGTCAGAGTCTAAACCTGGCTGAAAGGAAAAGTTTTAAATTGCTGTGAGTGTAGCCTAAAGTTGGCCAATATAGGGATAAGTGGATCATTGCTTTGTACTCTGACGGTGCAAGATTAGGGAGCAGGGCAATGCTAATCGTCTTCGTTATGACAAGAAAAACTAGGCTGCAGTGCGCTGCACATTGCACAACCCTCTGCTGTAACAATAAATTATAAATGAACATTTCCTACTGATGCTATAAACATTGTTTAAATGCGCTTAGTCCCTTGGAGCGCAATTGCGTCAAATTGCCTTGGGATTTCCGTCAACGACCATGGCAGTCGCAAGATGTCGGTAGTACAATTGACATTAATACATGAATCCATTGCTACAGTTTAGACACCTCTAAAACGATACATTCTCAGCTATATATATTGGTCAATTCCGTTCGATTGCCATATCAGCCTCTGACTACCCTGAAAGTCGTTATCAACGTAACTTACATCCACAAGATCTCGCAAAGCACTAAATCGTAATCTCCAAACTTATGCTTCTATCACAAAATGCACAATCACTAGATATTTCTGAGCTATGCCGCTACGCTACTATATATACGGCTGGACTTAAAAACGCCGGAATATAGCGTAATAGGGCGCGGGTGAGCCGTCCCGCGCTCCTATGGCTAAATCCACCACTGAACAACAGGATTGCTGTCAGCATAATGAGGTTACGGTACGATAGTGAAATTGGTGTGAACATAGACTATCCCCTCCCACTGACGAGACATACCTGCATGGGGGGGGTAAATTTCTGAGGGGAACAACATTTTTGTATGGGGGAGAAAGTTACGCTTTTGCATAGCTATTAAATAGCTATTCATAAACACAGAACACGAGAGAACTTAAAAAATAATGGTCAATGACTTACTGAATAATTAAGGGCTTTCTAGCATTGAAAATCGTGTTGGGACTGTTGTAATAATCATAATAATCAAAAGATTTTTTTTAATATTTGCATATTCCAGGGGCAAATGCCCCCTTTCCCCCTCCGGCGCCCATGCATACATGTCAGTCAGTCTTGTCGCTTAGCTGGAGGCAGTCGGGAAATAAAGTATCCGTTAATTATTCATCAGTCAGCTATAACTAGGCCAGCAGCATTGAGAGTTGCAGAGCGACCCTGTAACTTCTACATATATCTGCAGGTCCATTGTTCGATAAGGACCGAACATAGCATTCGATAAAAGCGAGACATCGATATAAGCAGCTTCGATAAAAACAGCTACATTTGCATGTGTTTGCATTGTTTGTGGCCAGGTCATTTACTGCTATTCGATATAACCGAAAGGTCTAAGTACCGAAGTTCGATATACCGAAGTTTTGCTGTATGTTAGGAAAAGGCTTCTGTCAATAGCGGGGAGGGTGTCCATGCCTTGATCTCTGGCGGTGTAAGATTAGGGAGCAGGGCGACGATAATCATCTTCGTTATAACACAGCGTTGTCAAAGAAAAACTTCACAACCCTCTGCTGTTACAATTTTAAATGAAGGTTTCCTACTGATGCTATAAACATTCTCTAATTGCGTTTTATCGCACCGATAGTAATTCCGTCGAATCGCCTTCGGGTTCCATCAAGGATCCCAGCAGTCGCAAGATAATAATTATAATATTTATTAATTCAAACTGACAAGTACGCACGCAGTATGATTACATGTACATTGAAACATGACAGTACAATCAAGATCTTAATTAAACACACGTTTTGGCAGCCATGCAAGGCGCCGCTCTAGGGGGTATGGGTATCGAACCGCGAACCTAATGCTCTCCTGGCCATGAGTGTAACCATTCATCTAGATGTCAGTTGTGCAGTGGACATTAATCGTAATCGCAGCATACAGACATGAAATCCAATGTTAGACAACTTTTAAGCGATCCATTCCGAGCTATAGATGTTCGCCAACCGCGTTCGATCGCCAAATTTTCTATAGATATCTTGTAAGTCGTCGTCAACGGAACTGATACGCACAAGATGTCATTAAACGCTAAACAATTCTACATAAAACTCACAGTTCGATTTAGACACCTTTAAAACGCTCCTATCATCAGCTACATTAACCACTAGTCTCGTGCAATCGCTAATATCCTGGTGTTATGAATTAGGCATAAGAATGACTTCAACGTAACTGACCTGACATCAGCAAGATGTCGCTAAACACTAAATAGTAATCTCCAAACTTCTTAAGTGCCACTTGAAGGCCAAGCGCAGGGCACCAGGCTATTTACGAGCGCTACGTCAGATGAGGTTTTCCAAGGAATAGTCCAAAGGAAGCCTGAGTCCGGTTCCATAGGGAGACAGAGCAGCTCTTAAGGCGGGTGTCGTTTAGGGCGAGAAGAATTAGAAGGCGGAGGATCAGACGAGTCAGGGTATGAGATTATAGGAGTACTTGAAAAGGTGGACTTCACTTTTGAGTGGAAAACCAGATGGTAATAGATAGAGGAGCGTGAGGAGGAGGATAGAGGACGGGTTGCAATGATGATGGAGGAACTAAGAATCTGCGGAATTCAGAGGGAGATCATTCCAGAGACGTGGTGCTGTATTGGATATGGCTCACTTGGAGAACTTGATATGAGTAGGCCTATAGTGACTGGGGGTCGAGAAGGATTGAGATAGGAGGAGGATCGGGTAGAGCGGGTTGCTTGGATGATAAAGAGATCAAGGAGGCAGGCGGCAGGCCTACTTAGGCTTGGAATAGACACTAAACATTGCTACATAAGATCCACGATTGCAGTTATACATCCCCGAATATATTATATATTGCCTTTATACCGTTATCAGCTACATATTGACCAATCGTTTAATCCATTTAATTGCGTTAGGTTACCGTAAGGTTCTGTCAACGACCCTGGCAGTTGCAAGATATTGCAAGATACAATTGACATTAATGAATTAAATCCACTTCTCCAGTTTAGACACCTTTAAAACACAGCCAATCACAGCTACATATTCACCAGTCGGCGTTCAATATCTAGCTTAAGACATTACATCGTCTGTGTCACGTAAGGTCGACTTCAACGTAACTGAAATCTACAAGTTGTAGCTAAGCACTAAACATTGCTACATAAAATCCACGACTGCAGTTATACACCAGTGTTAACCCTCGAATGCCCAAGGGGCGGTCCGACCGGACCCCATACCCGCTTTTTCACGGATAACTTTAGAACGGCAGCGAAATTGTAAAAATGGTTTTAGGACATCCTAAAGCCTTCAATTGGGCTTCGTCTGATATATTTTGCGTGATTATTCTACCACCCTATAGCCCACAACCATAGCATATACCAAGGACACCCCCAAGATATGCGGCTGATGGTCATACTGGCACATGGTTTACCAGCCCAGAAATAAATTTTTTAACGCACGTTGTTGTGAAATACCATATATCAGTCGATTGCAAATTGAATTTGGATTATAACAAGCCAATTCCCGTTAAAATATTCCATTCCTGTACCCCACAACCATAGCATATACCAAAGAACCCCAAGCTATGCGGCTGATGGTCATACTGGCATATGGTTTACCAGCCAAGAAATAAATTTTTAACGCAAGTTAGTGTGAAATACCATATATCAGTCGAATGAAAATTGAATTTGGATTATAACAAGCCAAGTCCCATTAAAATATTCCAATCCTGTACCCCACAACCAGGCAACAACTACATGCGTACAATTGAATACCTGCGAAAAATCCCGAAATTGCAAAACACTACCTACTAGTATTAAAGTTCAAATAAAGTTTCACCAGGTGGCGATATTGTAAAATACCATATATCAGTCGATTCCAAATTGAATTTGGATTATAACAAGCCAAACCCCGTTAAAATATTCCAATCCGTTCTCCAGATATCACAATGAAAACATTGGGGTCCGGTCGGACCCCCCCGTTGGGCATTCGTGTACCAAAAAATAGCTTGGGCACTCGAGGGTTAATTTCGTGAGCGAAATGAAAACGAAAACGATTAGGCAATCGTTCACGAAAACGAGAACTTGAAAAAAATTATGAACTAAAACTGAATGAAAACGAAACAGAATTGATGTAGAACGAAATAAAAACGAGAACCATAATAAAATCTTGAACAAAACTATAAAAAAAAATACAAGTATCTATTTTGTTAGAATTTCCGGCGACGACGCAGTTGAACGGCGCACATGTCGAAAACTTCCTCTGTTGAGTTGCATTCTCCCTGAGTCCCGTCTGCTTCTCTCACACTATTGCTTCCATTCAACGAAACTTGTCACTCTTGTGTCGTCCCTTTAGCTGTCTCTATAACATTGTTATATTAATGATTCTCGATTTCTCTACATGTTAGGCAGTAGCTGAACAATTGCAACAGTTTAATTGGACTTTTGTGCCTTACATTGTCCACGAGATGTATGGCCTACGTGGAGCAGCCAAAAGGCACGGCGAAATAAGATGAGTTAAGGTAAGCTAAGGCTAGTAAAAAAAAGCTAAACGTATAAGTTTATAAAAGTACTGTTTTAGTTCAGAAAATCATTTTTAATTTTAGCTTTGTTTAGTTCATTATCAATGATCTCAGTTTAGTTTTGTTTCGAAAATCATTTTAATTTTTGTTTAGTTTTAATTCGTGAAATCTCGTTAGTTCTTGTTTTAGTTTTGAAAAAGTATCGATTTCCTTTGAGGTAGCCTGTCATAGACAGCGCGACCCATATCAATAACACACCAGGACACGGGATTCGAACCTTGACTGCAGGAGTTAAAAGTTAATTTGCTTTTTCAAAACTAAAATGATTTGTGGAATCAGTGGCGTCACTAGGGCTGGTGTCACCCGGTGCGGTAAGTCATGGTGTCACCCTAAAAAAATGTGATGACCTTTTTTAGGAATTTGTCTCCCAAAAAAAGTGATGACCTTTTTTAGGAATTCGTCTCCCAAAAAAAGTGATGACCTTTTTTAGGAATTCGTCTCCCAAAAAAGTGATGACCCTTTTTTTAGGAATTCGTCTCCCAAAAAATTTCATGACTTTTTTTAGGAATTTCTTATCTTGCAAAAATTTCATCATTTTCTCATGTTGGGTGTCACCCCCCCCCCTCTGAGGGTGTAACCCGGTGCGGTCCGCACCCCCCGCACCCATTTCGTGACGCCACTGTGTGGAATAAAAACTAAACTGAAACTAAAATGATTATCAAAACTAAGACTAAACTGAATTGATTGTTAGTGAACTAAATAAAAACAAGAAACCGTGCGCCACTTCCTTACTGGAAGACCTGCTCAAGCAGGCCTCAAGGCAGGGGCGCCTACACCATAGAAACCTTGGGGCAAATGCTCCATCCAAGAAATAGGGGGAGATCTGTGAGTGTGTGTGCCACCATTTTAGGGGGAAGGAAGGGGACGTGGGAAAGAAGAGGGGAACGGGACGTTGCTCGAATGACTTGGGGGATAGACGCCCCTTCCTCCAGGATGAACTCATCCGGATGTATACTCGGAAAACGTCGACCTGCGGACTGCACTCGGTCAACTCAGCTGCTTAGTTATCATCTACTGGTAGCTGTAGGTTTCCGGAAGAATGTTGTAGAAGAGGCTCCTGACGGCGAATCTTGTGCCACAAGCAAGAAAGACCCCAGTTTAGCAACGCCAGCTAACAGTAGAGTACTGCAACTCTTCGAACGCTTTAATAAAACACGCACATTATAGGCTAATGTAAATAACAAGCTCCACAATTGTAACCAAGACGGGGAGAGGAGAAAACCCAACTCCGCTGACCGAGCATGGAAAAATCCTATAGCCAGTTTCCCCAACGGGGTTTTCTGGTTACGTAGCCGACCGTCCTCACATCTGTCTTGGACCGCAAACGTCGCCCATCATGCACTCTGTATATTATGTGCATGGTTTGACGATAATCATCTTTGACAAGAATGCGTCGTTAAATAAACTTACATTGGGACCATACATTCGATCGGAAATTTTTCCACAGTTATCTCATAGGTCGTCGTCAACTAAACTGACATCCACAAGATTCCGTAAAACACTAATTCACTAAATAATACTACATAAAACCCACTCTTCCATTTAGAAACATTTAAAACGCGTCATTATCAGCCACATATTCAGCAATTGTCTTCAATCGCTAGATACCGTTCCAACTCATCTTACCAAGCGTAAGATCGAGGTCAACGTTACTGATATCCACAAAATATCGGTAAGCACCAAACAATGCTAAATGAAACTCAGTTCCTTTTAGCCACCATTAAAAGGCTGCCATTCTCAGCTAGATTAATCACTAGGCTAGTCGCCTTCGATAGCTTCATATCTGCTACGTTTTTGTGGTATGAATTAAGCTTTAGATCGAAGCAAGATGTCGTTAAGCCCTAAATCTTAATCGTAATCTCCAAACTTCTAAAGCGCCACTTGAAGGCTAACCGCAGGGCGCAAGGCTAGTTACGAGCGCTACGTCAACTCAGAGGGGTTTCCAGCGAATAGTCCTAAGGAGGTCCAAGTCCGGTTCCAGAGGGCCAAATCGATCAAGACAGGAGGCAGAGCAGCTGTTAAAGCGGGTGTCGTTAGGGGAGAGGATCAGATGAGTGAGGATGGGAGTATTTGAAAAGGTGAGACTTCAGTTTTGAGTGGAAAGCCCGGGGGTGACAGAAAAAAGAAAATAGGAGGAGGTTGGAGGACGGGTTTCAAAGATGATGGAGGATCTGCGGAATTCAGAGGGGAGATCGTTCCAGAGGCGTGGTGCTGTGCTGGATATGGAGAACTTGAGATGAATTATGACTGGGGTCGAGAAAGACTGAGATAGGAGGAGGATCGGGTGGAGCGGGTTGCCTGGATGGTGAAGAGATCACGGAGATACTTGAGCTGGGAATAAACATCAAACATTGCTATATAAAATTCACGATTGTAGTTATACATACCAGAATATATATTATATATTGTATTATATATCTTTCTTACCTACATCTTTTCCAATCGTTTAATCCATTTTAATTGCGTTGCGTCACCGTAGGATTTCCGTCACCGACCCTTCCAGTTTAGACACCTTTAAAACGGAGACATTCTCAGCTATATATTCACCAGTCGCGTTCAATTGCTGAAGGGTTCAACATTGTGCCCTACGAAGTGCAGTGTCGACTTCAACATAACTGACATCCATTAGATGTCGCTAAGCATTAATAATAATAAAAATAATAATCTTTTTGTTTATTAATTCAAACTGACAAACGCAGTAAGATTTCATTGAGACATAACAGTAAAATTATCAGAATCTTAACTAAACACACGTTATGGCAGCCATACAAGGCGCCCGCCCAAGGGGTTGCTGGAATCGAACCGCGTATTGCTGCTCTCCTGCTGCTCTCCTGGCCATGAGAGTAACCATTACTCTATCTCCCCTCATAAACATTGTCAAGGTACCGGTAGAGCATGGCTGTCTTAGCAAATTCCCTTGGAGAGAGGGGGAGAGACAGACAGAGGAGAGAGAGACAGAGAGAGAGACAGAGAGAGGGAGAGAGACAGAGACAGAGGCAGAGACAGAGACAGATAGAGAGAGACAGGCAGAGACAGAGAGACGTTAGCCGTTGGCTGGAGTCAGGAATGGAGGAAGGGAGGACCTACCAGCCCTTCGTCCGTGCATGAGGCGACCCTGGCCGAAGTCACGCGACGGAATTACAGACGGGACATCGGATATTATGTTAGTTGATTATCGACCGCCAGGTCAATGCGTTGCAGTATATGCAGTCGTTCAATTAACAAGACATCCATACCAACACGATTTCCAGCGCGATCCATATCGATTACACACAAGGGTCACGGGATACGAACCTTGGCTGCAGAGGTTAAAAGTAGACGTTAAGTTACCTTTTCAAAACTAAAACTAGAACTAAAATGATTTGATGAATTTAAACTAAAACTTAAACTAAAATGATTATCAAAACTAAAACTAAACTGAAATGATTGATAGTGAACTAAATAAAAACTAAAAAAATGATTTTCTTAACTAAAAATAACACTGTTATACACCCGCCAGGTCGTCGTTGTCCCACGGGTTCCTTATAGGTCGTCGTCAACGTAGCTGACATCCACAAGATGTCGCTAAGCACTAAATGGTAATGTCCAAACTTCTAAAGCGCCACTTGAGGTCTGTGTATACACTATAAGGCTGACAGGTTTGCACACAAATACATTCGAGTTATGTAGAACATTTACGCTTTCTGTCATTATATAGGCGTAATTTCTGGGCGCTACGAGGGGTACCCGTGCCTCCATTTTTGACTAGGGTACAGCATCCACACTTTTTAAACAATGCCAATCAATATTTCATTATTGCACCTACCAAGAGATCTAAGTCTCCGCCTTGCTTCGTATATGTAGACAAAGTGAGGAGTACAAAGGTACATGTAAACCGAGAGCCAGAAAGATCTGGGCCACGGATACACTCTTCTAGGAAAGATCTGACATCACCACCACTCTCAGGTTTATCTCAGGTTCCTCTCATTTAGTTCTCCTTTGTTCGTGAGTTGGGGATTGTCCTCGATCCTACCCCTTCCTTCACCGACCAAGCTAATCTTGTATCCAGATCTTGTTTTTATCATCTACGCCAGCTTCGATCCATCCGCAGGTGTCTTTCGGTCTATGCTGTCACTACGCTGGTCCACGCTTTGATCTGGACTCGGGTAGACTTTGGCTGCTACTCAGAATATAGGTAGCGTTCCTAAGTTTGCCCACATTTCTGCCTTTTTTCGTTACTCCCTCCACTGGCTTCCTGCCCAACAGAGAATTCATCTCAAGGCCCTCACCCTCGTACGCTACTGCGTCACTGAGCCTGTTCTGTCTTAGCTAATGAATTTTAGCACACAGTTTCTTCCTTGCCTGCGAGGGCCTCCTTGCGATCCTTAGCCTGAGGCTGCACATGAAAGATAATACAGCATGTTATTTCGTATTACATACTACAATCAAACAAAGCAAACAATTAATTTTTGATGATGTCTCTGTACTGCAAATTTGAGAGAAAAGTTATCACAAATGAATACATAAAAGATACAAACGATACACAAAAGGCTATTTGCATAGCATCCTGGCGCTTCATAATAAAGAATATACTTACTTACTTACTCGTCCACGGCCCAATCCAAAAGCTTCGCCTATGTGGGTCCTTCAGCCTGGAATAGTCTTCCTTAGTCCCTCCGCCAAGAGGCTCTTGTCCACTCTCCTCTTCCGTTCCGCAGACGATTGAAAACCTTTTTTTCATGTGCTGCAACTGATGAAGATTCAGAGCGCCGCTGTTCCGTGTGGCGATATACAAATGTTCAATTACAATTACAGGGCCGATCGCCGATCGCAGATCCATGTATGACACTGGAGTCGATGTTTTTTACTCTGAAGCCATTCCCAGATATTCACTTATGTGTTTAGAAAGTACTGGTGAAGAAAGACACGAGGATGGAGGGCTACGTTAATCGTCTTTGTTATGACAGCAACGTTAAAGAAAAACTACACAATCCTCTGCTTTTACAATTTTAAACGAACAGATGCTATAAATATTCTCTAATTGCTTTAATCGCTTGGATAGCAATTCCCTCGAATGACCGTAGGGTTCCGTCAACGATATTGGCAGTCACAGGATGGATGTCGTTAATACAACGAACATTAATACACGAAATCCGCTCCTCCATTTAGACACCTTTAAAACGGTGCGATTTCCAGATACATATTCACTTGTCGCGGTCATTCTGCCGACTGCTTACTCCATAACATATGCGCTAAGTAATGATAAAAAATCAGCGGTTCGATTTAGACACCTGTAAAACGCAGCCATTCTCAGGTACATATAAACTAGTCTCGTTCAATCCCTAGATTTCATCGTCAGAATCAGTGCATCCACTCTGAATTTTCAGAAATCAAAAGATCTTACCACAAAAATCCCAAGATTGTATCAAATATCCCAAGATTGTACTAAAATCCCAAGTAGGCCTAACTGACATAGAGTCAATGGTGGGAGTGGTCGGTTTCTTAGAGAACTTGTTGATACAAATCATGCTCTGTTTTGTTTCGTAGTTTTTAACGTGTCTGGCAGACTCTGCATGTTTCACTAGTGCCGACCTCTTAACACCAGTCAGTGTTTTGGAACAAACGCTACATTTTGCTGCATATATCTCCTCGCCTTGGTTTAAGCCAAAGTTTAAATTCATCAATTTTCAGCCATTCCTCGTTGAACAGTTGTCTATACAATACCTTTGGTTTTTTACGCGGCGGGGCGCCAGTGTCGCCAGACTCAGAGTCAGAATCAGACAATGCCATGACAAATTCCGGTTTAAACCTGTTGCGACTTTACGACGATTTGTCCAGATTTAGTCCTTTTCCTTTAATAATTGCGTAAAAACTTGGAACGTCCGCATCAGCGGTTAAATGTATGGAACTATGGATTACGGAATCTACGGAATCTACGGATGAAGTATGACGTCATGTTCTTCACAAGATAAGTGTAAGTAAGGTACAGAAGTAAACGACCAGTAGCCGTTGACACATGGCCAACGAATCACTCAACGACAGCAAGTCAACAAGTGATTATTGTTACCATTCCATATTAAATATTATGACTGTAGACCTTAGTAAAAAATCCCAAGATTGCCATGGAAAATCCCCAGATCCCAAGACGATCCGCCAATTCCCAAGATCTTGGGAAAATTCCCAAGGAGTGGAGGCACTGGTCAGAATGGAATGAAGAGTGTTGAGTTCAACTTAGCTGATATCGACAAGATGCCCCTAAACGTTAAACAATGCAACATAAACCTATAGTTTTATTTAGACACCTTTTAAACACAGCCATTGTCAGCTATAGATGTTAGCCAAGCGTGTTCGATCGTTAATTTTTTCAGCTGAGTGAGGTATGTCAATGGAACGCACAAGATGTCGTTAACTATTAAGCAATGCTAAATAAAACCGACCGCTCCATTTTTAAGATACCTTAAAAACGCAGCAACTCACAGCTCCATATTCACCAGTCGCGTTCAGTCGGTAGATAACGGATCTATCGCAGATGAAAGCGCCTGGACGCACGTGAAAAACACGCTTCATTCTATCCAGCGCAAAGCACTGACAATAGCGAAGGGTGCTCTCCGAGGCACCAGCCTGGCTGCCCTGCAAGTCGACTGCGGAGAGATGCCTCTACACCTCCGACGAAAACAGCAAATGGTGGACTTTTTAATAAAAATCAATGCCATCCGCAACCACCCGACGAACGATATCACCAGTGGGCAAAAACTAAAAGGATCCAAAACTGACACAGACCCAATCCGAATCAAAGTGAGAGAGATCAGCGAAGAAATAGCAGCATCCACGATCTCTTCGCTGACCTGGTCTCTGAAGCCACCCTACCAACTCCACCCGCCCGTCGCAGACACTACCCTCACAGCCGCGATCAACGACATAGACGACCTGGAAAGGAAAAAAGCACTAACAGAATCCCACATCCGAATATATGACGCACAAACGGCTACATATACATGTAAGGACGGATCTAAAAGCACAAAGCATCGTGTTCCTATTACGTACCCTCCCTTGGCCTCTTCAACAGCCAATGGACTGCCTCGGCTATCGGCTCAAGCTACAGAAACAACCGTGCAACACTTTCTCCTGGAGTGTCCAGGTCAGGCAGAACTACAAGACGAACTCATAAGAATATGCACACGCAGGAACTTGAGTCTGGAACTGCTATTACCCAACTACCCAACAGCCGGACCTCGCAACACACAATGACATAAACTTGCCCTCCGCGATAAACAACAACACTGACGACCACGTACCTAAACCCAATGTAGGCTCCCTTGTCAACGGCCTACCAGCCTCGTCAAGGAAATCTCGTCAACCAGAAGTTCCATCAGAAAACGACACCAAGGAGAAGCATGAAAAAGAGACACACAACCACCACACGAGTTCTACTACGAAGTGTTCCCCGCTACCACGACAGATGCAAATCAGCAATTGCTCCACTCTCAAGGACATCTCTACCAGGATACAGTGGGATAGCGAGTGGCATCGCTATCTCAATCAAATGCTGGAAATGTCCAACGACTGAGATGCAATATGGCGAGAACAGGCCACCATTAAAAAACCCTGGCCACTCACCCACCCTCCATCCACCCTCCACTTGACCTCACCTCATCGTGACCACGCCCCACCCCTCATATAAACGACAAAAGAAAACAAGCCAACAGGAAAAGAACCGAGAAGAACAAAGACGAATATCCAGAAGAAAGAAGAACAGCGACCAAGAAAGAAGAAAGAAGCCAAAGACGACAAACTTTAAAAACACTGAACACTATTTTGAATTCCCGGGCGCACGCTCTCGAAATTGCTGTTTGTGAAGCTGGTGCTGACAGAAGGTCTTCAATTACAGAAGCAATCTTGCTGCAGGATTCATGTCTGATTACAGATTAAGCATCCCAAAAAACCAGAGTCGAAGATTACCGATATTAATGGCTCACGGTCGCATGACGGATCCCACTTGTACAAATCGCATACCGCAGAAATTATTATGTAATAATTTCCGTTCGGAAAATAATTCCTTTTTCTATTCCTATTTCCGTTCTCTGTAGCGTATTTCAGTTCTCGTTCTATTCTCGTTCTCAAAATAATTCCCAATTTTCGTTCTTATTCTCGTTAACAGAAATTGATGATTTTACTTCTAATTCCTATTTCCGTTAACGAAAATATCACTGCATCCACCCACCCTCCACTTAACCTCACCTCATCGTCACCACGCCCCACCACCTCACCTCACCCCACCACATATCAACGACAAAAGAAACAAGAAAGAAGCCAAAGACGACAAACTTTAAAAACACTGAACACTAGTCTAACTTACTTAATGAACACTGTATATTAAAATCACCAAGGCATTCACCCCTCTAACATGTAACCGAGGCAGGGGAGGGGAGGAAACCAAACTCCGTTGCACGAGCACCGGAAAACCTACATCCAGTCAACCCTCTGGGGTTTTCTGGCTAGGTAGCCGGTCGCCAGCTTATATACCTGCCTTGGACCCCATAGATTAGGACACTTTACATGTAAACCATTCTTTGTTATGACGCCAATCATCTTCGATATGACGGCACGTCGTAAAAAACATATTAGCGTCAGATCAGTTAATGCATTGTGTCTGCGGAAGTCGGGAGAGTAGATTTGGTCGGCTGTTATTCTGTGTAGGGGAACTGAGGCATTCGTTGAAAGCGCTTACAGCACTCTCGAGCAGATTTTCTAACTGCAATATCTATCATACAGAGCAGACGATAATCAGACCTACAGATACACACAAGTGGCCAATGTATTTTTAATATCTATATACGATATTCATGTGTATCATGAAAATATGCATACTCATTCATTAATTCAGTTAGAGCGTCATATTGCTTACCTCAACGGAACGCACAAGTTGTCTTTAAAAACTAAACAATTTTAAATAAAACCCACCGTTCCATTTAGACACCTTTAAAATGTTGTCACTCTCAGTTACATATCCACCGGTCGCGTTCAATCGCTAAATGTTGTGTTATGTTATATATAATTATAATAAAACTCTGATGTTAGTAAATTAGTTACATATATAACATATTGATTAATGAGTATTTCTGTTACTATCCTCCAACATATGGTTCTTACATGTCGTACTTGGTATGATTTGGTTCATGTATTGGAATAAATATTACTTGGGTAGTTGGGTAGCGGCCAGGCTTATTTAAAGCGGCCAGTACCGCTATGTTTCACCTTCATCTTTGGATACTTGCAGCATTTGGTTGGGACGGTGTCTACACAGATGGTTTGGCCGAGGACAGTCTGCAGACTGTCCTCGGCCAAACCATCTGTGTAGACACCGTCTACAAATGGCCCAAACAATCAGGAAGGAAAATCTAGTCATCTCCACCAGGATGCAGTCCCAACCAAATGCTGCAAGTATCCAAAGATGAAGGTGAAACATAGCGGTACTGGCCGCTTTAAATAAGCCTGGCCGCTACCCAACTACCCAACAGCCGGATCTCGCAACACACAATTACATAAACTTGAGGCAGCAATAAACAACAACACTAACGGCCATGTATCAAAACCAAACGTAAAGCTCCCTACAACCTCGTCAATGAAATCCCGTTAACCAGAAGCTCCATCAGAACCTCCAAAAGAAACACCATCATAGGCCGCCATTAAAAGAACCTGGCCACCAAATCTGCCCATCCCACCCCTCCACCCCTCCACATCGTCAGCACGCCTCACCCCCACTTTATCGACAAAAGAAAACAAGCCAAAAGGAAAAGAACCGAGAGGAACGAAGACGAATACCCAGAAGAATGAAGAACAGCGACAAGACGGAAGAAAGAAGTCAAATACGACAAACTTTTAAAACACTGATGAACCAGTATAACAGCTGTAACTTACTTAATGAACAGTGTATATTAAAATCACCAAGGACATTTACCACTCTAACGTGTAACCAAGCCAGAGGAGGGGAGCAAACCCAACTCCGCTGCGCGAGCACTAACATAGGCCTACCTCCAGTGACCCCTCTAGGGTTTTCTGGTTGGGTAGCCGGCCGCCAGCTTACCTGCTGGGACCCCCAATAGCTTAGGACACTTAACATGTAAACCGTGCTTTGTTACGACACCAATCATCTTCGATAATTATGACGGCGTCGTTAAATAAACGTATTAGTCAGTCACTTCAGCGTCACATCAATTAATGCACTGTGTCTCGGGAAGTCGGGAGAGTAGGTTCAATCGAGTGTTATTCTGAGTGCAGAGCGGATTTTGTTACTGCAATACTCTATCACACAGAGCAGACGCTAATCAGACCTACAGATATACAAGTAGGTCATGTGCTTTGAATCGCCGTGCAACGACCCTGGCATTCAGAAGGTTTCGTCAGTGCAATGAACATTACATGACATTCACTGCTCCGTTCCGACACCTTTAAAACGCGTAATTCACAGTTACATATTCACCAGTCGCGTTCGTTCGTTAGATCAGCGGTTCTCAACCTTTCTAGACTCGAGGACCACTTCTAAATTTTGTGTCTCGGTCGCGGACCACCACTAAAAGTTGTGCCAAAAGTAAATTAATACAAAATAATTGTTTGCCATAAATCCTCGCGTTATTAGCTTCATGCTGCCATCTAGCCGATTCTAGTGATTGAAATGAAACAGAAATTTTAAAAATTTACAAAATTTGTCTGCATGCTTTTAATTGTAAAAAAATCTAAATTGCAGACCTTGCTCGCGGACCACCAGGCAGATGGCCGCGGACCACCAGTGGTCCGCGGACCACAGGTTGAGAACCACTGCGTTAGATCAAATAAATCGCGCGTTGGGTAAGGTCGACTTCAACGTAAGGGGCCATCCATATATTACGTACACAAAAATCCGGAAAAATTGGACCCCCCTCCCCCCACTGTTCGCAAGCGTACTTTCTTCCACCACCACCCCCGAGTACGTACGTTTGACGCAACCCCCCCTCCGATGACCAGCTGCAGAAAGTGTCTCCAGGCAGCCTCTCTGCACTTTAGGCCAGATTATTGAAGGGCCAATATAGACAAATTATAGGTGTCGTTCACAGCACAGAATAACTGCACATGGCTTTTATATAATGTAATAAAATGCCATGGGACGAATATAGGATAATACAGAGTTATAAATAGGCTAATGTGGACGTCATAATTAGAAATTTATTTTGGGTACGTACACATTTTGTTACCCCCCCCCTCCCCCCCCCCCGTTCGCACCCGTACGCAAAATCGCCAAAATCCGACCCCCGACACCCCCCCTAAGTGCGTACGTAATATGTGGATGGCAGTTAAACTGACATCCACAAGATGCTGTTAAACAACCAATGTTATAAATAGCCACGATTGCAGGTAGCCATGTTTAAAACGTAGCCATTTTCAGCAGTGGCGTTTAATCGTCAGTTGGAACGGGAGTCATACCTGTTGTCTGTGTAGCGTGAGATCGACTTCAACGTAACTGATGTCCACAAGACGTCGTTGAACACTAAATACTACTAAATCAAATGCACAATTGCAGTTATACACTCACTTCTCAGCTACATATCACCAATCGTTTAATCGCTTGGATAGCAATAATCCTTCGTGTCTCCGTAAGTTTCTGTCAATGACCCTGTCAGTCGCAAGATGTCATCAGTGCAATGGACACTAATACATAAAATCCACTGCTCCAGTTTAGACACCTTTTAAACGCTTCTATTCCAAGCTATAGATAATCGTAAAGGCGTTGATCGCCAGTTCCAGTCAATAATGGTGTATGCTTATGGAAGTCGGGAGAGTAGATTCGGTCGGCTGTTATTCTTAGTAGGAGCGGAGTTTATAACTGCTGTAAGACTTATCTATCACACAGAGCAGACGATAATGAGACCTACAGATACACAAGCAGACCATGTATTTTTAATATCTTTATAAGACATTGATGTATGTCTTGAAAATGTGCACATTCATTAACTCATTCAATCAATCAAATCGTTATATTGCGCCTTTCCAAAATGACTTTATTCCGAGTTAGAATCTAAACCTGGCTGAAAGGAACAGTTTTAATTTGCTATGAATGTAGCCTACAGTTGGCCAATATAGGGGTAAGGGTACCATTGCTTTGTACTCTGGCGGTGCAAGATTAGGGAACAGGGCAATGCTAATCGTCTTCGTTATGACTCAGCGTCAAAGAAAATCTAGGCTATACAACCCTCTGCTCTTTAAATTCTAAATGAACATTTCCTTCTGATGCTATAAACATTGTTTAAATGCGCTTAATCCCTTGGATAGCAATTCCGTCAAATCGCCGTGGGTTTCCGTCAACGACAATGGCAGTCGCAAGATATCGATAGTACAATGGACATGAAATACATGATATTTATTGCTATAGTTTAGACACCTCTAAAACGGTATATTCTCAGCTATATATACTGGCCAATTGAAATTGATCGTCATATCAGCTTTTCACTACCCTAAAAGTCGTTATCAACGTAGCTTACATCCACAAGATGTCGCTAAGCACTAAATCGTAATCTCCAAACTTATGCTTCTATCACAAAATGCACAATCACTACATATTTCTGAGCTATGCCGCTACGCTACTACGGCTGGACTTAGAAACGCCGGAATATAGCGTAATAGGGCGCGGGTGAGCCGTCCCGCGCTCCTATAGCTAAATCCGCTACTGAGCAATAGGACTGCAGCAGCTGTCAGCAAATGAGGCTACGGTACGAAAGTGAAATTGGCGTGAACATAGACTATCCTCCTCCAACTGACCAGACATACCTGCATGGGGGTCCGCATGAATTTTTCTAAGGGAGGGGGGTAATTTTCTGAGGGGGAACAAAAATTTTCGGCAGAAAAATTACGCTTTTGCAGAGCTCTTGAATAGTTATTCATAAACACAGAACACGTGACAACTTTAAAAATAATGGTCAATGACTTACCTGAATAATTAAGTGCTTTTTAGCACTGAAAATCGTGTTGAGACTGTTGTAATAATCGTAATAATGCCCCCTTTCCCCCTCCGGACGCCCATGCATACATGTCAATCAATCTTGTCGCTTAGCTGGAGGCAGTCGGGAAACAAAGCATCCGTCAATTATTCATCAGTCAGCTATACAAAGGTCAATAGCATAGAGAGTTGCAGAGTGGCCCTGTAACTTCGATATAAGTAAGTAAGTAAGTAAGTAAGTAAGTAAGTAAGTAAGTAAGTAAGTAAGTAAGTAAGTAAGTAAGTAAGTAAGTAAGTAAGTATGGACTTTAATGCTCCGGCTGCAAACGCACTGCGGCTAACAAACGGGTTATACAAGTGCAAGAAACAAACCAAGACAAGTACAGGCACAAACTATACCTAGAAAGAAAAAGAATATGAAAAGAGAAAATTTAAATAAAATAAAATAAAATAATAAAAAAATAATAAAATAATAATAAATAAATAATAATAAATAAGATAAAATAAAACTAAATTAAATTAAATTAGATTGAATTGTATTAATTACTACTGTTCAGATTCTTAAATAGAGCATTCTAAGGAGAAACTGTTTTCTGGTCAATGTGTCTGCCCTGGGACCTCCCGGTTATGCGGACGGGGGCGTAGCGAATATTTCCTGGTCTTAACTGGGGAAGGAGGTTATGGAGAGTATGACTAGGATTGTTAAGGACGGCCAGAAAGAGGGTGGAGTCAGCTCGGTCGCAGAGGGCGTCAAAGGAAGCGGCGTCGGCTGGCAAGTAATTGAGCCGTATCAGTTTCTTAACAAAGGCGCAAAGGCGAATGCGCTGGCCTGCATTTGCAAAGTCCCACCAAACCGGGAAGGCATAGAGTAGACGGGCGAGAGTGGTGGCGCGGACAACGTCGTGCAGGCGCTGCCCGGAGAGACCATGCGCAGTGAGGCAGCGTATAGCATAGAGAGACTGGTTCGCTTTAATACAAATACTATATCCTTCAGCGTCTTGAGACTTCATATGGGTTGCAGGGCCTTCCTCTTTGCTGGTTTCGATCATATCTGTCTGAACGAACCCAAATGATTATATCGGGCGACTCTAGAACAAAATGGATTCACATTAAGCTGGGCGTTCCTCAAGGCTCTGTACTTGGTCCTTTACTCTTTATTCTCTACACGGCTGACATTCCTTCTCTTTCCCCACTCTCGGGAGCTACTGGTCATCTCTTTGCAGATGACGTGCAAGCATTTGTCCATGGGTCTCCATTATCTCAATTGCACTTAGTTGAGCGTATTGAGTCTCTATCTAAGTCTCTCCATTCCTGGATGTCCTCAAATCGTCTCTGTCTTAATGCCTCCAAAACCCAGTTCATTTGGTTTGGCTCCCCGAAACAGTTCCTGAAGATTGATTTCGCCCTCCTCTTGGAAATCTTCCCTCACTACTCCTTTTCATCAAGTGTACGTGACCTAGGTGTTACGCTTGATAGCTCTCTCTCCTTTAAAGATCGCATCTCTAACCTCACACGTGTTTCCTACTTCACTTAAGGCGTCTCAGGGCTGTTCGACGATCTGTCTCTTCCTCTGTTTTCACAACGCTGGTCCATGCTTTCATTTGCTCCAGAATTGACTACTGCAATTCGCTTCTAATCGGTCTTCCTAAGGTCCGTCTCATGCCTCTGCAGTCAGTCCTAAATGCAGCTGCGAGATTAATTGCCCGTCTGCCACGCTACTCACGCATTTCATCCTTCATGTTTGAGAAACTGCACTGGCTTCCTCTCTCTGCACGTATTAAGTTCAAAATCCTTATTCTGGTGTCAAAGACACAGCGGGGTCTAGCCCCAAATATTTAATTGATGTAATTCACCGGCCTCTTTCTGTCTCCTCGCATCGTCCACTTCGCTCCTCAGAGAGATTTGATCTCTCATTTCCTCATACTAGAACAGCTATGGCTCAGTCGCGATCTTTTGCCTCAATTGGTCCATCTCTCTGGAATTCACTGTCTGCTACTCGCTCTCAAATTTTAATAAGTAACCCCTCATCTTCTTTTGCTTTCCTCAAGACTTATTTCTTTTCTCTGGCTTTGCGCACTGGGAGCGCCTCTGAACGGTTCACCCTACTAGAGGCGCTTTATAAAATGTTTAAATACAATACAGTACAATACAATTATATAAATACTATATATCTGCAATTCTGCAGGTTCATTCTTCGATAAGGACCGAACATAGCATTCGATAGAAGCGAGACTTCGATAATTATAAGCAGGTTCGATAAAACAGAGCTATATTTGCATGTGTTTGCATTGTTTGTGGATAGACCATTTACTGCTATTCGATATAACCGGAAGTTCGAAGTACCGAAGTTCGATATACGGAAGTTTTGTTGTATGTTAGGAAAATGCTTCTGTCTACTGTAACAGAGGTGAGAGGTCCTTGCCTTGTACTCTGGTGGTGACAGATTAGGAAGCAGGGCGATGCTAATCGTCTTTGTTATGACACAGCGTCGTCAAAGAAGAACTACACAACCCTCTGTTGTTACAATATTATTTTAAATGAACATATCCTACTGATGCTATAAACATTGCTTAAATGCGCTTAATCCCTTGGATAGTAATTCCCTCAAATTGCCATGGGGTTCCGTCAACGATCCTGGCAGTCGCAAGATAATAATAATCTTTATTAATTCAAACTGACAAGTGCGCAGTAAGATTACACTGAAACATGACAGTACAATCAAGGTTTTAATTAAACACACGTTTTGGCAGCCATGCAAGGCACCGATTTGGGGGGGATTACGGGTTTCGAACCGCGATCTAATGCTCTCCTGGCCATGAGTGTTACTATTCATCTACATGTCTGTAGTAATTGTAATTGTTATTGTAATTGAACATTAATATAGCGCCACTCAAATCAGCGGCGCTCTCGACCCGCATCACTGCCAAAACCGGCAAAAAGATAAGTTTTCAAGCGTCTACGGAACTGAAGAGGAGAGAGGACAAGAAGCTCTTGACGGAGGGTCTGGGAAAGACCGGAAGACTGTTCCAGGCTGAAGGACCCACATAGACAAAGCTCCTGGATTGGGCCGTAGTACAGTGGACATTAAGCCTAATCGTAATCGCAAAATAGTTCCACCAAATCAGACTCCGTTCATTTTTTGTGATAAAAAGAGTAAGTCGACAATGAACCCAAGTTCCAAATCACTGCAGGAGCTCAGCCTCTGTACTTGGAACTTGGATCAATTGGTAATCTAAGAGGTCTATCACATTAATTTGTGAAATCCACTGCTCCAGTTACACACCTTTTAAACGATTTATTCCCAGCTATAGATGTTCGTCAATCGCTTTCGATCGCCAAATGTTATACTCTCATCATCTTATACGTAATCAATCGTCAACGGAACTGACATCCACAAGATGTCGCCAAACACTAAATATTGATGCATTAAATCAGAAAATTCTAACAATCAATCAACAATGCATTTATATAGCGCCCATGCAGGGTAACTATACAGATGTGCTCCCAACCTCACCCCATGCAGCAAAAGAGAACATGTCTTTAGAGCAGAGAAGAAAACAGTTTTATTGCAATGTTTTGTATTGCATTGTATCATTGCAGTTGTATCGTATAGTGTTGAAAGTTAATCTATATATTGTATCGTATTGTATTGTATTTTATTGTAAATAGAAGTTCATGATTATATCCACGATTAACGCTAGACACCTTTAAAAGCAGTCATTCTCAGCTACATGTATACTCACCAGTGGCGTTAAATCGCTAGATCCGTACGCAACACTCCACGAAGCGTGCGGTCCTTTTCGACGTAACTGACATCCACAAGATGTCGCTAAGTACTAAACAATTCTACATAAAACACACAGTTCCAATTTTTAGACACCTTTTAAAATGCTGCTATGCTCATCTATAAAAAATACCCCAACAGCTGCATAGCTAGTATATTTTGCGCCTAGGGACGAACTATGAAATTGGTGCCACTCCCTGTTTTATTTATTTCACATTTTCCAAGTTCATCGAATGGCAATTTAAATTTAAATCAAATATGAAAAATACACGATAGTACATAGTACCCCTTAGTGTTCAATGGGGCGCCCAACTCATACTTCATAACAGCTTTGTAAGTAATGAGGTCATGACTTTATATTTTTAGGCGCCAAAACTAAATCTTATAAATTTATTTGGGATAAATTAGTTAAAATTGCATGAAAACTAAAAAATTAAAATTATTAATTTTAACCCTCAGTTTTGCGCCCCTTCTTTAGGCGCCCGGGGACACAGCTTCCTGCACTCCCACCCCAGTTACGCTTCTGTTCCCCCAATGGCGTTCAATCGCTAAATACTAATCGTCTCGCTTTCAGTGCCTTATGAAGAGTAAGGTCGACTTCAACGTAACTGACATCCATAACTGACATCGCTCCTGAGTAGATAACCTTGAAGGGGCGCTATATAAGACTTCTGTAATAATAACACTGAAAAAGTCTACATAAAACCCACGGTTCGAGTTAGACACCTTTAACTGTGCCATTCTCAGCTATAAAATTATCCGGTCGCTTTCACTCGAAGCGTAATGTCGACTTCAACGTAACTGACATCCCCAAGATGTCACTAAGCACTAAACATTGCTGCATAAAATCCACGATTGCAGTTATAAGTAAGTAAGTATGTTCTTTATTTCAACCAACTGCTTACACCGCATTTTGGTTTATATATAGTTTTCATAAAAGCATTCTTGTCAAAAATGTTTTCATACCGGCCTTATAAGGGACGTCGGCCAAGAGCCTGCGAGGACCTGCCGGACTTAAGACTTCGTCCATCTGTCAGACATAGTTAGCAGCAAGCGTTTATCTTACGATGGACACACAGATGTGGGAAACTATATATATGATAGGCCTGCATGACGTGCAAACGTATTGTGCATTTTGATTTACATCTACGAATGCACACATATATTATGTACTTCGAATATATATATATATTTATTATTAAAGTACTTGTGTATGTGTCTATATCGCTTTCATATGCAATGTCCTTAGCCATACAGCGCTATGCTTCTGAGTATTTTTGTGTGTTAATAAAAAAGTCTGTGTACAGGTTTGCACACACATACGGGAGAGTGAGCGTCTTTCGAGTCATGTAGAATATTGACGCTCTCTGTCATAGGCGTAATTTCAGAGAGCCTTCGGGGTACCCGTACCCCCACTTTTTAAATAATGCGAACAATATTCTATTTGTTGCCTTCCGAGATATCGCAGTCTTCGCCTTGCTTCGTGTATGTAGATAGAGTGAGGAGTATGTACCACAAAAGTACGAAAGTACTTAAATACACGTGGAAACCGAAAACCAGACGAAGTGAGTCACAAGCAGTCAGACAGGCAGACTTTCAGCCACACAGGTCACCCGATAGTCTGACCGCAGTGACCGACCCGCAAGTTACAGGCGCCACAGATCTGGGCCACGGCTACACTCTTCTTGGAAAGTTCTGACATCACCCTCACTTTCCGCCTTGTAGTTGTCATCTTAGTCATATCGGGATGTGGAGATGTACGTCAAAGTGTAAATTTCTATATCCTTCATCAATTACAAATCCGTATTTGGACCCACAGTCATATTGTCGGCCTTGATATGACTACTCACCCCTAAGTCCCCTCACAATCTCAGAATCAATAACTGTCCTTGGTTATAGCCGGCTAGCTGAAGAAAGCTACCTCCGTTACATAAAACAGACATCTTCGACGTCATTGATTTTGACTTATACACGTCGTCTTCCGATTTTGCAGATAGGGAAATTGATCATTTGTTGTAAAATGAAAGCGAGTAGAAGCCATTACAGATAATAAAATTGGCGTTATGGAGGTAAGCTCATCAGCGTGTCAAAATCAGCTACTGGCATGGTTATAATTATGTCCAAAATGGTCTCCATGTCAAAAGCAAAAGTAGGGAAGAAATTGGTTCCCCTGCTTTTAGATCAAAGTTATGCCCAGCTTTCTGTGGATTTAGTGTTTCTATGCATTAATTTGAATTGTTTTCGGTTGAGAATAATTTCTTTTCGTATGTGAAATCTCAGTTAAGTAAGTAAGTAAGAATATCCTTTATTAGACCAAATGCATTTTGGTGTAATGTAACAGTTATCATATATAATCCTAGTGATGAAGGTTTTATGCATCAAACTAGCAGCCGGTGGTACAATTCGGTCGTGAGCCTGTGGCCGGTGGGAATAATTTATGGTCTTAACGGGTGGGAGCATGTGCTTGAAAACATGTCCTTTATCCTCCAGCATTACAGAAGAGAGGTGGGTATCCGCGTTTGAACATAACTGCTCAAATGTTGGAGAATCCTGAGGAAGGTATTTATAACGAATGAAGCATAAACACTTGTTACACGTTTGACGTTTTCTGAGCTGATGTCATTGCAAGTGTGATGAGATATAATTAAAGATTAGGAAAATGGAGGTTACAAGAGGCATGATGATAAAAATGAGATGAGGCAATTACGGGAAAGGTAATTATGATTACTGAAATGAAGCAACTATACATGTAGGTGAGGTAATTAGAGGTGGTTATAGGTTAGGTAATAAAGGTGATGCGAGGTGCTTCGATGTAAGATATTGTTATAGGCCTACGTCACTGAACGTTGCAGAGGCGCTCCCGACCCATGTCAGTGCTATCGCTAACAAATAAACTCGACTTCAGGCGTTTCCGAAACAGAGGAAGAGAAAGGCTGAGGAGCTCAAGCCGCAATTCATGTGGAAGACCGTTCGATTTGGAGAGGCCAACATGACTTGCATGCCGGGTACAACCAGGAGATCTCTGGCAGAGAGTGGAGCTATCAAGGAGTGAAGAGACCGAATTATGAAGGAGATACCCCGACCAAACATTGCGCAAAAGAGTTAGTAAACATTTTGAACTGGATGCGCTGGGTCGCAGAAAGCCAGTGGAGAGTGTCCCGAATGACGGCAGAATTAGAGATAACAAGTGATAATTACAGGTGAGATGTGGTAATTGCTTATACTGTATGTTAAAGGCCTCTGTTGTGATTGGTCCACAGACGTACAGGAGTAAGGGTGTCCTTGCCTTGTATTTTGGTGGTGAAAGATTAGGGAGGAGGAAGACCACGATCCTCTGCTTTATGACACTCCATCGTTAAACAGAAACCACACAACCCTCTGTGGACAATTTAAAAACGTTTCTTATAGATGTTTTATATTGTGTTTAGTTGGATAGCAATTCCTCCGAGACTCAGTGGCCGTGCAGTTGCCGTCAACGACCTTGCAGTCACAAGATGTCTTTAATACAACTGACATTAAAACATGAAACATGGAAGTAATAAAAAGATAATAATTTGTCAAATAATGAAATATGCTTAAAAAATTATACCCTCCATTTAGACACCTGTAAAACGTTGCCATCCTCCGCTATATAGTGATTATACGCGTTCAGTACGACCAATGATTTTCAGAGACTCACAATCCCGAGACCAATATGACGACCGTCGTATGAAGCTTAAGATCAACTTCAACGCAACCGACATCCACAAGATGGCGCTAAACACTAAACATTGGATTTTATGTATCAATGTTAAAGAGGTTGTATACTATACACCCCCTTTAAAACCCGGAGATTTTAAGCTGAATTTTTAGCAGGCCCTTAAGCTAGCCCTGGAACAGCTATGGGTATGAGAGTGTCAGCGACTTCATTTTCTTAGCCTCGGCATATGAGGATGGTTGACCAATAGTCCCTGCCGTCCGATCTTCCCACCGACAGTATGTTCTTTATTACTACCAACTGCTTAAACCGTACATTGGTTTACGTATAGACCAGAGGTGCAAAAATCAGGTTTTTCAAGATGAAAAGTAGTTTTTTGTTTTTTGTTGTTTTTTGTTGTTCTTTTTGTTTGTTTTTAAGTTGTTTTTTTTTAAAGATTTTCGGATTTCAGATCATAAAAAACATGAAAATTGGCATGAACAAGAGCTCCAACTCAGTTTAATTCAGTTGCGATTTCAGAAAATTAGAAATAATTAAATCAATGTTATTAAACTAACTTCTAAAAAATTTTTTTTTTAATTTTGTGTTTTTTTTGTTTAAAACCAAAACCGAAAAAACTTTGTTCATCTCTGGTCTGGACAGTTAGCAGAGGTTTCCGGTGTTACATTGATGCGTATGAAATGGGGCGTTTTGTTTACATATAAATTTGCTTCATATTGAAGATATTGAAGATAAAAATAAATCTTTGTTTTCACTATGAAGTTCTGATAGTATTTCAGTTGTGTGCCTTTGTTTTGCTGTATCTAAAGAAATTTGTCTATATTGAAACATAATATTTTAATATCTGAAGAAATTTTCCTCTCGATTATTGGGGGGGCTTTGCACCGGCTCCTCAATTATTGGAGGGCCACGTGCCCCGGCTGACCCCCCAGAGTCTACGCCTATGCTCAGCTACATATTTACTGATCGTTTATTCGCTTGGAAGCAATTACTTTGAATCACCGAACAACGAGGCTGGCAGTCGGAAGATGTCGTTAGTACAATGAACATTAATACATGAAATACACTGCTCCGTTTGGATACCTTTAAAAGGTATCATTAACAGCTACATATTCACTCAATCGCTAGGTGCAAAGAAAACATGCCTAAGTAATGTACTGTCGACTACAATGAAACTGACATCCACAAGATGTCGTTAAGAAATAAACAATTAACCACTTCTAAAATGCAGCCATTCTCAGCTGCATATTCAACAGTGGCGTTCAATCGCCCTATGGAACGGGAGATGCCTGTGTAGCGTGAGGTCGACTTCAACGTAACTGATGTCCACAAGATGGCGCTGAACACAAAATACTACATAAAATACTACATAAAATCCACACTTGCAGTTATACGCTCCCTTCTCAGCTGCATATTACCGATCGTTTAGTCGCTTGAATAGCAATTTCGTCGAGTCTCCGTAGGGGTTCCGTCAACGACCCTCACAGGCACAAGATGTCTTTAGTACAATGGACGCTAATACATAAAATCCACTGCTGCAGTTTAGACACCTCTAAAACGATACATTCTCAGCTATATATACTGGCCAATTGCGTTCGATCGCCATATCGGTTTTTACAACCCTATAAGTCGTTATCAACGTAACTTGCATCCACAAGATGTCGCTAAGCACTAAATCGTAATCTCCAAACGAATCACGATAGCCGCGTTCAATCGCTCATATGTAGCCGTTAAGAATTAACCAAAAGAATGACTTCAACGTAACTGACCTGACATCCGCAAGATGTCGCTAAACACTCAGCAAACTTCTGAAGCGACACTAGAAGGCCAAGCGCAGGGCATCAGGCTATTTACGAGAGCTATGTCAAATCAGAGGGGGTTTCCAATGAATAGTCCAAAGGAAGTCCGAGACCCCGGTTCCAGAGGATCAAGAGAGGAGGCACAGCAGCTATTAAGGCGGACGTCGTTTAGGGCGAGAATAATTGGCAGGAAGGCGGAGGATCAGATGAGTCAGGGTAGGAATACTTGGAAAGGTGTGACTTCAGTTTTGAGTGGTGATAGATAGAGGAGCATTAGTAGGAGGATGGAGGACGGGTTTCAATGATGATGGAGGAACTAAAAATCTGCGGAATTCAGAGGGGATCGTTCCAGAGGCGTGGCGCTGTGTTGGATTTGGCTTGGTTGGAGAGCTTCAGATGTGTAGTGACTGGGGATAAGAAACCTGAGATAAGAGGATGATCGGGTGGAGGGGTTGCCTAGATGGTGAAGAGATCACAGAGGTACTTGGGCTGGGAATAAACACGAAACAGTGCTACATAAAATAAACGATTTCAGTCATACATCCCCGTATATATTATATATTGTATTATATACTTTCTCATCTACACATTGACCAATCGTTTAATCCATTTTAATTGCGTTGAGTCACCGTAGGCTCTCCGTCAACGTCCCTGGCAGTCGCAAGATGTTGTTAATAGAATGGACATTAATACACGAAATCCACTGCTCCAGTTTACACACCTTTAAAACGCATTCACTCTTTGCTACATATTCACGAGTCGCGTTCAATCGACAGACTCATATGAGCTATACGCTGTGAAGTGTAGTGTCAACTTCAACGTAACTGACATCCACAAGATGTCGCTAAGTACTAAACATTGCAACATCAAATCCACGACCAGGGCTGTAGTGGAGGGTATACGCGGGTATACAGCGTATACTCACCTCTGGAGACCGTATACTTACCTCACAAAATATTTTTACGCATTTCCATTGTGTTTCGGAAAATTAACCAGTAGCGTATACTCACCTCTAATTTTTTTTCGGAAAAGTAACCGGTAACGTGTACTCACCTCTAATTTTACCACTACAGCCCTGTCCACGACTGCATGTATACACCAGTTTCAATTTCGTGAACGAAATTAAAACGAGAACAAAAGTGATTAGTAAATCGCTCACGATACGAAAACGGGAAGTAGAAAGAAATTGTGAACTAAAACTGAATAAAAACGAAAAAGAATTGGGTAGAACGAAATAAAAAACGAGAACGATTTTGAAATCTTGAACGAAAAATATAAAATATATACAAGTATCTATTTTGTTACAGTTTTCGGCGGCGACGCAGTTGAACGGCACACATGTCGAAAACATTCTTGGTTAAGTTGCATTCTCTCTGAGTCTCGTCACCTTCTCTCACATTATTGCTTCCCTTCAATAACAAGTGTCGCTCTTGTGTCGTCCCTTTAGCTGTCTGCGTAACATTGTTTAGGTTCATGATCAGGGCTATAGTGGTAAAATTAGAGGTGCCTCTCCAGTACAACCAATTTAATCGCGCGGATAGCAATTCCGTCGAGTCTCCCTAGAGTTTTCGTCAAAAAGCCCTGTCAGTCGCAAGATGTCGTTAGTACAATTGACATTAATACATGAAATCCACTGCTCCGCTTAGACACCTTTAAAACGACTAATTTCCAGCTATAGATGTTCGTCGCTAGATCGTCTGGTGACTGCGAAGTCGAGAGAATAGATTCAGAGTAGGGGAACTGAGGCGTTCGTTGAACGATCTTACAGGTCTCTCGTGCAGAGCGAATTTCATGACTGCAATATCTATCACACAGACCCAGGGTGAGAATTGTCGGGGGTTCGGGGGTTTAACCCCTCCAGTCTTTCTTAGGACCCCACATTAAAGTCTTCGTTGCACATTCAAACTCCACGTAAATCAATGTATAACCCCCCCCGTCTTTTTCCTACAATTCTCATACTGCACGGACCAGACAATAATCAGACCTACAAATACACCAAGTGGGCCATTTATTTTTAATATCTATACACGATATTCATCTGTATCTTGAAAAAACGCATTATTCATTAATTAATTCAAACAGAGCATTATATAGCTTACCTCAACGGAGCACACAAGATGTTGTTAAACATTAAACAATGTTAAAAACCCACGTTTCCATTTAGACACCTTTTTAACGTTGCCACTCTGAATTACATATTCACCAGTGCCGTTCAATTGCTCGTTTCCCTTGGAATGAAGCGTAGGATCGATTATTATCAACATAACTAACACCCAGAAGATCTCGCTGATCTCTAAACAATGCTACATGAAATTAACGGTTCCAGCTATTAGACACCTTTTGAACGTTGTCAATCTCAGATGCATATTTATATGCTAATATGGTCATATGGTACGAAGCGTAAGGACGACTTCAAAATGTCGTTGAGCATTAAACATTACTACATAAATTGCACGATTGCAGTTATAAATAAATAATTATGTTCTTTATTACTACCACCTGCTTATAACGCAACTTGGTTTACATAATTATAGATTATACATTATAAAGCATTCTCGTCAAAAATGTTTTCCTCATTAGTCATTACACCCCTTTCAAAATGCCGCCATTCTCAGCTATGTGGGTCATTATCTGAAATGTTACAAATATCGTATCAGAAAAAACAAATTGTTTTCCCAAAATTGGTTGCAAGTGTTTTCTTTAGTCATGTAGGCCTACATAGTTAAATTTAATTAATTTGAAAGAAATGCACAATATTTTAATCATAAGTAAATTTTTTTCAGAATTTATAAAGTCGAAACTCTTCTTTTTCATTACAGTCCGCCCTTTTTGTGTAATCATATATAACCACAGATACCTGAAATATCCCTCTGGTGCTTATAAAATGGCAATTTCTTAAAGTAGATTATACCAGCATTAAGTAGGAATACAACAGGACTTTCCTTCACATAATATATTAGTATGGTGTAAAAAAATTAAGATATTTTTAGAAATTATTTTTTTTTAAATATTATTTTCAGTTACAGAAAAAAAATCTGTGCAGCATTGGCTATAACTGTATGTTATATGCATTAGATACAAGTTGAACAACATTTTAATAGTTGCTAGTAAATGCTACTGTAATTACTTGCAATTTATTTTGATATAAAATTATTCACAAAACATACATGTACTTCACTCTTAGCAATGCGTCATTACGATCAATGACAAGATGGGCCTGTCATGAGAAAATAGCAAACATCTCATGTATACGGATGGTAATGATGAAAAACAACCGCGGATGGTATTGACACAATGATGAAATTTATAACAGCTGTCAAACATTTTCACGTGAGTAACTCTATCAGGTAAGTAATTTCAATTAGTTCAACAAAAGTGGCAAATAAAATAAGCTATCAATGTTGTAATCTACCTAAACCAGGAAATACAACACTAGATGGTGATGAAACAGAAATTTACTTTTCTTGTAATTTGGAGCACATAAACTTTAATTAAAAATAAAACATTATGAATTTCAACACAAATCTGTGTGATTTCAATAATAGTTGATAATATCTTGTTCCTGATGTTTATCTTTTAGTAAGTAAGCACGTTCTCTAAAAGTTATAGGCTTCCCTAAAATTGAGATGGCTATGATGCTTATTTCTATGGACAAGTGTAAATAGGCCCAAAAACAAATATATATTAAGAAAATGAGTCTAAATGTTTAATTATTGCATATGCTAGCTACTAATTAATCAAAATAATATACCTTTGTTACAGGTTGTAATGGAATAAATTTGCTTAAAAGTTGTCCCCGGGCGCCACAGTAAGTGGGCGCCAAAATGAGGGTTAAAATTAATAATTTTAATTTTACTCTTATTTTTATGGAATTTTAACTAATCTATCCCAATAAATTTATTAGATTTTATTTTGGCGTCCCAAAATATCCAGTTTTATCAGCATTACTTACAATCCAGTTGTCAGGTATGATTTTTGGCGCCCCATTGAGCACTGTGGGGCATCATAATCCATATACTCAGTACAAATGACGATGTATTGGGAAAATGTGAAATAAACAAAACGGGCGGGGGCGCCAATTTCACAGTTCGTCTGTGGGCGCAAAAATCCTAGATACGCCGCTGCATGACATTAGTACATGAAATCCACTGCTTCAGTTAGACACCTTTTAAACGATTTCTTCTCAGCTATAGATATTCTCCGATCGCGTTCGATCTACAAGAGATTGACGATAGAGCTGCAATATGCCAAAAATTATTTCAGTCGACGTCAACAGCCTTTGTTGCTATAAGATGTCGTTAAACTCTGGATTCAATCCAATCGTTCTACAAATTCTCAGTAATTGTAGGCAGTCGTCAACGGAACTGACATCCACAAGATGTCGCTAAACACGAAATAATGCTGCATTAAACGATGAAATTGTATATCAATCAATCAATCAATCAATCAACTATAGTGCCCCTTCAAGGCAACTATTCAGAGGCGCTCCCAGCCAAACCCCGGCGAAAGAGTCTTTAGCGCAGAGAGGAAAGCAGTTATGATGTACGTGTATTGTGTAGTATTTCATTGTATCATGAATCATGAACTTCTATATACCGTTGTATCGTATTGTGTTGAATATTATTCAACATACTGTATTGTATTTTATTTTATTGCATTGTATTGCATTGCAAAATAGATTTTCATGATTGAATTCACGACTGACGAAAAACACCTTTAAAAAGTGGTCATTCTCAGGTACATACAAGTCGCGTTAAATCGTTACCTCTGTTACTTCCCGAGCAACAAACTATAAAGCGTACGGTAGATTTCGAGGTAACTGACACCCACAAGATGTCGCTAAGTACTAAACAATTCAACATAAACGCCTTTGTTCCCCAGTTAGACACCTTTAAACACTGCCATCTATAATAAATTCCTCAACAGGGCATAGAGGACGAACTATGAAATTGGCGCCCCATCACTGTTTTAATTATTACACATTTTCCAAATACATCGAATGGAAATTTAAATTTCAATGAAATAAAATATGATAAATTCAGGTAGTATATGGTGACCCTTAATGGTCCATGATGCATCAAACTCATGATGATATAACTGGATATTTTGGGGCGCCAAATTAAATAATTATGATAAATTCAGGTAGTATATGGTGCCCTTAATGCTCCATGATGCATAAAACTCATGATGATATAACTGGATATTTTTGGGCGCCAAAATTAAATGTTATAAATTTACCTGGTATAAATTAATTAAAACTGCAGCAAAATTAAAAGTAAAATTATTAATTTTAAATCCCATTTTAGCGCCCCCATCCTTTGGCGCCCGGGGACACATGCCCCCATACACCCTCCCCCAGCTACGCTTCTGTTCCCCAATCGCGATCAATCGCTAAATACTAATCGTTTCCCTTTCAGTGCCTTAGAAGCGTAAGGTCGACTTCAACGTAACTGACATCTACAAGATTCGTCAAACAATGAACAAGTCTATATAAAACTCACGGCTAAAATTAGACATCTTTAAAACGCTGCATTCTCAGCTACATATTCATCAGTCGCTTTGCCAGATGCCGTCGGTGCATCCTGTGTGAAGCGTAATTTCAACGCAACTGACATCCAAAAGATGTCACTAAGCAATAAGCATTGCTGCGTAAAATCCATGATTGCACTTTAAGACGTCGCATTTAAAACGCCGCCATTCTCATCTTGGTCAGCTACACATTTACCAATCGTTTAATCGCTTGGATAGCAATTCCGTCGAGTCTCCGTAGTGTATCATCCGTCAAGGACCCTGGCAGTCACAAGATGTCGTCAGCACAATTGACATCAGTACAATTGGGGAGGGGGATAGAGTAATGGTAACCAGTGCGTCTGATTTAAGGCGATCTATCTATCGCTCTCCTTGGTCGCTCGCCTAGCAAAGGTACCGGCGAGCGATTTACCCCTCGCCTAGCCTAAGGTTTCTCACCGTCGGTGACAGTCGGTCGTCGCTCGCTGAGTTTGAGTTAGACTCCAAGACGATAGACGACCCTGGAGCAAGACCATTATTTTATTTACCTAATTGAGATTACATTAATTTACTTACTTGCGGCAGCGGTGAATGCGTGCCGTGATCTGTCCTAATTACTGCTAACTGATCACTCCAATTTCGAGCATAACAACACAACCAATACGCCTATGATTGGCCACAGCAACACGGCCGACACGACATGCCGCGTGACATCATCCGTAATATCACCAATTTCGGAAATTATTTTTGGCGGCAATGGCGGTGAAGATGAGTAAGTCGAATAATAATGTTCAGTTGAGCACGTATCTGTCTTGGAAATCAGGCGACTCGTTTGATGTCGATGTAGTCGAAATAGAAAACTGTCGGACTGTGAACAAAATGTACTACAAGTCCTGCAGTAAGCACGCCGATAAAATTCGATTGGATTGCCGGCTGAAAGGTCGCGCTAAAATGAGTTTTCAACGTATGCCGAAGGCTCAACCAACGTTGTGAAATCAGCCGTCACACGTCATCTTACGTCAATGGTAGGTTTCTAGTGAATGTTCATTCATTCATTCATTCTGAGAATTTATATGGCGCCTCTTCAAGAAACCTACTCAGATAACGGAACTGAAGTGAAATAGGCCTACTAGAAGAGCACTACATACGAAAAATTACGAATACGATACACAAAATACACTGTACACAAGAGCTCCAGAGGTCGACCGCATATCGCTCGCCTACTCGATCCAGCGCGATCGATTTTCAACCCGCCTACTCTTTTCAAATCAGACGCACTGGCGGTAACACTCATGGCCAGGAGAGCAGCAGGAGAGCAGCGGTACGCGGTTCAATTCCCGCAACCCACTCGGGCGGCACCTTGTATGGCTACCATAACGTGTGTTTAGTAAAGATATTGATAATTGTATGCCATGTCTCAATGTAATCTTTCTGCGTTTGTCGGTTTGAATTAATGAAGAAAAAGATTATTATCATTATTATTATTATTATTATTATTATTATTATTATTATTATTATTATTATTATTATTATTATTATTATTATTATTATTATTATTATTATTATTATTATTATTATTATTGTTATTATAACATGAAATCCGATGCTTCAGCTTAGACACCTTTTAAACGCTTTTATTCCAAGCTATAGATATTCGTCAAAGGTTTGAACGTAATATATTTAATACTATACGCTTCGAGTATGTAGAATATGTAGAATAGAATAGTATGTATATATGTAGAATGGACGACAATAGAAAAATAAAAACTGTGATGATGGGAATTATGGATGGAAATGGACGGAGGGGCAGACCCAACAGAGAGTGGACAGACGACATCGAAGATTGGTGTAAACAAGATCTGCACAACTTAGGAATATTAGCACAAGACCGAGGACTTTGGAAAAAAATGATTAAATATGCATTGGACACCTACGGGCCTTCGGCCCATGGATCCTGATGATGATGACACGCTTCGAGAGTTATTACAGAGTGGATTTGTAGCTGCAATATCTATCACACAGAGCAGATGATAATCACACGTATACATATACACAAGTAGGCCATGTATTTTTAATATCTATATACCATATTCATCTTTACCTTTAAATTTGCATATTCATTAATTAATAACAATCAGGGAGTTATATAGCTTACCGCTGGCGTTAAACACAAAACAATGATAACTGAAACCCACCGTCCATTTAGACACCTTAAAACGACGCAACTCAGCTATATATATTGACCAGTCACGTTCAGTCGCTAGTTTTATCGATCGCAATTGGTGTGAACCGGAAGATCGATATCAACGTAACTAACATGCACAAGCAATCACTAAACTCTAAACTATACTACATGAAATCAACGGTTCCAGGTAGGCACCTTTAAAAATTCGCCATTTTCAGATACATATTTATAACCACCGTTCAATCGATAGCCTCACGCTGCAAAGTCGGCCACGATCTGGTCGACGCCCGTTTTTCGAAAATCTTGTCCCTCACAAAAATTTTTCTGCCACTTTATCTCCGAAAAATTTCCCTTTCATCTCCGAAAAAAGTTGATGACCTTTTTTTTAGTCCTTCACCTCCCACTTTCATTTTTCACCAATTTATCTCCGCAAACTATCGATTTAACCTTGAAAAAACTTGATGACCTTTTTTTAGTCATTCACCACGTTTTACTACTTTTTCCCGTTCCCAAGGTCTTCTTTCGCATAATTTTGGGGGACACATCTCCTCAAAATTTCGATTTTTACCTCGTCTGCGAAAACCCTCACGCGCATTTATATTTCTCCGCCTTTTTGGTGTTTCTTCAAAAGGTGGGGGGGGGGACAAATGCATGTAGAGTCCCCCCCACCCTTAAAGGCGGGGGGACATGTCCCCCCCGTCCCCCCCCTAGATCGCCGCCCATGACTCTATGTCCTATCTGTGAAGCGTAAAGTCAACTTCAACGTTACTGACATCCACAAGATGTCGCTAAAGACTAAACATTGCTACATAAAATCGACGACTGCAGTTATACACGAAATTTAAACGAGAACGAAAATGATTAGTCAAATGTTGACGAAAACGAAAGCGAGAACTAGAAAGAAATTGTGAACTAAAATTTAATAAAAACGAAAAAGAATTGATGAAGGACGAAATAAAAACGAGAACGATGTTGAAATCTTGAACGAAAACTATATAGAAAATGCAAGTAAGTTTTTATCTATTTTGCTAGAATTTTCGGTGGTGACGCAGTTGAACAAGCCGCATGTCGAAAACATCCTCTGTTGAGTTGCATTCTCTCTGAGTCCCGTCAGCTTCTCTCACAGTGTTGATTCCCTTCAACCACAAGTGTCGCTCTTGTGTCGTCCCTTTAACTGTCTACGTTACATTGTTTATGATTCTAGATTTCTCCGTAAGCTATCCGTCAAGGACCCTGGCAGTCACAAGATGTCGTTAGTACAATTGACATCAGTACATGATATCCGCTGCTCCAGTTTAGACACCTTTTAAACGCTTCCATTCGAAGCTATAGATATTTGTCAATCGTGTTTGATCACTAGATTTTTTGCAACTGCACTATCTATCACCCAGAACAGACGATAATTAGACCTACAGATAAACAAGTAGGCAAAGTATATTTAATATCTAAACACGATATTCATGTGCATCCTGAAAACGTGCACATTCACTCATTCATTCGTTCTTTTATTCAGATCGTTATATAGCGCTTTTCAAAGATGACTACACTCCGAGTCAGGGTCTAAACCTGCTGAGAAGAACAGTTTAAATTTGCTATGAATTTACAGTTCGCCAATATTATATTATAAGCCTTTATGAAGTGCAAACGTTTTGTGCATTTTGAAGACTTGCATTTAATGAATGCACACAATCTCAGAATCAATAACTGTCCTTGGTTAAACTTATCCAAGGCGGCGAACTGAGGAGAGCTCCCTCCGTTACATAATATAAGCATTTAATACGTCGTTGATTTTTACTTATGCATGTCGTGTTCCGCTTTTACTGTAAGTAAGTACGTAAGTAAGTAAGTAAGTAAGTATGTTCTTTATTAATACCAACTGCTTATACGGTAATTTGTTTTAATACAGTTTATACAATATAAAGCATTTTTGTCAAAAATGTTTTCCTCATTACACCTCCTTTAAGGCGCCGTCATTCTCACCAACATATTTACCAATCGTTTAATCGCTTGGATAGCAATTTCTTTGATATCGCCATACAACGACCCTGACAGTCGGGAGATGTCGTCAGCACGATGGGCATTAATGCTTGAAAACCAATGCTCCGCTTACACACCTTTAAAACGCATCATTCACAGCTACGTATTCACCAGTCGCGTTCAATCCGTAGATTGAGAAAAACCATGTAGAGTAAGGTCATTGCCTTCTAAATACTGAAGGCCGTAATGCTACCTAAATTTAGACTTGTGACGTAACGCATCTAGTCCGTCTTCGTTTCACTGCAAGCGTTCTAACACGTAAATCGATTTTGATTTAAACCTAATTTTGAATTTCATTCCGTAGAACTTGGAATGTCGTTGCAAATGTAATGTCAAATAGTGAGACTCTTAACCATGTTACGCATTCTTATTATTTATTAGAACTTAAAAATACTAATAATTGAACTTTTGAACGTTTGGATTCTGTCGTCTGCTTACATCTTTGGGTTCAACTAAAATCCGTTTGTCTGACTTTCAGAGTATTTAATTTTGCCGAATTTGGAGAATACCTCATCATTGTTGTGTGACAGGATGTAGTTCTAACTACACTCGCAAGAACGAGAAATCAGATTTAGCGGGTGTAAAGAAAACGATGGAAACTACAAGACAGGCTGCGACGGATTCCGCGGTAAAGGGACAATTTTCCACTGAGGAAGATCGTTCCAACTAGAGGGCTGCCAACATAGGTTAACTTGCATCCGGGGAACACCCAGAAGATCTCTGGCAGAGAGTGGGGTGATCAGAGGTGAAGAGACCGAGTCACAGAAGGCCTTGAACTATGAAGGAGCTACCCCGAGCAAAAAGTTGCGCATAAGAGTTAAAATTTTGAACTGGATGCGCTGGAGCGCAGGAAGCTAGTGGAGAGTGTTCCGAATGACGGCACAATTAGAGGTAAAAAGTGGTAATTTACAAGTGAGATGTGATAATTATTCATATGTTACAAAAAAGCCTCTGTCGTTGATGCAATTGAGGCTAATACACAAAATCCACTGCTCCAGTTTAGACACCTTTCAAACGTTGCCATTCTCAGATACATATTCATTAGTGGCGCTCAATCATAGTATGTGTACTCTGCATATATCGAAAGAAACTCGACATCAACGGAACTGACATCCTCAAGATGTCCTTAAGCACTAACCATTGCTACATAAAACTAAGTTAAATTTAGACACCTTTAAAGCAGTGCCACTCTTAGCTACATATTCATCAGTCGCGTAAAATCGCCAGTCTGCTTTCAACGATATTCCATAAAGAGTAAGGTTGGCTTCTACGGAACTAACATCCGAAAGATGTCGCTAAGCGTTACTGCACAAAATCAAGGACTGCAGTTATACATCCCGAGTATTATTATATATTATATTAAATCCCGTTCTCAGATACATATTCACAAAGCCGCGTTCAATCGTTAGGCTAAATGAACATTGGGTACGTTGCATGAAGCGTGCGGGGACTTCAACGCAACTGACATCCACAAGATGTCGCTAAGCACTAAACATTGGAATGTTAAAGAGGGTTATAACACACGTCCCCTTTAAAACGCAGCGATTCTCAGCTGCGAACTTTTTCAGCAGTCCCTTACGCTAGCCCATTAGCAGCCATGGGCATAAAAGTGTTAGCGACTTCATTCTCTTAGACTCGGCATATAACAGTGTATTCATTATATTTGAGTGCACAAATTTTAGCACTTGGGGGCATTTGAACCTCCGACCTCGATTTACAGTCCACAACGCTGACCGCTAGACCATCATGCATTGCTATATTTACCAATAGTTTAATCGCTTAAACACCAATTCCGTTGAGTCTTCGTATGTTTTCTGTCAATGACCCTAGCAGTCGCAAGATGTCGTTAGTAAAATGGACATTAATACATGAAATCCTCTGCTCAAGTTTAGACACCTTTAATGCGCTTCCATTCCTTGCTTCAGATGTTAACCAATTGCGTTCAAGCTCCAGATCTCTTTATGCATCATGTTTATGGAAATAGGGAGACTGGACTCGGTTGGTGTTTTTTCGAGTTAGAACTGAGGCGTTAGCTGAACGAGCTTACAACTCTAGTCCAGGAAAGGGACTTCATAACTGAAATATCTATCACACAGATCAGACGATGATCTCTACAGGTACACAAGTAGGCTATGTATTTTAATATAGAAATACCATATTCATCTATACCTAGAAAACTTGTATACTCATTCACTAATTCAATCAGAGTGTTATATAACTTACCTCAACGGAACGCATAAGATGTCGTTAAACACTAAACAATGCTAACTAAAACGCACCGTTTCATTTAGACACCTTTAAAACGCCGCCAATCACAGTTACATATTGACCACTTCCGTTCAATTACTAAGTTCATTAAGTCCACATATTAAGATCGATATCAAAATAACTAACACCCACAAGCTGTCACTAAGCTCTAAACAATGCTACATGAAATCAAAGGTTCCAGTTAGACACCAATTAAATAAGCGTTGTCATTCTCAGATACATGCTTAGCTACCATCGCGTTCAATAGTTAGCTGCACCCTGGACAAGTGGTATGGAACCTTAAGGTCGACTTCAAGGTGTCGTTAAGCATTAAACATTGCAACATAAAATCCACGATTGCAGTTATCAGTAAGTAAGTATGTATGTATATTCTTTAATACTACCAACTGCTTATACCGCAATTTGGTCTACATATAGTTCATAAAATATAATACATTTTCGTCAAAATGTTTTCTTCATTACACCCCCTTTAAAAAGCCGCCATTCTCAGCAACATATTTACCAATCGTTCAATCGCTTTGATAGCAATTGCATTGAATCGCCATACAACGACCCTGGCAGTCGGAAGATGTCGTTAGTAAAATAGACATTAATATAGCTACTGCTCCGTTTGGACACCTTTAAAACATGTCATTCACGGCTACATAATCACCAGTCTTGTTCAAATCGCTAATGCACTAACCTCAGGTAGGATAAAGTCAACTTCAACGTAAGTGATATCCACAAGATGTTGTTATACAATAAAAAAAGCTACAAAACCCACGATATACACCTTTGAAACACAGCCATTCTCAGCCACTTATTCACCAGGCGCTCGATAGCTCCCATGTCTATGGTAAGAAGTGCAATGTCGACTTCAACGTAACTGACATCCACAAGATGTCGTCAGAGCGTCTGATTTAAGGCGATCGATCGATCGCTGTCCTTGGTCGCTCGCCTGGCAAAGGTACCGGCGAGCGATTTACCGCTCGCCTAGCCGAAGGCTTCTCACCGTCGGTGACAGTGGGTCGTCGCTCGCTGAGTTTGAGTTAGAGTCCAAGGCGATAGACGAACCTGGAGCCAGACCATTATTTTATTTACCTAATTGAGATTACTTTAATTTACTTACTTGCCTCTGGGGTGAATGCGTGCCGTCACCTCTCCTAATTACTGCTGACTGATCACTCCAATTTCGTGCAATATGATTGGCCATAACAACACAGCCAATGCCTCACGCCGCGTGACATCACGGAACCCGTAGAGTAATGGATAACACACTGGCCTGAAGAGCAGTAGGTACCAAGATCGAATCCCGTAGACACCCGTAAGGTTAATTCAGCGTTCCACTCGCTAAGTGGCGGCGGTGGTTAAGTGAATAGTAGGCCTTGATTGGCGCCGTATATTTTCGACTCCTGTAAAACTGTTATCATGTGCTTCTACTGTATACATGTATGTAAGGCGCCCTGCGTCGCTGCCGTTTTTACTATAGGTATGTTCACTGTACAATTAAAGAAACAGATTATTATTATTATTATTATTATTATTATTATTATTATTATTATTATTATTATTATTAGTATTATTATTATTATCATCATCATCATCATCATCATCATCATCATCATCATCATCATCATCATCATCATCATCATCATCATCACCATCATCATCATCTTCCATAGCATCACCAATTTCGGAAATTATTTTAAACAACAATGGCGGCGAAGATGAGCAAGTCGAATAATAATCTATAGTTGAGCACGTATCTGTCATGGAAATTAGACAACTAGTTCGAAGTCCATATAGAAAACCGTCGGACTGTAAACAGAATTTACTGCAAGTCCTGCCGAAAGCACGACAATAAAATTCGAATGGATTGTTGGCTGAAAGGTCAAGCTAAAAATGAGTGTTCAACATATGCCGAAGGTTCAGCCAACGTTGTGAAATCAGCCGTCACACGTCATCTTACGTCAGTGGTAGGTTTCTAGTGAATATTCCTTCATTCATTCTGAGAATTTATATAGCGTCTGTTTAAGAGACCTACTCAGATAACGGAACTGAAGTGAGACAGGCCTAGGCTACTACATGATTACTATATGCAGCGATACGAAACATTACGAATACGATACACAAACTACACTGTACACAAGGGCTCCCGAGGTCGACAGCGTATCGTTCGCCTACTCGATCCCCAGTGATGGGCTCTAAACTTTTTTTTAGTTAAACTAAAACTATTTTCCAACTTTAAAAAAATAGTTTAACTAAAGTTGGCAACTGATTTTGGAAATTAGTTAACTAAACTAAAAAAAGTAGTTAAACTTTTCCAACTTTTTTCCAACTTTTTACGACAAACATTTTCACAATAAAAGACATTAAGTGAACTGTAATAATGCAAAGCGTCAATGAGAATTTCACCTTCAAACTATGCAATATGTGCTTTTCTGGCATACAGTTACACATGGGCGCCTCGAGGCGTACGCACGTAGTCAAGTGCGTACAGCGCGAACGGCTAAGAAATAAAAAAATACAAATAAATAAGAGATTATAAAATTATAATTAATAACTTAGGTAGGCCCCTACTAGTTTTAATATTAGGTAAACTAACAGTATAACACAATCTAGTGAATTAGTAGACTAAGTACCGGTACGGTAACTTACTAACTTGTAAAGCGTAGTGTGACGTTATTATTTACAGCGGTTCTTTTTCAATAATTAATCTTCAAGACTTCAAGTATGATCTGTATTATTGGACCTTGTTGGTTCGAAATCTAAATTAAGTCTTATATCACAAAATAATGACAAGCAGCGGACCACCCCCAAAACTATTTTGACAAACCCTATTAAATTTTCGAAATGCTTCTGCTCGTAGTCGTATACCATCATTAGACGAGGCAAACAGTTTTATGGTGCATCAAAGGAAATTACCGGATGGTGATAGTAGGTGAAATTTGTTCTTTGCGAAAAAATGTAAAATTTGCTTTAATTTTTGTCAGAAATTTGTTTGAGCTTTTACAGAAATAGACTATTATAAACTTTTCAAAATTGAGAAAAACCATATAAAAAACTTAGTTGAATAGTTGATAAGTGGTTAAATGAACTGGCGTGTCTCTAATGCTTGGTTGGTATTTGTGAGTTAAAAACTTATAGTCTATGGAATTCCTTGGTTATGAGAAATTCGCACCAAATAGTCGATTGAACTATTTATCGGTTTGTAGGCCTACACGGTAAAATAGATGTTATGTTAGGCCTACAGTATCCTACACGTAATGCAAACTGCGTAGGTTAACTTAATATTTCGCTTAAAAATTTATTAACTTGTTGCAGGACTTCAAAATGCTAGCGAAGTTGCGGATTGTACATTTCTAAAATCAGCAAGCTCCACAGTATACACGTGTTGGTGATGGCCGATATCTTTTCAGGTGTTTCGCTGTGTGCACAGATTTGTCGTTACAAAAGTCCAGTAGAAAACGCAAGGGCATGCTATGCTTATCAGCTGCAGAGATTAAAGAAATAAGAATTGCTGATACATTGAGACAGAAAGTTGTAGAGTTCCTGGAATTAAATGCAGCCGATATTATGACAGTAGGAAAAGATTTGACGTTTTTGCTTGATAAAAATATTGGTAAAAGTTATTTGTCAGTCGAACATCGTATTGAGGCTATGAGGAGAAAGGACGAATATGGTGGGTTTCTAGAAATTGTAGCATTGTCTTACCTCGGTAATGTTCCAGTGCAGATTTATTGCAACAATCTTAAAGAGGGCAGGAACAATGATTACTATACTCTGTTTGCCAAGTTTACTCCGTTGAACTATGAAACAACTTGTAGCAAAGAAAGCATAAATTTGCTATACTACATGGACACCAAAGAAACACCTGGACATTAGCTTCAGAATTAGTATCAAGATTAGCAGAGCTGTAGTCGAGGGTATACGCGGGTATACAGCGTGTACTCGCCTCTGGAGCCCGTATGCTTACCTCACAAAATATTTTTTGCGGTATACTCACCTCTGTACTCACGTCCAGAAGTACTTTGACATATTTTTTACTGTAGACCGTAGACTATAAATTAAACAAAATATCAGGTTCAAATTTAATTATTTCTGTCTGCTTGACCTAGCGAGTTGCAAAACAGCTTTAGAAAAAATAAAAATTGTAGCGTTTGTAGAAGGAACGCACCCATGCCGTTTAATATTTCCAGTTTGATTTACGTGACGACGCCAACGACAACGACGCGGAATTTCAAAAGTTTTGATTATTGAGGCAATAATATTATTGTCAGTCAGAATAATTTATTTATTATGCCTCAGCCTCCATTCAAAAAATTAAACAATCTACGTTGTTTTTTGGCGAGCGGCAGACCAAAGAAGATAGTACATAATATAAAAATCAAGATCAGGGAGATAAAAGATAAAGGTAAAGCGTTGCCAGGCTGCACTGAATCAAGAACCGATGAAAGATGCTGACATGCTCTTTCTAGCTTCATATGCCAAGTTAATGAACCCTCTTGTACAGGCCATGGATTTGATCCACGGTGAAAGGACAACATATTTGGGTCATCTCATACCGACAATAATGGGCCTGAAATAAAAACTTCGGCAATCAACAGACAAATTGGTAGCTCCTTTGAGTCCTTTGGTTAAAGCTTTGACTACAGGAATCCTGTCAGACTACTGAGACTAGGAAGGCTTGCGTTCAAAACCGCGCGCAGAAAACCGCGCCGTGTAAAACCGCGTGTTCTTTATAGCGCGCGGTCATAACCGCGCGGTATTTATTTTTCCATACGATAAAGTCATTTTGCATAATGTTGATAATGTAACATTATTAATGTTCTACAGCGAGAATGAAAGGTTAAGAAAACGAAGAGGTTAATCCGATACAGTCAATCATGCATAATGTTCATAATGTTCAGGCATAATGTTCTAATATGGTCTTCCAATCCACGTATCTTCAAAGTAGTTGCTCTCTTTTAGTAGCCTATTATTGACATTTACTATGGCTATGATTCGCGCGGTTATGACCGCGCGCTATAAAGAACTAGACGCGGTTTTAAACGGCGCGGTTTTCTGCTCGCGGTTTTGAACGTATACCACAAGGAACACCTGGTTGCATCCATGTACCTGCCCCAGTTCAAGTTAAAATTTTTGACGGAGGAAGCCAGGCTGGGGGTGTTTTAGTTCCACTTATGCCCAACAAGTAAAAGAGTTAACTACTTGTTATCTACAGTAGTCAAACAGTAGTCAAAACTACTTAATTTGAAAGTAGCTAGGAAGTACTTTAAACTACTAGTTAAGTAGTTGGTCCCCATCGTGGTAAATATTAGCATAGGTGATGCATCATAAATTGAGTAATTCCGTCATTTCAATAGCTTAAACGTTCACCAAATCGTTTCCATATTTCGAAAGATTTTCTTGATTGAGCAGGGGCAGTGGCTTCTATCCCCCCTAAACAACCGGGCTCAATCCCTCTTCTTCCCCCCTCTTTTACAGAACCCCGCTTACTCTTACTGTAAAGCCCTTCCATACCTCGTCTTCCCTTCCTCCCTACCCCTCCCCACCCCATCCCCTTTCCCTTTACCACTCCTGTACCATTCCCTGCTTTCCCCTCCCCTCCCTTTGAAGCGGAGGGGTCCGGGGTCCTCCCCGAATTTTTTTTTAGATTTCTACATTGCCGTAGGTGAGTTTTAACGCATTTTGGAGAAAGAAAACTGGTTTTGGAAAACTATACATTTTAGTTCAACTGAACTGTTGAATTAATTTCTGTAGGGTTCCCAGTGCACTGTAAAATGTTATGGGACAGGCTGTAATATATATGGGACAAAATCTCCAAAACATGGGACACATGTCAAAAAACTGGGCAATATGGGACACTGCTTAGCAAATATATGGGGATTTTAAAGACTGCATTATGAATGCCTATTTCTCGTGTAATACAGTGGCAACAGGCTCCATCCCTGCCTATTGCAGTGTTACCCAGCCGACAATTATTTTGCTGGAAAATTTCAAGACCTGATAATCCCATTTTCTCTGCACTACACGACAATAAATGTAGCATTGACCAACTAGTTTTTCTTAATCAACAGGATTATGAACGCTTTTTTTAATTTTAAAATTTTTTTTGCACCCTAGATCAACAGAAAATAGCAGAACATAATCGTCAATAGCTAAAGAAAAACAAGTAATAATGATACGCTATAACACTGCTAAGACACTGTAAACTAAGCATAGGCGTTATCTGTGGGAAGTACAAGGGGTACCCGTACCTCACTTTTTGGACTGGGGGACCATACCCCACTATTTAAATAATGCCAATCAATATTTTATTATTACTGCAATTAAAAGATGGCTTGTTTTTACTGACATAAAAATTAATGAGAATACTGGCAGGGTAATATGTTCGATATGGTCTGCATATGAAAAGTGAAAGTGGAGAAGAAATTGGTACCCCCACTTTTTAGACCAAAGTTACCCCCCTGAACCTAAGCAAATATTGCATGGCACATAATACTGATACAAATAATAATGACACTCCATAACACAGCTTAGACACTGTAACCTAAGTAAATATTGCGTGACCCATAATAGTAATAAATGAAAATACTAAGTTGAAAAATGCCGTTCGAAGGCCTTCACAACATATAGCCAATAATGGCCATTAGCAATGTTTAATCTAAAATGTTCAGTCCTTGGATGTTGCAGGACAAAGCATTTTGCAGGCTTGAGTCGGTACTGTCAGAGGAAGGGGACTTTCCCTCTGGCACAAAGTCTGCTTCCTCCCCCCCCCACATAATAGGCCCTGCACAGAACTGTGAGCAAAGACTATGTAACTTGTAGGGAGTGTGACAAAAATTAAAAATAAATACTTCCCCCCTGTTTTTCACTGGGCTCAACTTGCGCCCGCCCTGAATAGGGATAGAAGCCCCTGAGCAGGGGCCACAAACCCCATCCCAAGCCCCTCCCCTCAGTGTTTCGGAGGACTATTCGGTAGCGTGTACTCACCTCTAATTTGTTTCGGAAAACTAACCGGTAGCGTGTACTCACCTCTAATTTGTTTCGGAAAACTAACCTGTAGCGCTTACTCACCTCTAATTTTACCACTACAGCCCTGAAGATTAGACGTTGATGTACAGATGCTCGGGCAAGCAGCCTCAGCGTGCAATTGCATCATCACAACGATTTTAAGAAATTTCTACTGGTGGGGATGTTTTGAAAAAAGACACGTTTCGTGGGTAATTTAAGTCGAAAAGCATTGAATCAGAGATGTTGGAAAAAGGACATACTTGTAGCTAATGCAGAAAGCGCCATAATGACTCGTTATTATTGAGAAAATTCAACTTCAAGCCTCAAGGTCATTATAAAACAAACTCAGATTTTTATAATTTCTTCAATGCTGGCGACTGGTGGGACTAAAAAGGACACAATCCACTGGTCGGGAACATGAGAGGGCTGGTGGGGAATTTGCACTCCAGTTGACATGTTGAAAAATCCGCTGCTGACCCATGCTTGCATGGAAAATAATGCTTAAGTTATTATTATAGTTGCCTGTACTTCAGGTATCCCAAAATAGCCTTAATTTAGCCCCAAATACTCCCAGGAGCGTTGGCAGACCCCGCTGGGGGAGCGTCGTAAGCTCCCCCAGACCCCCTAATCGCTAGGAGCTCGCTTCGCTCGCGGTTCGCTTTGCTCACCTCGTTCCCGCCCTGCGCGTGGTCTCGTGCTTGTGCGTACACCAAAAAAATCCTGGAGGCGCCCCTGACTAGGGCTGTACCGAATATTCGCTTTTTATTCTCTTCGAGGCCGAATAGTTGGCCAAACAGCTATTCGGTATTCGGCCGAATAGTACCGGTCGGACCGAATACTAATAGTGGTCTCGTGACATCTGTTTCTGCAGAAGCGGCTGCTATAGCGAGTGGACTGAAGTAACTCTCTCATTAACATAATATGCTGTAGTTGCAGCCAGGCGTTGCCTACTGCCTGGATCGCGGTATCGCAGTGTCAGTAGTCTCATTCTTTGTGTAAAGTGACTGTTTACTTTTAGTTTATACATTAAATTTACTGAACTGAAACTTTTGCTGACATTTGAAATTTAGAATTTTGTCGGTAGACCTATTTCGTACACTATTCCTAAAATAATTCGTGTTCGGCCGAATAGTTGGTCCAATTATTTGTATTCTGTCTTGGACCTGTGGGCGGAGAGAATAATTTGTGGCCTTAATAGGTGGAAGCAAGTCCTTTAATACATATCCTTTATCCGCCAGTACTACAGAAAAGAGCAGCGTATCCGCGTTTGAACATAACTACCACATCTGGTGGAATCCTTAGGAAGATAATGATAACGAATCAGGCAGAGACACTTTTGTTGCACGTTTGGCGTTTACTGAGCTGATGTCATTGCAGGTGTGATGAGACATCATTAAAGGTTAAGTAGTTAGATGTAACAAGAGGTAATTGCAGTCAATGTAATTAAAGTAAGATGAGGTAATTACAGGAAAGGTAATTATGATTATTTAGATGAGGCAACTATAGGTATGGTATGGTTATTAGAGGTGGTTACAGGTAAGGTGATTAAAGGTATGATGAGGTAATTACAGGTAAGGTAACTACAGGTAATACGAGGTGATATGATATAAGATAATTGTAATCAAATATTCATATACGTCACTCAACGTTTCAGAGGTGCTCCCGACCCAAGTCAGTGTTATATAATAATAATAATAATAATAATAATAATAATAATAATAATAATAATAATAATAATAATAATAATAATAAAAATTATCACTAAAAAAAATGGACTTCAGGCGTTTCCGGAACAGAGGAAGAGAAAGGCTGAGGAGCTGAAGCCGCAATTGCTGCGGAAGACCTTTTGAACTAGTAGAGGGGCCAACATAGTTGCATGCGGTGAACAACCAACAGATCTCTGGCAGAAAGTTGAGCGACCTGCAAGTAAAGTAGGTAAGTAGTTTATTCGCCACCAAATAAAACAAATCACAAATATAGCACTTATACCAATACAGTGGCAGGCTTCCAGAAAAGTCTCGTATATAGGACTCATCTTGCCGGTTGCCCAAGAGACTGGGTCACAGAAGGTCTTGAAGTACGGAGGAGCTACTCCGAACAAACTGTGTCATGATCGGTACACAGACCCCAGGAATAAGGACGTCCTTGAATTAGTCCCAGGCGCCGCCACCATCTGCCGCCGCCGTTAAGCTCTCAAGTCGAAACCAGTCGCTAAGCTATCGACTGCTAGCGAATTCGTTCACTTAATATTTTGCTTCTTGTTTTAATCGCGGTTTCCAAGTTTCGAATTTTCGAAGACATCAGCAGCAGGACTTGAGCAACACTTAACAATACAATGCAATACATATTCGTTTATTGAAGAAAACAAGCTGACATGCAGCAACTTCGTACATTATAAGAGAGTTTGGTCAATCAGTAAGAGTTCTCATACGAGGATATAATCGTTGTCTTGTTTTTTTGGTAGCCTAGAGTGAATTTATGCATTCTATTACAAAGGTGGCGTTGATGATTACGAAGAGAGGGAATAAGCAGGGTTAGAATTGTCGGGGTTGGGGGTTCAACCCCGTCTTTCTTGGGACTCCCACAGTTAAGTCTTCATTGCGCGCTCCAGGGGGTCGTCTCACTCGTTTCCCCTCAGTTGTGCTAGTGTTATTTACCATTATTTGACTCTGAGTCTCTGACAAAGAGAAGAAATTTCCATGGTGTATGTATGTGTGCATTTTTAAATTTGCTCAACAAAGGACTTGATTTTGAATATTTTTAAATCGAGCTTGACTTGCAAAACTGCTAGCGCTGAAATCTGCTGTTTTCAAATTTCGCTGACATCAGTTTAGAAAATACGAATAAAATATTCAACTCCATATGGATTAAAGTCAAAACTCTCGAGTCGTTTTTCTACAATTCTCACACTGGAAATAAATGCAGGAGTAGGCCTACAGGATTCTTGTTCTCTGCGACGGGCTGAAAGAGGCACGCATCAGCAGTTTCGGCCAACTGGTTGGCAGTAAAATCGGGTACTGCTATAAAATTATCTTCGGTTCATGCGATTTATCAAGCGCTCAGTTTCAGGAATTCATATTAACATTAATTTTTACAGTCATCGGTCTGCCCCTGTGAACATGCCCACATGGAGCGGAGCCCTTATTCCCATGCTGGATCCGTATAGAGCCCATATGGGTTCCGTGGGTTCTAATGCTCACGGAAATGATGGTACGGTCAGTACAGTTTGCGGTAAAACGCATTATATTGTTGGGTAATCTGGGAACGCCTTTGAATAGTTTTCTTGGACGGGCGCTATAAAAAATGTTTCGTTCATTGATTGATTGAGTGATTGATAAAAAACACAGTTCAAAATAGACACCTTTAAAACGCTGTTATTCTCAGCTATATAGTCACAATACGCGTTCAATCGGTGGGTTGACTGTATATATACACATATATATACTGTATATATACATATAAATTCAAATATTAATCTATATTATATTAAAAAGGATGGACTACTACCACCTGTCAATCATCGGCATCTCAACAACCTGCCAAACAAGGAAACAAACGATGAGACAATCAAAAGAAAGAAAGAAAGAAAGAAAGAAAGAAAGAAAGAAACTGATGACAGAAAGTTATACGAACATGAACTGAAATATATAAAAAAAACTTTAAAGACGTCAACGGCCTTTGTAGCCATAAGATGTCGTTAAACTTTGGAATAATAATAATCGGTGGGTTGCTTTCGTATCTGCCTTACGAAGTGTAAGGTCGACTTCAACGTAACTGACATCCACAAGATGTTGCTGAGCACTAAATATTGCTAAATAAAATCCACGATTGCAGTAATACATCCACGAATATATTTATATTATACTTCTTCTCAGTCTTCTGCTGTTGAGCAGGTTCGTGACATGGACGACCTCGTGTTCCCCTGCTTATTGATTGTAGTAGATCCCTCTGCACCCCTGCCCTTTCCAAAACTGCCTGATTTGTGACTTTATTATGCTATATTGTTATATTATATACCGTTATCATAGGCGTCGACTTTTACTTTTGTCTCTGGGTGCCTGGGTCCTAGTGCATATTTTAAGACTTCTCCTAAAATTTTGACGAACTTTTTTAGGAATTCATCCCCAAAAAAGTGACGACCTTTTTTAGGAATTGACGACGAGCTTATTTTAGGAATACTCGAAAAATTTACAAATTTCTGTTGTAGTTGTACTTCTCAAGTTGTGAGATTCGTTAGTTGTACTAAATTTTTTATTTAAGGCCCGAATTCTTCTGGGTGCCAGGCACCCACTGAACTTTCTCTCTGGGTGCATTGGCACCCAAGGCCCCCAAGAAGTCGGCGCCTATGACCGTTATATTATATACCGTTCGCAGCTAAACATTTTTAGTTTAATACATTTTAATTGCGTTGAGTCACCGTAGGGTTTACGTCAACGACCCTGTCAGTCGCAAGATGTCGTTAATACAATGGACATTATTTTATAGACCAAATCGACTGCTCCAGTTCAGACACCTTTTAAATGCTGTCACTCGTAGGTACATATTCACTGGTCGCGATCAACCGCCAGGTTAATGCGCTGTATGCGGTAAGAAGTCTAATGTCGACTTCAACGTAACTGACATCCACAGGATGTCGCTAAACACTAAAAATTGCAACACAAAATCAACGACTGCAGTTATATCTCCCCGAAAATTATTATATATTATATTATATCGCGTTCTCATCTACATAGTTTTTAGCAGACCCTTAAGCTTGTCCTGGAGCAGCCATGGGTATGAAACTGTTAGACTTCATTATCTAAGCCTCAGTATATGAAGGTGGGTGGCCAATCCTCCCCGCCGTCTCACCTTCCCACCGATTGTACGGTCATAGTACTCATTGTGGCTGAATTGTCTAGGGGTGCAGGTGGAGTAGAAATCTCGATACAATTTTTTGCCCTTGCGGGCATTTGAACCTCCAGCAGGCTGACCACTAGACCATCGTCCACCCCCATATTTACCAATCGTTTAGACGCTTAAACACCAATTCCGTTGAGTCTCCGTAGGGTTTCCGTCAACGACCCTGAGAGTCACAAGATGTCGTAGTACAATGGACATTAATACATGAAATCCACTGTTCCAGTTTACACACCTTTTAAACTCTTGAATTCCGCGCTATATATGTTCGCCAATCGCGATTATTGATACATAATATTGTTTAAAACGCTCTATCACAGTTCGTGCATAATAGACATTATTATCTCTATTACCTTATGTTGTCAACCAATGAACACTAATAACATTGTAAAGTTCACTTTTGACACCTTTATATGGTGTCTTACATATGATACAACTTCATTTTACTGCACTATATATAATCTAAATTGTCGTCAATGCCTTTGATGATATAGGACGAAGTTAAACTGTTTATGCATTATTATTATGTTTATGAAAGTCGGGAGAGTGTACTCATTCGGCTGTTATTCTGAGGAGGAACTGAAAAGGGATTTTATAACTGCAATATCTGTAACACAGGGCAGACGATAATCAGACCAACAGATACACAGTAGACAAAGTAGACCATTTATTTTTAATATCTCCACACGATATTCATGTGTATCTTTAAAATATGCACAGTCATTCATTCATTCATTAGAGCGTTATATAGCGCCTTTATCCCTAGTCAGAGTCTAAACCTGGCTGAAAGGAACAGTTTACATTTGCTATGAATGTAGCCTACAGTTGTCCAATATATGGGTAAGGATGTCATTGCTTTGAACTCTGGCGGGGCAAGATTCGTTATGACACAGCGTCAAAGAAAAACTAGGCTACACAACTCTCTGCTGTTACAAGTTTAAATGAACATTCCTTCTGATGCAATAAACATTGTTTAAATGCGCTTCATCGCGTGGATATCAATTACGTCAAATCGCCGTGAGGTTCCGTCAACGACAATGGAAATCGAAAGATATCGGTAGCACAATGGACATTAATTCATGAAATCCACTGCTCCAGTTTAGACACCTTTAAAACGGAACATTCTCAGCTATATATAACTGCTGATCGCGTTTGATTGCCAGATCAACCCGGAACACCTACTCCCCCTAGAGTCAACTTAAACGTAACTTACATCCACAAAATGTCGCTATGCGATAAAATCACAATCTCCAAACCAATAAAGGCCAAGCGTAGGGGACCGGACTATTTACGAGGCTACGTCAAATGAGATGGGTTTTCCAAAGAATAGTCCAAAGGAGGCTCGAGTCCGGTTTCAGTTTGCCAGATCGATCAAAGAGAGGAGGAAGAGCAGCTGTTGAGGCGGTTGTCGTTTAGGGCGAGAATGATTGGAAGGCGGAGGTTCAGATGAGTCAGGGTCAGGCCCGTATTAAGGGGTGCTAATGGTGTTGCAGCACCCGGGCCCGCAGTTTTGAGGGGCACGCATTTTCCGAAGTACATTATTTTTTTTATTGTACTTGTAATTGGGCCCCGCTCTGATGGCTATATAGGTAATTATATATAATTATGTATAATTAAAGCACCCGCACTAGCCTTAATGCGGCCCAGTTCATGGTAGGAGTACTTGAAAAGTTGAGACTTCTGGTTTGAGTGGAAACCCAGAGGGCGATAGATAGTAGAGCATAAGGAAGAAGATGGAGGACGGGTTGCAATGATGATGGACGAAAGGAGAATCTGCGGAATTCAGAGGGAGATCGTTCCGGAGGCGTGGTGCTGAGTTGGATATGACACGGTTGGAGAACTTGAGATCATAGGCGTAGACTCTGAGGGTGCAGCCTGGGCACGTGCACCCCAATAATTGAGATGGACTGTACACCTAATGCAGCAAGTGTAGAAAGAATAACCAAACCCCCTCTTCAATATTTTGGGTAAGTTTACGTCAGTGCTTGAGATTGGTGGTGACTTGGGGTTCGAGAAAGACTTAGCCCCTGTGCTGTGATTACCTATTTAGCTATCAGCGCGGGGCCCAATTACAAGTGCAGACATTTTTAATGTACTTCCGAAAATGCCTGGGTTGCCTGGATGGTGAAGAGATCACGGAAATACTTGGGCTGGGAATAAATACTAAACATAGCTACAAAAAATCCACTATTGTAGTAATGCATCCCCTATTTACGATTGCAGTAATGCATCCCCTATTTACCTATTTAGCTATCAGCGCGGGGCCCAATTACAAGTGCAGACATTTTTAATGTACTTCCGAAAATGCGGGGACCTCCAAACTGTGGGTCCGGGTGCAGGAGCACCATTAGCACTCCCTTAATGCGGGCCTGGCTGGGAATGTTTCAGGGAGTTGTAGGTTACTGATAGGACTTTGAAGTGGATTCGCTCTGGGATTTTAAGAAACGAAGTGATTTGAGGATGGGAGTTACATAATGATATTTGGGCGTTCTAATGACAGCTCTGCCTCGTGAGTTGATGTCGACCTTACCCTACGTATGGGACAAATATAATCAATTTAACGATTGAACGCGATTGGTAAATATATAACAAAGAGGCCGCGTTTTAAAGGTGTTTAACTGCAATCGTGGATTTGATGCTGCGTCGTTTAGTGTTTAGCGAGATTTTATGGGCTAACTTCGACCTTACCCTACATAGAAGTTTATAACGAATGAACCTAGCGATCTAACGCGATTGGTAAATATGTAGCTAAAATGGCTCTGTTTTGAAGGTGTCTAACTACAATCGTGCATTTAATACAGCATTTTTTGTATTTCTTTTGGGTCAATGTCGACCTTTACTTTTATCTAATGAGCCGAAGATATCTAACAAGCGAACGCGTTCGGTAGATATGTAGCTGAGAGTTGCTACATTTAAAGGTGTTTTACTGCAGTCGTGTATTAAATGCTGTGTGGGATTTGGCTCGGTTGAGGAACTTCAGATGAGTAGCGACTGGGGTCGATAAAGACTTAGATAGGAGAAGGATGGCGTGGTGCGGGTTGCCTGGATGGTGAAGAGATCACGGAAATACTTGGGCTGGGAATAAATACTAAACATTGCTATAAAATTCCACGATTGCAGTAATGCATCCCCGAATATAATTATTATGTATTACATTATATACCGTTCTCAGCTACATCTTTTCCAATCGCGTAAGCTTAATCCAATTTAATTGCGTTGCGTTACCGTAGGGTTTCTGTCAACGACCCTGGGAGTTTCAAGATATCGCTAACACAACTGACATTAATACCAGTACATGAAATCCTCTGCTCCAGTTGAGACACCTTTTCAACGCAGCCATTCTCAGCTACATATGAACTAGTCAGAAAAGTTACTGTTACTGACATCCCTGTAGGCATAATATCTACAATTATCGGCCTCCTGGTCCATGAGTTGCAGAATATGCAGTGGTTTTATCCATATATTTCCATATCAAGACGATTTCCTTTTAGGTACCGAGAGCGAGATCCATAACGATTACACACAAGGGACAGGGGATTCCAACCTGGGCTGCAGGAGTTAAAAGCAGATATCAATTAACTTTTTCAAAACTAAAACTTGAACTAACATCACCTAATGAATAAAAACTAAACTAAAACTAAAATGAAATGACTTATCCCGATCTAAATAAAGTTAAACTAGAAATGATTTCCTGAACTAAAATAATACTGTAACACACCCCATTTAAAACAGCGACATACTTCTTTTAGCAGTTCCTTAAGCTAGCCCTGGAGTATGAAAGTATTAGCGACTTCATTTTCACTTAGCCTTGGCATATGGCCAATCCTCTCCCTCGCCGTCTCATCTTCCCACCGCCGGTGTACGGTCAGTGTACTCATTATAGCTGAGTTGGCTAGGGGTGCAGATGGAGCAGCAATCTCGACACACATTTTGTCCTTGATGGAATTTGAACCCCCCCCCCCACCTCTCGATCGACAGTCCAGCACGCGAGCACTAGACAATCCTGCACCCCTCTCCCCCCCCATATTTACCAATCGCTTAAAAAGCAATTCCGTCGAGTCTCGGTAGGGTTTCCGTCAACGACCCTGGCATTCGCAAGATGTCGTTAGTACATTGGACTCTAATACATAAAATCCATAGCTCCAGTTTACACACCTTTTAAACGCTTCCATTTCTGGCTATAGATGTTCGCCAATGCCATGACGGTCGGCTGCCATAGTGAGGACGATAGCTTCGTGCATTGTTCAAACTGTGGATAAAAGCAACAAACTTTTTCGTCTTCAAGAAAAACATATTTAAGACTTTTCAGCTAGCCGCATCACTTAATTCAACCGGGAACATAACTAAAAAAATTATTGAAAATGTGCCATAAAATGCGTTACTTTTGCTATTAGTTCGACCATTTGTGCGGATTTTTTGGGCTATAAAGGGCGATGTTTAGGCGATAGCTAGAATTTCTTGTCAATCTACTTCATTATCGGCGATCGTAAATCAAGGATTGTTTCAATATATTTCACTTGTAAATTGTGCAAAAGCGTCTATTTTCTTGCTTGGATATAGCAAACTGCATGTATTTGGATTTATTTGTTTGGTAGGTCAGAATTAAATTACAAGCTACGTTTTTATCAATGTTACTTACTGCGGTTTGTCAGCGCGCTTGTGAATAAACTCGAATACATGTATATATTATTATTATTAAGCGGTGCCGAGCTTTTCGGGTGCGTAGCGAATCCCCGAAACCCCAGTTGGGCGTATTAAAACTGCATATAATTGAATTTATTTGTCCGGTAGGTCAGAATTAAATTATTTTCGGGAATTTACGACAAATGATTTCTGCCGGATCCCAAATCTATTTCTAAATTAAAACAAAATTATTCGTGCAAACCTAACCTCGAGATATTTTCGAATATACTATTAAGGACATTGGCCGAATAGTCTGCTAGTTTTCAGGATTGGAACTCTTGGTAGAAAATTTATTTTCGGGAATTCGGTCATATTAGCATTTCATCACTTTTGGAGATTCAGTTAGACACCAGGTTTTCCAGCTAGTGATCTGTACTTGCCAATAAATTGGGTGTGCACAGTGTGTGTTGTGTAGGAATGAAAGATGCGAGAAACTGCAGTGTCCAGCTAATTCAATTGGTGTGAACAAAAGTGATGGATACAAGGCTTTAGCCACAGTAGCCATCGCTAAAGACTCATAAAAAGCTAAAAGGTATGTTTGGTAATTTTATGCTACATATCAAGTCCATTGGCATTTAGACATTGATAAACTTGACATTGACAGTACCATCACCGGCATTCTGTCATGTCCAAAACACTGGCAAAGGCCTTTTGGAGGCTTTTCGACTGAATAAAAGTATAATACCAGATGGTGTAAATCTTGTCGTTCTAAATTTAGTGCAAAGGAATGCATCGTAAATGTCAGATAGACCATTTCGGCGATAACGCTTTAACAAGTTCAGTGAATAAATGCAAATGGACTTGGACATCAGTTGCATAAAATTACCAGGTATACCTTTTTGTTTCTTCTATGACATGCCAGCAGGTCTGCAAGGTTTGCACGACGTATTGTCACTTGAGCTTGGCAGTGGAGTCAAGGAATGTGTCGTATGTCCATCAGACGACTGACTTCTTGCAAACTTACCCCAAGTGACATGATAGCCTTTGAGGCTAAATATCACTGTAGTTGCCTGGCATAGTTACACAACCATAGACATTCATATGAGCGTGAGCAGTACAATCTATTGTCCATGACCTTTCTGTTCTGTTGATGTAATACATGGTGTTGTCTTTGCTCAGCTAATAGCTTATATAAATGATGTGTGATCTGTAAGTAATATTTGCCAAATTTTCAAGCTTGTCAATCTCAAAACATGTATGTTGACTGGTTGCAGTAAGTCGAGGGGCAAACTGCCAGTACACACAACCTTCTGATCAGTGTCTATCGTTTGAATCTGGGTGAAAAGCAATGGTCTGAACCTAAGCTATTTTCATTTTGGTCACTTGCTAAGAAATTTGAAAACAATTTTGTTGTTTTTAGGTTTGTGTCTGGATCGAACCTGTGCACACCACCATTGTTTCATACATTCACTGACTGCGATATTGTATTCAAGGTCAAGAAATCGATTTATCATAGTGGCAATAGTGTGTAAATACTATTGTCCAAGATGGCGGCCAACATGGCCGCCAAAATATAACAGTATGTATATCTCAGCTCATACGTAAACTACAGTGACAAATAAAGGGTCCATTGTAACATTCCCAAGGTCAAGGAATCGATTTATTGTAGTGGCAATAGTGTGGGAATACTATTTTCCAAGATGGCGGCCAATATGGCCGCCAGACACAACAATAGGTATGTCTCTGCTCATAGGTAAGCTACAATTGCAAATGAATTGTCAATTGTAACATACTCAAGGTCAAGGAATCGATTTATTATAGTGGCAATAGTGTAGGTATAATACTTTCCAAGATGGCGGCCAATATGGCCGCGAAAACACAAAAATATATATCTCTCAGCACATAGGTAGACTACAATGACAAATGAGGTATCAATTGTAACATTTCTAAGGTCAAGAAATCAAACTTTCGTAGTGGCAATCGTGTGGGAATAATAATTTCCAAGATGGCGGCCAATATGGCCGCCAAAACACAAAAATATGTACATCTCAGGTTGTAGGTAAGCTCCAATGACAAATGAAGTGTCAATTGTAACATTTCCAAGGTCAGGGAATCGATTTATCGCAGTGGCAATTGTGACCGATCAGTCAGCTGATTGATAATTCCTATTTTTGTGTTTTGACGGCCATATTGGCCGCCATCTTGGAAATCAGTATTCACACACTATTGCCACTGCGATAAATCGATTCCTTGGCCTTGGAAATGCTACAATTGACACTTCATTTGTCATTGTATCTTACCTACGAGCCGAGATATACACATTTTTGTGTTTTGGCGGCCATGTTGGCCGCCATCTTGGACAGTAGTACTCACACACTATTGCCACTGCGATAAATCGATTTCTTGACCTTGGAAATATTACAATTGACTCTTCATTTGTCGTTTTAGCTTACCCATGAGCTGAGACATGCATATTTTTGTTTTGGCAGCCATATTGGCCGCCATCTTGGAATATAAACTATCCAAAATTATGAAACTATTAACACTCAGTTCCATGGTAGATTCCACACTTGATTTATGATTGCAAGCCATTTGTGAGCTCATATCTTTAACAAATATATCTGCCCTATGAACGAAAAAATAACGACGTCGAGGACGAAGAGGGGTAAATTTGTACCCCAGGACACTTTGGATTGAAAAATCTTTTTCCCACCACATGGCAATGTGGTGGGTATGCAGTCAGAATATGTCATTGGTGGTAACTTGTAAACATGTGGAACGACAAATGATACCTACCTACAGTTGCTCCGCAATCAACATCCAAACACCCCTGGGGTAATTATTTACCCCTTTCCGTCCTGCGAAGGTTAAACAAAGGAAACTACTAGGCTCTTGTTGGTACAATTGATAACGTGGAAACTTGTTTTCTTTATGATAGGGTGGACGTTAACTTACATTCGCGCGGCACACAAATCTTCTCTCCCGCAGTTGCTATTATATTACCAGCGCAGGCAACTCAAGGTGATTTTCTGTTCTTTGTCCCCCGGTGCAGCTTCCACACTTGTCCATGGTCTTGTTCTTTCTCGATTGGACTACTGCAGTGCCATATATGACGGACTCCAGGCCTGCCGGATTGAGCCCCTGAATCAGGGATTGTTTTAACGTGCAATGATACACAAAATGTGCAGTGATGAATGGCCCGCTGTTTGCGAATGAAGTGAATTGTTGGCCTAATTCATAATTATTTATGATTTTTATACGCTCCGGCGCTATCTATGTGCAGTGATAAGTTTTCCTTAAAACATGCCCTGCCCTGAATAGAATCCTGCGTACTGCTGCCCGCCTTGTAGGCCGCATCCCCAAGTTTGGCGTATATGAGGGATGTCCTCCACTGGCTTCTCTACCCGTAGAGCATCACTTACCGAATCTCTGCCTTGGTCCGGCGGTGCTTTGAAGGCTTAGCCCCTCCATAACTGCGGGAGCTCTATTGTCCCACCTTATGCTCGCAGCGCCGTCGCTCTCTCCGGTCAGCTGCGCAAGCTGAACTTATTGTTCCCCGCGCGCGGACAGCCATACGGCAGCGCCGTGCCTTCTCTGTGGCTGCCCCCATGACCTGGAATTGGCTCCCTACCAAGCTCCGTCAAATACGGTTTGGACACTTCACCCTGTTTCTTATTGTCCTCAAAACTTCGTTGTTCGACCATGGTTGGGCTGGGAGTGCTCCTGAGTAGGCAATGGGCGCTATATTAATCTACTTCAATAATAATAATAACGTTTACGGCAGCCGTATGATGTCGTTTAACTCTGAATACTATATACAGTAACAATGAGTCTTCCCCGCTGTCCTCTTTCTTATATCTCTCTTAGACACCTTGCAGTCGCGTCTAAAGAAACCATACATTTCTCATATTTGTTCAATCTCTACCGAACTCCTCCACTACCACTACGTGCCATATATGCCAGGTGGTGCCAGTCCTAAGCCTGGAGAAAGGAGGAGGGTAAGACAACGGTCCTGTCAGCTATAAGATGCAGTTGAACTTTAACACTACGAAAATATCGGGTTCCCTATAGATGCCTCTAATTCTATTATTAGAAACATGTCATCAAATCTCAGGTTCATTGTTCTTTCAATCGCAAATGTCAGAAGATGTCGTTGAACTACTGAAATCTAAGCGAATACTACAAATATAAAACAATTTTATTTCGTTCAATATCGACGGTATGTACCTCTCATTTTATTTAGATCGATGCATAACTTATAATTTAGTCATTGGAAGTAAAATATTGCTAGGCACCCAAAAGTGACATCAACAGGACAAAAATCTCCGCTGATAGAGGGGTCATCTGAGTCGGCATTTACAACAATTAGGCCTACACGTTTAATCATTTTCCGCACTTTCTGGACTTAAACAACGGTTTGGAAATTTCAAGATTGAATCATTTATTAGTTACAAATACAAACTCTATAAGTGCAGCGCTGTGTGAAATATGTTTCACAAGAATCCCAAAAATGAGACAAAAAATTAACACTTAGAATGTCATTACTTCGTAGAAATGATAATTCTACAGGTACAACTGAAAGTAAAATAACGAGACAAACGAAATAGAAAAAACTGCATTGTGGCAATGGTGTCATCTCTATACCAAGGGAAACCACATTATGACTGGATTTTATTTTACTGGTTTTCTTTGACTGGCTTTTCTTTAAGGTGAGGTCGACGTCGAAAGGCTCAGGCAGACACTAGATGTCGTTAAACAACGAATACTGGTATTTTTTCTTTATAGACACCTCGACATTGTTTTTTTCTAGAAACAATAAATTCCGAGAAATAAACGCAATACACGTATCATAGACATTATTCAATGTATTATTTTATGTCGTTAAAACAATGAATATTACAGACATTATGAAGGTCTGTTTGGACACCTTTAAATGATGTCTTATGAACGATATAAATTCATTTTCACTCTAGTGCATTTGCTCTAACTTTTAGTCAACATCATTGATGTCATAAGAGACGTCAGAGCTTGGAATAATCATCAACCAATACGAATCCTCTACTACTCTATATGTTGTATTGCCAGTCCCAAGCTTGGTGAAAGGAAGAAGGCAACGCTATTCATATTTGTTATGACACAGTGTCGTTAAAAAGCAGCGAGTCAACTAGTCAATTACTACGGGTTCAACGCGCTACTATGCAAAAAATTGTAAAATTATTATTTTGTTTAGACACCTTAAATCGTGTTATTCAAAAACTATAAAATTTCCAATTTCGTTAAATCGCCAGTGCTTTGTGGATACGCGATGAGATGTCATTAAAATGAAGAATTAATAATCATTTTAAAATTTCAAAAATAGAATCATCTAATATCATAATCATAACAATATATATTGTGAATTTATGGCTAAAGTTGTTACAATATTGGAATGACTACATTGAGAATCTCTTGTCTATTTGAAATGTTATTAGGATTTTTTGCTTTTAACATGTCTTGTGTGGGACAATAAATTATTATAGAATATTGTTTAATTTCCATCATATCATTTTTCACAATATCTGTATCATAGACTTTGATTTTCCTACTTTCGACGATAATTCTCAATGTCGCTAAATCGGGACATTTATTCAAAAAAGACTGTATTATGCAAAAATAATTTTTGATGATCTCGTTAAAAACTGGAAAATGATACGATTTGTTTGACTGCTGTAGACAATTTTGAATTGTATTCCTCTTCTACTGATAATTTTTTCAGTCGCTTTTAATCCTCAAAAACCTCCTCTGTCGTTTTTGGGAGTTGCCAATAGTAACAATGGTAATGATAACGATGATGATGATGATGATGATGATGATGATGATGATGACGATGATGATGATGATGATGATGATGATCAGTGGCGTAGCCAGACTTAAATTAAAGAAGAGGCAACTTCGGAAGACATCCAGGTGTATTAGGGTTTGGGATGGGGGTACTTGGCTATAATCCACATTACCGTGGGGGTACACTTTTTAGACCAAAGTTATGCCCCTATTTTATTCAGCTTTTTATGTGAGAACTGTCGACGTCAATGGTCTTTGTTTGCCATAAGATGTCGCTAAACTCTGGATCCTCATTTTTATACCTCCGCCACTGCTCGTCTGTAATAGACACCTTTAAAAGACGTTCCTCTTTTTCTATATATAGGTAGTACTTTTAGTAACGCTGTTTTTTTGCGCGCTCTATTTAAAACTCGTAATCAAATCCAATCAATTTCTAATCCAGTATTTATAAACGAGTTTTCTCTGATTTATTTCTATTATATTTCTTGTTTATTTTTATTCAATAATATATTTCTAAACTAATCGAATAGATTTCTAATATACAGAAACTTAGCCTATTGTCATCTTATTTAGTCTCTAATCACAGCTGCTCTCTGTCGGTTTGTTTGTCCATCTCTCTTTCTGTCTGTCTGTGTATGTCTGTCTGTCTGTCTGTCTTTGTCTCTCTTCACAGGTTTTACAGACTGTTTTGCTGCTCGGCGGAAATGACAGTGTTTCTATCAGTTTCTATCAGTTTCTACCAGTTTCATTGTTATCATCTTCGTTATCATTAGCTTAGAAAACGACAATGTTTTGGAACAACAACATAATCATTATCATAGTGGGCTGAAAATTCTTTTGAAACTGTTGGGAAGTAGACAACTTGTGCTTTTTTTAACTTCAAGCAATTATCAACTTTTCTTTCATTAGACTTATAACTTATGTTATAAGTCTGACAGATATGGGCGAAATATACATGACTATTTGTAGGCCGTTTAAATAAATAAAAGCATTATAGGTTTGTGTTAGTGTATGCTTGTGTGTGTGCATGTGTGTGTGTATGTATTCAATTCAATTCAATTCAATTCAATATCCTTTTATTGCCATCCATGACAGAGAGACAGTCAATAACAAAAACTGAAGTCTTTTTTTCTTATAGCTAAGATGAAGTAATACAAAATCAGCCTACTTTAGACAACTAAACTATATTAATAAGATAGTATGCATAAGTTCATGATAATCTAAAGCGACAAAAGACAGGAAACCGAAATGCAAAAAGCCCAAACTGTCATAGACAACAATGGGTGACCTCTAAGGGAAGTTAGTCCCGCTAAATAGGGCACCCTAAAAATCTTTTACTTAGTCTGTAGATGGCAGTAAACAGTTAACACCCCGCACTACTCAGAATCGTGAGAAGAAATTACAGGGGTGCACATTTTTTACTGTAAAAGCTTAACTATACTTAACTACAGGTTTAGGCTCCAGTGCGACACTCTGACAACGCTCAGCGACTATCTCACTTGATGGAATCAATACGGGACCAATTCAGAGGCAGCTAGAAATAAGCGTAATTTTTTTTTAAACTCGTATTTATTCTTAGCGGAGCGAATTTCACTAGGGAATGAATTCCAAGTAGTTGGACCAATGGACTTTATGCTGAATAACCTGAGGTTTGTACGCGCTTGTATTGGTCGATACAATACAGCACCTCTCGTATGATGGTCATGTAATGAGGAGGCAAGCGTAAAGTACCCGGCAAATACAGAAGGAAGCATGTGATGTTCGTACATATAGAAAAGGATTCCAATTTGGAAAGTTCCAATTTGTTTCAATTCCAATAGGTTTAGGTCTTTGAAAATATGTAAGGAGTGGTGAGACCTTGGGACCCCAGCAATCATTCTTACCGCCTGTTTTTGCAGTATGTGTAGCTTATGAAGACGTGAGTCATAATTTGAGGTCCAGATAAGATTACAATTATTCAGGTAAGGGAAGATTAAAGAATAATAGAGACTCAACCTAACTTCCTTGGGTAGAACCCTAGCAATTCTATAAATTATTCCAAGGTTTTTTGCCACTTTTAACGAAATATAATTAATATGAGTTTTCCAAGTGAGATGTTGGTCAACAAATACTCCAAGAAACTTAGTGGACTCAACTTTAGTTATAGGACTTCCATCTAATGATATAGACCAGTTAATCGGTTTAATTTTCCTGTGTGACTTAAAGATTATAAAGTTTGTTTTATCCACATTAAGTGTTAATTTATTTACTACAAACCATTTATTAACTTTATAAAGCTCTTTGTTAACTGTTTCAATAAGAGATATCCATGAGTTATTAGAGTAAAATATATTAGTGTCGTCTGCGAACAAAATAAAATAGAGTGCTGACGAGACGTTCGCTAGGTCGTTTATATATAGCAAGAAAAGAAGTGGCCCTAAGTTGGATCCCTGAGGGACTCCTGAGGTGATGTAACCTGGAACTGAGAGGGAACCATTACAGCTGACCCGCTGCGTACGGTCTTCTAGGTAACTTTTAAACCACTGGATTTGAGTTCCTCTGACGCCATAATTGCTCAATTTGTTAATTAGTATCTTATGATCGACAGTGTCGAAAGCCTTAGCTAAGTCCACAAAAATCCCCACGGAGTACTCATTGCTATCAATTGCCTTTGAAATTTTATCTTCCATATTGAGCAAGGCCATAAGTGTAGAATGACCTGCTTGAAATCCATGCTGGGTGGGATGAATTATATTAGCGTTAGTTATAAAGGAATTAAGCCTAATATACATAACTTTCTCTAAGAATTTTGCAAAAAATGGTAGAACAGAGATAGGTCTATAGTTTTCAAGATTTTGTGTATTTCCTTTTTTAAATACAGGTATGACTTTGGCAGACTTCAATTGGTCCGGTACAATCCCAATCATCAAAGAGCAGTTAATGATTTCCGTGAGGGGAAGAGCAATTAGGTGTAGGTAGGGTAACGCTAAATAAGGATCAATATCATCTAATCCTCTTGTATGGGTTTTCTTAAAGCTTGTACCAATGCTAATTATCTCCTCAGGGGAGGTCAAAGTCAGTCCCATAGATGATAATTTAGGAGAGGGTAAGTAATCTTCATGGGACCCTGTAATGGTGGGTATATTTTTAGCTAAACTCCTAGGAAGATTAATAAAATAGTCATTAAACTTATTTGCCATTTCCTGTGGGTCGGTTATGTCAATGCCATTAATCAATAGTGAGTCTATTTTTTTCTGACCATCTTCTATTTGTAACGCAGATCTAATCAATTTCCAAGTAGATTTTAAATCATTATGGTGTTTGAGAAACTCAGTCGCATAGTAGTGGCGCTCTGCGTAAGTTCTTATGGATTTAAATTTATTCCTATAATTAACAAACTTTTCCTTATTTACCGGATTAGGATTTTTTAGATACTTTGTATATAATTGATTTTTTTTTCTGCATGCTTTTAGGAGACCCTGAGTCATCCATGGGTTTTTATATCTTGCCTTTTTTCCCTTAGTCACCTCTTGCAGAGGAAAAGCATTTTTATATAATTTCATGTATTTGTCAATAAAACATTCATAGGCTTCATTAACCATCTCCCGTTGACAATAATGGGAGGTAAGGTCCCAGTTTTCTTCTCTTAGAGTCTCGGAAAATTTGTCTAGGCCCTTAGAGGTAACAGATCTTCTCTCCAAATAATTACTTTCAACATTGTAGATTTTTTCGAACGAGAATTTAGCAAGGATGGGTAAATGGTCTGAAAGGTCAGATATGATAATAGAGGCAGATAGAAGTTTAGACCAGGAAGTAGTAAATATGTTATCAATTAAAGTTTTTGAACTGGGGGTGATTCTGGTAGGTCTGGTTATAACCGGGAGATAATGGTGTGAGATTAAGCTATTATAAAAAAGGTTTGTTTCTTTATGCTCGTTAACTTTTAACAAGTCAATGTTATAATCTCCAAGCAGAAAGATATCTTTGGATTTTGTCTTAAGATTCGCCATTAACTGCTCAATTTCCACTAAAAATTCTTTTAAGCTCTGTCCTGGAGGTCTATACAGAACCCCAAAAAATGGGGAACAATTTTTCAGTTTTAATCTAAGAAGTAAAAATTCAAAAGTAGAGAAGTCTTCTCCTCCTGTTTCAGTAGAACATATCTCATAACTGAGTTTCTCATTGACAAAAAATCCGACACCCCCTCCCCTTTCCCCATTTCTAGATTTACCTATGAATTTGTACTTTGGTATGCGGACAGTGTCTATGAAATTTTCATCCAACCAAGTTTCAGTGACTGCAATTATTGCTGCTTGGGTTTTTTCAGCAATCTCTCTAATTTCATCCAATTTGTAAATAATGCTTCTACAGTTAATGTGCACCATAGTAAGACTCTTATCATACCGACTGTCTTGAGAGAGGTTGCTATGTAGGTTTTCGAGAGAAATATAATTACTAGTCCAGGTGCTCTTTTTAAAGAAATTTTGGTCAGGATCAATATTATTGCCTTCCGTGGTGTTATTAGTATCTGCTTCCGGTGAAAATACCTCAAGTTCTAAGTTTTCGTTATATCTAATATTAAGCAAATTTACATCCTCCTCACCTTCCTCATTAGAACTATTTATGCCATCAAGATGGTCTATTGGATCATTTAAATCATCATCGCCCATTTCCAAGTCGCTATAATCAGGTCCTGCATTAAATTTGCTCCAATTAGCCTCAAGGTTATCCCTTATTCCAGTGCTGCAAGGTGAAGTGCCATCCCCTGCTGTTGTCGTGAGATAGCAGAGGTCGCATCTGGAGCCCAACATATATCAGATATATATATATATATATATATATATATATATATCAGAACACAAACGGCGTGAGTGTATATATATATATATATATATATATATATATATATATATATATATATATACACACACTCACGCCGTTTGTGTTCTGATAAGACATTGAATTCGTAGGATAAGACATTGAACTGGTCTGTGTCTGATCCATGATGTACATTTGTTGTTGCCGCATCCTCTGTTCCTTCTCCTGCTGCTGCTGCTGCTGCTGCTGCTGCTGTTGGTATTGCTCTGGTCGTTCGCTTCGGAAGTATAATTATCTCTCCATGAATCGGTTCATCGATTCGCACGCTACCACCGGTCACGGTTGAGCGCGCTCATCCGCATCAGTGAACGTCGGTAGACTTTCCAGCAGCGTCTGCAACCGGCGGAAGTCGGCGGACAGGTTGACGGCTTGGTTTCTGGCAGATGTTATCAGCTGTCCCGATGGTCCTGCGGCAGACTTGGTTCCCGCATCCGTGTTAGATGCGCTGCCTCTTGTGTAGACACTGACATCGTCTGGAGCGACGGTGCTTCTGCGATTCTTCTGTCGACGTAGACCCCTCAGCCAGGGCTGACCCTATGACCCGACCCATTCCGGAGAAGTAGAAGATCGTGCGGTAGAAATCGTCTGGTTGGACCTTGAAGCTCGTTCCAGCTGCCACTCCCTGAGTTCCTCCCCTTCCAGCATCTCCTCCTGCTGCTCCTTCAGGCGTCTTCGCTGGTTGCTGTTCTGGTTTTTGCATCGCCAGCGTCGCAGTTGGATGGTTCTGCACGGTTGGTTGGTTTGCGCGGTTGGTTGGTTTTGCGCGGTTGGTTGGTTTTGCGCGGTTGGTTGGTTCTGGACGACTGACTGGTTCTGAACAGTTGGTTGGCTCTGCACGATTGGCTGATTCTGCACGGTTGGCTGGTTCTGCACCGCTGTTGGGTTCTGCACGGTTGGCTGGTTCGACGTGGGAACAGCGGTCAGCTCGATTGCGTCTTGTTGGACGGAATCAACGGCTGCTGTGGCAACTACGACGCTGTCCGAGACTTCCGGTTTGACGGAGAGATTAGTGGTATCTTGCACTTCCGGTGACGTGATGGTTGCGTGGACTAGATCGATGGAGGATGGAGCTGCTGCAGCTGACTCTTCCTTCTTCTCGGCTGCTTTTGCAGTCTCCGCGGATTCTGACATCTGAATGTGTATGATGATGATGCGAAACGTTAAAGGATTTCAAATGGAATTTACCTGGTGTCTGCTAATTTAAAAACGAAACAAAGTTTCGTTTTATTACTGGTATATAATCAGTAGTGCTTAAATGCTCAAAATTTAATATCAACGATGAAACAGGACTCATTTGAATATTTGAACGTTGTAATTAGGCGGAAGTAGTAATTTATTAAGAAATTGTCTCCTCTTTAAAAGGTGTGCGAAGTCCAACACTCTGTACCAGGCGCACAGAAATGGTTAACAATGCCATATTATCCGAAATACTTGAAGGCCTTTTGGTTGAATTTACAGTCATTTTAGTAGATTTCAAATAACACAGAAGTTGCTCTGATATCGGTTTAGAACTGATATCGCAAATGCTCCATAAACATATCGCTACTGATATTCCTTACAGATCCGAATGACATTTAAACGATGTAACTCATAATCTGTTGACAGCTCGCAGCAAATATATATATATATATCTCCCAAGATAGCCTAACTCTATCAAGTCACTCACTTAGGTTTCACATGTAAACTACCGCTGAGCACGGTAGCTGATTCGATAGTCTTTAGACACCTTTAACATATTACGAATCGATGCTATATAAAATGAGATCTCTAACGGTTCGTTAGTAGAATGTTGTGGCGCGTTGATGATGTGAAACGTTAACAAGATATCAAACGAAATTTATCTGCTGTGTACAAAGTTAAAAACGAAGATGGAGCAATTAGCAGAGTTTAGTTTTATTACTGTTATTATAATAATTGTTATAATAATAATTATTATTGTTATCAATATTAAGCAATTTTAAGGACCACCATCATTCGACCAAGCGAAGGAAACAGTTAAAACTGTACTTGATAACTAACTCTAGCTGACAGACGAAGGTGTAAAGCATCCTAGATGTAGCTTGCTACTGACGAAGCTATAGAAATTGCCGTAATTTCAATTACAGTTACAAGGTCACTGCACAGTAACCTTTCAAGGCGAGCGCTCTAGCCATTCAGCTACTGTGTGCGTCCCATCAAAACTTTTACCTACTAAATTAGTCTTTTTTAAATATTTGAACAATATCAGTTGTTCCTAAATGCACAAATTTTAACGATGCGGTCTAGAAGCAGAGAATTGAATTACGTGGGCAGAGTACCTATTTATTAAGAAATAATATAATCAAAAAAGGTATGCAATTCCCAGCAAACCTACACAGGTATGCTAAAACGGTTAGCTCCGCAGCTCTTGTAGAACCTTTGTTTGAATTTACCCTCAGTTTAGCAGTTTTAGAATAACACAGAAGTGGTTTCCCTGATATCTGCACTGACACTGCAAATGCTCCATAAACATTACATGTATTACTGATACTCCTTACGGATCAGAATAACATTGAAACGCAGTAATTCATAATCTTTGATAGTTTGCAGCAAATATATAGGCCTACATGTCCAAAGGTGGTCTAACAGTCACTCTATCAAGCCATCCAATTTGCTTTCACAGTGTACGTGTTTAACTACCGCTGGTTACGGTCAGAGGCGTAGCGACCGCCCTCCGTACCCTCGGACCGTAGGGGCCCCTGCCTGGAAGGGGGCCTCTAAAAGTGGCAAAAAATAACCGTGAACATAATATGAACCCTGTATATTGTATATTACCGCATTCCAGTTTCCGCATTGTAAGAGGCCCCGGCCCGGACGAATGTTCGGAGGGGGCCACGTTCTTCGTTGCTACGGCTCTGGTTACGGTAGCCGATTCGTTAGATAGATCTCTTTAGAAACCTCTATCATGTTGCAAATTGAAGCCATGTATGATGGGATCCGATAATTCGCTGTTCGTACTGTGGCAGTGCCAGTCCCAAGCTTGGATAAAGGAGGATGGCGACGCTAGTAATCTTTTTATCACTGTGTCGTTAAACAGACATTACTACAGTAAAAAAACTGCTATTATTTGGTTAGAAAATTCAACGAATCATCCTATTTCAGAAAGTCTTATGCCATATACGAACGGCGAGAACATAACATAACATAACATAACATAACATAACATAACATAACATAACATAACATGGGTTTTAAGTGGTTCAGAAGACGTGTAGTCTGTGTTAGAACCACTGCAAATTAATCTCGAACGCTTAATAGCCCAATTTCCCTGGCTTCTTCTTAGAAGCTGTTATTGTGTCCACTGAGACAGTACTATCATCCAAACCATTCCACAAGTCTAGGCCTACAACTCTTGCACTGAAAAATTTCTGCCCTAATGTTCCTTTTGACTACTTAAATAATTTTGTTTCAGAATAATTAGACGCCTCTTTTAAGTTTGATATTCTCTCTATAGGTAAAAGCAGCCGCGCGGTCATGTATTATGCGAAAGGTGAAAACTATTCAAAATAATTATTGTCGACGTAAAAGGCCTTTGTTGCCATAAGATGTCGTTAAACTCTGGATGCAGAATGGTTAGAGCAGTCCACCTGTAACGTGGAAAGTACGGGTTCGATCATCCTCCCTTTAGGCGATTACTGCGCAGGGACCTTGAGCGATTCCTCCGTTCAAAATTGCCAATGATAATAATAAAAATGATAATGATAATGATAATGATAATGATAATAATAATAATAATAATAATAATAATAATAATAATAATAATAATAATAATAATAATAATAATAATAATAATAATAATAATAATAATAGTCTTTACAAACAGGCATCATGGGACATACCATTGTTATCAGCAGCCATATCAGAGATCGCATCTCGATCCCAGGACCCGTACGATCGGGTCAGGCTAAATGCGTATACAGGCCCCGCACGCCTCAGACTGGCTCCATGCCCTTCCGCTTGCAGCACAAGGCCTACGACTGGATGACGAGTCGCTGAGAGTGGCTGTGGGCCTAAGACTGGGTGCAGTCATCTGTGCCCCACACACATGCGCATGCGGAACGACGGTTTCAGCCAGAGGCTCACACGGATTGGCTTGCTCACAAAGCTTCGGCAGACAAGCTAGACACGCATCAATAAATGACATCGTGCTGCGCAGTCTCATAAAGGCAGGCACCCCTTCAATCAAGGAACCGGCTGGCCTCTCCCGACTAGACGGGAAAAGACCTGATGGTCAAACTCTGATTCCGTGGAACAGCGAACGTTCCCTGATTTAGGATGTAACGATAATTGACACTTTTGCGCCACCATACTTGGCCGAGACGTCTACAGCAGCGGGGGGAGCTGCAGAAATAGCCGCAACTCGAAAGAAGACCAAATACGCGGAGCTATTGACGAGGTACAGTTTCACACCAATAGCATTAGAAACGATGGGTCCCATGGACCACGAAGGCTCGGCGTTTATCAAAGAACTCGGCCGACGGTTGACAAGAATAACGGAAGACCCTCGAGAAACCTTCTTCCTGTTACAAAAAATATCCATCACAATCCAGAGGTTCAATGCTATCGCGTGCCTAGGCACGATGGGGAACCAGAATCCGGATTTCAATGTTACCGGATAATGATAACGCAATAATAATAATAATAATGATGATGATGATGACGACGACGACGATGATGATGATGATGATAATAATAATAATAATAATAATAATAATAATAATAATAATAATAATAATAATATTAATAATAATAATAATAATAATAATAATAATAATAATAATAATAATAATGATAATAATAATAATAATAATAATAATAATAATAATAATAATAATAATAATAATAATAATAATAATAATAATAATAATAACAACAACAACAACAATAATAACAATTATCTTTTTGTTTATTAATTCAAACCGACAAACGCAGTAAGATTACATTGAGACATGACAGTACAATTATCACTATCTTAACTAAACACACGTCAACGGAACGCACAAGATGTCGTTAAACAGTAAACGATGTTATATTAAACACACCTTTCCATTTAGACACCTCTAAAATGACGCCACTCACAGTTACATATTCACCAGTCGGTTCAATCGCTGGGTGGTTCGACATAATTTAGTATGAAGCGCAAGGTCGATATCAACGTAACTAACATCCGCAAGGTGTCACTAAATTCTAAACAATGTTAATTAAATCAACTGTTCCAGTTAGACACCTTTAAAACGCAGCCACTCTCAGTTACATAATCTCCGGTCACGTTCAATCGTTGGATTATTCTAACATATTTTGACATAAAGCGCAAGGTCTATATCAACGTAACTAACATCCGCAAGGTGTCGCTAAACTCTAAGCAATGTCACAAAAAAATCAACTTTTCCAGTAAAACATCTTTTAATCTCTGCCATTCTCAGATACATACCAGCTACCAGTCGCATTCAATCGCTAGCTGCACGCTGGATATGTGGTAGGAAGATGTCGTTCAGCATTAAACATTACTGCATAAAATCCAGAATTTCAGTTATTAGTAAGGAAATATGTTCTTTATTACTATTAACTGCTTATATCGTACTTTGGCTTACATATAGTTTAAACAATATAAAGCATTCTTGTCAGAAGTGTTTCCTCTTTAAACCCCCTTTAAAACGACGCCCCTTCACAGCAACATATTTACCAATCGTTTAATCGCTTGGATAGCAATTGCTTTGAATCGCCATACAACGACCCTGACAGTCAGGTGATGTCGTTACTACAATGGACATTATTACATGAAATCCACTGCACCACTTAGCCACCTTTAAAACGACTTCATTCAAAGTTACATATTCACCATTCGCGTTAAATCGCTAGACAACGGCACCCTATGAAACGCAAGGTCTACTTCAAAGTATAACCGATGTCCACAAGATGTCGTTAAACAAAAACCAATGCTACATAAGACTAGGGCTGTACTGAATATTCGCTTCGTATTCGCCTCGGGGCCAAATAGTTGGCCAAACAGCTTTTCGGTATTTGGTTGAATAGTAGCGGTTCGACCGAATAGGAATAGTGGTCACGTGACATCTGTTTCTGCATAAGCGGCTGCTATAGCGAGTGGACTGAAGTAACTCTCTAACTAACATAATATGCTGTGGTTGCAGCCAGGCGTTGCCTACTGCCTGGACCGCGGTATCGCAGTGTCAGTAGTCTCATTTTTTGTGTACAGTGACTGTTTACTTTTACTTTATGTATTAAATTTACTGAACTGAAATTTTTGCTTACATTTGAAATTTTGAATGTTGTCGGTAGACCTAGTTTGTACACTATTCGTATTCGTATTCGGCCGAATAGTTGGTCCAATTATTCGGCCGAATAGTTATAATCGCCATCGATTGCTGTTAGAAACTCCCTTCTCAGCTACGTATTCACCAATCGTTTAATCGTTTGGATCGCAATTCCGTTTAGTTTCCGTAGGGTTTCCGTCAACGACCGTGACAGTCACAAGATGTCGTTAGTACATTACTACATAAAATGCACTGCTCCAGTTAAGACACCTTTTAAATGCTCCCATTCAAGGCTATAGATATTCGTCAATGCATACTGGCAGGGTTAGATTGTCCAAAATGGTCTCCATGTGAGAAGCAAAAGTTAGGAAGAAATTGGTGCATCCCACTTTTTAGAGCAAAGTTAAATCTCAGCTTTCTGTAGATTTAGTGTTTCCATGCATATACTTGTTTTCGGTTGAGAATCGTTTCTTTTCACATCTGACATCTCTGTTAAGTAAACAATTAAGAATGTAAACCAATTGCTAATCGCATTTTGGTGTACATACATCAAATATCATTATATCATCCTAATGATGAAGGTTTCACGCATCAAGCTATCAGCCGGTGGTATTATTCGGTCTTGGACCTGTGGGCGGAGAGAATAATTTGTGGACTTAATAGGTGGAAGCAAGTCATTTAATACTTGTCCTTTATCCGCCAGCGCTGCAGAAAAGAGCAGCGTATCCGCGTTTGAACATAACTACCACATCTGGTGGAATCCTTAGGAAGATAATGATGACGAATCAAACATAAGCTCGTTTGGCGTTTGCTGAGCTGATGTCACTGCAAGTGTATTGAGATATAAATAATTAACGGTTAGCTAATTAGAAGTAACAAGAGGTAATTGCAGGTAAGGTGATTACATAAAGTGAGATGAGGTAATTACAGGAAAGGTTATTATGATTATTGAGATGAGGCAACTATAGCTAAGGTAAATATTCATGTCGGTGATTACAGGTAAGGTAGGTAAGGTGCGATGAGGTAATTACAGGTAAATATATATCTGACAATGGCTTCATTTAAAAGGTGTCTAAACTGGGGCCATGTATTTCATTTCTGCCCTGGACTCCCTGCACAAGGAGGCAAAGACCCGCAGATAAGCTGGAGCACAGCCAAGCTGGCACCGCCACACTTGAGAAACAACCCTGTATACCACACGGAATGTGTGAATGTGCAGTTGGCCAATACAAATCATAGGCTTTATGACGTGCAAACGTATTGTGCATTTTGAAGACGTGCATATTTATGAATGTTCACATATATTATGTACCTCGAACATGAATATTTATTATTAGCGCACGTGTGTATGTGTCTATATCACTTTCATATGCCATGTCCTTAGTCATACAGTGCTATGCTTCTAAGGATTCAGTTCAAAACCCTATCCCAACTTTCTAACTGGGTCTGCTCCGTCTTACCTAATGAATTTCAGCACCCCGGTGTCTTCCTTGCCTGTGAGGGCCTTGCTGTTGATATCCTCGGGCCGTGGCCTTATGGTTGTTCCTCGTATGCACTCTTCCACGGCGCTATCCAAAAGATTCACCTGTGTTATGTATATTCGTTTAGTGGAACAGTCTGACAAACCGCAGAAAGTTACAGCAAATTATGTAGGTCCTTTAGCCTGGAACAGTCTTCCCCATCCCCTCCGTCAAGAGCTTCTTGTCCTCTCTCCTCTTCAGCTGCGTAGACGCATGAAAACCGATATGTAAATGTTCGGTTACAATTGCAGGGCCGATCGCAGATTCATGAATGATACTGGAGTTCATGTTTTTGCTCTGAGGATATTCCCAGATATTTAGTTATATGTTTAGAAAGTATTGGTGAAGCAAGACATGAGGAAGGAGGGCGACGCTAATCGTCTTTGATAATATGACAACGTCGTCAAAGAAAAACTACAGCCTATTCTGTTAGAATTTTAAACGAACGTTTCCTACAGATGCTATAAATATTCTCTAATTGCGTTTAATTGCTTGGATAGCAATTCCGTCGGATCACCGTAGGATTTCCGTCAACGACATTGGCAGTCACAAGATGTCGTTAATACAACGGACATTAATACACGAAATCCGCTGCTTTATTTAGACACCTTTTAAACGCTACCATTCTCAGATACACATTCACTTGTTCCGGTCATTCTGCCGATCTGTTTTGACATAATTTTATCATATGCACTAAGTAATGATAAAAAGATTCCATTTAGACACCTTTAAAACTGAGCCATTATCAGCTACATATATGCTAGTCGCGTTCAAACGCTAGATCTCATGTTCACATGGTACGAAGAGTGTTGAGTTCAACTTAACTGATATCCACATGATGTCGCTAAACTTTAAACAATGCAACATAAACCTATAGTTTCATTTAGACACGTCTTAAACGCAGCCATTCTCAGCTATAGATGTTGGCCAATCGTGTTTGATCGTTAATATTTTTAACTGAGTTATATATGTCAATGGATAAACTGATTAAATTAATGAAAAATAGGGTTTCAACATAGCAAGAAAAAACCCAAGTAAAAAATCCCAAGTTTCTAGGAAAAGCCGATTTCCCAAGTTCGGATTACAAAATCGGATATCTTGGGAAAACCCCAAGGACTGGTAACGCTGCTGACAATTAGAAACCGGGTGTGACGTATGTCTTTCGTCTCTAATAACCTGGTCACTGCTTCCGACAATAGAAAATAAATAGGTCTGCTTTCCGATTCGATATTGTAAGTAAAACATGATAAATTTGAAAATTGTAACAATTTAAAATACCACACCACACCCCGCAGACGAATACGACGTTCTCCAAGATTAAACACACTTCTATTATATAGTTTCTTAGAGCCTGAGGGATTTTCGTACCTTGGGCGTTAACAAATTAAAAATAATAAATATATTAATGAACAGCACCAGCATTTAGGCTATATTTATCATTTGCTGAAAAAAGATGCATTTTTTAAACTCATATCAGATCAGTACAAAGCAGGCCTGTTCAGTTGATATTTAGTACTGAATTATAAACCCGGGCTACTATTAAAAAATAATTAACTTTTTTGACCCAATTTATAGATAAAAATATCCTAATTGATTAGTTGGGCACCGGTCCTGCTGCAATGGGAAGTTCATGCCGGTCCGTGACACTGAAAAGTTTGGGAAGCCCTGTCTTAGGACTCTACATGTAAACCGTTCTCTCTTATGGCGACAATCATCTTCGATATGACGGCGTAGTAAAATAAACATATTAGTAAAATAAACATAGTAGTCAGTCACTTCGGCGTCAGATCAATTAATGCATTGTGTCTGCGGAAGTAGGGAAAGTAGATTCGGTCTGCTGTTATTCTAGTAGGGAAGTGAGGCGTTCGTCGAAAGCGCTTACAGCTTTCTCGTCCACAAAAGGTATTTTATAACTGCAATATCTATCATACAAAGAAGACGATTATTAGACCTACATGTACAGATACACAAGAAGGCCAAAAAATTTTAATATCCGTATACGATATTCATGTGTATCTTGAAAATGTGCATATTCATTCATCAATTCAATCAGATTGTTATATAGCTTAACTCAAAGGAACGCAAAAAAATCGTTGAACACTAAACAATGCTAAATAAAATCCACCGTTCCATTTAGACACCTTTAAAACGCTGCCACTCTAAGTTACATATTCGCGAATCGCGTTTAATCGCTAAATCCGCTATTTCCGCTGGCTATGCAGCGTAAGCTCTATATCAGTGGTTTTCAACCGGGGTTCGGCGGAACCCAGGGGTTCCGCGGGCGTCGGCCAGGGGTTCCGCGGCAGCAGTCTTAAATTTAAAAACCACCAACTGATTTCACAAAAGGATGATCAGATAACAGAATTCTTCAGAGCTTTCAAGCGTTCATGCTATAGACACAATTCTATGTTAATATAATTAACATTATTACGGGAATGTATCGTTGCATTTTATATTTGCATTGCATTTTTACGCGGGTAAACGGCGGGGTAGGCTAACTAGGCGCTCTGACATAACCAACCCTCTTGGCGTGGAATTGGTTTAATTACCCCCGACCTGTTCCCGTTTGGGATGGAGGGAGAATGTGCCAACAATAGCCCTGAATTGCTAAGATGACCTTGGGTCGAGCCGAGTGCCATCCACTTGGTGCAGTTGTGATTGCACCGTGTTTACTGACCGTTGTGTAGAACCTCGTATATATGTAGCCGGGGCGGAGGACTGGCACATACCATTACAGTTATTGGGACCACGAGAGAGGACCAAGGGTAGAGAGGCAGGTACCTTAGAGTGCACGGGAAACTGCTATGCGGCCGCCTGTAAGCGAATTGTCGTTGGTCCGTTGTTGCCGTTCAGTTGCGTGCAGGACGAAATCTGGAATCCCTGACCCCCACGGGAGGAAGAAGTGGGCTCACTATTGCCTACCTGGAACTAGCGATGGAAGCTGTATCAAGGCACTCCGTGGACGAGTGTCCCACTACCCATCAGTTCGGGAGGTAGGTCTGGAGAAGGTAGTGATCAGAGACACTTGTCCCCTACCACCACTCCCGTAACAGAGGTATCCGGAGTGGCCATGGACCTACGTGGCCATGGACCTACGTCGTGCCTTAAATGTCAAAGTGAGAGGGTAGCAGCGGTAGTGACTAGTAGGCCTATTCTGTTAAGAATAGTTCAAATTAAACAAATTTTGGAAGTTAATTACTTACAGCCCAGCGTTTCTATAGCTCTTCTATCCATCTGTCAGAATTAGTTGCCGGCAAAATACAGTAAAACTACATGTTGTTTACCGACATTGTTTCTGTGCACTACTATTGAGTGCTAGACTAAAGAATGTATTTATAATAACATGCACCAGAGATGCAAAAACTTATATTTAAAGTTTAACATTCTAAAATTTAAACATTATCCCAACATTACAAGTTACAATAACTTGAATTTCTTGGGAAAGTGGACGGCTAAAACGCCACGGGGTTCCGCGAGCAAATGAGTGCTTGTATAGGGTTCCGTCACTACAAAAAGTTTGAAAACCACTGCTCTATATCAACGTAAACGAACACCCACAAGATATCGCTAAACTCTTAGCAATAGTGCATGAAATCAACGGTTTGACACCTTTTAAACGTTGGCATTCTCAGGTACTTATTTAGCTACTAATATTAGCGTTGAATCGCAAGCTGCGGCCTGGACTATTTGGTGTGTGAAGGGTAAGGAGGTCGATTTCAAGATGTCGCTAAGCATTAAATATTGCTACATAAAATCCACGATTGCAGTTATAACTAAGCATGTTCTTTATTGTTACCACCTGCCTATACCGCACTTTGGTTTGCATATAGTTTATACAATATAATGCATTCTTGTCAAAACTGGTTCCTCATTACACCACCTTTAAAACGCTCTGCTGTTATAATTTTAAATGAACATTTCCTACTGATGCTATTAACATTGTTTAAATGCGCTCAGTCGCTTGGATAGTAAGTAATTCCGTCAAATCTCCGTGGGGTTCCGTCAACGACCATGGCAATCGCAAGATGTCGGTAGTACAATGGACATTAACACATGAAATCCACTGCGCCTGTTTAGACACCTTTAAAACGAAACATTCTCAGGTATATATAATCGCTAAGTGCGATTATTGATTAATCGCCAGATTGTCCCCTTGGTTTCCTCATAGGTCGTCGTCAACGTAGCTGACATCCACAAGATGTCGTTAAGCATTAAATCGTAATCTTCAAACTTCTAAAGCGCCACTTGAAGGCCAAGCGGAGGGCACAAGTCTATTTACGAGCGCTGCGTCAACTCAGAGGGGGTTTCAAGAGCACAGTCCAAAGGAGGTCCGAGTCCGGTTCTAGAGGGCCAGATCGATTAAGAGAGTAGGCGGAGCAGCTGTTAAGGCGGGTGTCGTTTAGGGCGAGAAGAATTGGAAGGCGGAGGATCAGATGAGTCTGAGGAGGGGTTCTTGAAGAGGTGAGACTTCAGTTTTTAGTGTAAAGCCCTGGGGGTGATAGATAGAGGAACATGAGGAGAGGATTGAGGACGTGTTTCAGTGATGATGGAGGAACCGAGAATCTGTGGAATTCGGAGGGGAGATCGTTCCAGAGTCGTAGTGCTGTGTTGGATATGATTCGGTAGCAGAACTTGAGACGAGTATAGTGACTGGGGGTCGAGAAAGACTGAGATAGGAGCTGATCGGGTGGAGTGGGTTGCTCGGATGGGAAGGAGATCACGGAGGTACTTGGGGCGGGGAATAAACACTAAGCACTGCATCACAAAATCAACGATTCTACGCGGTGTCTTTGCGGGCAAAAAGCATAATGAGCACCCCCTTCCCGGCAGAGCGGAGGGGGTGGCTACCGTAGTTCGAGAATTCGAATTTTATGAATTTTACGAATTTTAAATTTTAAAGCTGCACTTTTAAAATTCGTTATTATTCGTGAAATAATAAAATAATAGAATTCTTCGCCATGGCAGCGAATTTTATTATTTATTTACTTTTCAACTTTTTAAGCAAGTAAATGTCAATGCCATAGGCAATCAATCAATCAGCCATAAAAGATAGCTGACTAGCAACACAATAGTACTGATATTCAGTTACTGTTCTACTTGGAGCCTTGAACTTCGATTTCTATCATAGTTGGGGTGTGTGACTGTGAGGGTTAGCAGCGTTCACCGAGCTGTGTCTTCTACTTCATCATCCTCTGATTCTGAGTCAGGAACAGCCCACTGCTCCCTCTGGTTTCTGTAGTTTCGCCATGCAAATGCTCCTGAATTCGGGCAGAAGAGCCAACAAATTCCATGTCACAAAAACAACACTGTATTTTTCGATTACCCTTTCCTTCTCCTCAAAAATTACTACATGTTTCCCCTCCGGCCTATGTTCTTTCATCTTTAAGAAATTAGATTTTTACTAAATTAACTCGTTACTTAAAAAACTTTTATATTGAATTTTACATTAAATTCTAAGCAGAAGCCTAACACAACAAATCATGACGTCATGAGCCATCACATTTGTTGTTGTTGCTTACGCTGTTTTTGCAAAACGCCACTGTCAATGTAGAAAAGGCCCAACAATGGCCCAACGAATTTTTACGAATTTTAAAATAGACCAAAAATTCGCGAATTTTTACGAATTTTTAAACCAAAAGTCACGAATTCTCGAACAATGGTGACTGCCCTGAACTCCCTGCACGGGGTGGCAAAGGACTCGCAGATAAGCTGGAACAGAGCCCAGCTGGCCCCGCCAGACTAGAGAAACAACCCTGTAGTACAGTGGACATTAATCGTAATCGCACCATAAAAACATGAAATCCACTGTTAGATTACTTTCAAACGATTCATTCCCAGCTATAGATGTTCGCCAACCGCGATCGATCGCCAAATTTTTTATAGATATCTTGTAAGTCGTCGTCAATGGAACTAATACGCACAAGATGTCATTAAACGCTAAACAATTCTACATAAAAACCCACCGTTCCATAGACACCTTTAAAACGCTGCCATTATCAGCTACAACAATCACTATAGTCGAGTTCAATCGCTCATATGTGGCTTTTAAGAATTAACCATAATTATGAATAACTTCAACGTAACTGACCTGACATCCGCAAGATGTCGCTAAACACTAAATCGTAATCTCCAAACTTCTAAAGTGCCACTTGAAGTCCAAGCGCAGGGCAATAGGCTAGTTACGAGCGCTACGTCAAATGAGGTTTTCCAAGGAATAGTCCAAAGGAAGTCGGAGTCCGGTTCCATAGGGAGAAAGAGCAGCTATTAAGGCGGTGTCGTTTAGGGCGAGAAGAATTAGAAGGCGCAGTATCAGACGGGTCAGGGTATGAGATTAGGAGTACTTGAAAAGGTGGACTTCACTTTTGAGTGGAAAACCAGAGGGTGATAGATAGAGGAGCATAAGGAGGAGGATAGAGGACGGGTTGCAATGATGATGGAGGAACTAAGAATCTGCGGGATTCAGGTTGGAGATCATTCCAGAGACGTGGTGCTGTATTGGATATGGCTCACTTGGAGAACTTGATATGAGTAGGCCTATAGTGACTGGGGGTCGAGAAGGATTGAGATAGGAGGAGGATCGGGTAGAGCGGGTTGCTTGGATGATGAAGAGATCACGGAGGCAGGCGGCAGGCCTACTTGGGCTGGGAATAAACACTAAATATTGCTACATAAGATCCACGATTGCAGTTGTAAATCCTAAGAATATATTATATATTGCATTTATACCGTTCTCAGCTACATATTGACCAATCGTTTAATCCATTTTAATTGCGTTAAGTTACCGTAGGGTTCTGTCAACGACCCTGGCAAATATTGCTCGATACAATTGACATTAATGAATTAAATCCACTTCTCCAGTTTAGACACCTTTAAAACACAGTTAATCACAGCTACATATTCACCACTCGCGTTCAATATCTATATTACATCGTCTGTGTTATGAAGTATAAGGTCGACTTCAACGTAACTGATATCTACAAGATGTCGCTAAGCACCAAACATTGCTAAATAAAATCCACGACTGCAGTTATACACCAGTGTTAATTTCGTGAGCGAAATTAAAACGAAAACGATTAGGCAATCGTTCACGAAAACGAGAACTAGAAAGAAATTATGAACTAAAACTGAATTAAAACGAAAAAGAATTGATTTAGAATGAAATAAAAAAACGAGAACGATATTGAAATCTTTAACGAAAATTATAGAAAATACAAGTATCTATTTTTTTAGAATTTCCGGCGGCGACGCAGTTGAACGGCGCACATGTCGAAAAGATCCTCTGTTGAGTTGCATTCACCCTGAGTCCCGTCAGCTTCTCTCACATTATTTCTTCCCTTCAACAACAAGTGTCGCTTTTGTGTCGTCCCTTTAGCTGTCTGCGTAGCATTGTTTATGATTCTTGATTTCTCAACATCTTAGGTGGTGGCTGAACAATTGCAACAGTTTAATTGGAATTCCTCTGCCTTACATTGTCCACGAGATGTATGGCCTACGTGGAGCAGCCTAAGGCACGGCGAAATAAGACAACTTAAGGTAAGCTAAGGCTAGTAAAAAAGCTAAACGTGTAAGTTTATAAAAGTAGGCTTACTGTTTCAGTTCAGAAAATCATTTTTAATTTTAGCTTTGTTAAGTTCATTATCAATGATTTCAGTTTAGTTTTTGTTTTGATAATCATTTTAATTTTAGTTTAGTTTTTATTCATCGGGTCATGTTAGTTCTAATTTTAGTTTTGAAAAAGTAACTTAACATCTACTTTTAACCTCTGCAGCCAAGGTTGGAATACCAATGACCTTTGTGTGTAATCGATATGAATCGCGCTGTCGTTTTTTCAAAGGAAATCTTCGTGATGTGAATGTCTCCTTAATAAAACCAATGCACATTCTGCAACGCATGCAGCATGCAGTCGATAATCAACCAACGTAAGATCCGATGTCCCGTCTGTTATAACGTCGCTTAACTTCGGCTATGGGCTTATTATGGCCAACCCAAGGTCGCCTCATACACGGACGGAGGGCCGGAAAGCCCTGACTCCCTCCATCACTTACGCCAGCCAACGGTTAGCGTCAGTGAGGGAGGAATGAAGGGAGGGAGGGAAGAGTTCACTGAACGCGCTAACAGTTCTCATCCAGGAAAGGGATTTTATAACTGCAATATCTATCATACAGAGCAGACGATATATAATCAGACCTACAGATACACAAGTAGGCCATGTATTTTTAATATTTATATACGAAACTCATCTGTATCTTGAAAATGTACATATTCATTCATTATTTCAATCAGAGCGTTATATAGCTTACTTCAACGGAACGCACAAGATGTCTTTAAACAATAAACAATGCGAATTAAAACCTACTATTCCGTTTAGACACCTTTAAAACGTTTCCACTATCAGTTACATATTCACTAGTCGCGTTCAAACGCTGTAATATGCCCAAAATAATTTCTGTCGACGTCAACAGCCTATGTTGCTATAAGATGTCGTTAAACCCTGGATCCATCCATCCAAACGCTACATGTTTCAATCTAGCCATTCTCAGCAACAAATCGTTGGATAGCAAAATGCTTTGAATCGCCATTCAACGACCCTGGCAGTTATATATATATATATATATATATATATATATATATATATATATATATATATATATATATATATATATATATATATATATATATATATATAGAAGATGTCGTTAGTACAAAGAACATTAATACACGAAATCTTTTGATTCGTTTTGACACCTTTAAAACGCGTCAGAGGGCCCTTATAGTTTTATATATGTCGCTCGATGTCTAATGTAGAAAAAGAACAAAACGGTCGTTTTCAACATAAAACTTCTTCTTTCTTTTCTCTAATCTCCGTCTGACCTCTACACGCCCCCTTCGGGCTGCCTTATATAACCTTTGAAAACCACACTCAGACATACACCAAACAACACTCAGAAACATCTAACAAGTCCATCCTTAGGACAAGCAACCAAACACACAAACATACTCCCACAGAGTCTCCTTCTCACTCTTCGACCATCCCTTCTATTTCTCTAATCAACAACACACACACTCCCACAGAGTATCCTTCTCTATCTTCTTCTTCCTTCCCTTCTGTTTCTCTAATCGTTCAACATATAAAATATTCATATAACATATTCATATAACATATCCCCCCTCTTACAACAGAGGAAACTAGTAGGTTTCCGATACAATGCAACATCATTAAATCAAACCTAATATACAATCAACAACCACTTTGTTACACTGATAGTAAGAAACAATGCACACCGTAGTGTATCATTCGAACGCAAAAACTATTCAAACGATTTCGCTTATCCTGTCACATGGATCAGGCAAAACATATTCGCTTATTTTTCATTCAAAAGCACGTGGCACTAGCAGATCTGTTAATACAGACTATAACAAATAGCTACAAAGGCTGCCCTCACTAACCTATTGCTCACTGCCCATTCGAACATAACCATCATAAGAAATAAGGCAAACAATGTTATATCAGTCGAACCCATCAAAAACTATTCAAAAGATTTTGTTTTATCCTGTCACATGGATCAGGCAAAATATATTCACACATTTTCATTCAAAAGCTCGTGGCACTAGCAGATCTGTTAATACAGACTATAACAAATAGCTACAAAGGCTGCCTTCACTAACCTATTGCTCACGGCCCAGTCGGACATGCTATGTCTCCAAACTCTTTAAAAAAAAACAGTGCTCTATGGCAATAATAAAAAACAACCTCTGCCACAGGTTCAAAATAATAAAGCTCCTCTCACGGGCATTCATTATAACAGACTAAACCCACCAACACTTCAAAACCTATCTCTACTCTCACTAGAAATAAGCCGCTATATTCCTTGTTTCTTCCATGTTACCAAGAAAATATGATGCTCAAACCTACTCTTGTAAATTTCAACAGACTGATTCTATACTTCACCTATTCAGATAGAACATCAAACGTATCTTATAACTCTTTAAAGACACCTCATGAATAAATGAAAAAAAAAACTTCTGTCTATCTAAAAATGTAAAATAACCACACGGAGCTATTGAAATACTAAATTCTCCTTCAACTATTAGCAAAATAACACAGCAAGCATTTTCTGACTAGTTCACCTAACATTCCTGAACTCGTATCACTCACTGATTTAAAAAAAACTATTAAAAAAAAAACTTAGTCCATATCACACGAAACTATTCAACTAATTATTTTCGCATTCACGACTACACATATCTTAGTCCCAACCACCGTATTCAACTCTTCGACCACACTCACAGTAGTAAGGTGTATATAAACCTGTATTCACATTGGGAGTATTTTCTGCAGATATACCTGACCGTTCATTAGACCGTTCAGTTGACCGTTCATTAGACCGTTCAGTAGACCGTTCAATAGACCGTCCATGGCCCGTCGACCGGTTAAACACGTGTCCCGTTGACAACCTTTCTTCGCGTAATGCAGACAGTTGTCCGTCGACACCAGGACGAGTTAACCGAGCCACGACGTTCTGCGACATCGGAGGAACGCGAGAAAACTCTTCAAAGACACTCGCTCGTCCTCGTCCCTCCCGTTGACCAGAACGAAAACCAGGAGCGTACGCAGGTACAGAATCATACGCCTGTCTGAACGGACGTCTTTCCGACGACCGGTCACATGGTGGATACCATCGCTCAGAAGCATACGCCTCCGACCGAATTCTCTCCCGACGACCATCCTCGACTGACCTCAGGTGTTCCACTCGACTACCCGCGATGGAAGTTGAATTTACACGGCCACCACCAACCAGCGAGCTTGACCAGGCGTGTTGACCGTCTCCGACCGACCTCAGACCACCCGCGCTGTAGTTCGACCACGTGCCGTAACGACTGACAGAATTGGACCAACGTCTTCGACTTTCGACCGACTGCGACCAGCGTCGTAGACCATAAACTCGACTTCGACTATCCTCGACATCACCGTCTCTACAATTAAATGAAAAATCATCACTTTCGGCACGAGCCCCCATTTGTCAGAGGTCCCTTATAGTTTTATATATGTCGCTCGATGTCTAATGTAGAAAAAGAACAAAACGGTCGTTTTCAACATAAAACTTCTTCTTTCTTTTCTCTAATCTCCGTCTGACCTCTACACGCCCCCTTCGGGCTGCCTTATATAACCTTTGAAAACCACACTCAGACATACACCAAACAACACTCAGAAACATCTAACAAGTCCATCCTTAGGACAAGCAACCAAACACACAAACATACTCCCACAGAGTCTCCTTCTCACTCTTCGACCATCCCTTCTATTTCTCTAATCAACAACACACACACTCCCACAGAGTATCCTTCTCTATCTTCTTCTTCCTTCCCTTCTGTTTCTCTAATCGTTCAACATATAAAATATTCATATAACATATTCATATAACAATATATATATATATATATATATATATATATATATATATATATATATATATATATATATATATATATATATATATATATATATATATATATATATATATATATATATATATAACAATATATATATATATATATATATATATATATATATATATATATATATATAGAAGATGTCGTTAGTACAAAGAACATTAATACACGAAATCTTTTGATTCGTTTTGACACCTTTAAAACGCGTCATTCATAGCTGCTTCTTCAGCAGTCGCGTTAAACCTCTAGGTTACGGTAGTCTCACATAGGGTAAAGTCGACTTCCTCGTAAGTAACATCATCAAGATGTCGTTAAACAATAAACAATGCTACAGAAACCCACGACTGACTCCTTCGGATCTCGACCTGGAACCGATTTCACCCCCACCTATCGATTTTGATTAGACTAAGCGCCTGTGAATAAGCTGATTCCCGGGACCTCGCTTTTTTGGGCGCTGTAGAAATTTCGATTGCATTTAGCAACCTTTAAGACGCAGCCATTCTCAGCTACATATCTAGCAGTGGCGCTCAATCGTCGGTTTTAACGAGAGATACCCCTGTAGCGTGTAAGATGCAGGCTTCCTATACTTGTTCACCAATGTGCGGTTCGCTTTGGTTTTTCAATAAAGAATATTAATAATAAAATAACTTAATAATATCAGCGTAACTGATGTCCACAAGATGTCGCTTAACACAAAATACTACTACATAAAATCCACACGTGCAGTTTTACTTCTCAGCTACATATTACCAATCGTTTAATCGCTTGAATAGCAATTCCGTCGAGTCTCCGTATGTTTTCCGTCAACGACCCAGGCAGTCGGAAGATGTCGTTAGTACAATGGACATTAATGCATAAAATCCACTGCTCCAGATTAGACACCTTTTAAACGGTTTTATTCCAAGCTATAGATAGTCGTCAATGGCGTTTGATCGCCAGATCCTGTAAAGTATTGTGGCTTATGTTTGTGGAAGTCGAGTGACTGGGGGTCGAGAAGGATTGAGATAGGAGGAGGATCGGGTAGAGCGGAGGCAGGCGGCAGACCTACTTAGGCTTGGAATAGACACTAAACATTGCTACATAAGATCCACGATTGCAGTTATACATCCCAAATATACTATACACCGTGTCCAAAAATAAACTGTGCAAAATTGTTTATGTCAGAACTTCGTCAAATTTCCACCAATTTTAATAATTTTTGGTAGGTAGATGGCAAAATAGCTGAAATTTTATGCTATACATAAATTTTCCACCTCACCTGATTCATGTCACCGCACTACGTTGTTAAACACAGATGTACCAATTTCTTATATAACGCTTAAATCTTATTACATGCAACAAACTATCTGACTTAATTAGCACGCAGTAAAGTAAAATATGGTTTACTTAGCAGAGTTTTTAATTGTTATGACAGATCTGCTTAAAAGTGTTAGAACTGGTGCTCGAAATGTACCCCGCTTACACGGACACAAGCGCTTAGACGGCGACACCACTGGCCGATAGCAGCATCAACGATCGACTGGTCAAAGCGCGCCCACTCGTCGATCAGACGCGTTTTGAGTTCGTCGAACTTGGTTATTCTGGAGCGGTAAACCTTTTCCTGCAGCACACTCCAGATGCTATAGTCGACTGGGTTAGTATCCGGTGAATTAGGCGGCCACAGTGTTGGAGGTATGAAGTCGGGCGTTTCTCGCTCCAGGAAAGAGAGAGTGTCGCGTGCTCGATGCGCCGGGGCGCCATCCTGATGAAGACAAGAAACTCGCCGTGGGATATCCGGCGTATGTCTGGCAGTAGCTTCCAGTGTTTTAGTTGTTCAAAAACAACTGGGGGGGTCAAAAATTTGCAGATTACCAAATCACATAATCACATAGACCAAACACCAATCTCTAATCTATCATTTCTATCTAAAACCCTTGAACGCCTTGTCTCTCTTCAACTTCTTCCCTATCTGGAACAATCTGGGCTTCTACCTCCCTTTCAGTCAGGTTTTAGGGCTCACCACTCCACTGAAACTGCCCTCCTTTCCTTGCTTTCTGAAATTTATTCAGCTGTTGATAGGTCCGAACTCACCCTTCTGGCACTATATGATGTCTCTGCAGCCTTTGACATGGTGGACCACACCATTCTTCTACAGCGTCTTGAGACCTCTTGTGGTCTGAAGGGCCCCCCTCTCCAGTGGTTCCGGTCATACCTGTCTGATCGCACTCAGATGGTTATCTCTGGTGAATCTAGAACTCTGTGGGTCCCTATTAAACTCGGTGTTCCGCAGGGCTCTGTTCTGGGCCCTCTCCTCTTTATTTTGTACACGGCTGGTATCCCCTCTCTCTTCCCCATCCATGGGGCTTCAGGCCATCTCTTTGCTGACGATGTCCAGGCTTATGTCCATGGGCCTCCTTCCTCTCAACTTCTTCTTGTTCAGCGCATCGAAGCTCTTTCTCGTGATCTTCATACCTGGATGTCTTGCAATCGCCTCTCCCTCAATTCGTCAAAAACCCAGTTTATCTGGTTTGGCACTCCTCAGCAACTTAAAAAACTCGACTTTGCTGTGCTGTCTCAAAGGTTTCCGCTTTTCACTTTCTCGTCTAGCTTTCGTGATCTAGGAGTGACCCTTGACAATTCTCTCACCTTTACTGAACACATTTCCAAACTCACTCGCACTTCCTACTTTCACCTAAGGCGCCTTAGAGCTATCCGTCGCTCTCTGTCATCTCCAATTTTCACTTCAATTGTCCATGCATTTGTCTGCTCTAGACTTGACTACTGCAATTCCCTCCTCATTGATCTTCCCAAAGTCCGTCTTGCTCCTCTTCAGTCCGTTCTCAATGCTGCTGCTAGATTAATTGCCCGTCTTCCTCGATTCTCTCATATCACCACCTTTATGGCAGAAGAACTCCACTGGCTCCCGCTTTCTGCCCGCATCCAATTTAAGGTCCTCATCCTTGTCTCTAAGGCTCAGCTTGGTTTCGCTCCAAAATATTTATGTGACTTATTTCATCGCCCTCACTCTGCGGCTTCTCTTCGTCCTCTTCGTTCATCTGACCGTTTGGACCTCCTCGTTCCCCGTGTCAGGACTTCACTGGCTCAATCTAGGTCGTTTGCTTCCATTGGCCCTGCTCTTTGAAATGGGCTTCCTCCGTTTGTTCGTTCTTCTATTCTCTCAGGTAGCGTCTCTTCCTCTTTTACCTTTCTTAAAACTTGCTTTTTCTCTCGGGGTCTATCGCACTGGGAGCGCTTCTGAATGGCCCTCCCGCTAGAAGCGCTTTATAAATATCCGAATACAATACAATACAATACCAGTTTTTTGTAGTAAAGTAACCCCCCAACATATTTTCAGTTACTTAGCTGAGGGGGTTAGAAAGAGAACTGGGGGGGGGTTGAACCCCCCAACCCCCCCGACAACTAAAACACTGGTAGCTTCTGGGCAAGAAGGTTGTCGCGATAGAAAGCCCCATTCACTTTGACACCTGGCTCGATTAAATGGATTTCAGTGCAGCCAGATAGTTTGTTGCATGCAGAAATTGAAGCGTTATATAAGAAATTGGTACATCTGTGTTTAACAAGGTAGTGCGGTGACATGAATCAGGTGAAGTGGAAAATTTATGTATAGCATAAAATTTCAGCTATTTTGCCATCTACCTACCAAAAATTATAAAAATTGGTGGAAATTTGACGAAGTTCTGACATAAACAATTTTGCACAGTTTATTTTGAGACACGGTGTATATTGCCTTTATACCGTTATCAGCTACATATTGACCAATCGTTTAATCCATTTAATTGCGTTCAGTTACCGTAGGGTTCTGTCAACGACCCTGGCAGATATTGCTCGATACAATTGACATTAATGAATTAAATCCACTTCTCCAGTTTAGACACCTTTAAAACACAGCCAATCACAGCTACATGTTCACCAGTCACGTTCAATATCTAGATAGCATTAGATATATTGCTTTAAATGATGTGACAATATTGATATTGTAAGCTTATGTTTGACACCTTTAAATGGTGTCTTTCGGACAGTATAAGTTTATCGTTTTCTGTAAACTGTATTTCTAAATTGTCGTCAACGGCCTTTGGTGTCATAAGATGACGTTAAACTGTGGAATAATAATAATATCTAGCTTAAGACATTACATCGTCTGTGTCACGTAAGGTCGACTTCAACGTAACTGAAATCTACAAGATGTAGCTAAGCACTAAACATTGCTACATAAAATCCACGACTGCAGTTATACACCAGTGTTAATTTCGTGAGCGAAATGAAAACGAAAACGATTAGGCAATCGTTCACGAAAACGAGAACTTGAAAAAAAGTATGAACTAAAACTGAATGAAAACGAAACAGAATTGATGTAGAACGAAATAAAACCGAGAACCATAATAAAATCTTGAACAAAACTAAAAAAAATACAAGTATCTATTGTGTTAGAATTTTCGGCGGCGACGCAGTTGAACGGAACGCATGTCGCAAACATCCTCTGTTGAGTTGCATTCTCCCTGAGTCCCGTCTGCTTCTCTCACACTATTGCTTCCATTCAACGAAACTTGTCACTCTTGTGTCGTCCCTTTAGCTGTCTCTATAACATTGTTAAATTAATGATTCTCGATTTCTCTACATGTTAGGCAGTGGCTAAACAATTGCAACAGTTTAATTGGACTTTTGTGCCTTACATTGTCCACGAGATGTATGGCCTACGTGGAGCAGCCAAAAGGCACGGCGAAATAAGATGAGTTAAGGTAAGCTAAGGCTAGTAAAAAAGCTAAACGTGTAAGTTTATAAAAGTACTGTTTTAGTTCAGAAAATCATTTTAAATTTTAGATTTGTTTAGTTCATTATCAGTGATTTCAGTTTAGTTTTTGTTTTGAAAATCATTTTAATTTTTGTTTAGTTTTAATTCGTGAAATCTCGTTAGTTCTTGTTTTAGTTTTGAAAAAGTATCGATTTCCTTTGAGGTAGCCTGCCATAGACAGCGCGACCCATATCAATAACACACTAGGACAGTAGGACACGGGATTCGAACCTTGACTGCAGGAGTTAAAAGTTAATATACTTTTTCAAAACTAAAATGATTTGTGGAATAAGAACTAAACTGAAACTAAAATGATTATCAAAACTAAGACTAAACTGAATTGATTGTTAGTGAACTAAATAAAAAACAAGAAACCGTGCGCCACTTCCTTACTGGAAGACCTGCTCAAGCAGGCCTCAAGGCAGGGGCGCCTACACCATAGAAACCTTGGAGCAAATGCTCCATCCAAGAAATAGGGGAGATCTGTCAGTGTGTGTGCCGCCATTTTAGGGGGAAGGAAGGAGAAGTGGGGGAAGAAGAGGGGAACGGGACGTTGCTCGAATGACTTGGGGGGATAGACGCCCCTTCCTCCAGGATGAACTCATCCGGATGTATACTCGGAAAACGTCGACCTGCGGACTGCACTCGGTCAACTCAGCTGCTTAGTTATCATCTACTGGTAGCTGTAGGTTTCCGGAAGAATGTTGTAGAAGAGGCTCCTGACGGCGAATCTTGTGCCACAAGCAAGAAAGACCCCAGTTTAGCAACGCCAGCTAACAGTAGAGTACTGCAACTCTTCGAACGCTTTAATAAAACACGCACATTATAGGCTAATGTAAATAACAAGCTCCACAATTGTAACCAAGACGGGGAGAGGAGAAAACCCAACTCCGCTGACCGAGCATGGAAAAATCCTATAGCCAGTTTCCCCAACGGGGTTTTCTGGTTACGTAGCCGACCGTCCTCACATCTGTCTTGGACCGCAAACGTCGCCCATCATGCACTCTGTATATTATGTGCATGGTTTGACGATAATCATCTTTGACAAGAATGCGTCGTTAAATAAACTTACATTGGGACCATACATTCGATCGGAAATTTTTCCACAGTTATCTCATAGGTCGTCGTCAACTAAACTGACATCCACAAGATTCCGTAAAACACTAATTCACTAAATAATACTACATAAAACCCACTCTTCCATTTAGAAACATTTAAAACGCGTCATTATCAGCCACATATTCAGCAATTGTCTTCAATCGCTAGATACCGTTCCCACTCATCTTATGAAGCGTATACGGTCGAGGTCAACGTTACTGATATCCACAAGATGTCGGTAAGCACTTAACAATGCTACATAAAATCCACAGTTCCTTTTCGACACCATTAAAAGGCTACCATTCTCAGCTATAATAATCACTAGACTAGTCACCTTCGATAGCTCCATATCTGTTGCGTCTGTGGTATGAATTAAGCTTAAGATCGAAGCAACGTAGCTGACATCCACAAGATGTCGCTAAGCACTAAATCGTAATCTCCAAACTTCTAAAGCGCCACTTGAGGTCTGTGTATACACTATAGGGGTTACAGGTTTGCAAACACTTACGGGAGAGGAAGCGTCTTTCGAGTTATGCAGAGCATTGACGCTTTCTGTAATTGGCGTAATTTGCGGCTGCTACGAGGGGATCACTTACCCATACTGTCTGGACTGGGGGTACTGCACCCTCTACTTTTTAAACATTGTCAATCAATATTTTATTATTGTGCCTTCCCAGAGATCGCAGTTTCCGCCTTGATTCATTTATGTAGACAGAATGAGGAGTATGTACCACAGAAGTAAGATAGTGCTTAGATACACAGGTAAGCCGACGGCCACAGGAACTGAGTCACAGGCGGTCAGACAGACAGACTTTCAGCCACACAGTTACCGGAAGACTGACCGCCGTGTCAGCGCACAGATCCACGGCTACATTCCTTTTTAAAAATGTCTGACGTCACCCCCACATTTCCATTTAGACACCTTTAAAAAGGCGCATCTCAGTTCCATATTCACCAGTCGCGTTCGATCGCTCGATGGTTCGATCCATGCCAATTTAGCATGAAGTGCAAGGTCTATATCAACGCAACTAACATCTAAAAGGTGTCGCTAAACTTTAAAAAATGCTAATTAAATCAACGGTTTCAGTTGGACACCGTTTGAAAGTTGCCATTCTCAGATACATACCAAGCTACCAGTCGCATTCAATCGCTAACTGCACGCTGCACATGTTGTAGGAAGATATCGTTCAGCATTAAACATTGCTTCATAATAATTATCCACGAATGCACTTATAAGTAAATAAGTGAGTATATTCTTCATTACTACCAACTGTTTATACAGCCCTTTTCATATATCTTATACAATATAAAGCATTCTTGTCAAAAATGATCCTCATTGCACCCACTTTTACGCACCGCCATTCTCAGCTACGTATTTACCAATCGTTTAATCGCTTGGATAGCAATTGCTTCGAATAGCCATACAACGACCCTGGCAGTCGGAAGATATCGTCAGCACAATGGACATTAATGCTTGAAAGCCACTGCTCCGCTTAGACACCTTTAACAGAACCTATTTCAAAGTTACATATTCACCATTCGCGTTCAATCTAGAGAGTGACATGGGGACAGAAATTCTCTCCATCCCCACCCCATTCCCGTGGGTTTGTCCCCATCCCCACCCCATCCCCGTCAGGTCCGTCCCCATCCCCACCCCATCCCCATCCAGTCTGTCCCCATCCCCATCCCCATCCCCATCCGGTCCGTTCCCAATCCGAAAACAGATAACGCTCACAATTGAACCATTAAAAGCTTTTAAAACAGAGCATGCTTCAAATTCAAAACTGTTCATCGTTATTTGTCTCTACTGTTCATCAGTCCATCATCTTTAGAAAGAAATCCTGTTCCTAGTTATCTAATCTAATCCAATCCAATGACTTCTATAGTGCTGGTGTCATAAACTCCAAGACATCGTCCATGGTTGCATTCAGTAAAATGCAATCATAATCATCATTGGTGAAGCCAGGTGAAAATATATAATTAAGGTCTGTTATTTAACCCATGGAGGAAAAGAAGTCCATCAACAGTATTTGGATGTAGCTGCGTTCTTCTATCCTCCAGTGTTCGTCCAGCTAAAGAAAAGCAACGTTCCGATGAAGTGCTGGTAGCTGGAATAGCCAGAACTGTTTTTGCTACTTGAGTCAGTTTGGGATAACGTTCCGATTTGTTTTTCCAGAATGATTGGACATTGTCATAAGATTCTGAACTATTCCAATAGCTGTCGACTTCATTGCAAATGCTAACTACCTCATCAGCAGCAAATAGGTCTGTGACGGAAATGGGGTTCCCTCCTTTAAGTTGGTCTGGCGCTTAATGATTGGCTGATTCTTTAGTTCTTATCGTGCACATTATTCGTTTGGAGAACTCTGTTAAGTTCGCCGTTGTGTTTGGCGGAGTTTGTTTTACCATGGTATGGAGGAATTGTGTTAGGTGATGAGGAATTACGCCTCAAGACTGTTGACGAACTTTCCTATGTTCGCGTTTGAGAAATATGTTGAATTATTCTTGTACTTGCGCCGGAAGCTTTTTTGGCTGACTTTTCGCTGGCGCTAGTGTATATTAGATGCTCTGGCAGTCTATTTAAATCGCCATTTAAGTTTTGTCTGTAGGAAGTCTGGCTGATGTTCGTTAATATAAGCTATGAATTTAGTCAGATTTGCAAGGTGGCTGACATTCGCCGGTTCGCCTAGGGCAATTTACGTTCGTCAGAAGTGTAACTTGTCGCCTAACAAAAGGTATATAAGGACCTTGTGTAGAGCATACGCTCTCTCGTCGTTTGTCTGGTCGCTCTCTCGTCGTGTGTTCGGCTCGCTCTCGTCGTGTGTTTGGTCGCTGTCTTGTCGTCGCTTTCGTCGTGAAGAAGGTTCGCTCGTGGATTTCGTTTGGATCGTTATCGTACTCTTCGTGGATTTTACAAGTTATCAAGCGCTAGTTTGATATATTATTTGAGGTACAGTGTTGAATAAAGAAGAATTTCGGTCGTTGTCAAATAAAAGAGTTTAACTTTACAGCGAAATACGGTCTTTTCTGATTTTAAATCTTCAGCCAAAAAGCTGAAGTCGAACTCAACGGATATCAGCGACGGTCGTGAGGCATCCTGGGTCGCGACACGAGCCGTCTGCTGCCTTATTGGAAATACCTTACAGAAGTCCGGTCACCTGGGAGTAGTAGTTACGCGACAGGTCCTCAAAAAAAGTTACTGGAACTGGAAGTAGTTGGCATGTCATCTGCAAGTTTTCCTTTCTTTTCAGGAGGAGGTTCTTCACTAGATTTTGATATAATCACATCATCAACCATACCCTTCAAGGTTTTTAGTGCATCAGACATTTCTTCATCAGTCAACATTTTCCCTGCAATTTTTCTAAATTTTGGATCAAGCAACATGGCAACCTTGTGAGTTTCATGAACAGGAAAATATTTGTGCAACATCTCAATCAGGTGTGATTTAAGGTTCTTTATTATTTCCATATCACTGGAGGATGGATGCAAATGTTTCATCAGCTGATGCTTCGTTGGAATAACCATTTGCAGTGAACATTCTTTATCCGTTGATAGATGCTTCGTTGCAGTATCAAAAGGCGTCAAAACTGCTATGACATCCTTCAGTAAATTTTCGTTCAAATCAAGAAGGATTCGCTGGAGTTTCTTATCGCTATGTTCAGCTGCTAATCGTTTGATGTCTTCAATGTTGGTAGCAATTAATTTTAACATTGTCAATTGAGAGTTCCATCTGGTTGAAACAGACTGCTTCACCGTTGTTGGCAATTCTGACTGAAGTCTTGTGCGCTTCACATAAGTTGCCAGTTCTTTGCAGAGGTCAATTAGAGAAATAACCTCCACAAATCTCTTAGCATCTTTTGCCTGCAGAGTATGTGACAAAACTAAATTTAAATTATGACCACAGCATGGCATCCATAAACTGTCTTTAAAAGCAGCTTTCACATTAGCCCCATTATCTGTAACGTAAACGTTGTTGATTCTGTACGCGTTCATTTCTTCCAGGATATCTTTTGTCAGTGTTATAATATTTTCGGCTGTGTGTCGTTCCTCCATAGCCCTAGTGGCGAGAATAAGAAAACACAGTTCCCAGTTGTTGTTGATATAATGTACTGTCAATGTGATGTACGGTGTTGTCGTCTGTTCGTGTGTCCACAAATCAGTGGTAACGGCAAACCGATCTTCTCTTGACAATTTCTGCTTTAAGTCCTCTCTCATTCGTTCAGCTTCTATGTGCAGGTGCCGAGAAACCGTTCGAGCACTAGGAAGAACATCATCAGCAGATAGTGCACCATGCTTTGCTCCAATTGAAAGCATACGGCCTACGAATTGTTTGAATCCCTGTCCTTCAACAACAGCAAATGGCCGTATATCGGTAGCGCACATCCTCACAATGCTGTTGACCACTTCCGATTTTTCAGCAGCACTAAGCTTTTTCTCAGTGCTGCACGCTGGAGCAGAAGCCATAAAACTTGAAATTTTAGGTGTACGAGAGATCCCGGGACAACTTTTCAAATGTGCCTTCAAGCCACTCGTTCCGTCTTTAGACTTCCATTTTAAAACTGTTCTGCACTTTGTACAAAGGACAAATTCGCTGAAAACACCATCAACACATACCTTTAGGTAAAACGGCCATACCTCACTCGCGCCTTGATTCTCGACGTAACTTATACGCGGATCGTTCTTCAGTACTAATTACTTATTTCGCTTTTATCCATTCCGAAGTTTGAACAACTAGGGCTTAGTGATCTTGTTTAAATCAGAAAATACAATTTTCATCAAATTATGAAGCACATGCTCACTCCTAAACAGTCATGGCGGACCGGAAGGTGGAAAGAAATCGAATATTCAAGTTTTCAATGATATAGAGCAAGGCAAGACATTGAAAAAGTAGGCCTGGTTAGAGTAAATACTAATTCAGTGGACAATGTTAAAACCGTTACCGCGGTAATTACCGTGATATCATTTCCATCCCCACGGTATTACCGTGAGCCTTAATACCATCCCCACGGTATTACCGCGGCTCTGCCATGATTACCGCGGTTTTACCGCGGTTTTTTACCGCGGTAACCGCAGTAATACCGCTTTCCCCATTACCGTGTCACTCTCTAGTTCAATCCCTAGACCCCAGCACCCCATGAAGCGCAAGGTCGAATTCAACGTAACTGATGTCCACAGGATGTCGTAAAACAAAAACCAATACTACATAAGACTAGGGCAGCACCGAATATTCGCTTTTTATTCGCTTCGAGGCCGAATAGTTGGCCAAACAGCTATTCGGTATTCGGCCGAATAGTAGCGGTCGGACCGAATACGAATAGTGGTCTCGTGACATCTGTTTCTGCAGAAGCGGCTGCTATAGCGAGTGGACTAAAGTAACTCTCTCATTAACATAATATGCTGTAGTTAGAGCCCTGCGCCGGCCGCGCCGCGCCGCGCCGCGCCGCCGCCGCCGACATTTTGTGGGCGCCGCCGCCGCCGATTTTTGTTTGTCGGCGCGCCGCCGCCGCCGCCGACAATCTGTCGGCGCGCCGCCGATGCCAGTTTGATATGCTTAATTGTTATTGTTGCATTTTTCATGTTTTGCATGACATTGCGATAAATTGTTGCCTTGGTTCGAAATGGAAGTGGACACCTTGTACTTACTTCATTTTATTGTTCTGGGTTTCTTTGCGAAACTTAATCGGCAACACGAATTGTGTGTTGTCAGAGCTATGAGTTTATGATATCACCAATTCGTGTTGACTTTTGCAGCTATCATAGCACATCTAGGTTCACTTAGTCTTACATGCTCGTGATTGTGAAATGGGATGTACTAGTTAACAAGAAAGAAAAAAACAGACGAACTAAAATAATAATTATTATAAACAAAATACAGAAGAATTTTCTCTGTGGCTGGTCTAACAGCCACTGTGAAAACTTATTTTGTGACAGAATAAAATTTCTGCACATATGGCAGCTTGAATGTCAGCAATAAAAGGAGCTAAAACACAGCTAATTGCCTACCTAACGGTTCTTAAAAGATTAGATGTAAGATAAGCTGATAAGTATATATCTACGGCCTAAATGTTTTATTAAACAAACTATTCTCAGAAATGGCACTTTTATTGGTAGAAACTCGTGTTTCATGAAGAAGATGAAGAGTGAACATAGCTGATCACAATGTTGTGGTCTTTATCTTGATACTAATAATGCACCGTCTTCCTGACCAAATTCATTTCCCTTATACTCTGATTATCTTGTCTTTGTGCCATGATACACACAGTCATATAAAACGATATCTTGATACAAGTAGCCATTTTTTTATACTTCTGTTCCTGTTGCCATTTCCTTAATACCTTGACAATAAAAGCAATATGCAATGCATGGCTTTGTACTTATACTACAGTGCTATAGGGGAAGTTCCCCATTCGTTACCTTACATGTTGAATAGCTTCCATAACTTATTAATTGCAGACTTTGATGTCGGTGGTCTTATTACAATGGTGTAAATTTTTGGCTTAATGTTGTAAGGTTAGAGAAGTTTAAAAGTGCAAACAATTGTCTATTTATGGAGACCTTCATGGCATGGCACTAATTCAAACGGACAGCAGACCCCTTGGTGAATTCATTCAAAAATTAACAGGGGCGAGGCCACTCGGCTATTGTATTACCATAGGAAAACGTCTATATTTACATTTCACTTCATGGCTTGACAGCAGCCTCTCTCACTGGGAGGATGCTGTTATCCGGCGTCTGCCATGTGACTTGGTGTGTAGGCCTGTACTGTATCAGTGCATATGCAAGTGTATTCATGCAAAATGCAAATGCATGTTGCTTCATCCGCCGACCAAAAATGACCGGCGCGCCGCCGCCGACACTAAGACGTCGGCGCAGGGCTCTAGCTGTAGTTGCAGCCAGGCGTTGCCTACTGCCTGGATCGCGGTATCGCAGTGTCAGTAGTCTCATTCTTTGTGTACGGTGACTGTTTACTTTTAGTTTATACATTAAATTTACTGAACTGAAACTTTTGCTGACATTTGAAATTTAGAATTTTGTCGGTAGACCTATTTCGTACACTATTCCTATTCGTGTTCGGCCGAATAGTTTGTCCAATTATTTGTATTCGGCCGAATAGTTAAAACCACCTATTCGGTACTGTAACAGCCATACATAAGACCATCGATTGCAGTTAGAAACTCCCTTCTCAGCTACATATTCGCCAGTCGTTTAATCATTTAGATAGCAATTCCGTTGAGTCACCGTAGGGTTTCCGTCAACGACCCTGACAGTCACAAGATGTCGTTGGTATATTACTACATAAAATCCACCGCTCCAGTTAAGACACCTTTTAAATGCTTCCATTTAATGCTATAGATATTCGTTAATGGTTACTGAGAGGGTTAGAATGTCTAAAATGGTCTCCATGTGAAAAGTAAAAGTTAGGAAGAAATTGGTGCACCCCACTTTGTAGACCAAAGTTACATCTCAGCTTTCTGTATACAGATTTAGTATTTCCATGCATACATTTGAATTGTTTTCAGTTGAGAATAATTTCTTTTCACATGTGACATCTCCGTTAAGTAAGCAATTAAGAATGTAAACCAATTGCTAATCGCATTTTGGTGCACATACATCAAATATCACATATCGTCCTAATGATGAAGGTTTTACTCATCAAGCCGGTGGTATTATTCTGTCTTGGACCTGTGGGCGGAGAGAATAATTTGTGGACTTAATAGGTGGAAGCAAGTCATTTAATACTTGTCCTTCATCCGCGTTTGAACATAACTACCACATCTGGTGGAATCCTTTGGAAGATAATGATGACGAATCAAGCATAAGCTCGTTTGGCGTTTTCTAAGCTGTTGTCACTGCAAGTGTGATGAGATATAAATAAAGGTTAGCTAGTTAGAGGCAACAAGAGGTAGTCGCAGGTAAGGTAATTAAAGTGAGGTGTGGTAATTACAGGAAAGGTACTTATTATTGAGATGATGCAACTATAGGTAGAGTAATTAAAGGTGATTACATGTAAGATGATTAAAGGTGTGATGAGGTAATTACAGGTAAGGTAATAAAGGTGATACGAGTTCCTTCGAGGTAAGATAATTGTAACCAAACATGTATATACGTCACTTAACGATTCAGAGGCGCTCCCGACCCAAGTCATTGCTATATCTAACAAATAAATGTACTTCAGACGTTTCCCAAACAGAGGAAGAGAAAGGCTGAGGAGCTCAAGGAGCAATTCCTGTGGAAGACCTTCCGACTAGAGGGGCCAACATGGGTTGACTTGCATGCAGGGAAGAACCAGAAGATCTCTGGCGGAGAGTAAAGAGGCCGAAGTACAGAAGGCGTTGAAGTATGAAGGAGCTATCCCGACCAAACAGTTGCTCACGAGAGTTAACCCTATGACGCACACCTGGGGTCTACTGTTCCAAATGACGGCAGAATTAGAGGTAACAAGCGGTAATCAGTGGGTGAGATGTGGTAATTTATTATGTGTTACAAAAAGCCCTCTGTCGTGGTCACTGGTCAGTGCACAGACGTTCAGAGGTAAGGTGTCCTTGCCTTGTACTTTGGTGGTGCAAGATTAAGGAGGAGGACGACTATGATCATCTTTGTTATGACACTGCATCGTTAAACAGAAACTACACAATCCTCTGTGGGCAATTTAAAAACATTTCCTACAGATGTTATAAGCTGTAATATGCCAAACTAATTTCTGTCGACGTCAACAGCCTTTGTTTGTATAAGATGTCGTTAAACTACGGATCCATCCGTCCATCCATCAGGCGCCACTGCTTGTACTCTGGCAATGCCAGTCCAAAATCCCAAGCCTGGATAAAGGGGGAGGGCGACGCTAATGATCTTTGTTATCACACAGCGTCGTTACGCTGAAACTATTACTACTTCAGGCGCCAGATCACTTTATTTATTGTGTTTGTAGAACCGAGGTGTTCGCTGAGACTGCTTACAGCTCTTGTCTAAGGAAGGGATTTTAATTTAGACTATAAGTGCAGCTAGCTGTAAACCCTGAAAAATAGTTTAAATGCTTACAGGTTAGGTAATTAAAGGTGTGATGGCTAATTACTGGTAACTTTATAAAGGTGATAGGAGGTTCTTATTCTCCGATTTAAATGTTCACCAAACGCGTTCAATTACAAATTGGATTTCAGAGCTAAACGGAACCGGGAAAGAAAAAGACTGGAGCTCAAGCCGCAATTCCTGTGGAAGACCGTTCCAACTAGAGGGGCCAACATAAGCAAAACTTCTAGATTGAGCAGTGGTCCCGCGCATGCGGGAAACAACCTCAAGGTCTCTGGCGGGGAGTGGAGCGACCAGGGAGTGAAGAGACCGAGCTACAGAATGTCCTGAGATATGCAGGAGCTACCCCGTTGTGTCTAAGAGTTAACATTTTGCGTTGGGACTCCGGAAGCCCGCGGATAGTGTTGGGAATGACGGAAGAATTACAGGCAAGAAGCGGTTATTGCAGATAAGATAATTATAATTAAAGGTGAGATGGGTTAATTGCCTATATTTTAGAAAAAGGCTTCAGTCGTTTTCGGTCTACTGTACAGAGGTAAGGGTGTCCTCGCCTTGTACTCTGGTGGTGCCAGATTAGGGAGCAGGGCAACGCCAATCGTCTTTTTTATGACAGGGCGTCGTCAAACAAAAACTACAAACCCTCTGCTGCTACAAGTTTAAAAGAACGTTTCCTACTGATGCTATAAACATTCTTTACATGTATGCGTTTAATCGCTCCGGAAGCAATTCCGTCGAATCGCCGTAGAGTTTTCGTCAACGATCCTGGCAGTTGCTAGATGTCGCTAGTACAATGGACATTAATTCATGAAATCCACTGCTTCAGTGAGACAACTTTTAAAGGATTCATTCCCAGATAATAGATGTTGGCCAACGACGTTGGATCGCGAAATTTTCTACAGAAATCTTATATAGGTCGTCGTCAATGGAATTGACAAGCACAGGATGTTTTTAAGCATTAAAAAATGATACATAAAAATCAACGGTTTATTCAGACACCTTTAAAACGTTGGAATTCCCAGCTACATAACTCACCAGTCGCGTGCGCTCTCGAGATGATGTCTGAGTTTGTCGTCGACATCAACGTAATTGACTGACACATCACAAGATGTCGCTAAGCACTAAATCGTAATCGTAATCTCCAGAAGATCGTTCCAACTAGAGGGGCCAACATAGGGCAACTCGCAAGCAGGGAACAACCAGGAGATCTCTGGCCGAGAGTGAAGAGACCACGGTACAGAAGATCTTGAGATATGAAGGAGTTACCTCGACGAAGCAGTTGCGCATAAGAGTTAATTAGCACTTTTAACTGGATGCGCTGGGGCGCATGAAGCCAGTGGAGAGTGTCCCGAATTACGACAGAATTAGAGGTAACAAAGCGGTAATCACAGGTGAGATGTGGTAATTGCTTATATCTTACCGAAATGCCTCTGTCGTGATTGGTCCACAGACGTCCAGGAGTAAGGGTTTCCATACCTCGTATTCTGGTGGAGTAAGATTAAGGAGGAGGAAGACCATGGCGATCATGGTCTTCCTCCTTCCTAATCTTCGTTATGACACTGCATCGTTAAACAGAAACTACGCAACCCTCTGTGGACAATTTTAAAACGTTCCCTACAGATGTTGTATATTCTTTTATTGCAGGGGCGCCCGCAGCGTGACGCACTGGACGCACGTGCGTCCACTCACCAAATCAATTCCATACAAGGAATAGGCATCGCATCGATATTTTTGTTAAACGGCAATACGGCATATTAAAGCATATTAAAGCAATAGATGTTATCTAAATTAAATTTGTTGTTACGCTTTGTTGTTACTCAATACTTTATCTATGGCAGCTATTTCAATTTACTTATATCTACGGTAGCAAAACGGGCAAGCGGCCATATTACTTGTTTACGAGAGTGCTGTGCGTTCAATATATTTAAGCCTGCGGGAGCCCCTGTTTTATTGTGTTTGGTTTATGGCTTTACCGAATAGATGATTATCACTATTCGGCCGAATACGAATAATTGGACCAACTATTCTGTCGATTTCAACGTAACTGACATCCATTAGATGCAATAAGCAATAAACATTGCTACACGAAATCCACTGCTCCAATTTAGACACCTTTTAAATGCAGCCATTCTCAGCTACATATACACTGGTCGCGTTCAATTGTCAGATCCTTTCACGGTATTCTTAGAATGGTAAAGTCGCCTTCACCGGAGCTGGCATCCACAAAATGTCGCAAGGTACTAACCATTGATAAATAGAAATTAACGAGTCCATTTAGACACCTTTCAAACGGTGCCATTCTCAGCTACATATTCACCAGTCTCTGCCTCACTTCCTACCGCACCACCTCTCCATTATGCTCAGGATCTGATGGGAGTACTCACCAAATCGTCATATATGACGGGTAAATCAAATCGTCATATATTCTAGATTATAATTATTATTATTATATAATATTAGCTACATATTAACTAAATCGCGTTCAATCGTTAAACTACATGGACATGGGCTTGTTGTATGAAGCGTACGGAGGAACTTCAACGTAACTGACATCCATAAGATGTCGTTAAGCACTAAACATTACGGCAGTATAACCACAGATATTAAATTATTAACTCTATTTGGTATAACTGCAGTCGTGAATGTTAAGCAGCAATGTTAAACGGGGTGTAAACTGTATAATCTACACCCCTTTAAAACGAGGCGATTCTCAGCTACATTTTTACAGCAGACCCTTCAGGTAACCCTGGAGCAACCATGAGTATGAAAGTGTTAGCGACTTCATTTTCTTAGCCTCGGCATATGAGGGCGGGTGGCCAATCCTCTCCATCGCCCTCTCATCATCGTACCCACGGTCAGTGTACTCATTATATATATGAGTTGACTAAGGATACAGGTGGAGCAGAAATCTCGACACAAATGTTTGCCTTTGCGGGGGTTTGAACCCCTGACCCCTCGATTGAAGTCCAGCAGGCTGACCACTAGACCATCGTGCACCCCCTCTGCCATATTTACCAATGGTTTAATCGCTAAAACATCAATGCCGTCAAGTCTTCATACGGTTTCCGTTAACGACTCTGATAGTCAAAAGATGTCGTTACTACAATGTACCTTAATACATAAAATCCACTGCTCCATTTCCATTTTAGACACCTTTTAAACTCTTCCATTCAAAGCTATAGAAAGTCGTCTATGGCGTTTGATTGCCACATCTTAGCATCAGTCAATGTTGTAGAGCTGATTCGATGGGCTGTTATTCCAAGTAGGAACTGAGGCGTTCCATGAACGCGCTTACAGATCTCTCGTGCAAAGCGGAGTTTTCAACCGCAGTATCTATCACACAGACCAGCCAATAATCAGACCTACAGATATACAAGTATATTATTAATATTTATTACCTGTACACGATATTCATCTGTATCTTAAAAATCTTCAAATTCATTCATTAATTCAATCAGAGCGCTATATTAGCTTATCTCAACGGAACGTAAAAGATGTCGTTAAACAATAAACAATGCTAAATAAAACACACGGTTCCATTTAGACACCTTTAAAACGCTTTCACTCTCTATTACAAATATACCAGTCGCGTTCAGTCGCTGCACTGTGAAAATCTAAGGTGGGAAAGATCGACTTCAATGTAACTGACATCCAGAAGATGTCTTTAAACAGTAAGCAAAGCTACAAAAACACGATTGCAGCTAGCCACCTTTAAAACGTAGTCATTCTCAGCTACATATTCAGCAGTGGCGTCCAATCGTCGGATGGAATGGGAGTCACGCCTGTTGCATGTTTAGAGTAGGTTAGAAATCAATGTAACTGATGTCCATAAGATGTCACCGAACACTAAATACCAAAACATAAAATCCACCGTGCAGTTTTACTTCTCAGCTACATTATACCAATCGTTTAATCGCATGTGGTTTTATTATTTTGCCTTCCCAGAGATCGTTGTCTTCGCCTTGCTTCATGTATGTAGACAGAGTGAGGAGTATGTACCACAAAAGTACGAAAGTACTTAGATACACAGGGAAATCGAGAGCCAGACGAACTAAGTTACAGGCAGTCAGACAGGCAGACTTTCAGCCATACAGGTCACCAGACAGAATGACCGCCGTGACCGGCCACAGATCTGAGCCACGGCTACACTGTTCTAGGAAGACCTGACATCACTCCTAATCTCAGGTGTATCTCAGGTTCTCCTCATTCAATTCCCCTCCTCTGTTCGTCACTTGGGGATTGTCCTCGATCCTACCTTTTCCTTCGCCGATCAGGGTAGCCTTGTATCCCGATATTGTTTTCATCTACGCGAGCTTCGATCCATCCGCAGGTGTCTTTCGGTCCATGCTGTCACTACACTGGTCCACGCTTTGATCTGCACTCGGGTGCACTTTGGCAATGCTGTGTGCATTGACCTTTCGTCCTCCAATATACAAAAACTTCAGTCTATTTTTAATATTTCTAAGCTTGCCCACATCTCTGCCTTTTTTCGTGATTCCTTCCACTGGCTCCCTGCTCAACAGAGAATTCAGTTCAAAACCCTCACCATCATGCGCAACTTCCTCATTGGGTCTGCTCCGTCTTACCTAATGAATTTCAGCACCCCGGTCTCTTCCCTGCCTGCGAGGGCCTCCTTACAATCCTCGTCCCGTCGCCTTATGTTCTTTAGTTCCTTTGACGCATGAAAACATTTCTTTTTGCCGGTGAATTGAGTGGCGCTATAGAAGTGTTCGGTTACAGTTACAATAACGATTGCAGATCCCTGGACGAAACTGGAGTTAATGTGTTTTTTGCTTTGAGGCTGTTCAAAGATATTCAGTGATATGTTTAGAAAGTATTGGTGAAGCAAGACACGAGGAAGGAGGGCGACGCTAATCGTCTTTGTTATGACAGCAACGTCAAAGAAAAACTACACAATCTGCTACTACAGTTTTAATTAACGTTTCCTACAGATGTTTTAAACATTCTTTAATTGTGTTTAATCGCTTCGAAAGCAAATCTATCGAATGACCGTAGGGTTGCCGTCAACTTTTCCTACAAATGCTATAAATATTCTCTAATTGCGCTCAATAGCTTGCATAGCAATTCTGTCGAATTACTCTAGGGTTCCGTCAACGACCCTGGCAGTCACAAGATGTCGCATTACTACAATATCATTAATACATGAAATTAACAGCGTCAGTTGAACAACTTTTAAACGATCCATTCCCAGCCATAGATGTCCGTCAACCGCGTTCGGTGTAAATTTTGTCAAACTGTCAGATAGGTCTATGTACGTCAACGGAACGGACAAGATGTCGTTGAACACAAAACAATCCTATATAAAACCCACCGTTCCATTTAGAGACCTTTAAAACGCTGCCACTCTAAGTTACATATTCACCCGTCGCGTTAAAACGCAAGGTGAACGAGTCCTGTTTGGTATGAAGCGTAATAAAATAATTGATATCAACGTAACTAACATCCACACTACAAACCGGCGTTCAATCGCTAGCTGCGACCTGGAGATGTGGCACGAGGCGTAAGGTCGACTTCAGTCTTCAAGATATCGTTAAGCATCAAACATCGCTGCATAAAATCCACTATTGCAGTTATGAGTAAGTAAGTACTATGTTCTCTATTACTATCAACTGCTTATACCGCAGTTTGGTTACATATAGTTTAAACAATATAAAGCATTATTTTCAGAAATGTTTTCCTCATTACACCCCTTCATAACGCCGCCCCTTCACCGCAACATATTTACCAATCGTTTAATCGCTTGGATAGCAATTGCTTTGATTCGCCATACAACGACCCTGGCAGTCAGATGATGTCGTTACTACAATAGACATTAATATATGAAATCCACTGCTTCGTTGGACACCTTTAAAACACCTCATTCTCAACTACATATGCACCAGTCACGTTCAATCGCTAAATTCCAGATTCAAGCCTAGGGTAAGGTCAACTTCAACGTAACTGACATCTACAAGATGTCGCTAAGCTCTAAACATTCTCAGATATATATTTAGCCACCAATCGCGTTCAATTGCTACTCTCACGCTGGACATGTGATAAGAAGCGTACGGTCGACTTCAAGATGTCGTTAAGCATTAAACACTGGTACATAAAAATACACGATTGCAGTTATAAGTATGTAAGTATGTATATATGTTCTTTATTACTTTCAACTGCTCATACCGCGCTTTGTTTTGCATATAGTTAATACAAGCTCATTCTTGTCAAAAATGTTTTCCTCATTACACCGCCTTTAAAACGCCGCCATTCTCAGCAATATAATAATCAATCGTTTAATCGCTTGGATAGCAATTGCTTGATTCGCCGTACAACGACCTGGCAGTCAGATGATGTTAATACAATGGACATAATAGCATGAAATCCACTGCTCCGTTTGAACACCTTTAAAACGCGTCATTCAGAGTCGCGTTCAGCCATTTGGTTCAGATTATTCTCTGTAGGGTTAAGTCGACTTCAGCGTAACTGACATTCACAAGATGTCGTTAAACAATAAACAATGCTACATAAAATCACGAATGCAGTTAGCCACCTTTAAAACGCTGCCATTCGCAGTTACATATTCAGCAGTGGCGTTCAATCGTCGGATGCAACGAGAGTCATGCCCATTGCCTGTGTAGCGTGAGGTCGTCTTCAACGTCAACTGATGTCCACAAGATGTTGCTGAACACTAAATACTACTATATAAAATGCATAAATGCAGTTATGCACCCCTCTCAGCTACGTATTACCAATCGCTTAATCGCTTGGATAGCAATTCCGTCGAATCTCGGTAGGGTTTCCGTCAACGACCCTTGCAGTCGCAAGATGTCGTTAGTACAAAGGTCATTAATACATGAAAGCCACTCAGTGTGATTCTCGTTAACGTTAACGATAACGAAAATGTTCGTTAACGAACAAAAAATGATTTCGTTAACGATAACTATAGCTGTAACTAAAAAATATCATTAGCTATAACTATAACTATAACGAAAATAACACTAACGAAAACTAATTGCTATTTTCGTCAATGAAATAAAAAATGCAATATCGATAAACATGAGAACTGAAAATGCGCTACAACAGCCTATGTTCGCCCGGAGTTTCGATTTGTGAATTAACCCAGTTGCAAGGAATCTATATTGTATAAAGAGTCCTTGCCCAGTAGTAGTGGCAATATTTATAGTCTAAATATAGATATCGATGCGCTCATTTATAAATGTAATTATTGTGTAAACGTTTCCATAGCGATTGCAACCCAAGTTGACTAGTGCAAATTCGCAAAATTAGTAGTCATATTAATCTTGTAGCCTTTGTTTAAAATTATCTTGTTTATTGTTCCCAGATAAAATGAGAAAATGTGCTGCATATTCTCTTTGCGAATAACCTGGGTTCTTTTCAAAAATCTATTATTAACTATTTTAGCAATATGCTGTTTTCTTTTATAGCCTATGTAGTATGTAGGCCCCATACCTTATTAAAAACCTCATATGTTTAAACTCTCTAATTCAATCAATCAATCAATCAATTTCGTTTATTCAATGCAAGCTGACATGTGCGCAACTTGTTACAATAACAAAATGTCATCAAAAATGAGCCCGGCTACGGGATTTATATACTAATTATTATACGAATGTGCTATGACAGAAGGGTTGTATCTATCGTCTGAGGAAATACCTTGACTATCTATATGTGGCATAAATGAAAAGCTTAAAATTTTAGTACGGCATAATAATTGACTGTTATCTGATTTATTTTTCATTTGCAATTAATGTATCTCTTTTTTAAAGTCTGTGTAATCCTGTCGCGATTGTGTCGATCGGAATTTTTCCAATAAACGAATATTGATTGATTGATTGATTGATTGATTGATTGATTGATTGATTGATTGATTGATTGATTGATTGATTGATTGATTGATTTCAACTTTTCAAGTTTCTTTTTGATGGAAAGATAATTTTTTCTTTCAGTTGTTAACATTAAAGAGTGAGATACTTGTTTTGATTTTAAATAAAAAAAGTTATTAGGCCTATGTTCATGTTCAAATTAGAAATGTTCATAATAAAAATCAAATTGAATACACATTTAAAAGAAAACGAGATTGTATTTTTGAATGGAAAAAATCCATTAACTATCTGTGACAAACAGTGCATGTACAGTAACTGTAGCCATTAAGTAGGCCTACCAAAGTCAAATCTGAATAACATTTTGTTTGTTTCGCAATTTCAGTTTTTTGCATTTGTTAGAGTGATAGAAATTTTCTGGGGTGGGGTAATCCTTCTAATGCTTGTATCATTTTCTTTGACATAATTTTGTTAGTGGGTCCTTGAATGTTTGACAGTGGTTGATAAAGGGTAGGAGATCAAAAACTGCCTTAAATTTGTTGACATATTTAATCGATGATCCCATAGGGACAGTGTCATTTGGGCCAGTTGTAACTATGTACTAACTAAAATTAACTAAAATAAAAGTCCAGTAACTATAACTATAACTATAACTAAAAAAATAATACTAACTATAACTGTAACTATAACCAAAATGAAAAACCACTAACTATAACTGTAACTATAACTAAAATAAAATCTGTAAGGAGAATCACACTGAAGCCACTGCTCCAGTTTAGACACCTTTTAAATGCTTCCATTCCGACCTATAGAAATTCGTCAACCGCTGCGTTTACAAATAAGTCTAAGCATAAAAGTTTGCACACACATACGGGAGAGGGATCAACTTTCGAGCTGTGTAAAACGTTGACGTTTTCTATCATAGGCGTAATTTGTTGGGGTACGAGGGCATCTTACCTCCTTCCAAACAGCCGAACTGAGTTACTGGCACTCAGACAGGCGGATTTTCAGCCACACAGGTCCGCCGAGACCGGCCCGCAGGCGCCTCAGATCTGGGTCACGGCTACACGCTTCTTGGAAAGATCATATATCATCCTCACTCTCCGCCTTATGGTTGTCATCTTAGTCATATCGGGATGTGAAAATGTAGGTCGAAGAGCATTCTTCCATATTCTTCACCAATTAGAAATCCGTATATGAATCCTCGCTCATAAATAAATAAAAATAAATAAAAATAAATAAAAAAATTAATAAATAAAATATTGTCGGTCTTGATATGAGGAGCGAGGAGCTCATATCGCAATTCCTGAAGAAGAACGTTCCAACGAGAGGGGCCAACAAGGTTATCTTGCATCCGGGAACCAACCGGAAGATCTTTATTGTGTTTAGTTTAATAGCAGTACCGCCGAGTGGCCGTGGACTTGCCGTCAACGACCTTGCAGTTAGAGGATGTCGTTAATACATCTGACATTAGCACCTTTAAAACGCTGCCATTCTCAGCTATATTATAGTCACTATACGCGTTTTATCGCCAAGTTCAGTAGCGATATCACTATAACCAGTGGAAAGATTACGTAAATATTATAAGTAAATAGCGTAAATATATAATATCTGAATATTAGAGGTAATTAAAGGTGAGATGTGGTAATTGCTTATAATGCTAAAAAAGAGCCTCTGTCGTGGTCAGAACACGGACGTTCAGAGGTAAGGGTGTCCTCGCCTTGTACTCTCATGGTGAAAGATTGAGGAGGAGGAGGACGACTATAATCGTCTGCTTTATGACACTGCATCGTTAATTAAACAGAAACTAGTATACGCAATTCTGTGCGGACAATTTGAAAGTGTTTCCTACAGATGTTATGTATACTATTATTGTGTTTATTTGGATAGCGCTTCTGCCGAGTGGTCGTGCAGTTTCCGTCAACGACCCCTGGCAGATACAAAATGTCGTTTATACAATTGACATTAACACATGAAATTCGCTGCTCCAGTTATACAACTTTAAAAACGATTATTCCCAGCCAATGTTTTCTACTAAAATTTCTTGATAGGTCGTCAACGGAACGTCAGTTCTATAAGATGTCGTTAAACACTATGCAACATAAAACCACAGTTCCATTTAGACACCTTTGAAACGTATCCATTCTCAGCTATAAATAGGCACAATACACGTTCATTCTGCGTATCATAGGATTTAATGCAAGATCGACTTCAATGTAACTGACATTCACAAGATGTGGCTAAGCCCTAAACATTGCTACATAAAATCCACGATTGCAGCTATCGTCAAAATCATCATCATCATCATCATCATCATCATCATCATCATCATCATCATCATCATCATCATCATCATCATCATCATCATCATCATCATCATCATCATCATCATCATCAACAACACCAACAACAACAACAACAACAACAACAACAACAACAACAACAACAACAACCGTGGACTCAACGTCGTAGGTGTCCGATGCCGTTTTCACTGTGTTTTCCACTGTAGTCTGTCCAATGCCGTGTTGCTCAGCTCTTGCAGCGATGTTCTACACCATTCGTTGATTTTGTCGAGCCATTCTTTATGGGGTCGTCCTCTCTTGTTTGTACCATCCATCATTCCGAACACTAATGTCTTGATCTTCCTATCATTACTCATTCTGCATAATTATGTGGCCAAACAATTCCAGCTTCCTCTTAATTATCTTCTGCATCATGTTCACTTTGAGGTGTATTTGTCTATATAGTTCTGTATTGCTGACTTTTTGTGTCCATCGTTTTCTCACAGTCTTCCTATAACATTTTCCCTCAAAGGCCAGCATCCTTCTTTCAATGTCTTTAGTTATTACGCAGACCTCGCATCCATATAACATGCTACTGAAAACGCATGCTTTCAAAAAGTTGAGTTTTATCTCTAGCTTTATGGCTTTCCTTTTTAAGATCTTGTCCGTGGCTTTTATTACTGCAGTTCTGACCATGCAGTACTTTATTTCTACCGTCCAAATCATACTGTGCGTCATATATTACTCCCAAGGCATTGCAGGTATACATCCTGAATATATTATAATATTATATTAGGCCCAGACTATACCGTTCGCAGCTACACATTTATCAATTATTTTATCCATTTATATTGTGTTGAACAACCGTAGGGTTTTCCGTCTACGACATTGGCAGTCACAAGATGTCGTTAATACAATTGACATTAAAACTCGAAATTCACTGCTCCAGTTAAGACACCTTTCAAACGTTGCCATTCTCAGATACATATTCACTATTGGCGTTCAATCATAATATTTGTGCTCAGCATACATCGAAAGAAAGTCGACATCAACGGAACTGACATCTTCAAGATGTCGTTAAGCACTAACCAATGCTAGATAAAAACTCAGTTAAATTTAGACACCTTTAAACCGGCACCATTCTTAGCTACAATATTGATCAGTCGCGTTCAATCACCAGTCTCCTTGAATTTCTGCTGGAAGTGCTTGAAATAATCACAAATGGTTCTTGTATACCATAATAGTAAATGAAACCAGTTCCTAATCGCATTTTGGCGCACATACATCTAATAAACACATTTAATAGTATATAACATTCTAACAATAAATGATTTTGCGCATCATGATGTTGGCTGGGACCCGATGTATTATGCGGTCATGGACACGGGAACGTAGAGAGTAGTAGGTGTGTTTGGTTTGAGGTAGTAGTTGGTCGTCCTGAGGGATTATGCAATATGCATGCGGTTATGTCATGGGGACGGAGGGAGTAGTAGGTGTGTTTGGTTGGAAGTAGTACTAGTAGTTGATGACCCTGGGGGATTATGCATGCGGTCTTACATTTACTTTCTTCTTTCACCTTCACCTTCGTCTCTTACCTTCACCTTACTCTCTTCTCCTTACCTTCTTCACTTACAGTTACCTTCCTCTCTTACCGTTGTCTTGCACTCTTACTGTCACCTTATCCGTTCATTACCTTGATGATGTGTTCGGTTTCGTTGGTTAGCGACCGTATGGTCCAGACCCTCTTCATTTTTCATTGAATTGATCGGGTGAGATCCTTCACCACCGCTGTCCGTTTGAATGGGTGCCACGCCATTTAAGACCTCCGTAGCTAACCGAACCAATCCACCAGCAATGATCAGGAGCAATATAAATTCCTGGATAGAAAAGAATGGTTACATGGAACGCGTGAGTCGAGTTATTTAGCTTTCCCATGTTACTTATCCATCAAAGGCTGCCTCTCTGTATTAATGGGGAGATCTTCTGGATGTTTGCTTCATTAAGGCTTGGTTTTGGTGCGCCATCGGTTCAATGCTTTGTGCATTAGACATCGGCGCAATAGAAGTTACTAATTAATAGCAATTAATTATGAGTGAATCGATGAGCGAATACAAACATAATGCTTTGGTATTGGAAGGACGGTTTGTCTATCTGTTTGTATTAATGGGCAGTTAGTACCTAGCAAGAGCTGCGGGGGCGTACATCCAATTTCGTCTCTGCCATTGCCTTATACTCCGGTGGTGCCAGTCCTTAAGCTGTCAAAAATAATAGGGCGACGCTAATCGACGTAATCGTCTTCGTTATGACAGAGCGTTGTTAAACAGAAACTAGGTAACTCTCTGCTATGACAGTCTCTAAAATACCTTTCCTGCCGATGCTATAAATATTCTTTAGATGCGTGAAATCGCTTTGGTTGCAATTTCATCGAATCGCCATAGCGTTTTCGTCAACGATTCTGGCAGTTGCAAGATGTCGCTAGTACAGTGTACATTTTTTCCTGAAAATCCACTGCTCCAGTAAGGCAACATTTAAACAATTCATTAATTAACAGTTATAGATGTTCGGCAATTGCGTTAGATCGCCAAATTTTCTACAATTATTATTTTGAAGGTCGTCGTCAACAGAACTGACACGTCCAAGATGTCGCTAAACATTAAAAATGCTAAATAAAATCCACGGTTCCTTACACACACCTTTAAAACGTAGCCATTCTCAGTTACATATGCATACTATACTCTCGTTCAATCGCGTCACTGTCCTCGCTTGAAGATTGAGCTATGAAACGTGATGTTGACTTCAACGCAACTGATATCCACTAAAACAATCCTGCAAAAAATTTCCATTTAGACACCTTTTAAACGCTGCCATTCTCAGCTACATATACATACACTCGTCACGTTCAATTGCTAAATGACTTACAACGTCTGTTGTACGAAGCGCAATGTCACACTACGTAACTGACATCCGCAAGATGTCGCTAAGCGCTAAACGTTGCTACATAACATCAACGATTGCAGTTATACAAACCTGAATATATTATAGGAGCCTATATTGTATTATTATCTACCGTTCTCAGCTACATATCTACTAGTCGTTCAATCCATTTTGATTGCGTTGAGTCACCGTAGGATTTCCGTCAACGATCCTGGCAGTCGCAAGGTGTCGTTAATTCATTTGACATATACACAAAATCATCTGCGCCAGGTAGACACCTTTAAAACGCTGCCATTTCTCATTTAACTATTCGTTAGTCGCGTTCAGTCGCAAGAGCCATTTATGATATCTGTCGTATAAAGCGTAAGCTGGAGTTCAACGTAAATGACATCCACAAGATGTCGCTAAGCACTAAGCTTTGATACATAAAATCAAACGACTGCAGTTATACATCCCCGAATACGGCACACCTTAAACACTGAAAAATGCTGCCTAAATCTACAGTACCATTTGGACACCTTTAAAACGCCGCAATACGCAGCTACATATAAACTACTGAACCAAATCAACCGTTGAATGGTTGTGATGTACACGTATGTAATACGAACAGTAATGTCGTCTTCAAAGTAACTGACATCAACAAGCTGTCGCTAAGCACTAAACACTGCTACACAAAATCAACGATTGCATTTATATATCCCGAATAATGTGTTCAGAAAAGGTGAGCTACTGTCAAGGACAACACCAAGGTCACGGATACTAGAGAGAACAGTGAATGACGGGAATTTCTCAGCAAGAAGTGGGAAGTCTAGTTTGAGGAGCTGTTGACGAGTGCCAAACCATATAAGCTGCGTCTTAGTTGGGTTCAAAGAGAGACGATTAGAAGACAGCCAAAGGCGTAAATCAATTGAGAGAGCATATGCTCACATGCGATCTTATCATTGAGTACATTTAGTTCAGAAGCGGATGCATTCCTGTTTGCTTCGCTCGTCTCCGACTCATCAGTTATAGTTTCGAGGAACTTTAGATCACATTTTGTTTCACCAAGTCTTTCGATCAAAGCCTGACTCTGGCGTTGCAGAGCATATACCCTTCTCAGCTACATCTTTACCGATCGCTTAATCGATATTAATTGCGTCGAGTCACCGTAGAGTTTCCGTCATCGGCCCTGGCAGTCACAAGATGTCATTAATAGAATGGACAATTATACACGAAATCTGCTGCTTCAGTTTAGACACCTTTAAAACGCAGCCATTCTCAGCTACATATTCATCAGTCGCGTTCAATCGTTACTTTAGAAAAGAATGTAGCCTTGTCGACTTCAACGGAACTGACATCCACAAGATGTTGCTACGCGCTAAACATTGCCACAGAAAATCAACGATTACAGTTTTACTTCCCCGAATATATTATGCTATATTATATACCGTTCTCAGCTACACATTCACCAAGCCGCGTTCAATCGCTAAATAGACATTGGGTACTTTAACGATACTGACATCCACTAGATGTCGCTGAACACTACACACTGCTAAATAAAATCCAGAACTGCAGTGTTAATTTCGTGAACGAAATTAAAACGAGAACGAAAAGGATTAATTAATCGTTCATGGAAACGAGAACTACACAGAAATTGTGAACTAAAACTAAATAAAAACGAAAGAGAGTTGATGTAGAACGAAATAAAAACGAGAACTATAATGAAATCTTGGACGAAAACTATAAAATATACAAGTATCTATTTTGTTAGAGTTTTCGGCGGCGACGCAGATGAGGGGCGTGCATGTGGTAAACATCGTCTATTGAGTTGCATTTTCTCTGAGTCCCGTCAGATTCTATCACATTATTGCTTCCCTTCAACAACAAATGTCGCTCTTGTGTCGTCGCTTTACCTGCCTACCTAACATTGTTTCTGATTCTCGATTTCTCTACATGTTAGGAGGTGGATGAACAATTTATTTATTTCTGCGCCTTATACATTGTCCACGAGATGTGTGGCCAACGTGGAATAAGGCATCGTTAAGTAAGATAAGTTAAGGTAGGGTAGAGCTAGCAAAAAGGTTAATTAAAATAGGTCCACCAAATAATTAGGCGAGGGTGAAAAGCTACTGATTGTAGATTATATACCTGCAGGCGTATGTCTTGCTATATAAAATCCGTGATTGCGCTTTAAAACGTCGATAAAAGCCATGATTGCACTGTAAAATGTCGCCTTTAAAACGCCGGCATTCCCAGCCTAGTCAGCTACATATTTACCAATCGTTTATTGTATTGTATTGTATTGTATTTATGCATTTACAAAGAGCCTCTCGCAGTACAATCGCGTGTATAGCAATTCCGTCGAGTCTACGTAGGGTTTTCGTCAACGACCCTGTCAGTCACAAGATGTCGTTAGTACAATTGACATGAATAAATGAAATCCACTGTTCCAGTTTAGACACCTTTAAAACGACAAACTTCCAGCTATAGATGTTCGTCGTTAGATCTATCGACTGAGTCTAAAGTCGGACATCTTGCTGAAAGTTAGGAGAGTAGATTCGGTCTGCTGTTATTCTGAGTAGAGGAACCGAGGCGTTCGTTGAACGATCTTACAGCTCTCTCTCGCAGAGCAGAGTTTATAACTGGGTATCTATCACACAGAGCAGACGATAATCAGACCTAAAGATACACAAGTGGTGCATGTATTTTAAATATCTATATACGATATTCATGTGTATTTTGAAAATGTGCATATTCATTAATTAATTCAAACAGAGCGTTATATAGCTTACTTCAACGGAGCACACAAGAAGTTGATAACATTAAACAATGTTAAAAACACACGTTTCCATTTAGACACCTTTAAAACGCTGCCACTCTGAATTACATATTCACCAGTGGCGTGCAATCGCTAGGTAAACGAGTAGAATGAATATCAACGTAACTAACATCCACAAGATGTCGCTAAACTCTAAAACAATGCTAAATGAAATCAACGGTTCCAGTTGGACACCTTTTGAACGTTGTCAATCTCAGATGCATACTTAGCTGCTAATATGGACATACGGTACGAAGCGTAGAGACGACTTCAAAATGTCGTAAAGCATTTGACATTACTACATAAATTGCACGATTGCAGTTATAAATAAGTAATTATGTTCTTTGTTACTACCACTTGCCTAAACCGCACCTTGGTTTACATAATTATAGTTTAAACATTATAAGGCATTCTTGTCAAAAATATTCTCCTCATTACACTCCCTTTAAAATGCCGCCATTCTCAGCTACATAATTATCTACCAATCGTTTAATCGCTTGGATAGCAATTGCCATGAATCGCCATACAACGACCCTAGCAGTCGGAAGATGTCGTTACTACAATGGACACATGAAATCCACTGCTCCGTCTGGACACCTTTAAACCGCGTCATTCGCAGCTATATATTCACCAGTCACGTTCAATCGCTGTATTCCCAGAACTGGAGCCAGGATAAGTCGACTTCGCCGTAACTGACATCCACAAGATGTCGTTAAACACTAAACAATGCTACATAAAATCCACGACTGCAGTCATAAATCCTCTTTAAAACGCCGCCATTCTCAGCAACATATTTACCAATCGTTTAATAGCTTGCATGGCAATTACTCTGAATAGGCATCAATAACTCAGTCATTCAACTAGGCATTTATATAGCGCACACTTCAAGGTAACTATTCAGAGGCGCTACCGGCCCAACCTCAGCGAAAGAGAACAGCATTAAGAGCAGAGAAGAAAGAGGTGGCCGAGTGCCGAGGGAGACCGCAATTCGAGATGAAGGCCATTCCAGATAGTGGGACCGGCAACGGAGAATGCTCGCTGTTGCATGGTTGCAGAGCGAGCAAAAGGAACATGTAAGTGTCACCGCGGGCGGTGGAACGGAGTGAACGGTGACCAAGAAGTGCGGACGCTGGAAAGCAAAGCTGACGTAGATAGAATGGAGCGCGGTCAATTTGATAGTGCCAGACAATAGCAGGTTTGGTGACATTTAATACCACGACAGTCAACACCGGTCACATAATTTTTATTACCTATGACACTTAGTCCTTATGACACTTAATCCCTATGACATTTAATCACAAAAAATCCCGGTGGGCCGCCAGAGTCGGTGATATTTGGGCCGCTTCTAAGTTCTTAGACACAATGTCTAAAAATCGGTTAGGCCTATGCTATTTATAATAATTTGTATTTATGACAGCGTTATTTTTTATTCGCTAGAAGGCACAGGGCTGACGACAGAAATTCCGGGCCCATGGACAGGCAAGCAGTCACGGGCCCCTAAACTATCTTTAGGCTTTATGAGAAAATTGAAGAAAAAAATAAATTGAAATAAAAAAGTGCGGGTGCGACCGTACGATACTATGTTTATATAATATACAACTACGATTTTATTCAGTAATATTATATTTAAAAAGGCATAAATCATAAACTTTGTATAACTGATTATAATATTTTTCATAAGTTGATTGCGGGCCCGGACGGCCGGGCCCCTAAAACTCTCCGGGCCCCTGGGCGTTTGCCCCCCCCCTCTCGGCGGGCCTGAGAAGGCAGACATACAATTAACAGTTGAATCTTAAAACGAGGTTCTACTTCCGCTAAGTTTGTTTTTGACGAAGATTCTTTTATTATTATTGGCTAATAAATTAACGAAAAAATTTACGGTTATGAGTGATTTAAATTTGAAACGTAAATGTAAAGATGTGCGGAAAAGGTAAGAGATAAGAAACTAAAAATTCTTGCTAAAGATGGAGCCAAGTGCCAAAATCTAGTCAATTTATTTAAAGTAACTCAAGGCAAAGAGACCGTCACTAAATGTTCGACGATTAGGTAGAGGCCAGCGTCAATGAAGATTTTCCACATGAACTCTGGGACGACCAAGTTGGGCATAAGAGTGACGAACTTACGAAATTCAAATCTTACAAAATGTCCTGTTAGCTGCTTTTCTGTGCTACATAAATACAGTTTGTTTGGTCAGACTTACAGGCACCTGTTTGTGCATATAAACTCTCAGGGCTATCCATATAGTACGTACGCATGGAGGGTGGAGGGGTTAACCCAAATGCATGTGCTTGGGTCTACTGATAATGTACGTACGCATAAGAAACGGGGGAAGGAATATATACTTTGTCTATATTGGCCTTCAAATTGATTGGCCTTGAAGTGAGCCAGGGTTCAGTCTTTTCAGCTATCAGGTACTAGGCCTACCAGGGGAAGTATGACTGTGGGGAGGTGTCACTTGTATGCCACCTTACGGTCCTTACCTCTAAACGCTATTGTTAAACTATCACACAGCTCAGCAGTGAGTCCATGGATCACTCGTCCTTCAATCTGGCCTAAAGTGCAGACAGCCGCTGCCTGGACCTGTCGTACTGACACATTCTGCAGCTGGTCTTTGGGGGCGAGGTGCGTCAAGCGTACGTATACGCAGGTGGGGGTGGAAAAAGAGAACGTGTGCGTACAGGGAGGGGAAGGGTCCAATTTTCCAGATTTTTGCGTACGTACTTAATGGATTGCCCCTTACTGACTCTGTTCTCTACCAAAGTAGCGTGTGAGAGATCTTTCTCAAAACTGAAGTACATTAAAAATCGCCTAATTTGCTAAGCTCGTTGTTTTCTACAAATCTTGAAGTATTTTTGCTCATGTCGGTAGAAACCTATGTTTTAAGTGAACTATATAATAACAGAATTATAGATCATGTGTCTGAAATGGCACTCAGCTTAAAGAAGTTGCTTATACAATAACCATCATTTGGGTGGGTCTTGATCGATAAATCGATTTATAACTTTAAATGCATTCTTAATATTTTTATGTCTGATGTCAATTAGGTTTGCGATTCATCGTTGTGTTATGACTATCCCGTTGTAAAGTTACCTGTTACCTTTGCTGAAAACAAATCCCCAAGAAAAATAAATGTCGGATAGGGCCGCTTTTGATTTTTTCCCGGGCCGCTTTGACACTCCAGTCCACCACTGTAGGTAAGTAAAAACAAGTTAAAGCAATAACAGCAATATTCCGTAATCCATATTCAGTCCCTTGTGAACGTCACGAGTGAGAAAGATGAGACATAGCACGAAGGTACATGTAAACAAGGATTTCCGTTTTACCGTATGCCGCAACAGCTGCTTCCACTTTCTGAAACTGTACCCTGAGACGAAGATGGTGTAGCTTCGATGCCGTCCATGGCCGCCTTCGTGCTAGTGCCGTTGATCCGTTACCCTGGTGCGTGTGCTGCTTATTTCTAATGTTGATAATAATGAGGACTAGTGTTGTCAAACGAGCTTTGCAGTGAAACTGCACTAATTTAAACACGTTTTAATCCAGCTTTTTCTTATAAAAACAAAAATGCGCACTAAATTTTCAAATAACCAAGACTCCAGAATAGGCATTAATTGTCCTGGAATTAATTGTCTATGGGACTAAGTGTCGTCGGTACGAATAATCCGGTATTAAGTGTCACGTTACTAAGTGTCACGGTATGTAATGTCGTGCTACCCATTATAGCTAAGTTGGCTGGAGATGCAGGTGGAGCAGAAATCTCGACACAAATTTTTTGTTCTTGCGGGGATTTGAATCCCCTACCTCTAGCCTGACAGATCAGGCCAGCACGCTAACCTATAGACCATCATGGATCCATCTCCATATTTACCAATCGCTTAATCGCTTAAACAGCAATTCCGTCGAGTCTCCGTAAAGTTTCTGTCAACGACCCTGGCAGTCGCAAGATGTCGTTGGTGCAATGGACATTTGTGCACGAAATCCACGTCTTCAGTTTAGACACCTTTTAAACGTGTTCATTCCGAGCTATAGATGTTCGCCTATCGAGTTCAGGCACTAGATCTCTTTATGGACCATGTTTATGGAAGGCGGTACAGTGCATGGACTCGGTCGACTGTTATTCCGAGTAGGAACTGAGGTGTTCCCTGAAAGCGCCTACAGCTCTCTCATCCAGAGCGGATTTTATAACTGCAATATCTATCATACAGAGCAGACGATAATCACACCTAAAGATACACAAGTAGGCCATGTATTTTAATATCTATAACTGGGGGCCGTGAATTTTATTCACGTGTGTTTTGAAAATGTGCATATTCATTCATTAATTCTATCAGAGTGTTATATGACTTACCTCAACGGAACGCATAAGATGTCGTTAAACACAAAACAATGCTAAATAAAACCCACCGTTCCATTTAAACACCTTTAAAACGATGCAACTCTCAATTACATATTCACCGTTCAATCGCTAAACCTATCAGTCCCACTTGATATAAAGCCTAAGATCGATTTCGACGTAACTAATATCCAGAAATTGTCGCTGAACTGTAAACAATGCTACAGGAAATCAACGGTTCCACTGTGTATTTTATGTAGCAATGTTTAAAGGGTATGTAACATACACCCCCTTTAAATCGCAGCGGTTCCAGTTTTACATCTTTTTAACGTTCCAGTCTCAGATACCTGAAGATGTCGTTAGTACAATGTACATGAAATCCACTGCTCCGCTTAGACACCTTTAAAACGCGTCATTGTAAGCTACATATTCACCAGTCACGCTCAAACTATAGATGTGAAAGATGACACGCCTAAGTAGGGTGATGTCGACGTCAACGTAACTGACATCCGCAAGATGTCGTTAAACAATAAACAATGCTGCATAAAACCCAGTTAGTCACCTTCAAAACGCAGCCATTCTCAGTTACATATGCAGCAATGTCGTTCAATCGTCGGATGAAGCGGAAGTCAATAATCAATATTTTATTATTGTTGAGTCTCCGTTGGTTTCCGTCAACGCCCCTGACATAAAGGATAGAAAATATGCAATCGGGTGATCTTGTGGTGTATGTATAAGGTAGCTCTGAGAATCTGGCATGCCCTAGAAACACACGCAACATCTGGGATGCTATAGTTGCGGACTTTTGGTTGGTGGACAAAATTCAAGTTTCAAGGGAGTTCCTTAGGATCCTATGTAAGACGGAGGTATAGAAAGCGGTAGTTTTGAATTCTAAAATTCTCAGAACATCAGGAAATGCGACTGCTATGCAGCTATAGGACAGTTTGCCTTATTCCAGGGCGTAAGAGAAAACGAACATCTTACCAAGGCAGTCAGTGTTAACTTTAAAATGACTGAGGATGATATAGTGAGTGTAGTTCAGGAAGCTCAGATGAGTAAAGTTATAAATAATGCTAATCAATATTTTATTATCACGCTTTCCAGAGATCGCAGTCTCCGCATTGCTTCGTGTATATAGACAGTGTGAGTAGTATGTATCACAAAAGTACGAAAGTACTTAGATGTACTCAGGTACACAGGTAAACCGACAGCCAGACGAACTGAGTCACAGGCAGGCAGACACAAAGACGTTCAGCGACATAGGTCACCCGACAAGACTGACCGCCGTGACCGGCCCGCAGGTCGCAGGCGCCAAGGGTGAGAGAAGCAAGGAGGCGAAGACTGAATAAAGCCGATGCAATATAACACGGACGCCCGAAATTCGCCCCGCCTACCAACACTAAGCACTAGGGAGATAGACGTACAGACGCAAAGCCAGAGACAGACAAAGCCAGAGAGACAGACATATAGACAGACAGACAGACGGGCTGAACAGACAACAGTAGTTAGTAAGTCTTTCTATACCTCCCTCGCTCCCTTCCTTCACCCATTACATACATGGGTGAGAAAATAGTTTCACTTGGACTGATAGGTTGAACAGTCTGGCTTGTCATATTAATATTGTCACATTAATATTGAATATTGAAGCAATCTGTATAATTATAAACTATTAATGTATATATTGAACATTGTTTGTAAATGAATGGTTTTTATGTTAATGCAGATAGATGTGAAATTCTTTTTAAAAACGAGCCTTATATGGCTATGAAAAGAACCTTTATGGTTAAAAATGTGGGAAAATATGCAAAGAAAATTAAAAAAGAAAATAACCGAAATGGTTAAAAAAAGAGCCCTTGGGCCAAAACAGAAAATGAAAAGAAGCCAAATGGCCAAATGAATAATGATGCATATGTATATACGTGTGTGTATGTAAATATATAAATTAAAATATTAATCTATATTCATTCATTCATTCATTCAAACATTTAATATAGCGCACCTTCAAGAAACCTACTCAGAAGCGCTCCCAGCCCAGCCACGGCAATAGAGATTAGACTTGAGCAGCTTGTAAAAAGCAGATGTGTTACCCCTAGGGAGAAGGCGAATCTCTAATGGAAGACCATTCCAAATGGAGGGCCCAGCTATAGAGAAAGCCCGGCGTTGCCTAGTTGTGGAGCGAGCCCGAGGGACTAAAAGTTCTCCCCCGGAAGAAGACCGAAGAGCATTAAAAAAAGATGGACTACTACCACCTGTCAATCATCGGCATCTCAACAACCTGCCAACAAGGAAACAAACGATGAGACAACCAAAAGAAAGAAAGAAAGAAAGAAAGAAAGAAAGAAAGAAAGAAAGAAAGAAAGAAAGAAAGAAAGAAGAAAGTTAAAGAAAAGAAAGAAAAAAGAAAGAAACTGATGACAGAAAGTTATACGAACATGAACTGAAATACCGGTATAATTATCATAAACTTTAAAGACGTGAACGGCCTTTGTAGCCATAATATAAGATGTCGTTAAACTTTGGAATAATAATAAATCGCTAGCTTATAAAAGAAAGTTGTCCCTATGTAGGTAAATGCCGACTTCAACGTGAATGACATCCACAAGATGCCCTTAAACGCTAAATACTGCTACATAAAACCCGCGATTGCAGTTAGACACCTTTAAAACTTGTGATTCTCAGTTACATATTGGCCAATCGCGTTCTATGGAAATTGCCATGAGTGTGGCGAATGATGAAGGGTGACGTCCACTTCAGCGTAACTGATGTCCAAAAGACGTCGTTAAGCTTTCAACAATGTACATAAACCCACGGTTCCAGTTAGACATTTAAAACGCGTCGCTCACAGCTACATATTCGCCAATCGCGTTCAATCGTATCATTCATGAGCCTAGCCTAAGACTGGGGTCTCTGGAAAAAAAACAATATTTTTAAACGCAAAGATTATTAACCAAAAAATAGTGGCAAGCATAATACAGGTGCACATTCATAAATATGCTTGTCTTCAAACTACACAATTCTTTTGCACGTCCAGCTGGCCTATTTACATTGACCAACTGTACATTCACAGCAAATAAAAACAAAAGCAAGAGGCAATTGAAGGTAAGGTTATTAAATGTGAGATTAGGTAATTATAGGTAAGGTAATTAGAGGTGATTAGAGGTAAGGTAATTAATTAAAGATGAGTTGAGGTGTTTTATTCGGAGGCGTTTCCGACCCAGGTCAGCGCTATCACCAGTGCTTTTGTCAGCCGGAACTTTTTTCAGCTACTAAATTTTTTTATTTATTTTAATATTTAAAACAATTATTTGGGTATTTTAATTTATTTTCAATGTTGTGAACTGTTTTCAGTGTTTATTGAGACCCCTGCCTACCCTAATCCCGTTTTTATCGGGACTTTAGCCCTTCCATAATTGTTCAGTTCCGGAACCTATACTGTTCGGTTCAGGAAGCTTTTTTCTATAAGGAAAGCACTGGCTATCACTAACAAATAAAATGGAGCTTAGATTGGAGCTCAAGCTGCAATTCCTGCGAAAGACGGTTCAAACAGGAGCGGACAACCTTGAGCATTGGCCCCGCGCATGCGAGGAACAACCAGAAGGTCTCTGGCGGAGAGTGGAGCGACCAGGGAGTGAAGAGACCGGGCTATAGGAGGTCCTCATGAGGTATGAAAGACCTACACCGTTGTGCATAAGAGTTAACATTTTAAACTGCGGAAGCCCGTGGATAGTGTTCGGAATGAGGGAAGAATTACAGGTAAGAAGCGGTAATTACAGTTAAGGTAAATGAAGGTCAGATGGGGTAAATTGCTTATATGTTAGAAAAACACTTCAATCGTTATCGGTCCACAGAGGTAAGGGCATGGCGTCCGCAGGAATTTTTGGGGGATGGGCAAACTTTTTGTAAGGGGAGCATAACGTCGTTTTTTGCATGGAATAGCTGACTTACCTAAATAATTAAGTATTTTTTAGCATTTAAAAATGTGTTGGACTGTTGGAGTAGGCTAATCACAATAATCAAAAGATTTTATTTTTTCAAATATTTTCAAACTCCACGTGGGCAAATGCCCCTTTTTGGACGCTCAGGGATAAGAGTGTCATTGCCTTGTACTCTGGTGATGCCAGACTAGGGAGCAGAGCGACGCTAAATCTACTTCGTTATAACACAGCGTCGTTAAACAGAAACTTCACAACCCTCTGCTGTTGCAGTTTTATGTGAACATTTCATACTGAAACAATAAACATTCTTTAAATGCGTTTAATCGCTTGGATAACAAATCCGTCAAATCGCGTTAAGTCACCGTAGGGGTTTCCGTCAACAACCCTGGCAGTCGAAACATGTCGTTAATACATTGGACGTTAAAACATGAAATCCACTGATCCAGTATAGACACCTTTAAAACGATGCATCCTCAGCTATAGATGTTCGCATATTGGATTCGATCGCCAGGTCATTCCTCGGTAATATGAAAGGTAGTCGTCAACGAAGAGAATTATAGTCCAAAGGAGATCCGAATCCGGTTCCAGAGAGCCAGATGGATCAAGAGAGGAGGCAGAGCAGCTGTTAAGTTTGGTGTCGTTTAGAGCGAAAAGAATTGGAAGGCGGAGGATCAGATGAGCCAGGGTAGGAGTACTTGGAAAGGTGAGAGTTTTGACTGGAAAGCCAGAGAGTGATAGATAGAGGAACTTGCATGTTCCGCAGTTGGTCTATCCAGATAAGACGGTCAGATGGATTGTTCGTGTGTCGAAACTTGCGCTCCAAACGTCTAACGTTTATAGATAGGGAGCCTAATTTACCAGTCGCTTTCACCCGCTGGATGATTGTGGTCCATCCTGTACGAAGCGTAACTTCAACGCAACTGACATCCACAAGATGTCACTAAGCACTAAACAAAGCAAAATGAAATCCATTATTGCACTTTGAAACGTCGCCTTTAAAAAGCCGCCATTCTCAGCTTAGTCAGCTACAATATTACCAATCGATTAATCGCTTGGATAACAATTCCGTTGAGTCTCCTTAGAATTTCCTGACAGTTGCAAGATTTCGTTAGTACAATCGACATTGATACATGAAATCCACTGCTTCAGTTTAGACACCTTTTAAACGCGTCTATTCAAAGCTACAGATATTCGCCAATCGCGTTTGACCGCCAGATCCAGTCAATAGTTGCGGTCGGCTGTAAGTTATTCTGAGTAGAAGCGGATTTTATAGGTGCAATATCTATAACACAGAGCAGACGGTAATTAATTAGACCTACAGATACACAAGTAGGCCATGTATTTTTAATATCTATATAGGATATTCATGTGTATCTTGAAATGTGCTTATTCATTCATTCATTCAATCAATCAATCAGAGCGTTATATAGCGCCTCTCCGATATGATTATAGTCAGAGGAACTTCCAGTCTAAAGGAACAGCTTTAATGTGCTATTAATGTACGGTTGACCAATGTAAATTATAAGCCTTTATGACGTACAGAGGTACTTGGGCTGGGAATAGACACTACACATTGATAGGCCCTACAAAAGATCCACGATTGAAGTTATACATCCCAAATATATTATATACTGTATTATATACTGCTCTCAGCTACATATTGATGAATCTTAATCCATTTTAATTGCGTTGAGTCACTGTAGGGTTTTCGTCAACGATCGTGGCAGTCACAAGATGTCGTTAATACAATTGACATTAATACATGAAATCCACTGCTCCAGTTTAGACACCTTTTAAACGAAGCCACCCTCAGCTACATATTCACGAGTCGCTTTCGCTTGGCATCCAGCTGACCCACAAAAAATGTAAGTTCGACTTAAACGTAACTGACATCCAGAAGATGTCGCTAAGCACCAAACATTGCTACATAAGATACAAGACTGCAGTTACATAACACCAGTGTTCATTTCGTGAACGAAATTAAAACGAGAACGCAAAAGATTAGGCAATCGTTCACAAAACCGAGAACTAGAAAGAAATTGTTAACTGAAACCGAATGAATCGGTAAACGAAAGAGAATTGATGTAGAACGAAATTAAAACGAGAACAATATTGAAGTCTTTAACGAAAGCTATAGAAAATACAAGTATCGATTTTGTTAGAGTTTTCTGCGGCGACGCAGTTGAACGGCACACATGTCGTAACATCCTCTGTTGAGTTGCATTCTCTCTGAGCCCGTCAGCTTCTCTCACACTATTGCTACTTCAACGAAAATTGTCACGCTTGTGTAGTCCCTTTACATGTAGCTGTCTGCATAACATTGTCTATGATTCTCGATTTCTGTCCATGTTAGGCGGTGGCTGCACAATTGCAACAGTTTAATTGAATTTCTGTGCCTTACATTAATTGTCCACAAGATGTATGGCCTACATGGAGTAAGGCACTACGAAGCAAGATCAGTTAAGGTAAGATAAAGCTAGTAAAAAGCAATGGCGGCGCCGCATATATGTTTGTGGTACGGCTTTTGTCGTGCCACTTTTTAAGGTGGTACGGCAACAACATACTTTTGCCGTACCCCTTTTTGTCAGGGCATATTCGAACTGTATAAGTAGTGGGACAAATGGCATTGGGTCATGAAATTTTTTGAAAGACGAAATAAATTCCCAAAACAAGGTCACGAAAATTCTTGTGAGACAAAAAAAAGGTAATCAAAGTTTTGTGAACGGAATTCCTAGTCAATCAGTGTTTAGAAGTCACCATTCTACGGAAACTGCCCTCCTGTCCCTTCTCTCGGACATTAAATACTGCCATTGACAGGTCTCATTTGACGCTTCTAGCACTCTTTGATGTTTCCTCGGCCTTCGACATGGTTGACCATGAAATCCTACTTCGGCGTCTTGAACTGTCTTGTGGCCTCCGTGGTCTCCCTCTTCTTTGGTTCAAATCTTACCTCTCTGACCGTACTCAGAGGATTGTTCTTGGTGACTCCAGAACTGCCTGGGTTAGGGTTGAGTATGGTGTCCCACAGGGTTCTCTCCTTGGCCCCATTCTGTACTTACTCTACACAGCTGACATTCCTTCTATATTTACTAAACACCTTACCCCTGGTCACCTCTATGCAGACGACGTTCAGATCTTTGTCCAAGGCTCATCCTCTCAGCAGATCTCCCTTGTTGGATCCATTGATTCCCTGTCACATGATCTCCACTCTTGGATGTCATCAAATCGACTTAACCTTAACTCTTCTAAGACCCAACTGATCCTGTTGTTTGGCACTAAGCAGCAACTTTCTAAACTTGATATCCCACTTCTGTCGTCAATATACCCTGATTTTTCATTTTCATCCAGTGTTCGGGATTTTGGTGTCACCCTTGATAGTACTCTCGTTTTCTGAACACCTCTCCCACCTGACACTTTCCTGTTTCTATCACCTGAGGCGTTTGAGGGCTGTAAGAAGATCAGTTTCCCCTTCAGTGTTTACTACTATTGTCCATGCCTTCATTTGCTGCCGCATTGACTATTGCAATTCATTGTTTGCTGGTCTCCCTAAAGCGCGCCTTTCACCTCTGCAGTCTGTTCTGAACGCGGCTGCCAGGCTCATTGCCCGTTTTCCTCGCTTCTCTCACATAACTACCTTTAAGACTGATGTACTTCACTGGCTTCCTGTTGCTTCCCGCATCCAATACAAGGTCCTTCTCGTGGTCTCCAGGACTCAACTGGGAATAGCTCCTAAATACCTTTGTGACCTATTGCGTAAACCTCTATCTGCTCTCTCTTCCCGCCCTCTTCGGTCTGCTGACCGCCTTGATCTACTTGTCCCTCGCGCAAGGACTTTGATGGCTCAGCATCGTGCTATTGCCATCCTTGGCCCTTCCTTATGGAATGACCTGCCTCCCTCTCTCCGTAGCAACATATTGCTTGGGATCTCGCCCTCGTCTCTCCGCTGCCCAAAAAAAGACCTTCCTATTCCCTCGGGGCTGACACGCTGGGAGCGCCTCTGAATAGTCTATACTGTGAGAGGCGCTTTATAAATTATCATATAAGATTTGATAAGATAAGATAATGACCAGACATACATGCATGGGCGTCCGCGGGAATTTTTCTAGAGAGTGCGGGGATTTTCTGATGAGAACAAAAATTTTGTATGGGTGGAACAAAATTACGCTTTGCATTGAATATTCATAAACACAGAACACGTGACAACTTCAAAAATAATGGTCCATGACTTACCTGTATAATTAAGTGCTTTTAGCATTGAAGATCGTGTTGGGAGTGTTGTAGTAATCATAATAATCACAAGATTTTATTTTTGTAAAATATTTGCAAATTCCAGAAGGGAAATGCTCCCTTCCCCTCCGGACACACATGCATCCGTGTCAGTCAATCTTGTCGCTTAGCTGGAGGCAGTCGGGAAATAAAGCATCCGTTAATTATTCATCAGTCAGCTATAACTAGGCCAATAGCATTGAGAATTGCAGAGCGGCCTTATGACTTCGACATATCTGCAGGTCCATTGTTCGATAAGGACCGAACATAGCATTATTATTTTGATTAAAGCGAGACTTCGATATCAGCAGGTTCGATAAAACAGCTGTATTGGCACGTGTTTGCATTGTTTCTGGCCTGGCCATTTGCTGCTATTCGATATAACCGGAAGTTCGAAGTACCGAAGTTCGGTATTCCGAAGTTTTGCTGTATGTTAGGAAAAGGCTTCTGTCTATAGTGGTGAGGGTATCCTTGCCTTGTACTCTGGCGGTGCAAGGTTAGGGAGCAGAGCGACGATGATCACCTTCGTTATGACACAGCGTCGTTAAAGAAAAACTACACAACACCTTTTGTTCTCGTTTTAATTTCGTTCACGAAATGAACACTGGTGTATTATAATTGCACTCGTGGATGTTATGTAGCAATGTTCAGGCCCAGCTCAAGACATTTGGCGGCCCTGGGCAAATCGGCAAATCGGCGGCCCTAAGCACAAAAAAAGTTGATGACCTTTTTTTTAGTCATTCAACTCGTTTTACAAATAATAATAGTAAATATTTTTTCGAAAATTGAAAAATTGGCGGCCCCTAAAAATCGGCGGCCCTGGGCGGCTGCCCACTTGCCCATATGGACGAACCGGGCCTGGCAATGTTTAATGCTTAGCGATATCTTGTGGATGTCAGTTACGCTGATGTCGACATTAACACTTCATAGGTTCCATCTCAATCGGGTCCAGCAATTGGATGGATCTAGAGTTTAACATCTTATAGCAACAACAAAAAGGTCTCTGTCCTCATTGGTACACAGATGTCCAGAGGTAAGGGTATCGTTGCTTTGTACTGCCGTGGTGCCAGATAAAGGAGAAGGGTGACTCTAATCGTCTTCGTTATAACACCGTGTTGCCAAAGAAAAACTACACAACCCTCTGTTGTTACAATTTTAAGTGAACATTTCCTACTGATGCTATAAACATTGCTTAATCCCTTGGATAGCAATTCCCTCAAATCGCCATGGGGTTCAGTCAACGATCCTGGCAGTCGCAAGATAATAATCTTTATTAATTCAAACTGACAAGTACACAGTAAGATTACATTGAAACATAACAGTAAAATCAAGATCTTAATTATACACACATTTTACTAGCCCAGTTAGCTACATTCCCGAAGTGGCTTATTTCAGAGATTTAAATCTCGGGCTAGCACGGTCCCAACACGAGGACCTTAAATGGCGTGGCACCCATTCAAACGGACAGTGGTGGTGAAGGATCTCACCCGATCAATTCATTGAAAAATGAGCAGGGTCGAGGCCATATACAGTCGCTATAGAAAATCGCGAACATTTACATTTACATTTTGGCAGCCATACAAGGCGCCGATCTTGGGGAGGGGGATTACGGGTATCGGATCGCGAACCTAATACTCTCCTGGCCACGAGTGTTACCATTCATCTAGATGTCAGTAATACAGTGGATATTAATCGTAATAGCAACATAAAGACATGAAATCCACTGTTAAAAAAGACAACTTTAAAGCGATTCATTCCGAGCTATAGATGTTCGCCAACCGCGTTCGATCGCCAAATTTTCTATAGATATCTTGTAAGTCGTCGTCAACGGAACTGATACGCACAAGATGTCTTTAAACACTAAACTATTCTACATAAAACCCACAGTTCCATAGACACCTTTAAAACGAGGCCGTTATCAGCTACATTAGTAACTAGTAGTTAATAGCTCATGATTCATTGGTGTTCAGAAATAAGCATAAGATCGACTTCAACGTAACTGACCTGACATCCACAAGATGTCGCTAAGCAATAAATCGAAATCTCCAAACTTCTAAAGCGCCACTTGAAGGCCAAGCGCAGGGCACCAGGCTATTTACGAGCACTACGTCAAATCAGAGAATAGTCCAAAGGATGGTCGATGCTGGTTGCAAAGGGCCAGATCGATCAAGAGAGGAAGCAGAGCAGCTGTTAAGACGAGTGTTGTTTAGGCAGTGGCGGCGCCAGACATTTTTTTTTAACCAGGGCATAGCCAGGGCAGTCATACAAATGATACAAGTAGCCAGTGCAGAGGGCGATTTACGGAGAGCTCGGTTGCGCGTGCTTAAAATGGTGACCATTATACGATCGCGCTACCGTGCTTGCCGCCATCATCGCCATGAATGGCCCCCAGCACCATTATATTTGTCAATAGTCAGGAGGTAAGATGGGCGAGGCCCCCCGGAAGCTAAACGCTTTTTGACATTTGTAAAGAAAATTATAACATTTCAGTGAATTAAGTGAATTTATGTCTCAGAATATAACAAATACGCCCAAACAAATTCTGAACAGGGCAAAAATTCTGGCAGGGCATCGACCAGGGCAATGGCTTTTTTTTACCAGGGCATATGCCCTGGCGCGCCCTGGTGTAGCGCCGCCGCTGCGTTTAGGACGAGAAGAATTGGCAGGCAGGAGATCACACGAGTCGGGGTAGGAATACTCGAAAAGGTGAACCTCAGCTTTGAGTGGAAAGCCAGAAGGTGATAGAGGAGCATAAAAAGGGGGATGGAGGACGGGTTTCAATGATGATGGAGGAACTGAGAATCTGCGGAATTCAGAGGGAGATCGTTTTAGAGGCGTGGTGTTGTGTTGGATTTGGCTCGGTTGGAGAATTTGAGATGAGTAGTGACTGGAGATCGAGAAAGACTGAGATAGGACGATGATCGGGTGATGCGGGTATCATATAGATGGTGAAGAGATCGCAGAGGTACTTGGCCTGGGAATAAACACTAAACGTTGCTACATAAAATCCATGATTGCAGTTATACATCCCCCAATATATATATACCGTTCTCAGCTACATATTGAACAATATTTTAATCCATTTTAATTGCTTTGAGTCACCGTAGGGTTTCCGCCAACGACCCTGGCAGTCACAAGATGTCGTTAATACAATGGACGTTAATACATGAAATCAACTGCTCCAGTTAGACACCGTTAAAACGCAGTTACTCTCTGCTACATATTAACCAGTCGCGTTCAATCGCCAGACTCATTTGTGCTTTACCCCATGAAGTGTAATGTCAACTTCAACGTAACTGACATCCACAAGATGTCACTAAGCACTAAACAAAGCAAAATGAAATGCATTATTGCACTTTGAAACGTCGCCTTTAAAACGCCGCCATTCTCAACTTAGTCAGCTACAATATTACCAATCGATTAATCGCTTGGATTACAATTCCGCTGAGTCTCCTTAGAATTTCCTGACAGTTGAAAGATTTCGTTAGTACAATCGACATTAATACATGAAATCCGCTGCTCCAGTTTAGACACCTTTTAAACGCTTTCATACATGGCTATAGATATTCGCCAATCGTGTTTTACCGCCAGATTCAGTCAACAGCTTCGGTCGGCTGTAAGTTATTCTGAGTAGAAGCGGATTTTATAACTGCAATATCTATCACACAGAGCAGACGGTAATTAATTAGACCTACAGATACACAAGTAGGCCATGTATTTTTAATATTTATATAGGATATTCATGTGTATCTTGAAATGTGCTTATTCATTCATTCATTCATTCAATCAATCAATCAGAGCTTTATATAGCGCCTCTCCGATATGATTATAGTCAGAGGAACTTTCAGTCTAAACGAACAGCTTTAATGTGCTATTAATGTACGGTTGGCCAATATAAATTATAAGCCTTTATGACGTGGAGAGGTACTTCGGCTGGGAATAGATACACATTGATCGGTTCTACAAAAGATCCACGATTGAAGTTATACATCCCAAATATATTATATACTGCATTATATACCGTTCTCAGCTACATATTGATGAATCGTTTAATCCATTTTAATTGCGTTGAGTCACTGTAGGGTTTCTATCAACGATCATGGCAGTCACAAGATGTCGTTAATACAACGGACATTAATACATGAAATCCACTGCTGCAGTTTAGACACCTTTTAAACGAAGTCACCCTCAGCTACATATTCACGAATCGCTTTCGCTTGGCAGATAATTGACCCGTACAATGTAAGTTCGACTTCAACGTAACTGACATCCACAAGATGTCGCTAAGCACCAAACATTGCTACTTAAGATACAAGACTGCAGTTACAATACACTAGTGTTCATTTCGTGTACGAAATTAAAACGAGAACGCAAAAGATTAGACAATCGTCCACGAAAACGAGAACTAGAAAGAAATTGTTAACTGAAACTGAATGAATCGGTAAACGAAAGAGAATTGATGTAGAACGAAATAAAAACAACAATATTGAAGTCTTAAACGAAAGCTATAGAAAATACAAGTATCTATTTGTTAGAGTTTTCGGCGGCGACGCAGTTGAACGGCGCGCATGTCGTAAACATCATCTGTTGAGTTGCATTATCCATGAGTCCCGTCAGCTTCTCTCACACTATTGCTACCCTTCAACGAAAATTGTCGCTCTTGTGTAGTTCCTTTACATGTAGCTGTCTGCGTAACATTGTCTATGATTCTCGATTTATGTCCATGTTAGGCGGTGGCTGCACAATCGCAACAGTTTAATTGAATTTCTGTGCCTTACATTAATTGTCCACGAGATGTATGGCCTACATGGAGTAAGGCACGGTGAAGTAAGATGAGTTAAGGTAAGATAAAGCTCGTAAAAAGCAGTGGCGGCGCCGCATATATGTTTGTGGTACGGCTTTTGTCGTGCCACTTTTTAAGGTGGTACGGCAACAACATACTTTAGCCGTACCCCTTTTTGTCAGGGCATATTCGAACTGTATAAGTAATTGGACAAATGGCATTGGGTCATGAAATTTTTTGGAAAATGAAATAATAACCCAAAACAAGGTCACGAAAATTCTTGTGAGACAAATCCCTTAAAAAGGTAATCAAAGTTTTGTGAACGGAATTCCAAGTCAATCAGGGTTTAGAGGTCACCATTCTACGGAAACTGCCCTCCTGTCCCTTCTCTCGGACATTTATACTGCCATTGACAGGTCTCATTTGACGCTTCTAGCACTCTTTGATGTTTCCTCGGCCTTCGACATGGTTGACCATGCTTCGGCGTCTTGAACTGTCTTGTGGCCTCAGTGGTCTCCCTCTTCTTTGGTTCAAATCTTACCTCTCTGACCGTACTCAGAGGATTGTCCTTGGTGACTCCAGAACTGCCTGGGTTAGGGTTGAGTATGGTGTCCCACAGGGTTCTCTCCTTGGCCCGATTCTGTACTTACTCTACACAGCTGACATTCCTTCTATATTTACTAAACACCTTACCTCTGGTCACCTTTATGCAGATGACGTTCAGATCTTTGTCCAAGGCTCATCCTCTCAGCAGATCTCCCTTGTTGGATCCATTGATTCCCTGTCACATGATCTCCACTCTTGGATGTCATCAAATCGACTTAACCTTAACTCTTCTAAGACCCAACTGATCTGGTTTCGCACTAAGCAGCAACTTTCTAAACTTGATATCCCACTTCTGTCGTCAATATACCCTGATTTTTCATTTTCATCCAGTGTTCGGGATTTTGGTGTCACCCTTGATAGTACTCTCGTTTTCTGAACACCTCTCCCACCTGACACAGGTGTCACCCTTGATAGTACTCTCGTTTTCTGAACACCTCTCCCACCTGACACGTTCCTGTTTCTATCACCTGAGGCGTTTGAGGGCTGTAAGAAGATCAGTTTCCCCTTCAGTGTTTACTACTATTGTCCATGCCTTCATTTGCTGCCGCATTGACTATTGCAATTCATTGTTAGCTGGGCTCCTTAAAGCGCGCCTTTCATCTTTGCAGTCTGTTCTGAACGCGGCTGCCAGGCTCATTGCCCGTTTTCCTCGCTTCTCTCACATAACTACTTTTATGACTGATGTACTTCACTGGCTTCCTGTTGCTTCCTGCATCCAATACAAGGTTCTTCTCCTGGTCTCTAATACTCAACTGGGAATAGCTCCTAAATACCTCTGTGACCTAATGCGTAAAACTCTATCTGCTCTCTCTTCCCGCCCTCTTCGGTCTGCTGACCGCCTTGATCTACTTGTCCCTCGCGCAAGGACTTCGATGGCTCAGCATCGTGCTTTTGCCATCCTTTGCCCTTCCTTATGGAATGACCGGCCTCCCTCTCTCCGTAGCAACATAGTGCTTGGGATCTCGCCCTCGTCTCTCCGCTGCCTAAAGACCTTCCTTTTCCCTCGGGGCTGACACGCTGGGAGCGCCTCTGAATAGTCTATACTGTGAGAGGCGCTTTATAAATAATCATATAAGATTAGATAACATAAGACATACATGCATGGGCGTCCGCAGGAATTTTTCTAGAGAGTGCGGGGATTTTCTGATGAGAACAAAATGTTTGTATGGGGGGAGAAAAATTACGTTTTTGCATAGCTATTCAATTGCTATTCATAAACACAGAACACGAGACAACTTAAAAAATAATTGTCAATGACTTACCTGAATAATTAAGTGCTTTTTAGCACTGAAAATCGTGCTGGGAGTGTTATAGCAATCATAATAATCAAAAGATTTAATTTTTTTTAAATATTTGCAATTTCCAGACGGGAAATGCCCCTTTCCCCTCCGGACGCCCATGCATACATGTCAATCAATCTTGTCGCTTAGCTGGAGGCATTCGGGAAATAAAGCATCCGTTAATTATTCATCAGTCAACTAAAACTAGGCCAATAGCATTGAGAATTGCAGAGCGGCCTTATGACTTCGACATATCTGCAGGTCCATTGTTCGATAAGGACCGAACATAGCATTATTATTTCGATAAAAGCAAGACTTCCACATAAGCAGGTTCGATAAAAACAGCAATATTTGCATGTGTTTGCATTGTTTGTGGCAAGGCCATTTACTGCTGTTCGATATAACCGGAAGCTTGAAGTACCGAAGTTCGATATACCGAAGTTTTTGCTGTATGTTAGGAAAAGGCTTCTGTCTATAATAGCGGTGATGGTGTCCTTGCCTTGTACTCTGGCAAGATTAAGGAGCAGCGTCGTCAAGGAAAATTCCGTTTAATCGCCGTCGGGTTCCATCAAGGATCCTAGCAGTCGCAAAATAATAATCTTCATTAATTCAAACTGACAAGTACGCACGCCGTAAGATTACATTGAAACATGATCTTAATTAACACACGGTTTGGCAGCCATGCAAGGCGTCCGCTCTAGAGGGGATTACGGGTATCGAACCGCGATCTACAAGTAATGCTCTCCTGGCCATTAGTGTTACCATTCTTCTAGATGTCCGCAGTACAGTTTTCGTTTTAATTTCGCTCACGTAATCGCAACAAAAGACATGAAATCCACTGTTAAACAACTTTTAAGCGATTCATTCCGAGCTATAGGCGTTCGCAAACCGCGTTCGATCGCCAGATTTTCTATAGATATCTTGCAAGTCGTCGTCAACGGAAGTTATACGTACAAGATGTCATTAAACACTGAACAATTCTACGTAAAACCCACAGTTCCATAGACACCTTTAAAACGCTACCATTATCAGGTACATTAATCACTATAGTCACGTTCAATCGCTCCGATGTGAGTGCTAAGAATTACCCATAAGAATAACTTCAACGTCACTGACCTGACATCCGCAAGATGTCGCTAAACACTCGATTGTAATCTCCAAATTTCTAAAGTGCCACTTGAAGTCCAAGCGCAGGGCACCAGGCTATTTACGAGCGCTATTTCAAATCAGAGGAGATTTTCCAGAGCATAGTCCAAAGGAGGTCCGAGTCCGGTTCCAGAGAGCCACATCGATCAAGAGAGGATACAGAGCAGCTACTAAGGCAGGTGTCGTTTAGGGCAAGAAGAATTGGAAGGCAGGAGATCACATGAGTCGGGGTAGGAGTACTTGAAAAGGTGAACCTCAGTTTTGAGTGGAAAGCCAGAAGGTGATAGATAGAGGAGCATTAGGAGGGGATGGAGGACGAGTTGCAATGATGATGGAGGAACTAAGAATCTGCGGAATTCAGAGGGAGATCGTTTCAGAGGCGTGGTGTTGTGTTGGATTTGGCTCGGTTGGAGAACTTGAGATGAGTAGTGACTGGAGGTCGAGAAAGACCGAGACAGGACGATGATCGGGTGATGCGGGTACCATATAGATGGTGAAGAGATCACAAAGATACTTGGCCTGGGAATAAACACTAAACGTTGCAACATAAAATCCATGATTGCAGTTATACATCCCCCAATATATTATATATTGCATTATATACCGGTCTCAGCTACATATTGAGCAGTCGTTTAATCCACTATAATTGCTTTGAATCACCGTAGGGTGTCCGCCAACGACAATGGCAGTCACAAGATGTCGTTAAAACAATGGACATTAATAAATGAAATCAACTGCTCCGGTTTAGACACCGTTAAAACGCAGTCACTCTCTGCTACATATTCACCAGTCGCGTTCAATCGCCAGAGTCAATTGAGTTATATCTTAGACAGTGTAATGTCAACTTCAACGTAACTGACATCCACAAGATGTCGCTAAGTACTAAACATTGCAACATCATTAAATCCACGAAATTAAAACGAGAACAAAAGTGATTTGTAAATCGTTCACGAGACGAAAACGGGAAGTAGAAAGAAATTGTGAACTAAAACTGAATAAAAACGAAAAAGAATTTTGGTAGAACGAAATAAAAAAACGAGAACGATTTTGAAATCTTGAACGAAAACTATATAGAAAATGCAAGTAAGTTTGTATCTATTTTGTTAGAATTTTCTGCGGCTACGCAGTTGAACGGCGTACTTGTCGTAAACATCCTCTGTTGAGTTGTATTCTCTCTGAGTCCCGTCAACTTCTCTCACATTGTTGCTTCCCTTCAACAACAAATGTCGCTCTTGTGTCGTCGCTTTACCTGTCTGCGTAACATTGTTTAGGTTCATGATTTAACTAAGGATACATCCATACCAAGACGACTTTATTTGAGGAATCGATTCATATCGATTACACAATAGAAAGACGGGATTCGAACCTTGGCTGTTTATTTACTGTTTAAACTAAAACAAAATGATTTGATGAATAAAAACTAAACTGAAACTAAAAATGATTATCTAAACTAAAAGTAAAACCATAACTGAACTGATATGATTGATCTTCCACCAGGTTCAAACGTCCGACATTGCCACTCCTCTCGAATTTGAGCCTCTTCTTTGAGTCTTCTGTATCCTTCCTTCATCATCCAATCCAGTATCATCTGTCATTGATACTGAACTGAATAAAAACTAAAATAATAATAATATTCTGAACTAAAATGACACCCCGTTTAAAACGCGGCGAGTCTCAGCTACATATTTTTAGTAGTCCCTTTTGCTAGTCATCGAGAAGCCATGGGTATGAAAGTGTTAGCGACTTCGTTTTCTTAGCCTCGGCATATGAGGGCCGCTGGCAGATCCTCTCCTCGCCTTCTCATCTACCCACCGACAGTGTACGGTCAGTGTACTCATTATAGCTGAGTTGGATAGAGGTACAGGTGGAGCCGAAATCTCGACACCAATTTTAGCCCTTACGGGAATTTGAACCCCCCGACCTCTCTCGACTGACCACTAGACCGTTGTGCACTCCACATGTTCACCAATCGTTCAGTCGCTTAAACAACAATTCCGTTGAGTCTCCGTAGAGTTTCTGTCCACGACCCTGGCAGTCGCAAGATGTCTTTAGTACAATTGAAATAAATACATAAATGACCTCGAATGACCCTGAATTTAGTGTTTTTGCCTAGATATCAATATATATATATATATATATATATATATATATATATATATATATATATATATATATATATATATATCGTCTAGATCAGCGGTTCTCAACCTTTTTAGACTCGAGGACCACTTCTAAATTTTGTGTCTCAGTCGCGGACCACTAAAAGTTGTGCCAAAAGTAAATTAATACAAAATAATTTTTTGCCATAAATCCTCGCATTATTAGCTTCATGCTGCCATCTAGCCGATTCTAGTGATTGAAATGAAACAGAAATTTTAAAAATTACCAAATTTTGTTTGTTTGAATACTTTTAACTATAAAAAAATCTAAATTGCAGACCTTGCTCGCGGACCACCAGGCAGATGGCCGCGGACCACCAGTGATCCGCGGACCACATGATGAGAACCACTGGTCTAGATAAACAGAATAAAATAGTTCCACCAAATCAGACTCCGTTCATTTTTTGTGATAAAAAGAGTAAGTCGACAATGAACCCAAGTTCCAAATCACTGCAGGAGCTCAGCCTCTGTACTTGGAACTTGGATCAATTGATAATCTACGGGGTCTATCACATTTATACGTGAAAATCCACTGCTCCAGTTACACACCTTTTAAACGATTTATTCCCAGCTATAGATGTTCGTCAATCGCTTTCGATCGCCAAATGTTATACTCTCATCATCTTATTGGTAATCGTCAACGGAACTGACATCCACAAGATGTCGCCAAACACTAAACATTGATGCATTAAATCAGAAAATTCTATCAGTCAATCAACTATGCATTTATATAGCGCTCCTCCATTGTAACTATTCAGATGCGCTCCCAACCCGATCCCGGCAAAAGAGAAGATGTCTTTAGAGCAGAGAAGAAAACAGTTGTATTGCAATGTGTTGTATTGTATTGTATCATGAATCATGAACTCAAATATATGCAGTTGTATCGCATAGTGTTGAACGTTAATCTATATATTGTATCGTATTGTATTTGTGTTGTAAATAGAAGTTCATGATTAAATCCCCGATTTAACCTATACACCTTTAAAAGCAGTCATTCTCAGCTACATACTCACCAGTCGCGTTAAATCTCTAAATATGCAACACTATATAAAGTGCGCGTTCGATTTCGACGTAATTGACATCCACAAGATGTCGCGAAGTACTAAACAATTCTACATAAAACACACAGTGCCAGTTAGACACTTTTAAAACGATGCTATGCTCATCTATTATAAATACCCCAACAGCTGTATAGCTAGGATATTTTGCGCCTAGGGACGAACTATGAAATTGGCGCTCCTCCCTGTTTTATTTATTTCACATTTTCCAAGTTCATCGAATGGCAATTTAAATTTTTGTTAAATCAAATATGAAAAATACACGATAGTATATAGTACCCCTTAGTGCTCAATGGGGTGCCAAACTCATACTCCATAACAGCTTTGTAAGTAATGAGGTCATAACTTTATATTTTTAGGCGCCAAAACTAAATCTTATAAATTTATTTGGGATAAATAAGTGAAAATTGCATGAAAAATAAAAAAGTAAAATTATTAATTTTAACCCCGTTTTGTCGCCCCGCCCGGGGACACAGGCTCCTGCACCCCCACCCCAGTTACGACTCTATGCCCCAATGGCGTTCAATCGCTAAATACTAATCGTATCGCTTTCAGTGCCTTATGAAGAGTAAGGTCGACTTCAACGTAACTGACATCCATAACTGACATCGCTCCTGAGTAGGTAACCTTGAAGGGCGCTATATAAGACTTCTATAATAATAACACTGAACAAGTCTACATAAAACCCACGGTTCGAGTTAGACACCTTTAAAACTGTGCCATTCTCAGCTACAAAAGTCTCTTTGGTCGCTTTCACTCAATAGATACTTGCGCTCCATATTGTACGAAGCGTAATGTCGAATTCAACGTAACTGACATCCCCAAGATGTCACTAAGCACTAAACATTGCTACATAAAATCCACGATTGCTGTTATAAGTAAGTAAGTATGTTCTTTATTACAACCAACTGCTTACACCGCACTTTGGTTTACAGATAGTTTTTATAAAAGCATTCTTGTCAAAAATGCTTTGATACCGGCCTTAGGGACGTCTGCCAAGGGCCTATGAGGCCCTGCCGGACTTAGGACTTCGTCCATCTGTCAGACATCGTTAGCAGCAAGCGTTTATCTTACGATGGACACACATATGTGGGAAACTATATATATATATATATATATATATATATATATATATATATATATATATATATATATATATATATATAATATGCATGACATGCAAACGCATTGTACATTTTGAAGACGTGCATATTTATGAATGTACACATATAGTATGTACTTCGAATATGAATATTTATTATTAATGTACGTGTGTATGTGTCTATATCGCTGTGTCCCTAGTCATACATTGCTATGATTCAAAGGATTTTGTGTGTTTATAAATGAGTCTATGTATAGAGGTTTGCACACATACGGGAGAGGGAGAGGAAGCGTCTTTCGAATTATTTAGAACATTGACGCTTTCTGTCATGGACGCAATTTCTGGGGGCTTCGAGGGGAACCCGTACCCCTACTTTTTCAATAATGCCAATCAATACCTAATTTTTGTGCCTTCCCAGAGATCGCAGTCTTCGCCTTGCTTCGTGTAGATAGAGTGAGCCGTATGTACCACAAAAGTACGAAAGTACTTAGATACACATGGAAACCGAAGACCAGGCGAACTGAGTCACTGAGAGTCAGACAGGCAGACTTTCAGCCATACAGGTCACTCGAAAGACTGACAGCCGTGACCGGTCCGAAAGTTACAGGCGCCACAGATCCTGGCCACGGCTACACTCTTCTTGGAAAGTTCTGACATTACCCTCACTCTCCGCCTTATGGTTGTCATCTTAGTCACATTGGGATGTGGAGATGTAGGTCAAAGCGCAAACTTCTATATCCTTCATCAGTTACAAAACCGTATACACTCTCATGTTGTCGGCCTTGATATGACTCCTCATCCATCAGCCCCCTCACAATCTCAGAATCTATAACTGTCCTTGGCTAAATATAGCCAAGCCGGCTAACTGAATAAAGCTCCCTTCGTTACATAGTATAAGTATCTGTCCACGTCGTTGATTTTGACTTATGCACGTCGTGTTCCGAGTTTGCTGATAGGGAAAATGGATTAATTTGTTCTAAAACGAAAACGAGTGGATTACATTATAGACACTACAATCTCTGTTATGGAGGTAAGCTCATCAGCGTTTCATAATCAGTTACTGACAGAGTTATATGTCCAAAATGATCTCCATGCGAAGAGCAAAAGTAGAGAATCAATTCGTGCTCCCCTCACTTTTTAGACCAAAGTTACGTCCCAGCATTCTGTAGATATATTTCAATCGTTTCGGGCTGAGAATTATTTCTTGTCAGATGACAAGGAAGTAAATAAGAATATCCTTTATTAGACCAAATGCCAATCGCAGTTTGCTGTACTTAAATCAAATTTTATCATGAAGTATATCATCCTAATGATAAAGGTTTCACGCATCAAGCTATCGGCCGGTGGTATAATTCGGTCATCGGCCTGTGGAAAGAGGGAATAATTTGTGGCCTAAATGGGAGGGAGCAAGTAATTTAATACATCTCCTTTATCCGCCAGCAATGTAGAAGAGAGACTGGTATCCGCGTTTGAACATAACTGGTCAAATGTGGTAGAACCTTTCGGAAGGTAATATTAACGAATCAAGCATAAACACTTTACTGCACGTTTGGCATTTGCTGAGCTGATGTCACGCAGATGTGTTGAGATATAATTAAAGGTTAGGTAGTTAAAGGTAACAAGAGGTAATTGCAAATGAGGTATTGAAAGTGAGATAAGATAATTGGTTAAGGTTATTATGATTATTGAGATGAGACAACTATATATAGGTAAGGTAATTAGAGGTGATTACAATTACGGTAACTATAGGTGATGCGAGGTGCTTAGATGTAGCCTAAGATAATTGTAATGAAACATTTATGCATCACTCAGCGATTCAGAGTTGCTTCCGGCCCAAGTCAGTGCTATCACTAACACATAAATGGTCTTCAGGCGTTTTCGGATTAGACGAAGAGAGGCTGAGGAGCTCAAGGCGCAATGCCTACGGAAGACCGTTCCAACTATAAAGCGGTCAACATAAGCAAAACTTCTAGGCTGAGCAGAAGCCCCGTGCACGGGAGGAACAACCATAAGGTTTCTGGCGGAGAGTGGAGCGACCAGGGAGTGGAGATACTGAGCTAAATAAGATCCGAAGGTAGGCCTATAAAAGAGCTACCCCGTTGTGCATAAGAGTCAACATTTTGAACTGGATTCACTATGACTCCGGAAGCCCGTGGATAGTGTTCGAAATGACGGAAGAATTAAAGGTGAGAAGCGGTAATTACAGGTAAGTAATTAAAGGTGAGATGGGTAATTGCTTATATGTTAGAAAAAGGCTTCTGTCGTTATCGGTCCACAGAGGTAAGGGCATGGCGTCCTGCAGGAATTTTTCTGGGAAATGGCAAAATTTTTGTAAATGGGAAGCATAATGTCGTTTCTTGCATATACTTACCAAAAAATTAAGTGCTTCTTAGCACTGAAAAATGTGTTGGACTGTTGGAATAATCATAGTAATCAAAATATTTTCTTTTTTTTAAATATTTTCAAACTCCAGGGGGGCAAATCTATCTATCTATCTTTAATGAACTTATATAGCGCCCCTTCAAGAAATCTACTCAGTAGCGCTCCCGACCCAGGCCCGGTCAAAAAGAAAGGTCTTAAGAAGGCCATAGAAAGTACCTGATAGGTCCCTAGGGAGGGAGCGAAGGGAGAGGGAGGTAATTCCAAACGGTAGGACCCACCACGAAGAATACCCTACGCTGCGCCATAGCAATACGAGCATAGGGGACAACAAAATCACCCCGGGAGGCCGAGCGCAAGGCACGGCGCCCCGGACAAGTGGAAGTTAAAATAAAGAGCTCGCAGAGGTAGGCCGCGGGGCCCGCCCTAGGACACAATGCCACGCCACGGTGGAGACCCTGTAATGAATGCGATGCTGGACAGGAAGCCAGTGAAGGACGTCTCGTACAAATTCAGAGACGTGGTCAAACCTGGATAATGCCCCTTTTCGGACGCTCAGAGGCAAGGGTGTCATTGCCTTGTGTTCTGGTGTTGCCAGATTAGGGAGCAGGGCGACGCTAATCGTCATCGTCGTTAAACAGAAACTACACAACCCTCTGCTGTTGCAGTTTTATGGGAACATTTCCGACTGATACTATAGACATTCTTTAAATGCGCTTAATCACTTGGATAACAATTCGTTCCGTCAACAACTATGGCAGTCGAAACATGTCGTTAATGCAATGGACATTAACCACATGAAATCCACTGCGCCAGTTTAGACACCTTTAAAACGAGCGTCCTCAGCTATAAATATTTGCCATTTGCGTTAAATCGCCAGGTTGGTCTTGGGCTACCTGAAAGGTAGTAATTAACGTAACATACATTCACAAGATGTCGCTAAGCACTAAATCGTAATCTCTTAACTTCTAAAGCGCCACTTGAAGGCCAGGCGCAGGCACCAGGCTATTTACTAGCGCTCTTCAAGGTAACTATTCAGAAGCACTACCAGCCCGACCTCGGCGAAAGAGAACAGCCTTAAGAGCAGAGAAGCAAGAGGTGGACGAGTCCCGAAGAAGAGACCCCAATTCGAGAGGAAGCCGGTTCCAGAGAATGGGACCGGCAACAGAGAATGCACGCTGTTGCATGGTTGCAGTGCGAGCGAAAGTAACATAGCCTATAAGTCACCGCGGACGGTGGAACGGAGTGAACGGCGACCAAGAAGTGCGGACGCTTAATAGCAAAGCCCATGTAGAGAGGAAGGAGCGCGGCCAAGCTGACACTGCCAGACAATAGAAGCAACCCGGTAGACAATGCGTTGCGAGAAAGGAAGCCAGTGGAGGTCGTCACGCATGTAATCAGAGACGTGACCAAAATTAGAAAAGCGCCCAGCCAGGCGTGCAGCAGAACGTAGGACGTGTTCAAGGCAATGCAGTCGAGTGAGAGGGAGAAGTCTGTATCCTTCCTTCATCATCCAATCCATCAGCATCTGTCATTGATACTGAACTGAATATAAAAACTAAAATAAAAATGATTTTCTGAACGAAAATGACACTGTTATACAGCCCTTTATACACCCCTTTAAAATGCGGCGATTCTCACCTACATATTTTTAGTAGGCCTTTAGGTTAGCCCTGGAACCACCATGGGTATAAAAGTGTTAGCGACTTCATTTTCTTAACTTCGGCATATGAGGGCGGATGGCCAATCCTCTCCCCTGTCGTTTCATCTTCTCACCCACGGTCAGTGTACTCATTATAGCTGAAATCTCGACACAAATGTTTGCCCTTGCGGGATTTAAACGCCTGACCTCTCGACTGACAGTCCGGCTCGCTAACAACGATACCCTCTTAAACAGCAGTTCCGTCAAGTCTTCGTAGGATATCCTTCAACGACTCTGACAGATGTCGTTAGTACAATTGACATTAATACACAAAATCCACTTACCTTGAAATGACCTCGAATGACCCTGAATTTAGTGTTTTTCGTAGATGTAGCTCTCGTCTAGATAATCAGAACAAAAAAATTCTTCCAAATCGGATTCTTTTTTGTGATAAAAAGAGTAAATGGACCAAAGTTCCAAGTCACTGCAGGAGCTCAGCCTCCGTACCTGGAACTTTGGTCCAATAGGAATTTAAGGGGTCTCGTGACATCAGAGGCGTTGATAGGGGGTGTGCAGGGATGCACAAGTGTCTCCTGGTGCCACAGGAAGTGGGCGCCAAAATGAGGGTTAAAATTAATAGTTTTAATTTTACTCTTAATTTTTTTATGGAACTTTAACTAATTTATCCCAAATAAATATATAAGAATTAATTTTTTGCGCCCCAAAATATCCAGTTTTATCTGCATTACTTACAGGTATGATTTTGGCGCCACTGAACACTGTGGGGCACCATAATCCATATACTCAGTACAAAAGTCGTGAACGAAAACTATAGAAAATACAAATATCTATGTTGTTAGAATTTCGGCGGCGACGCAGTTGGACGGCGCTCATGTCGTAAATATCCTCTGTTGAGTTGCATTCTCTCTGAGTCCCGTCAGTTTCTCTCACATTATTGCTTCCCTTCAACACCAAGTGTCGCTCTTGTGTCGTCGCTTTAGCTGCCTACCTAACATTGTTTATGACTCTCGATTTCTCTACAGTCATGTTAGGCGATGACTGAACAATTGCTTTATTTCTGCGCCTTATACATTGTCCACGAGATGTATGGCTACGTGGAGTAAGGCATCGTTAAGTAAGATAAGTTAAGTTAGGGTAAAACTAGCATAAAGGTAAATTAATATACGCCCACCAAATAATTAGGCGAGGGTGGTTTAGGTTAACTTAACGAGACTAAAATTGGACTAGTCAGAAAAGTTACTGATTGTAGATAAAATTATATACTTGGAGGCGTATTTCTTATCTCGCCATATAAAATCCATGAGTGCATTTTAAAACGCCGCCTTTTAAACGCCAGCATTCTCAGCCTAGTCAGCTACATATTTACCAATCGTTTGTTGTATTGTATTAAATTGTATTGTATTGTATTTATGCATTTACAAAGCGCCTTTCGCAGTACAACCAATTTAATCACGTGGATATCAATTCCGTCGAGTCTTCGTAGGGTTTTCGTCAACGACCCTGTCAGTCGGAAGATGTCGTTAGTACAATTGACCATTAATACATGAAATCCACTGCTCCGCTTAGACACCTTTAAAACGAGTATTTTTCATCTATAGATGTTCGTCGTTAAAGGGTCAGCTGACTATAACTGTAGCAATGGGGAGAGTAGATTCGGTCTGCTGTTATTCTGAGTAGAGGAACCGAGGCGTTTGTTGAACGATCTTACAGCTCTCTCCTGCAGAGCGAATTTTATAACTGCAATATCAATCACACAGAGCAGACGATAATGACACCTACAGATACACAAGTATTTCTAATATCTATGTATATACGATATTCATATGTATCTTGAAAATGTGCATATTCATTACTTAATTCAAACAAAGAGTTGTATAGCTTACCTCAACGGAGCATACAAGATGTTGTTAGACACTAAACAATGTTAAAAACCCACGTTTCCAATTAGACACCTTTAAAACGGTGCCACTCTGAATTACATATACACCAGTGGCGTTCAATCACTAGGTTGACGAGTTTCCCTTGGTACGAAGCATAGGATCGGTATCAACGTAACAAACATCCACAAGATGTCGCTAAACTCTGAACAATGCTACATGAAATCAACGGTTCCAGTTAGACACCTTTTGAACGTTGTCAATCTCAGATGCATACTTAGCTGCTAATACGGACATAATTATGGTAGGAAGCGTAAGAACGACTTCAAAATGTCGTAATGCATTTAACATCGCGTTCAATAGCTAGCAGCAGCCTGGACAGTGGACACGTGGTATGGAACCGTAAGGTCGACTTCAAGGTGTCGTTGAGCATTAAACATTACTACATAAATTGCACGATTGCAGTTATAAATAAATAATTATGTTCTTTATTACTACCACCTGCTCAAAATGCACATTGGTTTACATAATTATGGTGTATACAGTATAATGCATTCTTGTCAAAAATGTTTTCCTCATAACTCCTCGTTTAAAATGCCGCCATTCTCAGCTACATATCTACCAATCGTTTAATCGGTTAGATAACAATTGCCGTGAATCGCCATACATCGACCCTGGCAGTCAGAAGATATCGTTTGTGCAATGGACATTAATACATGAAATCCACTGCTCCGTCTGGACACCTTTAAACCGCGTCATTCGAAGCTATATATTCACCAGTCGCATACAATCGCTGCATTCCCAGAATCGCAGCCAGGATAAGTCGACTTCAACGTAACTGACATCCACAAGATGTCGTTAAACAATAAACAATGCTGCATAAAATCCACAACTGCAGTCATAAATCCTCTTTAAAACACCGCTCTTCACAGCAACATATTTACCAATCGTTTAATCGCTTGAATAGCAATTACTTTGAATCGGTAACAATCAATCAATCAACTAGGCATTTATATAGCGCACACTTCAAGGTAACTATTCAGAGGCGCTACCGGCCCAACCTCGGCGAAAGAGAACAACATTAAGAGCAGAGAAGAAAGAGGTGGACGAGTCCCGAGGAAGAGACCGCAATTCGAGAGAGGGAGACTTCTGTATCCTTCCTTCATCATCCAATCCAGCATCATCTGTCATCGGTACTGAATTGAATTAAAACTAAACTAAAAATGATTTTCTGAACGAAAATAAAACTGTTATACACCCCCTTTAAAACTGCCCCTTTAAAACACCCCTTTAAAACACCCACTTTAAAACACTCCTTTAAAAACACCCCATTAAAACACACCCTTTAAAACACTTCCTCGAAACACCCCTTTCAAACACCCCTCTAAACACCCCTTTCAAACACCCTCTTTTAAACACTCCCTTTAAAACACCCCTTTAAAAACCCCTTTCAAACACCCCCTTTTAAACACTCCCTTTAAAACACCCCATTAAAACATACCCTTTAAAACACTTCCTTGAAACACCCCTTTAAAACACCCCTTTAAACACCCCTTTTAAACACCCTCTTTTAAACACTCCCTTTCAAACACCCCTTTAAAAAACCCTTTCAAACACCCCTTTTAAAACTCCCTTTAAAACACGCCTTTAAAATACCCCTTTAAGCACCCCTTTCAAACACTCCTTTAAAACGCGGCAATTTTCAGCTACATATTTATAGTAGTCTCTTAAGCTAGCCCTGGAACAGCCATGGGTATGAAAGTGTTTGCGACTTCATTTTCTTAGCCTCGGCATTTGAGGGCGGATGGTCAATCCTATCCCTCGCCGTTTCATCTTCCCACCCACGGTCAGTGTACTCATTATAGCTGAGTTGGATAGGGTGCAGAGGGAGCAGATATCTCGACACAGATTTTTACCCTTGCGAGGATTTGAACCCCGACCTCTGGATTGACACCAGACTATCTTATCTATCAATCGTTTAATCGCTTAAACAGCAATTCCGGCAAGTTCCGTCAGCGACTCTGATAGTAACAAGATGTCGTTAGTACAATGGACTTTAATACACCAAATCCACTGACTTTGAAATGACCTCGAATAAACCTGAGTTTAGTGTTTTCCCTAGATGCAGCTCTTGTCTATATATATGCAAAACAAAATTGTTCCACCAAATCAGGGAACCCTGTTTCGGAAACCTCTAAAATCCATTTTATTTGTTAGGCTGAGGAGCACAAATCACAATTCCTGATAAAGACGGTTCAAACTAAAGTGGCCAACGTCGATTGAGCGGTGGATATTCGCATGCGGAGACAACCAGAAGGTCTCTGGCGGGGAGAAGAGCGACCGAGCTACAGAAGATCCTGAGGTATGACAGAGCTACCCCGTTGTGCATATGAGTAACATTTTGAACTGCAGTGCCTCGACACCGTAACCTGTGGAAAGTGTTCGGAATGACGGAACAATTACATGTAAGAAGTGATAATTACAGGTAAGGTATTTAAAGGTGAGCTGAGGTAATTGCTTATGAATTATGTTAGGAAAAGGCTTCTGTCGTTATCGGTTCACAGACGTCCAGAGGTGAGGGTGTCGCTACCTTGTACTTTGGTGGTGCCAGATTGGGACGCAGGGCGACTCTAATCGTCTTCGTTATGACATAGCGTCGTCAAACAAAAACTACGCAAGTCGCAACTCTCTGCTGTTACAATTTTAAAAACGAACTTTCCCACTGATGCTATAAACATTCTTTAAATGCGTGTAACGGCTTGGATAGCAATTCCGTCAAACCACCGTCGGGTTTTCGTCAACGACTCTGACAGTCTCAAGATGTCATTAGTACAATGGACACTAATAAATGAAATCTACTGCTCTAGTTTAGACATCTTTCTTACTCTTCCCTTCGCAGCTATAGATGTTCGCCAATCGCTTTCCATCGCCACATTTTTCCTCAGTAGTCTTATAGGTCGTTGTCAACGTAGCTGACATCCACAAGATGTCGCTTAGCACTAAATCGTAATCTCCAAACTTCTAAAGCGCCACTTGAAGTCTATGTATACACTATGGGTCTTACAGGTTTGCACACACATACGTGAGAGGAAGCGTCTTTCGAGTGATGTAGAACATTGACGCTTTCTGTTATAGGCGTAATTTCTGGGCGCTACGAGGGGAACCATTACCCATATTTTTTGGACTGGGGTACTGCACCCTCCACTTTTTAAACATTATCAATCAATATTTTATTATTATGCTTTCCCAGAAATCGCAGTTTCCGCCTTGCTTCGTGTATGTAGACAGAGTGAGGAGTATGTACCACATACTTACATACACAGGTAAACCGAGAGCCAATGTTATATTAAACACACTATCATTTAGACACCTTTAAAACGCAGCCACTCTCAGTTACATACTCGCAGTCGGTTCATTCGCTGGATGGTTCGATCCAATTTAGGCTGAAGCGCAAGGTCTATATATCAACGAAACTAACATCCACAAGGTGTCACTAAATTCTAAACAATGTTAATTAAATCAACTGTACCAGTTAGACACCTTTAAAACGCAGCTACTCGCAGTTACATATTCTCCAGTCACGTTCAATCGTTGAATTATTCTAACATATTTTGACATAAAGCGCAAGGTCGATATCAACGTTACTAACATCCACAAGGTGTCACTAAACTCTAAGCAATGCCGCATAAAATCAACTTTTCCAGTTAAACATCTTTTAATCTCTGCCATTCTCAGACACATACCAGCAAAAAGTCGCATTCAATCGCTAGCTGCACGCTGGACATGTGGTAGGAAGATGTCGTTCAGCATTAAACATTGCTTCATAAAATCCACGATTGCACTTATAAGTAAGTAAGTAAGTATATTCTTTATTACTACCAACTGCTTATACAGCACTTTGGTTTACATATAATTTATACAATATAAAGTATTCTTGTCAAAAATGGTTTCCTCATTACACCCACTTGAAAACGCCGCCATTCTCAGCTACGTATTTACCAATCGTTTAATCGCTTGGATAGCAATTGCTTTGAATCTAGGGCATAACCGGGTAGACATTTTCCACCGAGTACCGAATCCGAGTATTTGGATGTACTATTTGCCGGATCCGGGTCCGAACCAAGTACCATTTGTTCCATATGCAATGCTTAGCATTTTCATGTAATAAAAAAGTTATCGAAATAAATGTTTTTGCTTTTAACAACTGACTAATACATTTTGAAATAAATAATCAGTTAAATGGACCTGACTTCCGTTGTGGACTTCTGGTGTTGGTGTTTTCTGTACTTTTTATTGAATAAATTCAAAACATCATATTTGCAACTATTTGTGTGTATTTTCCCAGGCAAATAGTGCCGAAAAACGGGATATTCGGCCGAGGCGAATGTCCGAGGCGATTTCCAGTTATGTCCTATTTGAATCGCCATACAACGACCCTGGCAGTAAGAAGATGTCGTTAGTACAATATGAATTTTTACACGAAATCCACTTCACCAACTAGACACCTTTAACACGAGCTCATTCAATGTTACATATTGAGCAGTCGCGTTCAATTGCTAGATTCCACTTGCACATTACCTTAAGGTCGACTTCAATGTAACTGATGTCCACAAGATGTCGTTAAACAATTAACAATGCCACATAAGACCCACGATTGCAGTTAAACATCCCCTTCTCAGCAACATATTCAGAATCGTGTAATCTCTTGGATAGCAATTCCGTTGAGTTACCGTGTGTTTTCCGTCAACGACCCTGACAGTCGCAAGATGTCGTTAGTACAATTGACAAGAACACATAAAATCCACTGCTCCAGTTTAGACACCTTTTAAATGCGTCCATTCCACGCTATAGATAACCGTCAATCGCCTTTCATAGCTAGATTCCTAACACGGCTAAGCTGAGCGGGAACTGAGCCGTTCGCTGAACGCGCTTACAGCTCTGTCGTCCACAGCGGATTTTATAACTACAACATCGCACAGAGCAGACGATAATCATACCAATAGATACACGAGTAGGCCATGCATTTGTAATATATTTATACGATATTCATGTGCATCTTCAAAATCTGCATATTCATTCATTAATTCAATCACAGCGTTATATAGCGCCTTTCCAAGTAGACTATACTCCGAATCAAAGTCTAAACCAGGCTGAAAAAAACAGTTTTAATTTGCTATCAATGTACAGTAGGCCTATATAAATTATACGCCTGTATGCCGTGTAAGAGTATTGTTCATTTTGAAGAAATACATATGCTTGTAAGTAATTTGTGTGCTCTTGGAAATAATTATCTTATATCACAATCACTCTCCGCCTTATGGTTGTCATCTTAGTCATACAGCCAATGAATGTGGAGATGTAGGTGAAAGCGTAAGCTTCTATATCCTTCATCAGTTACAAGTCCATGGACACAACTCATATTGTTGGTCTTGATCTGACTCCTCACCCCCTCAGTCCCCTCACAATCCTAGAATCAATAACTGCCCTTTGTTAAATATATCCGATCCTCCCTCCGTTTCACAATATAAGCATTTTCAACGTCGTTGATTTTGGCTTATACACGTCGTGTTCTGATTCTGCTAATAAGGAAATGGATAAATATGTTGTAAAGCAAGAACGAGTAGATGATATTATTGACGATAACTTCGAGTTATGGATGGCAGAGAGTGAAGAGACCAAGATACAGAAGGTCCTGAGGTATGAAGGAGCTACCCCGACCGAAGCGTTGCGCATAAGAGTTAACATTTTGAATTGAACGCGCCTTGGGGCACAGGAAGCCAGTGGAAATTGTCCCGAATGACGGCAGAATTCGAGGTAACAAGCTGTCTTCATCGGTGCACAGACCTCAAGGGGTAAGAATGTCCTTAACTTGTTATGTGGTGGTTCAAGATTAAGGAAGAGGACGACCATGATCGTCTTCGTTATGACACTGCATCGTTAAACAGAAACTACGCAATCATGTGGGGAGAATTTAAAAACGCTTCCTACAGATGTTATAATAATATTCTTGTATTGTGTTTAGTTGAATAGCAATTTTTCCGATTGGCCGTCGAGTTGCAGTCAACGACCTTGCAGTTACAGGATGTCGTTAATACAATTGACATTAATACGTGAAACATAGAAGTAATAAAAAAGATAATAATATTTGACATAATGAAATATGCTATATATATACGAGAACTATACACATCCATTTAGACACCTTAAAAGCGTTGCCATTATCAGATATATAGCGACTACGCGCGGTCAACAAGATCAATGATCTTCATAAACTAATAATTACCGGCAGACAGTCGTATACATAGCGTAAGGTCGACTTTAACGGAATTGACCGCCACAAGGTGTCGCTAAGCACTAAGTGTTTCTACAGTAAATACACGATTGCTGTTATACGGTGTATAAATACAGTCGGGGATTTTATGCATCAATGTTTTAGCTAAGTTGTCTATGGGGTGCAGGTGGAGCAGAAATCTCAACACAAATTTTTGCTCTTTCGGGGATTTGAACGTCCGACATCTCCATTGACAGTCCAGCACGATGACCACTAATGAACATCGTTCACCCCCATATTTACAAATCGTTTAATCGCTTGGATAGCAATTCATTTGAGTGTCCACAGGGTTTCTGTCAACGACCCTGGCAGTCGAAAGATGTCGTCAGTACAATCCACTGCTCCAGATTAGACACCTTTTAAACGCTTCCATTCAAGGCTATAGATAATTATTCGTGAATCGTGGATGGTCGAATCAGCGTTACCACTCCTTGGGTTTTTTCACAAGATTTGGGTTTTTTTTAATCCGAACTTGGGAAGTAGGCTTTTTTCCTGGAGACCTTGGGTTTTTTGCTTGGGTTTTTTCTTGTCTTATTGAAACCCAATTTTTCATTAACTTAATCAATTTTTGCGACGGTCTTGATGATCGAGGTCAATAAATAAATGGCGCAGTATGCGTGCAAACATGTGCTATGATAGTCTATTGCTATATTTAGCATATAACTCGACACATAAATGTGCTCTACTAGCCTACTGCTATATTTAGAAAATATAAATCTAATGACTAAATTAGACTGCAGACTCAGACTGTACTTTTTCGGAAGATTTCCCGAAGTAATCAGCTTTAGCTCTGTTTTTAAACTTTAGATATAATATTTGAGTTTCATCATGGGCGTCCGTAGGCATTTTCAGGGGTCAAGAAATGTTTCTTTGGGGGAAGGCAAAATGATGTTTTTGCATAGAAACAAAATTTGCATAGAAACAAATTTAAAACTAAATAATGATCAAGAACTTTACCTAAATAAGTGTTTTTCGCATTGAAAATCGTGATGGCACTGTTGTAATAATCATAATAATCAAAACATTCTATTTTTTTAAATATTTGCAAAAACCAGTGTCCCTTCTATGAGTTTCGTAGTCTTTTATCTTTATTCTTGCTTAAAAAGATAAAATGTGTGATAGAAGTAATAATTCACGTGATTCGGACTCTGGTGAAAATAATCGTTATCGTAAAATAAAAACATAATGTATATAAACATTTTGAATTTGTTTCGAATATTAACTGATATTTTTTAGCAATAACGATTACCCATAAAATTGTGAAATGAAAGACAGAAATAAAAGATAGAACAACATTTTCATAACAGAATTGATATAACTGCATTATGTTATTATATTTTATCTTATAATTTGTTTTTTAATTTCCAAAAGTCTGCTGGAAAACTACCTTGGGTTTTCTTGGCTTTTTTCAATGTCCTAAGTTGGGTTTTTCATTTTTTTATGAGTGGTAACACTGGATCGAATGTTGTTGTCACAAGTTCAATGCTTTATGTTTATGGAAGTCGGGAGAGTAGATTTGGTCAGCTTTTATTGTAAAAACTGAGGCTTTCGCTGCAGAGTGGATTTGATAACTGCAATGTTTATCACACAGAGCTGCAGACGTAAGTCACACCTACAGATACACAAGTAGGTCGTATATTTTTAATATATTTATACAACATTCATGTTTATCTTGAAAATTTACATACTCACTCATTAATTCAATCAGAGCGTTTTATAGCGTACCTCAAAGGAACGCAATCGTTTGGATAGCAATTGTTTTGAATCGCCATAAAACGACCTAGGAAGTCGGAAGATCTCGTTAGTACAATGGCCATTACTACATGAAAGAAAATGCACGCTCCGTTTTTGGACACCTTTAAAACTTGTAATTCACAGCTACATATTGACGGGTCGCGGTTGATGACTAGATTTGCTGAAACTCGGCGTAGGACAAGGTTGACGTGTACGTAACTGATCACAGAAGATGTCGTTAAACAATAAACAATGCTACATAACCCACGATTGCAGTTAGCCACATTAAAGCGCAGCCTTTCTCAGCTACATATTCAGCAGTGGCGTTCAATCGACGGTTAGATAGAGCGGGAGTCATGCAACTGATGTCCGAAAGATGTCGTTGAACACTAAATACTACTATATAAAATGCATAATTACAGTTATACAGCACCAGCGACATGTTTACCAATCGTTCAATTGCTTGGATAACAATTCCATCGAGTCTCAGTATGGGTTCTGTCAACGATCCTGGCTGTCGCAAGATGTCGTAAGTACAACGGACAATAATACATAAAATCCACTACTTCAGTTTAGACACCTTTTAAACGATTCCATTCAAGGCTATAGATATTCGCCAATCTCGTTTGATCTCCAGATCTTAGCTTGTGCTCTAATAATAGTCTATAATTATCCTTTATACTTGCGGAAGTGATTCGGTTGGCTGTTATTCCGAATGCATGGGAACTGAGGCATTCGCTGAACGCGCTTACACCTCTCTTGTGCAGAGCGGATTTAAAAATTCCATTAAAATTGTCTACCACACAGAGCAGACGATAATCACACCTACAGATACACAAGTAGACCATGTATTTTTAATAATTATCTATACACGATATTCATTAATTAATTCAGTGGCGTTCAATCGACGGAAAGCATAAGATGTCGTTAAACACTTAGCAATGCTAAATAAACCCACTGTTCAATTGAGACACTTAAAACGTTCCCAATCTCTGTTACATATTCACAAGTTACATTCAATCGCTACAGTGTTTGGATGCATTCATATAATATTGTTTAATTGCTTTGAATGAAATTTTTTTTAAATTTTAAAATTTAAATTAAAAAAATTCATGTCATAATAATGTGTATTTTACATTTTTGATAATAAGGCTGTTTTTTAATTGAATAATTGAATAACTATAAATCTCATGTACATTATAAATGTTCATCAACCATTCATTTAATTTATTTTATATATAAAATGTTTTTTAAAGTGCACTAAAGATTGTCTTTTCATAATACAGGTATCATTGAAATTATTAACTGTATAAATATAATTTATGATGTTAAAAAATGACTTTAATGAACATCGTAAGGTGCTGTTTGACACTTCTAAATGCTGTCTTTTGGACTCTGTAAATTCTGTTTTAAATGTATTGTACATACTATTGAATTGTCGTCAACGACCTGTGATGTCATATGACATCTCTCTTTGTTGGACTTCCCCATATGACATCTCTCTTTGTTGGACTTCCCCAGACTCGCCTTGGTTGTCTGGAGAGGGTTCTGCGGTCGGCTGCACGCTTGGTTGGCGGTATATCCATGTTTGACCACGTCTCTGAATTTACGCGAGACGTCCTCTATTGGCTTGCTGTCCAGCATCGCATTCATTACAGGTCTCCACCATGGCGTGACATTGTGTCCTAGGGCGGGCCCCGGCCTACATCTGCGAGATCTTTACTTTAACTTCCGCTTGTTTGGGGCGCCGTGCCTTGCGCTCGGCCTCCCGGGGTGATTTTGTTGTCCCCTATGCTCGTCCTGCTATGGCTCAGCGTAGGGCATTCTCCGTTGTGGGTTCTACCGTTTGGAATGACATCCCTCTCTACCTTCGCTCCCTCCCTACCTCTCAGGTACTTTCTATGGCCTTCTTAAGACCTTTCTTTTTGACCGGGTCTGGGTCGGGAGCGCCACTGAGTAGATTTCTTGAAGGGGTGCTATATAAGTTCATTATAGATAGATAGATGACGTTAAACTTTGGATATAAAAACGCTACGTGTTTCAAACTTACTTCGTATGAAGCCATTCTCAGCAACAAATCGTATAATCGCTTGGATGGCAATTGCTTGAATCGCCATAGAAAGACCCTGGCAGTCAGAAGATGTCGTTAGTAAAATGGACATTCATGCTTGAAATCTACTGATCCGTTTGGACACCTTTAAAACGTGACATTCACAGCTACTTATTCTGCCATCGCGTTAAACCTCAAGGTTATGATAGTCTCATATAGGGTAAAGTCCACTGCGTCGTAAGTGACATCATCAAGATGTCGTTAAACAATGAAAAATGCTACAGAAACCCACGACTGACTCCTTCGGATCTTCACCTGAACCGATTTCACCCCTCTCCCGAATATAGATTTTTTTTTGACTAAGCGCCTGTGAATAAGCTGATTCCCGGGACTTCGCTTTTTGGGCGCTGGAGGAATCTCGAGACTACGAATCCAATTACGATTGCATTTAGCCACATTTAAAACGCAGCCATTTTTAGCTACATATTTAGCAGTGCCGTTCAATCGTCGGATCGAATAAGATTTGATCTTGTAACGCATAGAAACTTAATTATATCAACGTAACTGATGTGCACAATATGTCGCTGAACACTAAATACTACTACACAAAATCCACACAGTTTTACTTCCCAGCTACATATGACCAATTGCTTAATCGCTTGGATGGCTATTCCGTCGAGTTTCCGTAGGGTTTCCGTCAACGATCCCAGCAGTCGAAAGATGTCTTTAGTAAAATGGACAGTAATACGTAAAAATCCACTGCTCCAGTTTCAACACCTTTTAAACGTTTCCACTCAAGGCTATAGATAATCGTCAGGCGCGTTTCATCGCCAGATACAGTCAAGAGTATTATAGTAGCTTATGTTTATTGAAGCCAGGAGAGAAGACTTCTGAGTAGAAGCGGATTTCATAACTGCAATATCTATTACACAGAGAAGAAGATATAATATAATCAGACCTACAGATACACAGGTAGGCCATGTATTTTTAATATCTATATACGATATTCATGTGTATCTTGACAACGTGCACAGTCATTCAGTCAATCAGAGCGTTATATAGGGCCTTTCTAAGGTGACTATATTCCGAGACAGAGTCTAAACCTGGCTGAAAGGAAAAGTTTTAATTTGCTATGAATATAGCCTACAGCATAGTTCGAGAATTCGTGACTTTCAGTTTTAAAATTCGTAAAAATTCGCGAATTTTTGGTCTATTTTAAAATTCGTAAAAATTCGTAAAAATTCGTTGGGCCATTGTTAGGCCTTTATTTACATTCACAGTGGCGTTTTTAAAAAACAACAAATGTGATGACGTCATGATTTGTTGTGTTAAGCTTCTGCTTAGAATTTAATGTAAAATTCAATATAAAAGTTTATTAAGTAACGAGATAATTTAGTTAAATGTAATTTCTTAAAGATGAAAGAACATGGACCGGAGTGGAAGTATGTAGTAATTTTGGAGGAGAAGGAAAGGGTGATTCCAAAAGTAGAGTATTGTTTTTGTGACAAGGTATTTGCTGGTTGTTCTGCCCGAATTCGGAAGTATTTGCATGGCGAAAATACAAAAACCAGAGACGAGTGGGAGCAGTGGGCTAGTTCCTGACTAAGAATCAGAGGACGATGAAGTAGAAGACACGGCTCAGTGAACTTTGCCAACCCTTTTCAACAAGCTATGTTAGTGACTGACTGGTCCCACTGGAGCTGGGGCACTGGTGTTTTTTCGTTCTGCTGACTGAAACTCACAGTCACACACCCCAAGTATGATAGAAATCGAAGTTCAAGACTCCAAGTAGAATAGTAACTGAATATCAGTACTATTGTGTTGCTAGTCAGCTATCTTTTACGGCTGATTGATTGATTGCTTATGCATTGACATTTAGGCCTACTAGCCTAAAAAGTTTTAAAGTAGATAAATAATAAAATTCGTTGCCATGTAAAAAAATTCTATTATTTTATTATTTCACGAATTTTTACGAATTTTAAAACTGCGGTTTTAAAATTCGTTAAAATTCGCGAATTTTTCAAATTCTTAAAATTCGTAAAATGCGAATTCTCGAACTATGGCCTACAGTTGGCCAATCTAGGAGTAAGGGTGTATTTTGCTTTGTACTCTGACGGTACAAGATTAGGGAGCAGGGCAAGTTAAGATATACAATAAGTAAAACAATATATGACACAGCGGCAAAGAAAACCTAGGCTAAACAACTCTCTGCCGTTACAATTTTAAATGAACATTTCCAACTGATGCTATAAATGCGTTTCGTCGCTCAGATAGCACGTTTTATCGAATCTGTGCTGATAGCAATACCGTTCTCAGCCACATATTGACCAGTCGCTTAATCCATTTTTATTGCGTTAAGTTACCGTAGGGTTTCCGTCAACGACCCTGGCAGTCGCAATATGTCGTTAGAGGTCCACGGATCCTCTAGGTCCCCTTGAGTCCCTGCTCCATCTGGCCTGCCTCAGGGCTCTGTTCTTGATCCCCTTCTTTACATAATCTACACTGCAGACCTGGGGTCCCTGCTGGTGGCTGGGTCAGTTCTTAGGCAGTCCTATGCTGACGACCTGTTAGCCTATATACACTGCCCGGCTATCCGCGTTGTTGCAGCGGTGGAAACCATGACCCATGTTATGGATTCCCTGCAGGCCTGGATGTCATCAAATCGCCTGCGGCTTAAACCCGCAAAGACGCAGTTTATATGGCTTGGCACTCCCCAGCAGCTCTCTAAAATAGATATGTCTTCTCTTGCCTTGCAATTTCCACACCTTTCTTTCTTGACGTGGGTCCGGGACTTGGGAGTCATCCTGGGCCAGGAACTTGCATTCACGCGGCACATAAATCTTCTCTCTCGCAGTTGCTATTATCAGCTCCGGCAACTCAAGGTGATCTCCCGTTTTTTGCCGACAGGTGCATCTCCCACGCTTGTACATGCATTTGTTGTTTCTCGCTTGGACTACTGCAGTGCCATATATAGGGACTCCCAGCCTTCCGGATTGAGTCCCTGAATAGAATCCTGTGTACTGCTGCCCGCCTTGTAGGCCGCATCCCCCAAGTTTGACAGAGTGTCTGCGTATATGAGGGATGTCCTCCACTGGCTCCCCTACCCACAGCGCATCACTTACCGAATATCCGGCGGTGCTTTGAAGGCTTTGCCCCTCCATACCTGTGGGAGCTCTGCTGTCCCACATCATGCTCGCAGCGCCGCTGCTCTCTCCGCTCAGCTGCGCAAGCTGAACTTATTGTTCCCCGCGCGCGAACAGCCATGCGGCAGCGCCGTGCCTTCTCTGTGGCTGCCCCCATGACCTGGTATGGGCTCCCTTCCAAGTTCCGTCAATTACCGACTGGTCATTTCACCCTGTTTCTTACTGACTTAAAAAAAAGCGTTATTCGACTGTGGTTGGGCTGAGAGTGCTCCTGAGTAGGCAATCATGAAGGGGAGCTATATAAAACTGCAATAATAATAATAATAATTATAATAATAATACAGTAAATATTTATACATGAAATCCACTGCTCCAGTTTAGACACCTTTAAAACGCAGAAATTCGTTGCTACATTTTCACCAGTCGCGTTCAATCGCTGCATTCAAGATGACAATGTGTCGTATCTGTAAAGCGTAAAGTCGACTTCAAGGTAACTGACATCCGTAAGATGTCGCTACATAAAATACACGACTGCAGTTATAGCCTACACCAGTTTTAATTTTGTGAACGAAATTAAAACGAGAACGAAAATGATTAGTCAATCGTTCACGAAACGAAAACGAGAAGTAGAAGGAAATTGTGAACTAAAACTGAATTAAACCGAAAACGAATTGATGTTGAACGAGAAAAAAACGAGAACGATATTGAAATCTTGAACGAAAATAATAGAAACTAGAAGTATCCATTTTGTTAGAATTTCGGTGGTGACGCAGTTGGACGGTTCTTATGTCGAAAAGATCCTCTGTTGAGTTGCATTCACCCTGAGTCCCGTCAGCTTCTCTCACATTATTCCTTCCATTCAACAACAAGTGTAGTCGCTCTTGTGACGTCCCTTTAGCTGTCTGCGTAACACTGTTTATGATTCTCAATTTCTCCAGAGTCATGGTGGGTCCATAGAGTAGTGGTAACATCACTGGCGTGAAGTGTAAGAGGTAGCGGGATCGCCTTCCGTAACCCTCCCAAGGTCCACTCAGCCTATAAATTCGCGAGATGGCGCGGTTGTGAAAATGAGATGTAGGACGTGATGGGCGCCTTGCTAGGCAGCCGTTTACTGTTAAATTCGACTCCTGTTATAACTTGTGATCATCCGTTCATACTGATTTGTAATCATACTGCGTTATTGTCAGTTTGAAGATATTAAACGAAGATTATTATTATTATTATTATTTATGTTAGGCGATGGCTGAACAATTGCTTTATTTCTGCGCCTTATACATTGTCCACGAGATGTATGGCTACGTGGAGTAAGATAAGTTAAGGTAAGTTAAAGCTGGCAAAAAGGTAAATTAAAATACGCCCACCAAGTAATTAGGCGAGGGTGGTTTAGGTTAACTTAGGGAGACTAAAATTGGACTAGTCGGAAAAGTTACTGATTGTAGATATATGCCTACAGGCGTATATGTCTGAAGATAAGAAGATAAGAATATTCTTTATTAAACCAATTGCTATCCGCATTTTGGTGTACAACCGTTTACATCTTTCCGCTAATCTTATACATTTTTCTGCTACCAATAAAAATTTCTAATATAGGTCTTATTATATTTAGACTATATATATATATATATATATATATATATATATATATATATATATATATATATATATATATATATCAAGTTATCGGCCGGTGGGATAACGCGATCGTGGGCCCTCGTTCTCATATGGTAGACGGAGAGCTTAATCGGCGGGAGCAGGTCATGCAAAAAGTGCCCCTCATCCCAGTGTTTAATCTAGTCCCCGTCTTCTGCGAGGGGGAACAAGGTTTCTGGGGGACCAACCAATTTACAGCAGATTTTGTTTGGTCATTTCATCCATCTTGAAAAGTTTCAGATTTTTTTCAACTTTCATCTTAAAAAAGTTGATGACCTTTTTTTTCTTAGGAATTCATCTATTAAAAAGTATATTGTATACTCACCTCTGGGAGACGAAAAACATCTATCCGGGGGGGGGGAATTCCCTCCCCAATAGGTCTCTACATTATAATATTGTTGGCCTCTGGGGAACATAAATCCTGGGGGGAACTTCCCCCAAAAGGTGTCTAGATTAACACTGCCTCATCCACCAAGATTGCTGAGAAGAGGGAAGATTCTGCTCCGAGACATAGCTGCTCAAAAGTAGGCGTATCATCCGGAAGGTAATGGTAGCGGATGAGGCGACGCAAAATTCCCTCAAACCTGTCTCGTTCGCTCCGGCTCGTAAAGCCCCACCAATAAGGAGAGGCATATAGCATCCTAGCCAGGGTTTTGGCAAGAACAACATCATGAAGCGGCGGTCCGCGCAAGCCCTGGGCAACTAGGGTGCGTAAAGCATAGATGGAATGGCGCGCCCGGCAGCATATGCGATGAGAGTGGTTTCCAAATCCAAGTGTATCCGTGACTGTGACCCTAAGATCTCCATACTAGTGACCCTTTCCAACCTTGCTACATAAAATCCATGATTGCACTTTAAAACGCCGCCATTCTCAGCTTAGTCAGATACATATTTACCAATCGTTTTTTTGTATTGTATTGTATTGTATTTATGCATTTACAAAGCGTCTCTCACAGTACAGCCAATTTAATCGCGTGGATAGCAATTCCGTCGAGCCTCCGCAGGGTTTTCGTCAACGACCCTGTCAGTCGCAAGATGTCGTTAGTACAATTGACCATTAATACATGAAATCCACTGCTCCGCTTAGACACCTTTAAAACGATTAATTTCCAGCTATAGATGTTCGTCGTTAGATCGTCAACTGACTACGAAATCAGGCATCGTGCTGGAAGTCGAAACAGTAGATTCAGTCGGCTTTTATTCTGAGTAGAAACTGAGGCGTTCGTTGAACGCGCTTATAGCTCTCTCGTCCACAAAAGGGATTTTCTAACTGCAATATCTATCACTATCATATCTATCTGCATTAATTACAAACCAGTTGTCACATATGATTCTGGCGCCATTGAGCACTGTGGGGCACCGTAGTCCGTATACTCAGTACAAAACTTTTGAATAAAAAACTATAGAAAATACAAGTATCTATTTTGTCAGAATTTTCGGCGGTGACGCAGTTGAACGGCGCACATGTCCTAAAACTTCCTCTGTCGAGTCCCACTCTCCGGGTCCCACTCCCGTCAGCTTCTCTCACATTATTTCTTCCCTTCAACAACAAGTGTCGCTCTTCTGTCGTCCATTTAGCTGTCTGCGTAACACTTTATGATTCTCGATGACTCTACATGTTAGAAGGTAGATGAACAATAATTATTGCTTTATTTCTGCGCCTTATACATTGTCCACGAGATGTATGGCCTACGTAGAGTAATGCACCGTTAAGTAAGATAAGTTAAGGTAAGGTAAAACTAGCCAAAAGGTAAATTAAAATAGGCCCACCAAATAATTAGGCGAAGGTGGTGTAGGTTAACTTAGGGAGGCTAAAATTGGACTAGTAAGCAAAGTTACTGATTGTAGATATATGCCTGCAGGCGTATATCTTGCTATATAAAATCTACGATTGCATTTTAAAACGTCGCCTTTAAAACGCCGGAATTCTCAGCTTAGTCAGCTACATGTTTACCAATCGTTTATTGTATTGTATTGTATTGTATTGTATTTATCCATTTACAAAGCGCCTTTCGCAGTACAACCAATTTAATATCTCAGATTGCAATTCCGTTGAGTCTTCGTATGGCAGGGGTTCCCAGCCAGGGGTGCCCGCACCAGCAGGGGGTGCGAGGTGGCATTTCAGGGGGTGCGAGGAAGAGTAGGTAAACTTTTTTATCGGCCGATAGAAAATCCGTCATGTTTATACAAATGTCAGGAAATTAACTCGTTACAAAAATTGTTTGCATTGAAGGTGAGGTCACATTTATTTTATTATAACAGAACTTGATATTAATAAATGAAATAATTGTGTGTGCATACTTACTGAGCAGTATTTGTATCGTAGTGCAACCGGTGTCTTGCAGTGTGCCGGCATTTGTAGGTCATTATTTTTGCTTTGAGTGCAATGTCATAATATTATATTGACATCAATGTTCCCTCTAATTTTTTTCCGCCGTGCGCGCATTGGCCTGCCGCGTGAGCAGCAACATTTTGCAATCTTTAAGGCCTACTAAATATTGTACGTGCAAGTTCTCTGCCCCTGGGCAGGCTCTAACTTCGAATGGCTAAATGCAATTCGAGAAGTTTAGAGAGGTGGTTTCTCGTCGCCTTTCCATCGGTGTTTTTACTGAGACACCATCTCCTGCGTTGATGTCCTCCATCGTCCTTCTTTCAGACTATTTATTTCGCGAGACTTGATTATACCGGGGAGGACTCGGTCGTCCACTGCGATCTTTGTTCCTAGTGGGGTTACCTCGTAAAGGTGGCGTGGGCGTGGTGGGCATTTGGGGTAGCAAAGGCGTTTAGAAAGGATTGTTCCTTCATTTTCACCATAAGACTTACATTAAAAGCCTAGAAAATCGCATCATATAAAACGAAAGAGGCTCAAGTCAAGTTGAAGTAAGTAAGTAGCATTTATGTGAATGTGACAACATTGTAATAGAATTGTATATAATTATTACGGAATTAGGCCTACATATATGCTGTAGACACATTTCAAATTGATGATTACATGAACAAATGTAATTGACATGCAGGCCCGGCTCAAGACATTTGGCGGCCCTGGGCAAATCGGCAGCCCTAGGCAAAACCGGCAGCCCTAAGCACAAAAAAGTTGACTTTTTTTAGTCATTCACCTCTTTTTACGAATAATAATTAAATAATTTTTGAAAAATGGAAAATTGGCGGCCCCTAAAAATCGGCGGCCCTGGGCGGCTGCCCAGTTGCCCATATGGACAAACCGGGCCTGTTGACATGTACAACTTCTTCAAGTTGTGTGCCCTTATATGCCCGGTCAACCATCCGATGACGCCAATCAACATAGCAACTAATCGATTAATCGATTCACAATACTATACTTTCTACGATTGCATATACAACGTATACATCGTTCAAGTTGTTTCCTAAACAATTACTTCACGTCTATAAATGGCTATCAAATCCTTGTAGGGTAGGCTATAGAAAGGCCCAAAACTTAAGCTAAGATTTTCTCGCGTCTGTCTTTGTGAGATTGCTTAAGAGCATAGCCTACACTATTTGTTTGACCAGAATAAAAATCTTAATTCTGATTACACAGTCCAGGCGGACAACCTGAAGTCGATTACGCATTTTGTCTTCATCGCATTCATAAGGCTGAAGCCACGTTCACACTGCATGCTAGATGAATCGGAAAATATCTTGAAAATTCCTACCTTACAGTTTTCGATTGCAATGTATTTAAAGTCACGATACTGCTTGCAAGCCTGCTTCTCGTATTCGTCGCCAGTTTTGTCAAGTAGGCTAGTTTACAGTATTTCACTGCTAATCTAGCAATCTCGGTTTGCCAAAAATCGTAACTTTCTGTGTCTGCCAACAGGCGTAGCTCACTTTCCATTTGAGTATTTCGTCTTCTGGAAATCTGCGGTCATACGTAGTGTGTACAGGTCACATGGCTTTGTAGAGAGAGACAGAGACAGACTGCTACAGAGACAGAGTGAGAGAAACCAGAGAGAGCGAATGAGACAGCGAAAGAGAGACGAACAAGGCAGGTATTATTTCGAACACCCTCGGTCATGGGTCAGAGATGAGTGATCTGCCGTTAAAGGATTGCAGCTGTTGTAAGCTTCCAAATCATGCCTGGCTGCATATTGGTGTGTACAACTGAGTGTCGCTTCTTTTGGTCCACTACTCTGACACATCGGGTGACTTAGACAGACCCCACACATACGAATACATCTGTGGCCGTCTGTATCAATTAGGTCCTGTCATGAAGCGTCCGTCCTATACAGGCTATAGTGCAGAGAGGCCGACATCTACGCGGGGAGACATTTCTTAACACAAGCCTTGTTTGGCCTTTTGAACATCGTAGGCTAAATATGTCATCAGCTGGGAAAATGGGCAAAATTTAACATCGAAAATAAAAATTAGAGCTCACGAAATTTGTGCGCTAGGAGGAAATGTTGTGCGCGCTAATTTGAAATGCCGTGCGCGCGCGCGCACGCGCGCAGCTTAGAGGGAACATTGATTGACATTATATTTTGAAAGAAGCAATGAGCAGGAAAAATTTGTCAAAACGGGCTTCATGAACAGGTAAATAAGCTCATATTTTTCTCTTGCTGGTTCGCAGATTAATCCTTCATTTTTCATCATGTCAAAAAGAAGGAAATGGAATGATGAGTATGTGTGCTTTGGTTTCACTTGCACAACAGGAAATGATGACTTGCAAAAGCCCCAGTGCATTCTTTGTAGCGTTATGAATTTATATGTGCATTTTATGCACAGAGCAAAAAGCTCATTTTTAGTTCAGTTTGTTCACCCACAGTAATGTATGAGTGTGTGTGGTTCAGTCTGTGGTTCAAAAAATAGAAATGTGACTTAATCGTCTTCAAATGTGATATGACTTTTGTAGGGGGTGCGAACGCTAATCAAATATTTCCAAGGGGTGCGAGGCATAGAAAAGGTTGGGAACCCCTGTCGTAGGGTTTTGTCAACGACCCTGTCAGTCGCAAGATGTCGTTAGTACAATTGACCATTAATACATGAAATCCAGTGCTCCGCTTAGACACCTTTAACACGACTAATTTCAAGCTATAGATGTTCGTCGTTAGATCGTCGGGTGACTGCGAAGTCGAAAGCATAGATTCGGTCGGATGTAGGGAACTGAGGCGTTCGTTGAACGATCTTACAGCTCTCTCGTGCAGCGCGGATTTTATAATTGCAATATCTATCACACAGAGCAGACAATAATCAGACCTACAGATACACAAGTAGGCCATTTATTTTTAATATCTATACACGATATTCATCTGTATCTTGAAACTGTGCATAGTCATTCATTAATTAAAACAGAGCGTTATATACGTTATCAACGTAGCACACAAGAAGTTGATAACACTAAACAATGTTAAAAACCCACGTTTCCATTTGGACACCTTTTTAACGTTGCCACTCTGAATTACACATTCACCAGTGGCGATCAATCGCTAGGTTGCCGAGTTCCCTTGGTACGAAGTGTAGGATCGATATCAACGTAACTAACATCCACAAGATGTCGCTAAACTCTTAACAATGCTACATGAAATTAACGGTTATAGTTAGACACCTTTTGAACGTTGTCAATCTTAGATGCATATTTAGATGCTAATATGGACGAAGCGTAAGGACGACTTCAAAATGTCGTAAGGCATTTTACATTACTACATAAATTGCACGATTGCAGTTACAAATAAGGAATTATGTTCTTTATTATTACCACCTGCTTATAACGCACCTTGGTTTACATAATTATAGTTTATACATTATTAATCATTCTTGTCAAAAATGTTTTCCTCATAACTCCTCGTTTAAAATGCCGCCATTCTCAGCTATATATCTACCAATCGTTTAATCGGTTGGATAACAATTGCCGTGAATCGCCATACATCGACCCTGGCACTCGGAAGATATCGTTTGTAAAATGGACATTAATACATGAAATCCACTGCTCCGTCTGGACACCTTTAAACCGCGTCATTCGCAGCTATATATTCACAGTCGCATTCAATCCCTGCATTGCAGTACAAGAGCCAGGATAAGTCGACTTAAACGTAACTGACATCCACAAGATGTCGTTAAACAAACGATGATAGGCCTACATAAAATCCAAGACTGCAGTCATAAATCCTCTTTAAAACGTCACCATTCTCAGCAACATATCTACCAATCGTTTAATCGCCTTTTCAGGAATTACTTTGAATCGGTATCAGTCAATCAGTCAATCAACTAGGCATTTATGTAGCGCGCTCTTCAAGGTAACTATTCAGAGGCGCTACCGACCCAACCTCGGCGAAAGAGAACAGCATTAAGAGCAGAGGAGAAAGAGGTGGACGAGTCCAGAGGAAGACACCGCAATTCGAGATGAAGGCCATTCCAGATAGTGGGGTCTGGAACGGAGAAAGCTTGCTGTTGCATGGTTGCAGTGCGAGCGAAAGGAACATGTAAGTCACCGCGGGCGATGGAACGGATTGAACGGTCACCAAAAAGTGCAGACACAGGAAAGCAAAGCTGACGTAGATAGAAAGGAGCGCGGCCAAGCTGACACTGCCAGACAATAGAAGCAACCCGGTAGACAATGCTTTGCGAAAAAGGAAGCCAGTGGATGACGTCACGCATGTCATCAGAGACATGGCCAAACCTAGAAATGCGCCCAACCGTGCAGGCGCGCACCAGAACGTATACGACGTGTTCAGGGCAATGCAGTCGAGTGAGACGGAGACCTCTGTATCCTTCATCATCCAATCCAGCAGCATCTGTCATTGATACTGAACTGAATAGAACTAAAATAAAATGATTTTCTGAACGAAAATAACACTGTTGGATACTCCCTTTAAAACGCAGCGATTATCGGCTACCAATTTTTTAGTAGTCCCTTAAGCTAGCCCTTGAACAGCCATGGGCATGAAAATGTTAGCGACTTCATTTTCTTAGCCTCGGCATATGAGGGCGGATGGCCAATCTTCTCCCTCGTCGTCTCATCTTCCCACCTACGGTCAGTGTACTCATTATAGCTGAGTTGGCTGGGGGTGCAGATGGAGCAGAAATCTCGTCAAAAAATTTTGCCCTAGCGGGAATTTGAAACCCGACCTTTCGATTGACAGTCCATCACTCTAACCACTAGACCATCGTCCATCCCCATAATTTATCAATCGCTTAATCGCTGAAACAGCAATTCCGTCGAGTCTCCGTTAGGTTTCTGTCAACGACGCTGGCAGTCGCAAAATGGCGATAGTACAATGGACTCGAATACAATAAATCCATTAACCTTGACATGAATTCAAATGACCCTGAATTTAGTGTTTTCCTAGATGTAACTCTCGTCTAGATAAACAGAGTTCCTCCAATTAAGACACTGTTAATTTTTGTTGTGATAAAAGAGTTAATCGACTATGGACCAAAGTTCCAAGTCACTGCAGGAGCTCAGCCTCCGTACTTCGAACTTGGGTCCGTTGGTAATGAAAAGGGTCTATGACATTAATACATGAAATCCACTTCTCTAGTTAGACACCTTTTAAACGATTTATTCCCAGCTATTATATACCGTCATCATCATAATATAGGACTGTGATCGTCCCGGAACTGACATCCACAAGATGTCTCTAAACACTAAATAATGCTGCATTAAATCATGAAATTCTATATCAATCAATCAATCAATCAATCAATCAATCAATCAATCAATCAATCAATCAATCAATCAATCAATCAATCAATCAATCAATCAATCAATCAATTAATCAATCAATCAATCAACTAAGCATTAATATAGCGCCCCTTCAATGTAACTATTCAGAGGCGCTCAGAGCTCGACCCTGGCTATAGTGAATTATATAAAGGGATTCGGTATTATATCATGAATCCTGAACTTCTATATACAGTTGTATCCAGGGCTGTAGTGGTAAAATTAGACGTGAGTACACGCTACCGGTTAGTTTTCCGAAACAAATTGGAGGTGAGTACAAATATTTTGTGAGGTGAGTATACGGTCTATAGAGGTGAGCACACGCTGTATACCCGCGTATGCACTCGACTACAGTCCTGGTTGTATCTTATTGTGTTGAACATTAATCTATATATTGTATTGTACTGTTATTGCACTGTATTGTAAATAGATGTTCATGATTAAATCCAAGACTGAAGTTAGATACCTTTAAAATGCTGTCGTTCTCAGCTACATAGTAATCGCGTTAAATCGCTAGGTAACATTTCATAAAGCGCACGGTCGATTTCGACGCAACTGACATCCACGAGATGTCGCTAAGTACTAAACAATTCTACATAAAACTCAGTTAGACACCTTTGAAACGTTGACGTACTCATCTATAATAAATTCCCAACAACCGCATCGCTGGGATATTTTGCGAATTATGAAATTGGGCCTCCCTGCTTTATTTATTTCACAATTTACAAATACTTCAAATTGCAATTTAAATTTTATTTAAATAAAATATGATAAATACATATGGAATATGGTGCCCCTTAGTGCTCAATGGGGCGCAAAACTCAAAATTCACAACAGGTTTGTAAGTAATGAGGATAGGCCCCTATAGCTGTATAACTTTTGCGCGCCAAAACTAAATATTAATAATTTATTTGGGATAAATTCGTTAAAATTGCATCAAAATAAAAGAGTAAAATTATTAATTTTAACCCTCATTTTGTTGCCCCCTTCTTTTGGCGCCCTGGCACATAGGCTTCCTGCACCACCCTAACTACGCCACTGTTCCCCAATCGCGTTCAATCGCTAAATACTAATCGTTTCGCTTTCAGTGCCTTAAGAAGCGTAAGTTCGATTTCAGCGTAACTGACATCCATAAGGTTACGCGAAACAAGGAACATTTCTACATAAAACCCACGGCTCAAGTTAGACACCTTTAAAACGAAACCATTCTAAGCTACATATTTCACCAGTCGCTTTCAGTCGCTAGATGTTTTCGGTCCATCCTAAACGAAGCGTTTTGTCGACTTCACCGTACTGACATCCACAAGACGTCACTAAGCACTAAACATTGCCACATAAAATGCATCACTGCATTTTAAAACGTCGTCTTTAAAATGCCGCCAATTTCAGCTACACATTTGCTGTCTCAAAGGTTTCCGCTTTTAACTTTCTCGTCTAGCGTTCGTGATCTAGGAGTGACTCTTGACAATTCTCTCACCTTTACTGAACACATTTCCAAACTCACTCGCACTTCCTATTTTCACCTAAGGCGCCTTAGGGCTATCCGTCGCTCTCTCTCATCTCCAATTTTCACTTCAATTGTCCATTCATTTGTCTGCTCTAGACTTGACTACTGCAATTCCCTCCTCATTGGTCTTCCTAAAGTCCGTCTTGCTCCTATTTAGTCCGTTCTCAATGCTGCTGCTAGATTAATTGCCCGTCTTCCTCGATTCTCTCATATCACCACCTTTATGTTATAAGAACTCCACTGGCTCCCGCTTTCTGCCCGCATCCAATTTAAGGTCCTCATCCTTGTGTGTAAGGCTCAACTTGGTTTCGCTCCAAAATATTTATGTGACTTAATTCATCGCCCTCACTCTGCTGCTTCTCTTCGTCCTCTTCGTTCCTCTGACCGTTTGGACCTCCTCGTTCCCCGTGTCAGGACTTCTCTGGCTCAATCTAGGTCTTTTGCCTCCATTGGCCCTGCTCTTTGGAATGACCTTCCTCCGTACGTTCGTTCTTCTATTCTCTCAGGTAACGTCTCTTCCTCTTTTAAGTTTCTTAAAACTTGCTTTTTCTCTCGGGGTCTCTCGCACTGGGAGCGTTTCTGAATGGCCCTCCCGCTAGAAGCGCTTTATAAATATCCAAATACAATACAATACAATACAATAATCGCTTAATCGCTTGGATAGCAAATAACCACATCGTGCTTATCAACTCCCATTGCAAATAAGCCTTTTGCATAAGATTAGTTCGCTTATGTTTTATAGGTTACTCAAGTCCTGTTTATATTGCCGTGGTTGGGCTGGGAGCGCTTCTGAGTAGGTAACTTGAGGGGCGCTATACTAAATTTAAAAATATGAATGAATGAATTCCGTCGAATCTCCGTAGGGTTCCCGTCAACGATCCTGGCAGTCGCAAAGAACCGTTAGTACAATTGAGAATAATACATGAAATCCACTGCGCCAGTTTAGACACCTTTTAAACGCTGCCTTTCCAAGCTATAGATATTCGTCAATGGCGTTTGAACGCCAGATCATTTCGTTGATAATTATTATGTCGACTAGCTGCAACCCGTGAAAAATCACGGTATATAAAAAACAATTATTATTGCAGTGATAACAATAACGTCATATTATAGGCCTATAGCCGTCGTCAAGACAACCGTCGCCAAGGCGGCAGTATAGTGACGTCATAATAGTGTTTGTTACGGGACAGACAGACAGACAGACAGACGGACGTACAACGGTTATTATGTTGTTTAATTCTTTAGGTTTAAAAAAGTCGGGAGAGTAGATTCGTTCCGCTGTTATGCTGAGCAGGAACTGAGGAGTTCACTGAACCCGCTTACAGCTCTCGTCCAGGAAAGAGATCTTAAAACTGCAATATATATCATACAGAGCATACGGTAATCACAGCTACAGATACACGAGTAGGCCATTTATTATTAATATCTATATGCCATATTCATATGTATCTTGGGAATGTGCATATTCATTCATTAATTCATTCAGATCGTTATATTACTTACCTCAACGGAACGCACAACATATGGTTAAAAACTAAACGATGCTAAGTAAAACACACCCTTCCATTTAGACACCTTTGAAACGACGTCACTCAAAGCTATAATTTCACCATTCGCGTTTAGTCGCTAGATTGGTTGTTGATTATATTGGTTGTTGAATGATGGTGGTGGAGTTGACTGTAAAATGGCGTCGAGAAGTTGATGCGTCGAATCGTTGAATCGAGAGAGTTTGTTTTCTACATTGATAGACAGGATAAATTATGCGATTCGATATTATGCCTGATTACATACGAAATAATCGAAACATTGTAAAGGATTATACGAGTTAATCAAGAGATTATACGAGTTAATACGAGTTAATCGAGAAATTCGGTTTTCGCGCCATTTACGCGCGAAATCTGTACCGTACTGATATTGAATTTATACTTTAAACTGAACTTTAAACAACAACAAAAAAGAAATTTGAAATGGGAAAAGGCAAGAGAAAGAGACCTCTCAATACATCATCGAGCTCTTCAAATGCAGGCGATGTTTCGATGTCAAAGAATATCCTTGATACACCTAAATCAGACAATCAACATAAGTCCGACGTACTACTTGAAAACCAGGAAATCTTGTCGTCTTCAGCCAGTGTAACCTGGGATTAAGATTACTAAGGGATATGAAGCCGATGAATATAGGATCTTTTATCTAGACTATGTGTGTGGCTCACATCCGGGACCTTAGTAACACCGGCTAGTCAAACATGGGTCGGTTATAGCTGGCTTAACTAAATAAAAACACTTATCAATAGCTGCAGGATTTTGGCATCCTGTCTGTTACTTAGTTTCAGACTATTTATTTATTTAGACTGTCCGTAATTTACTTTAATCGCATAATTATGTCCTTATTAATAAATAAATCGCTAAAAGAATCTAGAGCGATTCCGAGAGTGTTTACTTCTGCTCTGAGCCAAGTCGCCCCTCTCCAAAAAGCCCGGATGTCACTTTTCTAAAAATAGATGGCCACAGACATCGCCTGCGATGAATCAGAAAAGACGAACTCTCATTGGCTGACGCGTTGCCGCTTCATATCCCTTTTAGTAATCTTAATCCCAGGTGTAACTGATTCATACCAAACGGGTTTCGCCGAAACTTCTGGAAACATAAACGGTAAAGGTGCAGATGAAGACAAACGTGGTAACTATAAATCAAATTCTGTTGAAGATATGAGAAATTTCTTATGTAATTCCTCCGACAATCTTTGCCATGATAATATCACACATTTTGAATCGTACTTTGAGTCAACGGCAAAAAGACGATCATATTCATTGGAAAACCGGCAAGGTCTGGTGGTAAATGGGAATTATACAAAAACATTGATTAAAGATGACTTCTTGAAGGCAGTCCCTACCGAGAAGCTCCAGGATCGGCGGTGTAGGATGGATGGCCACCCACAAGCACACCCGAAAAAGAGACTCAAGACAAGTATTTATAGAAGTCCGGTCATTGATAGCGCTGAGAAATCTGTTTCTCAGAAATGTGTAACAGTTGATGTGATATGTATTGATGAATCTGCTGCATGTCAAGATGATGCAAATTTTCAGGTTTTAAGTGATATTGAAATGATTGAAGTTTCAAATGCAAATATGGTAAGACAAGAGAAGATCATTACCATGAATAATTCCACAATGTTGACAAATGAGGTGATAAATGATGTAAATAAATCAATAACTGACCAAGTTATTGAAAACAAAATTAACCATAAATCCCGTCCTCCTCTGACTGAGGAAAAAAAGAAGCTCTTACGGGAGGTTCAGTCACGAACTGTGTATATAGATGGGCATAAAGATGATCTTCGTAACTACTTCAAACACATGCCTCGTCAACTCAACAAGGAAATAGTTGAGAAGACCAGGGGAGAGGTTGACAAGGTTTTTGTAACTCAACAAGGTGTACTGAAAATAATTGCTAAAGATGAAGCTCAGAAAAATCAACTTCTTAAGATACAATCATTGAATGATAAGCCTGTGAAGACTAGTATTCCCTTTTCTTTGACTTCTCAACCTGTTTACAACAAACCACTTCCTGTGAAAAGACAGGAAAACGAGTACTTTGTTAAAGGGGTAGTCTTTGGTTTACTTGAAAGTCAAGAGAATTTAAATGAAATAGCATTGGAAAATGGAGCCCATCATATCCATAGAATTGGTAATTCCGAATTTAGCAAAGCGACTTTGATTGCTTATCCCAAAGGGACTGTTTTGCCAGAATTTTTGGAAGTGAATGGTAGAAGGTATAGAATTAATCCTTTTGTGCCTAGACCTTTGAGATGTGATCATTGCCAAATGTTTAGTCACTCTAAATTATTTTGCAGACGAGAAGTTGTGTGCAGTAGATGCAGTGGTAGTCACTCTTATGTTGACTGTCCAGATAAAACTAAATTAAGATGTGCTAACTGTGGTCAGAATCATAGTGCTGCCCACAGAAGCTGTCCAATGTATTTAAAGATTCAATCTGCTCTGAAAATAAGAGCAGAGCAGAATGTTACTCTTGCTGATGCTATTGTCAAGGTTGATGAGGTCCAGCATCAGAATGTTCCTGTCAATGCTCTTAAAACAAACAATTCCACCTATTCTTCAAAAGTTAAAACTGGACTAGAAACCCAAACAAGAGTAATAAATACTCCATTAGATATACAAACACCAACTGATGTGCAAATTAATTCTACTGTACAAACCTCTTCTGATGATGTAGTCAAAAGGTTTTTGTCATTCAATGACAAAGATTACAAGGCAGTATATCACAGCAAGCCAGCGAATAACACAGTAGAAGATTATGACCCAATTATGAAGATAAAAGTGTCCTTTGTTCTTGGCGTATTGGCAACTATTGCAAAGGCTGAGTCAAAAAAACAGGCACAGTTTGTAATCAGCCATGCAGCGTCTAAATTACTTTTTGATAATGATATAGAATTTAGATATAAAGAACAGTAGTTTCATTTTTTGTCCACTATGGCGTTGACCATTCTTCAATGGAATGCACGTGGTTTTCGAGGTCATAAAGACCAACTTAAGAATTATATATTGAAGTCGTACATTCCACCGGATGTGATATGTCTGCAAGAGACCTTTTTGAAAAATCCAACTAAATCACCAAAATTGGATGGCTACAATATTATACGAAAAGATTGCTCAAGTAATGAAAAGGGGGGTTTAGCTATATACTTAAAAGAGGGCCTAAACTTTAATGTACTAGATGTGGACGAAGTTACAAACATTGAAATTCAAGGTATTGAAATTAAAACTTTAAGTGGTCATTTAAAAATATTTAATTCTTATTTCACACCTTCATATACATTTAAAAAAGAAGATATTCAGAGTATTTTTCCACATAAAAGATCAATTATTGTTGGTGATTTTAATGCTCATAATAAATTATGGGGTTGTTCTAAGACAAATAAAAGAGGGGAAATTATAGAAGAAATATTAACAGAAAAGAATTTAGTTGTGCTTAATACAGGTCAAGCTACACGTATCACATCAAACCAATCAAATTTGAATTCTGTTATAGATTTGAGCATATGTTCACAAGATGTAGCTCTTAATGCTAGACATAATGTCACCAATAGCAACATGAGCTCGGATCATTATGCTACTATAACTACTATTAATGAAGAAATCACAATAGAGTATAATTTAAGTATGCATCTATGGAAATTAAAAAAAGCGGATTGGAAGAATTATGAAGAACTAAGTAAATTTTCAATAACAAGAGATATTTTAGTTCATAAAAATGTTGACGCTAATTTCAATAATTTAGTAGATTGTATTACTTCTATAGCGAATCAATCAATTCCTAGTAAAAATCTAAAAAATAGAAAGAATAAAAATAAAAAATTTAGACCTTTACCATATTGGAGTGATAAATGCAGTGAAGTCATTTATAAAAGAAATCAGTTTAGGAATAAAATGAATAAAACAAGGGAGTTAAATGATTATTTGGAATACAAGAAACAAGAGGCTATAGTTAAACAGACACTTAAAACAGAAGCAAAAACTTGTTGGCAAACATATTGCTCTGAACTTACGGATCAGACAAAATTGGGCTCTGTATGGACATGGGCAAGAAAAATGAATGGTATTGCAACCTATAGTTCCATTCCTACTCTGAATCGTAATGAATTAATAGCTGAAACAAACCTTGAAAAAGCAAATCTTTTAGCTAACACTTATGCAAGTACTAGTAGTACCCAAAATTATAGTAAAAAATTCTTAAATTATATCAAAGATAACAATTTACAAAATAACCCTAATAGAATTGACAGTAGTCCTGTTCATGAAATGGAAATCTTAAATGAGAGGTTTTATCTTAATGAATTGAAACAAGCTATAAGATCAGCAAAAAATAATAAGTCACCGGGTGATGACAAATTACCTTATGAGTTGTTAAAACATCTTCATAAAAATGCTCTTAAAACCCTATTAATATTTTATAATGAAATCTGGGAGGAAGGCAAGTTTGCCAACTGACTGGCATCATGCCATTATTCTACCATTATTAAAACCAAATAAAGACGCCTCGGTTCCAGAATCTTATCGACCTATATCATTGACTCCAACGATTTGTAAAGTAATGGAAACAATGGTAACAAAACGTCTCCAACGGTTTTTGGAAAAAAATAACCTTATTTCAAAAAATCAGTCTGGCTTTCGAAAATATAGAAGTACAAATGATCAAATCCTTAAACTTCAGGATAATATTCTTAAAAAAATTAAAAATAAAGAACATGTTTTGGCTATTTTCATTGACTTTGAAAGAGCATATGACATGTTACATGTACCTACCCTTTTAAATAAAATTCAGAATTTGGGAATAGTGGGTAATACATTTAACTGGATTGAAAACTTTCTTTCAAATAGAACTTTTCAGGTGAAAGTTGGGGCAGAACTTTCTGATAAATGTATACAACAGAATGGTACACCCCAGGGTTCGGTAATATCTCCTATTTTATTCTTGCTAATGATAAATGATATTGCTGCAGGTGTGGATGGTGTAGAGATGTCACTGTTTGCTGATGATAGTGCTATTTACTTAGGACATAGAAATGTTAAAATATTACAAAATAAAATTCAATTATCGATCAATTTAATACAAAATTGGTGTAATAGAAATGGTTTTAAAATATCTATTAATAAAACCACTGGAGTCCTTTTCTCCAAAAGAAATAATTTGTCAAGGATTACTATTAAAATTGATAAAGAACAAATTAAAATGGAAAATGAAGTCAAATTCTTGGGAGTAATTTTTGACAGTAAATTGAGTTGGAAACCACATATTGATTATATAATTGAAAAATGCAAAAAGAGGTTAAATCTCATAAGAGCCATCAGTGGCTATGGTTGGGGAGCTTGTAAGAAAACTCTCCTAACCATATATAGGGCATTAATTAGGTCTATTTTAGATTATGGTGACGTTGCTTATTCTTCTGCTTGTAAATCGCACCTAGATAAACTCTCTTGTATCCAAACTGAGGCACTTAGATTATGTTGTGGAGCCCCTAAGGGTACTGCAGCTGCAGCACTTCAAAATGAATGTGGAGAGTTGCCTCTTCATTTAAGACGACTCCAAAATTCAATAAAATGTGGGACTAAAATTTTGGGTAATAAATTTCACATAAATACAGCAACAATGGAGAACCACTGGACAAATGTTTTTAGGACACCTGAGAGTAGGGAGCATTCCATTTATACTCGTACTTCTGAATTCTTTTCTTCACTTAATACATCTATTATTGGCCCTTCTTTCCCATCTGAACCTCTTTGGTGTAACAAACAAGTAGAGGTTGACTTAACTTTGAATAAATTAATAAATAAGAAAACTGATCATCCAGAATATTTAAAGCAATCTGCTTTGGAATTAGTTTCTAAGTACAACTCTTACATACATATCTATACTGATGGGTCAAAGGTAGATGAATATGTTTCTGCTGCCTTTACAGTACCAAGTTTAAATATAGATAAAAAATTTAGATTATGTAATAGCTCCAGTATTTATGCAGCAGAGTTGACTGCAATTATAGAAACTGTAAAATGGATTTTAAACTCCGAATGTTATAAGAATTGTCAATTTGCATTGTTTTCTGATTCATTGAGTGTTCTTACGTCAATTAAGGAGTCTTATTCTCAGTCTAGACCTAATTTATTGAATGAACTATTGTCTCTGATTAACAGACTAAATTCCAATCAAATAAGATTTATTTGGATCCCAAGTCACATTGACCTGACAGGTAATGATCGAGCAGATACTTTGGCTAAAGAAGCCCTGAGTATTGATCATATTAATTCTACTAATTATCTTGAACTTTCAGAAATTTTTACTTTAATGAAACTGTATATAGTAAATAAATGGCAATTAGAATATACTAACGATAATAGAGGTCATTTTTATAAATCTATTTGTCCAATTGTAAGTACAGATATTAAATATTTAGAACCCTATAGGCATAAGGAAGTCCAAATTTCTAGGTTACGTCTGGGAGTCGCGAATACTAATCAAAGGCTGTTTATTATAAAACGACATTCAAGTGGTTTATGTGATACCTGTCAGGTCAAGGAGACTATTCATCACTTACTACTTGAGTGTAAAAAAGAAGATATATCGAAGTTGTTGGGAGATAAATGTCAATTGTATAAAAGGGACATTTCTATTTCAACCCTTTTAACAGTAAATATATTACAAAATGAAGTGTATAGGGTACTTAAACTAATTACTAAAGGTCAAATTCTGTAAAGAGATATGCTAAGTTTTGCTAATGTAAATAGTTTTATTTTATTTTTATTTATTTTATTTATTTTTATTTTTTATCTGTAATTTTAATTAGTCTTTTCCTTGTGCATTTTATTTTATTGTATTAATTATTACATTATTATAATGCAATCTTGAATGCATTAATATCAAACTTGAAACAATTGTAATTATTATGCTCATATAATTTTATGCTTTGTTGGTTGATGAGATTTGTACTTGAGTGTGTTTAGTACCTGAGCAGTTTCTTTGAGGAAAGGTACTTGGTATAACCATACGTTTCATTTAATATGCATGATGTATGTGAGATTGGTAGTATTTCATACATGATATGATTGTAGTGGTACATATTGCTATAAGATCTCATTGAACTGAGGAATAAGAAATGATCAATTAAACATTTCAATAATAGAATGGGAATATAATGTCATATTATAATCATATGTGCTGTGCATTTATGTCTGAAGTTGTTTAAATATTTCTAGCGAGTGACAATAGTTGCGAAGTACTGTTTGGTTTGCGTCGGAACATTTTATAGCTATGTGTATTATAAATAACATTAGATATGTTGCTTTGGGTGATGTGACATTACTGACATTGTAAGCTTATGTTTGACACCTTTACATGGTGTTATACGGACACTATAAGTTTATCGTTTTCTAGAAATTGTATTTGTGAATTGTCGTCAACGGCCATTGTTGCCAAAGGACGACGTTAAACTTTGGAATAATAATAATAAGTCGCTAGAATCGCTAGATTAATCGATCGCATTCGGTGTTAACATCGAAATCAAGGAAACTAGAAGATGTCGCTAAACTCTAAGCAAATACTACATGAAATCAATGGTTTAAGTTAGACACCTTTTAAACTTCACCATATACAGATACATATTTATAACCACCAGTCGCGTTCAATAGCTAGCTGCACGCTGGACAAGATTTTATGAAGCGTAAGATCGACTTCAAGATGTCTTTAATCATTAAACATTGCTACATAAATCAATTATTGTAGTTATAAATAAGTATGTATGTTCTTTATTACTACCAACTACTTATAACGCACTTTGGTTTACATATACTTTTTTTTATAAATGCATTCTTGTCAAAAATGTTTTCGTCACTACACCCCATTTAATCGATTGTTCTTCGGATGCGCACTGCTACGGCCCAGTCTCGTAGCTTTGCGGCGGTGGGCACTTCCAGCTGGAACCGCCTGCCTCAGGCCCTTAAGCTTGACCTCCTCTCTATCCTGTCCAGTTCCGCAAGCGCCTGAAAATATATCTCCTTGTCAGTGAAGACACTGACCCGGGTCGGGAGCGCCTCTGATTATGAGTGGCGCTACATAAATTCTTGATTACAATTACAAAAATTTCAATTTAAAACGCCGCCATTCGCAGCAACATATATACCAATCGTTTAATCGCTTGATTTGCAATTGCTTTAATATCGCCTTTCTACGACTCTGGCAGTCAAGAGATGTCTTTAGTACAATGGACATTAATACTTGAAATTCATTACCCCGCTTAGACACCTTTAAAACGCATCATTCACAGCTACATATTCACCAGTCGCGCTCAATCCGTAGATCGAGAAAAACCATGCAGACTGTAGAGTAAGGTCATTGCCTTCTAAATACTGAAGGATGCAATGCTACTTAAATTTAGACGTGTGACGTAACGCATCTAGTCCGTCTTCGTTTCACTGCAAGCGTTCCAACACGTGAATTGATTTTAATTTGAAGCCTAATTTTGAATTTCATTCCGTCGAACTTGGAAGATCGGTGCAAATTAATGTCAGATAGTGAGACTCTTAACCAAGTAACGCATTCTTATTATTTATTAGAACTTAGAAATACTAATAATTGAACTTTTAAACGTTTGGATTCTATCGCCTGTTTACATCTTTGGGTTAAACTAAAATCCGCTCGTCTGATTTTCAGAGTATTTAATTTTGCCGAATTTGGAGAATGCTTCGTCATTGTTGTGCGACAGGATGTAATTCTGACTACACTCGCAAGAACGAGAAATCAGATTAAACATTAGAATTCACGCGCCAGATCAGTTAATGTATTAAGTTTAGGGAAATAAGAACATTCTTAACTCTCTCTCTCTCTCTCTCTCTCTCTCTCTCTCTCTCTCTCTCTCTCTCTCTCTCTCTCTCTCTCTCTCTCTCTCTCTCTCTCTCTCTCTCTCTCTCTCTCTCTCTCTCTCTCTCTCTCTCTCTCTCTCTCTCTCTCTCTCTCTCTCTCTCTCTCTCTCTCTCTCTCTCTCTCTCTCTCTCTCTCTCTCTCTCTCTCTCTCTCTCTCTCTCTCTCTCTCTCTCTCTCTCTCTCTCTCTCTCTCTCTCTCTCTCTCTCTCTTTCTCTCTCTCTCTCTCTCGGCTAAGTCCCGTCAGTTTCTCTTTCATTATTGCGTCAGTTAATTGGAATTTCTGTGCCTTACGTTGTCCACGATATGTATTTCCTACGTGGAGTAAGTCACGGCGAAGTGACATAAGTTAAGTTAAGGTAAGGTAAGGCTAGTAAAAATTGGTTAATTAGTTGTCCAAAAACAACTGGGGGGTCAGAAATTTGCAGATTACCAAATCACATAATCACATAGACCAAACACCAGTTTTTTGTAGTAAAGTAACCCCCCCCCAACATATTTTCAGTTACTTAGCTGAGGGGGTTAGAAAGAGAACTAGGGGGTTGAGCCCCCAACACCCCCCCCCCCGACAACTAAAACACTGGGCCTACGAAACAATTAGGCGAGGGTGGTTTAGTTTAACTTAGGGATAAATAATATTGGGCTAGTCATAAAAGTTAGGCAGCTGTTACTGACACGAATATCTACAATATTCGGCCGCCTGGGCCCTGGTATATATATGAGTTGCAGAATATGCAGTGGCTTTATTAAGGATATATCCATACCAAGACGATTTCCTTTGAGGTATCGATGGCGCCTTCCATATCGATTACACACAAGGGACATGGGATTCGAACCTTGGCTGCAGAGGTTAAAAGTAGATGTTAATTTACTTTTTCAGAACTAAAACTTTAACTAAAACGACTTGATGAATAAAAACTAAAACTAAAACTAAAAGTAAAACTAAAACTAAACTGAAGTGATTGATCTTCTTCTTGTTCTCAGCCTTCAGCCAGGTTTAAACGTCCGACGTCGCCACTTCTGTCGATTTTGAGACTCTTCTTTGAGTCTTCTGTCAATCAATCAATCTATCTATCAACTAGATATTTATATAGCGCGCTCTTCAAGGTAACTATTCAGAGGCGCTCCCAGCCAACCTCGACGAAAGAAAACAGCCTTAAGAGCAGAGAAGAAAGATGTAGACGAGTCCCGAGGGAGAGGCCGCAATTCGAGAGGAAGCCCATTCCAGATAGTTGGACCAGCAATGGAGAAAGCTCGCTGTTGTGTGGTTGTAGTGCGAGCGAAAGGAACATGTAAGTCACCGCGGGCGATGGAACGGAGTGAACGGTTACAAAGAAGTGCGTACGCTGGAAAGCAGAGCTCACGTAGATAGAAAGGATCGCGGCCAAGCTGACACTGCCAGACAATAGAAGCAACCCGATAGACAATGCTTTAAGAAAAAAGGAAGCCAGTGGAGGACGTCACGCATGTAATCAGAGACGTGACAAACTTAGAAATGCGCCCAACCAGGCGCGCAGCAGAACGTAGGACGCGTTCAAGGCAATGCAGTCGAGTGAGAGGGAGACCTCTATATCATTCCATCATCATCTAATCCAGCATCATCTGTCATCGATACTGAACTGAATACAAAACTGAAATCAAAATGATTTTCTGAACGAAATCAGTACTGCTACACCCCTTTAAGACTGCGATTCTCAGCTACATATTTTTTAGTAGTCCCTTAAGGTAGACCTGGAACAGTAAATGATATGAAAGTGTTAGCGACTAATTTTCTTAGCCTCGGCATATGAGGGCGGATGGCCAATCCTCTCCCTCGTCGTCTCATCTTCTCACCCACGGTCAGTATACTCATTAAAGCTGAGATGGCTAAGGGTGCAGATGGAGCAGAAATCTCAACACAAATTGTCGCCCTTGCGGGGATTTGAACCCCGACCTCTCGATTGACAGTCCATCACTCTAACCTCTGGACCATCGTGTACCCTCCCACATATTTACTAATCGTTTAATCGCTTAAGCACCGATTTCGTCGAGTCCTCGTAGGGTTTTTCTCAACGACCGTAGCAGTCGCAAGATGTCGCTAGTACAATGGACATCACTGCGCGAAATTCATTGACCTTGAAATGTCCTTGAATGACCCTGAATTTAGTGGTTTTTCCTAGTCGTAGCTCTCGTCTAAATGATCAGAACAAAATACTTCCTCCAAATCAGACTCTTCATTCATTATTTTGTGATAAAAAGAGTAAATCGAAAATGAACCCAAGTTCCAAGTCACTGCTGGAGCTCAGCCTCCGTCCCTGGAATTTGGGTCCATTGGAAATGTAAGGGGTCTATGACATTAATACACCAAATCCACTGTTCCAGTTAGACACCTTTTAAACGATTTATACTCAGCTATAGATATTCCCGATCGCGTTCGATCGACATAATGTCTGCAAATTATTGTAGGTAATCGTCAACGGAACAGATATCCACAAGATGTCGCCTAACGCTAAATAATGCTGCATTAAACCACGTCAATCAATCAATCAATCAATCAATCAGTCAATCAATCAATCAATCAATCAATCAATCAATCAATCAATCAATCAAACAATCAATCAATCAATCAATATATCAATCAATTAGCTAAGCATTTATATAGCGCCCTTTCAAGGCAACTGTTCAGAGGCGCTCCCAGCCTTAACCCCGGCGAAAGAGTCTTTTGAGCAGAGAAGAAAGCAGTTGTAATGTATTGTGTTGTATTCCGTTGTATCATGAATCATGAACTTCTATATACTGTTGTATCGTATTGTGTTGAATATTAATCTTCATATTGCATTGTATTGTATTGTATTGTAAAATAGATTTTCATGATTAAATATACGACTGAAGCTAGACACCTTTAACACGCGGTCATTCTCAGCTACATACATGTCTAACTGTCCCTTAAACTTGCCCTTTAGCAGCCATGGGCACAAAACTGTTAGCGACTTCATTTTCTTAGTCTCAGCAGATAACAGTGTACGGTCAGTGTATACATTCATTATAGCTGTGTGCTGATAGGTGGTCAATGAAAAGTCAGTTCAACAAGATGTCGTTAAACACTATGCTACATAAAAACCACAGTTCCGTTTAGACACCCTTAAAACGCTGCCATACTTAGCTATATATAATCACTATACGCGTTCACTCTCCGGATCATATCATTCCCACTTTGTTGCATAAGGCGCATGATCGACTTCAACGTAACTGACATCCACAAGATGTCGCTAAGCACTAAACACTGCTAGATAAAATCCACGATTGCAGTTATACATGTATCCCGAATATATTATAATATTTTATTAAGCCCTCTATACCGTTCTCAGCTACATATTTACCAATCGTTTAATCCATTTAATTCCGTTGAGTCACCGAAGGGTTTTTCTCAAGGACCCTGGCAGTCGGAAGATGTCGTTAGTACAATGGACATCAATGCACGAAATCCACTGCTCCGTTTACTCAACTGTTAAACGCTTAAGAATGATGTTCGCCAATCACGTTCAAGCGCCATATATCTCTTAATGCATTTTCTTTATGGTCGCCTGTTTTTCCGAGTAGGAACTGAGGTGTTCGCTGAACGCACTTACAGTTCTCGTGCAGGAAAGGGGTTTTCAAACTGCATTATCTATCACACACACAGCAGACGATGATCATACAAGTTGTACCTAGGGAAAGGTCGACTTCAACGTAACTGACTTCTGCAAGATGTCGTTGAACAATAAACAATGCTAATAAAACCCATGGTTAGAGTTAGCCACCTTTAAAACGCAGCCATTCCCAGCATATTCAACAGTGGCGTTCAATCGTCGGATGGAGCGGGAGTCATGCCGTTGAGTCTCCGTTTGGTTTCCGTCAACTCTTGACATTTAAAGGGTGTCGTTAGTACAGTTGACATTAATATATAACATCCAGGGCCGCATTAAGACTAGTGCGGGCCCGGGTGCTGTGACTGGCAAATTTCATCACAGAAAAATTTGATGACCTTTTCGGGGAATTTCTCATGACCTTTTTTGTGGAATTTTTTTATGTACATCCGAAAATGCGGGCCTCAAAATCTGCGGGCCCGGGTGCTGCAGCACCCTTAGCACCCCCTTAATGCGGGCCTGATAACATCCGCTGCTCCAGTTTAAACACATTTTCAAACGCTTCCATTCTCGGTTTACACAAGTAGTACGGAAGCACGTCAGGTTGTATTTTTCTTTATTTTACGGTGAATAAATTGTACACCAATGTCGGCTGACGACAGTCGCCAGATGGTGATTGATCGGGGCGCCATCCCAGAGGAGAGTACGACTGAGAGCACTGTAGTGAGTAGTCTAACTAGAGATATTGAGGAGGAAATGGAGTTAGTTAGTGGGGGCACGGATGGTTTTCAGACAGCGAGGAAGAAGCGTAAGGCGGTCGGTCTAGAGCTGGAGTTTTATAGTGACTCGGCAAAGAAATTAAAGGTAGAAAATAGGCAATCGGGTGATCTTCTGGTGTATGTAAAAGGTAGCTCTGAGTATCTGGCATTCCCTAGAAACACACGCAACATCCGGGACGCTATAGTTAACGACGTTGGTTTGGTGGACAAAAGTCAGGTTTCATGGGAGTCCCTTAGGATCCTATGTAAGACGGTTGTGCAGAAAGCGATAATTTTGAAGTTTAAAATTCTCAGAACATCAGGAAATGCGATTGCTATAGAATGCAGTTTGCCTTATTCCAGGACAGAAGAGAACACGAACAGACAACATCATAACAAAGCGGTGTTGAATTTCAAATGACTGAAGATGATATACTGAGAGAAGTTCAGAAAGCTGACGGCTACACTCTTCTTGGAAAGATCTGACATCACCCTCACTCTCCACCTTGTGGTTCTCATCTTAGTAATATCCGGATGTGGAGATGTAGAGAATTCACAGATTCAATAACTGTCCTTGGTTAAATATATCCGAGCCGGCTAGCTGAAGAAAGCTCCCTCCGTTACATAATATGAAATCATTTAAAACGTCGTTGATTTTGACTTATACACGTCGTGTTCAGATTTTTCTGATAAGGGAAATGGATAAATTTCTTCTGAAACGAAAACGAGTAGATGACATTATAGACGATAAAATTCCCGTTATGGAGATCTGATCTGTTTATCAGTGTTTCATAATCAGTTACTGGTTGGGTAATATGTCCAAAATGGTTTGCATGTAAAAAGAGAAAGTGCAGAAGAAATTGGTACCACTACTTTCAGACCAAATTTGCGCCCCTGATCGCAGATCTCTGGATGACACTGAAGTCAATGGCTTTTTGCTTTGATGCTATTCCCAGATATTTTGTGATATGTTTAGAAAGTATTTGTGAAGCAAGACATGAGGAAGGAGGGCGACGCTAATCGTTTTTATTATGACGGCGTCGTCAAAGAAAACTACACAGTTTTAATTAAACGCTTAATTACAGTTCTAATTAAACGTTTCCTACAGAAGCAATAAATATTCCTTAGTTGCGCTTAATTGCTTGGATAGCAATTTCGTCGGATCACCCTATGGTTACGGTCAACTACTCGGGCAGTCACAAGATGTCATCAGTACAATGGACATTAATACACGAAATCCACTGCTCTAGAATCTGGATGAACAACTTTTAAACGATTCATTCCCAGCCTTACGTAGATGTTCGCCAATCGCCTTCGATCGCAAAATTTGTGAAACTGTCTCATGGGACTGTGTCAACGGAACACTAAATAATGTTAAATAGAACTCACGTTTCAATTTAGACACCTTTAAAAAGTAGCCACTCTCAGCTACATATAAAGCAGTCACGTTCAATCGCCAGTTTAACAGGATAGGGTGAAGTGTCAAGATGGCGTCGTGTATTTATGGAATTGCACATTTCGCCGCGTTCTTTGTTGTTGAAAGATAATTTATATGACGATTTTCATTATTACCTTCAGGATTATCGCACTTTCGGATCGGTTTATGATTGTCTTAGTTACATCTTTGTCCCTCGTACTAGGACCACTCTGGCCCAACGTCGAGCTTTCGCTGTAACAGGTCCCTCTGCCTGGAATGGTCTTCCATCTCGATTTCGAACTAAACTCATGATGGGAATCTCCCCTGCATCTACTCGCTTGCTCAAGACGTTTCTGTTTCCACGGGGCTCATGCACTGAGGGCGCCTCTGAATAGTGCATACTGTGAAAGGCGCCTTATAAATTATTAGATACGATACGATACGAAATTCACCAGTCGGCTTTTAATCGCAAGGTTGGGATAATCTCATGTAGCATAAAGTGACTGACATCCACAAGATGTCATTAAACAATAAACAATGTTACGAATACCCACGATTGCAGCTAGACACCTCTAAAACACAGCCATTCTCAGCTAAATATTCAGCAGTGGTGTTCAATCGTATGTGTAAGTACAAAATGGTTCTTGTATACCTTACTAGTAATAAACTCAAATAAATGGTACATGTAGCTGCGGGGACAGTTCGAAGAGGATCGTGTTAGATTTTATATGTATACATATGCTTATATATGTCAAACTAAAAGTCTTGTTTATTAATGGTCTGTCCCTGGATCTACTGACTAACGTTTATACATTTAACTTGAATTTCTGTTAGAAATGTTTGACATAATCACAAATGGTTGCTGTATATCTTACTAGTTTACTGAACCTGAGACTCAAATATATTAGCTGCCGGAGCAGTTTAAAGAGAAATCGTGTTAACGACCTGTATAGTCTAAATGTGCATGCTGTTTGTAAAATTGCTATTGTACGATCTTTGATATGACGTCAACGGCCGATGTTGCCACGATACATCGTTAAACTGATGGTTACACAAACAAAATCGACAGATGGAACGGGAGTCATGCCTGTTGCCTGTGTAGCGTGAGGTCGACTTCAACGTAACTGATGTCCACAAGATGTCGCTGAACAAAAAATACTACTACATAAAATCCACAGTTGTAGTTCTACTAGGCCTACTCAGCTACATTTTACCAATCGTTTAATCGCTTGGATAGCAATTCCGTCGGGTTTCCGTAGGTTTCCGTCAACGACTCTGACAGTCGCAAGATGTCGTTAACACAGTGGACACTAATACATAAAATTCACTGCTCCGGTTTAGGCACCTTTTAAATCTTATCTTATCTTATACTGTATGATTATTTATAAAGCGCCTCTCACAGCATAGACTATTCAGAAGCGCTCCCAGCGTGTCAGCCCCGAGGGAAAAGAAAGGTCTTTAGGCAGCGGAGAGAAGAGGGCGAGATCCCAAGTAGTATCTTGCTACGGAGAGAGGGGCAGGTCATTCCATAGGGAAGGGCCAAGGATGGCAAAAGCACGATGCTGAGCCATCGATCCGAAGTCCTTGCGCGAGGGACAAATAGATCAAGGCGGTCAGCAGACCGAAGAGGGCGGGAAGAGAGAGCAGATAGAGGTTTGCGCATTAGGTCACAGAGGTATTTAGGAGCTTTTCCCATTTGAGTCCTAGAGACCAGGAGAAGAACCTTGTATATGCACATTCATTCATCTTCTTCTTCTTTGTTTCTCTTCCGTCAGGCCGAGGCCGACGATGAGTCCTCAACTTGACGTCTCCAGGTTTCTCTGTTCCTGATTTTTTCTATTGCCTCTTTCATATTCATGTTTAATTTCTCCAGATCCTCTCGTATGTTATCCATCCATGTTTTTTGCTGTCTTCCCCGACTTCTGTCTCCCTCCACGTATCCGTGCAGAGCCGCAGCTGGCTCCCCCCCCAAAGTCCTACCTGCACCTCACCGCGGTGGGGGGGTGAACAGCTGAGTAGGGGATTGCCCGGTGGGGCTATGCCATCAGTGGTGAAGGTCCAGGGTGAAAGCCCTGGATTGAAGGACCACCTTGGGCGACTCGCGAGGTGGACAGGCTCACCGGGAACCCCGAAAATAGCTGGCCAACGCAGGAGGCAGGTGTTGGAAGGACACCTGAGGGCGCATGAGGCCACAAAACTGGCCCACCGGCTTCCTTACCCTGCCAGAAGAGGATTGGTCACCATCTGGGAAAAAGACCAAGAAACCTTAGCATGACATTCACTCATGCTTCCATTCAAAGCTATAGATTCTCGTCATTCGCGTTTGATCTCAATGTCTTGACAGTAGCTTATTGCTTTATGATTATGGAAGTCGAGAGAGCATTTTCGGTCGGTTCTTGAACGCGCCTACAGCTCTCGTCCAGGAAAGGGATTTTATAACTGCGATATCTATCACACAGAGCAGACGATAATCAGACCTACAGATACACAAGTAGGCTATGTATTTTGAATATATCTATACGATATTCATGTGTATCTTGAAAATATGCACATTCATTCATTCATTCATTCATTCATTCATTCATTCATTCGTTCATTCATTCATTCATTCATTCATTCATTCATTCATTCATTAGAGCGTTATCCTTTAAAAGATGACAATTTTCCGAGTCAGAGTCTAAACGTGGCTGAAAGGAACAGTTTTAATTTGCTGTGAAAGTAACCTACAGTTGTCCAATATATGGGTAAGGGTGTCATTGCCTTGTATTCTGGCGGTGCAAGATTAAGGAGCAGGGTAATGCTAATCGTCTTCGTTAGGACACAGCGTCAAAGAGAAACTAGGCTACACAACCCTTTGCTGTTACAAGTTTAAATGAACACTTCCTTCTGATGCTATGAACATTGTTTAAATGCGCATAATCGCGTGGATAGCAATTCCGTCAAATCGCCGTGGGGTTCCGTCAACGACAATGGCAGTCGAAAGATGTCGGTAGTACAATTGACATTGATTCATAAATCCACTGCTCCAGTTTAGACACCTTTTAAACGATACATTCTTAGTTATATATAATGGCTAATTGCTTTCGATCGCCAGATCAAATTCGACTATAGGGCCTACCTTCTTCCCCTAAAGTCAAGTTAACCCTCAGGCTACCAAGTTTTTTTTGCGACATCGGCTACCAAGGGGGGTGGTTACCACCCCCCCGGAATTTCGTGTTTGGTTAAAAAAAATTTAATACAGCATTTGATTCAGCATTCATTTCTGAAAAGAATGGTATATTTAGTTGTAAAATATATGAATGCATCTCGAAATTATATAGTTTTTAACAAAGGCACCGTCCATTTAACGATATCTGCTATTATCCCACAAAATTTGTACTATTTGGATAAAAAAATATAAATGATGTGGGTTTTGAAAATGAACTATGTATCCAAGAATATTCTAAATATAATGAGGCTTAATTTTCAACAATACAAACTATTCCAAAGTCTGTTTTAGTTACAGGCAAAACCTAAAGGCGTGCAGCTATATCAACATGAAACAAGAAATTATGTAATTTTTCTCGGCAGTCAAAAACGTCAGTGGTCCTTGCAGTTATTGCAAGTTACTTTCATTGTTTTGTGTGAATGCTTCCTGCAAACCGGCTTCTTGAACACTTCACAGCACTGCTTTATTCTGTTAGCATTCTGCTTCAACTGTTTATAGCCCTTCCCCATACCCAACCATATCGGTTTACGTTGTGATGTTGCATCAGTGATTTTCACACTGAAAAAGCGTATTATTATTTATTATGATCACTTCCGGTTATCAAAAGACAAATAACTAAGCAAGCAAATATAGCCCTACATTCCCTCTAAAGAATGGCATAGTTGTTTCTCTTCCAGAAAGAATAATGAATACCTTTATAGTCGACAACAGCTAACAGCTGACGAGAGAAAGTCCTGATTTCAAAAGTGGTACCTAGGCTATATCGGGTATAACTTTTTTGTGGCGTGGGATATCATCACGACTTTTGCCTCAAAATGTGTGAAAATGGACCCCCTACAGCTACCTAAACTGTCAAAATTATATTCCATGTGCTAAAAAATTTTTGCAGAAAAACGTAGGGGGTGGTAACCACCCCCCCCCCACTTAGTAGCCCGAGGGTTAAACGTAACTTACATCCACAAAATGTCGCGATAAAAATCGTAATCTCCAAACTTCTAAAGCGCCACTCGAAGGCCAAGCGTAGGGCACCAGACTATTTACGAGGCTACGTCAAATGAGATGGGTTTTCCAAAGAATAGTCCAAAGGAGGCCCGAGTTCAGTTCCAGTTTATATCGATCAAGAGAGGAGGCAGAGCAGCTGTTAAGGCGGGTGTCGTTTAGAGCGAGAAGAATTGGAAGGTAGGAGATCACACGAGTCAGGGTAGGAGTACTTGAAAAGGTGAGACTTCAGTTTTGAGTGGAAAGCAAGAGGGTGATAGATAGAGGAGCAAAAGGAGGAGGACGGAGGACGGGTTGCAATGATGATGGAGGAACTAAGAATCTGCGGATTCTTAGTTCGTGTAGCTGAGATAGGTATATAATACAGTATAATTATAGTATATTCGGGGATGTATAACTGTCACGCTCGCTTTACAGCTAGTTGATCCCAACAACCTCATATATAACAAAACTGACATCCACTAAATGTGGCTAAGCACCAACAATTGCTGCATAAAATTCACAACTGCAATTATACATTCCGAATATACTATATATTGGATTATATACCGTTCTCAGCTACATATTTTACCAGTCGTTTAATCCATTTCAATTGCGTTAAGTTACCGTAGGGTTTCCGTCAACGACCCTGGCAGTTGCAAGATGTTGCAAGATACAATTGACAATAATACGTGAAATCCACTTCTCCAGTTTAGACACTGCTCCAGTTTAGACACCTTTAAAACGCAGCCAGTCTCAGCTACATATTCATCAGTCGCGTATTCAACCGCTAGAGCTGTAATATGCCAAACTAATTTCTGGCGACGCCTTTGTTGCTATAAGATGTCGTTAAACTCTGGATCTATCCATCCATCAACCGGTAGAGGCATCATCCAGAACTTTCATGGAACATAGACTTCATCGTAACTGACATCCACAAGATGTCGCTAAGCACTAAACATTGCTACATAAAATCCACGACTGTAGTTATAATACACCGGTGCTAATTTCGTGAACGAAATGTAAACGAGAACGAGGAAACCGAAGCCTAGAAATAATAAATTGTAAACTAAAACTCGATAAAAACGAAAGAGAATTGACGTAGAACGAAATAAAAACGAGAACGATACTGAAATATTGGACGAAAACTATAGAAAATCCAATTAAGTATCTATTTTGTTAGAATTTTCTGCAGGTACGCAGTTGAACGTTGCGCATGTCTAAAACATCGACTGTTGAGTTGCATTCTGACTGAGTCTCGTCAGCTTCTCTCACAGTGTTGCTTTCCTTCAACAATAAATGTCGCTTTATGTCGTCCCTTTAGCTGTCAATACTTAACATCGTTTATGATTGTCGATTTCTCTACTAGGCGGCGGCTGAACAATTGTAGCAGTTTAATTGGAATGTCTGCGCCTTATACATTGTCCACGTGATGTAGCCTATGGCCTATACGTGGAGTAAGGCACTCCGAAGCAAGATAAGTTAAGGTAAGACAAAGCTAGTAAAAAGGTAAATTAAAGTAGGCCTACGAATAATAATACTTTAAGGGTGGGTTAAGTTAACTTAGGGCAAATAAAATTGGACTAGGTCAAATCAGAAAATTATCGATTACTGACACGCCTGTAGGCCAATATCTACAAGAATTAATTATCGGCCGCCTGAGCCATGAGTTGAGGAATATGCAGTAATTTAATTAAGGAGACATCCATATCAAGACGATTTGCTTTAAGGTATCGACGACGCGATCCATATCGATTACGCACAACTTCACAGGCGCCAACTTCTTGGGGGGCTTGGGTGCCAATGCACCCAGAGAGAAAGTTCAGTGGGTGCCTGGCACCCAGAAGAATTAGGACCCAAAATTCAAAGTTTTACACCTAAGCAGTAATCTCACACCGTGAGAAGTGCAACTATACGACAGAAATACCCAAATATCACAGTCACAGCTGTACATAAATAAATTATTTATTTATTATTTTAAAAAAAGTAAATTATTACACTGAAACCCTTTACAAGAAAAAGTTTTTCTTTCTCCGAAAATCCGCTAAAACTCACCAACCTATAAGGGAAGGTGTTAGGGGAAGGGAGGATTTCATTAAACATTGAAATACGCTACATAAATTTGTTAATCCGGGATTGGGCTGGGACGCATGTGAACAGTTTTCTTTAAGGATCGCTATAAAAAATGCTTGCTTGCTTGCTTGCTTGATTGATTGATTGATGATAAAACCATAATTCCAATTAGACACCTTTAAAAGGCTGTTACTATCAACGTCATAGTCGCCATACGAGTTCAATCGGTGGGTTATCAATTCTCTCCTACAAGGTGTTGCTGAGCAGTATATATTGTTAAATAAATCCACAATCGCAATTATACATCCCGAATATATAATATATTCTATTACCATATTATATTATATACCGTTCTCTGTTACACATTCATCAGTCGTTTAATCCATTTTGATTGCGGGAGTCACAGTAGGGTTCCGTCAACGACCCTGTCAGTCGCAAGATGTCGATAATACAATGGACATTTATTTATTTTTATTTTTTTTCGGATATTTCTATAGCGCCTCTCGAAGTCAACTACTACTCAGAGGCACTCCCGACTACATTTGATACTGTGTCGGAGTTTTCACGCCGAAGCGCCACGAGCAATCGCGAGTGAAGGACTTGCGCAAGGTCCCTACGCAGCGGCTAGAGTGGGATTCGAACCTGCAACCCTCCGGTCACAAGGCGCCGAACTTACCACTGAGCTACCACGCCCCACATTAATACAATAAATACACTGCGCCAGTTTGGACACCTTTTAAACGCTGTCACTCTCTGGTACTTATTCACAAGTCGCGTTCAACCGCCAGGTCAATGAGTTGTATGGAGTAAGAAGTGTAATGTCGACTTCAACGTAACTGACATCCCAAGATGTCGCTAAACACTAAAAATTCTACACAAAATCAACGACTACAGTTATATCTCCCCGAATATTATTATATATTATATTATATCGCGTTCTCATCTACATATTTTTAGCAGACCCTTCAGCTTGCCCTGGAGCAGGCATGGATATAAAAGTGTTAGACTTCATTTTCTTAACCTCAGCATATGAAGGCTACATATTTTTTTAAAGATCTGACATCACGATTCACTCCCACTCTGAGGTTTTACTCTGTTCGTGACTTGCGGATTGTCCTCGATCCTACCCTTTCCTTCACCGATCAAGTTAACCTTGTATCCCGATCATGTTTTTTTCATCTACGACAGCTCCGATCCATCCGCAATTGTCTTTCGGTCCACGCTGTCTTTACACTGGTCCACGCTTTGATCTGCACTCCCTTGGACTTTGGCAATAGTGTGAACATTGGCCTTTCTTCCGTCAATATGCACAAACTTCAGTCTATTCCTAATGCTTATGCTCGGCTTATAGGTAATATTGCTAAGTTTGCCCACATCTCTGCCTTTATTCGTGACTCCCTGCGCTGACTTCCTAGCCTTCCTGTCCAACAGGCAATTCAGTTCAAAATCAGCTCCCTCATGCGCAACTTCCTCACTTACCTAAGGAATTTCAGCACCCCGGTGTCTTCCTTGCCTGCGAGGGTCTCGTTGTGATCCTCGGCCCCGAAGCCTTATGGTTGTTCCTCGTGTGCACTCTTCCATGGCCCCATCCAAAAGATTTGCCCATGTTATGTATATTCGACTAGTGGAACAGTCTGACAAACCGCAGAGAGTTACAGCAAATTATGTAGGTCCTTCAGCCTGGATCAGTCTTCTCCATCCCCTGCCCCAAGAGCTTCTTGGTCTCTCTCCTCTTCAGTTCCGTAGACGCATGAAAACCGATATGTAAATCTTCGGTTACAGTTACAGGGCCGATCGCAGATCCCTGAATGACACTGGAGCTAATGTTTTTTGCTCTGATGATATTCCCAGATATTCAGTGATATGTTTAGAAAGTATTGGAGAAGCAAGACATGAGGAAAGAGGGCGACGCTAATCGTCTCTGATATGACAGCCTCGTCAAAGAAAAACTACACCCTCTGCTATTACAATTTTAAACGAACTTTTCTTACAGATGTTAAAATATTCTCTAATTGCGTTTAATTGCTTGGATATCAATTCCATCGAATCGCTGTAGGATTTCCGTCAACGACATTGGCAGTCACAGGATGTTGATAATACAACGGAAATTAATACACGAAATCCGCTGCTTCATTAAGACACCTTTTAAACGCTGCCATTCTCAGATACATATTCACTAGTCGCGTTCAATTGCTAGTTTTCATACTTGTAATGGAATGAAGAGTGTTGAGTTCAATTTAACTGATATCCACAAGATGTCCCTACACGCTAAGCAATGCAACAAAAGCCTATAGTTTCATTTAGACACCTTTTAAACGATGCCATTCTCGGGTACATATTCACTAGTCGCGTTCGATCTCTAGATCTCGTCCACAAATTGAATGACAGTGTTGAGTTCAACTTAACTGATATCCACAAGATGTCGCTAAACGCAAAACAATGTAACATAAACCTATAGTTTCATTTAGACACATTTTAAACGCAGCCTTCTCAGCTATAGATTTTAGCCAATCGTGTTCGATCGTTAATTTTTTTAACTGAGTGATGTATGTCAATGGAACGCACAAAGTGTCGTTAAACAATAAACAATGCTAAATAAAACCCACCGCGTCATTTCAAAGACACCTTTAAAACGCAGCCACTCACAGCTCCATATTCACCAGTCGCGTTCAGTCTGTAGATTCAGTCTGTAGATTACGGATCTATCGCGTATGAAAAACACGCTCCATTCTATCCAGTGCAAAGCTCTGACAATAGCGACGGGTGCTCTCCGAGGCACCAACTTGGCTACCCTGCAAGTCGACTGCGGAGAGATGCCTCTACACCTCCGACGAAAACAGCAAATGGTGGACTTTGTAATAAAAATCAATGCCATCCGCAACCACCCGACGACCAATATCACCAGTGGGAAAAACTAAAGGATCCAAAACTCACACACACCCAATCCGAATCAAAGTGAGAGAAATCAACGAAGAAATAGCAGCATCCACGATCTCTCCGCTGACCTCTTCTCTGAAGCCACCCTACCAACTCCACCCACCCGTCGTAGACACTACCCTCACAGCCATGATCAACGACACAGACGACTCGGAAAGGAGGAAAGCACTAACAGAATCCCACATCCGAATATACGACGCACACACGGCTATATATATATATGGACGGATCTAAAAGCGCAAAGCATCGTGTTCCTATTACGTACCCTCCCTTGGCCTCTACAACAGCGAATGGACTGCCTCAGCTACCGGCTCAAGCTACAGAAACATTGGACCACAGGTATCCGTGAGCATGAAGGAAATATGCTGACATCAACCGCTGAAAAAGCAATAATCACCAGACTCCGTTTCTGCCATTGTCTCCTTAATGCAGAACTGAAACTTTGGGGCAAGCACGAAACAGGAAATTGCGACCAATGCAACATCCAGGAAACCGTGCAACACTTTCTCCTGGAGGGTCCAGGTCAAGCAGGAACTACAGGACGAACTCATAAGAATATGCGCACGCAAGAACTTGAGTCTGGAACTGCTATTACCCAACAGCCGGACCTCGCAACACACAATGACATAAACTTGCGACCGCGATAAACAACAACACTGACGACCACGTACCATAACTCAACGTATAGGCTCCCTTGAAAACGACCTAGCAGAGGCTGCTAGGTCGTTTTCAAGGGAGCCTTTACGTTGGAAATCCCGTCAACCAGAAGTTCCATCAAAAAACACCATCAAGGAGAAACATGAAAAAGAGACACAAAACTACCACACGAGCTCTACTACGTAACGTTCCCCGCAACCAAGACAATAGAATTTACAGAGTCCAACAGACGGCATTTAGAAATGTCAAGACAGCACCCTACGATGTTCATAATAGTCATTTTTTTAACATAACAAATTATATATATTTATTATATACAGTTAATAATGTCAATGATACTTGTATTATTAAGAGACAATCTTTAGTGCACATTAAACAACATTTTGCATTAATTGTTATACACAAGAATTTTAAAATATAAAAGAAATTAAGTAAATGTTTGATGAATATTTATAATGTACATGAGATTTGTAATATAGGTATTCAATTATAAAATAGCCTTATTATCAAATGCACAATACATATTATTATGACATGAATTTTATTTTAATTGTTAAATTTTCAACATTTATTTATTGAAAACAATTAAACAAAATTATATAAATGCATGCAAGCATTGGATACATCATTTCTTCATCATATGTTATAGATTGCATGAAAATAATAAAAAAATAAAATAAATAAAAATATAAAATATAATATGAAAAATAAAATATAAAGCAAAGTAAATCTAAATAAAGGTAAAGCTAAAGCTAAAGTAAGGCACAACTGGTTCATTGTTTACAAACTTCATTCCATTAAGGATTATTAATATAACGTTAGTTTTACTAATGACATCTGGTGACGGCCAGGATCGTTGAAGGAAACCATACTGTGACTCAAAGCAATTAAAACAGGTTATTGAACGCGACTAGTGTATATGTACCTGAGAATGACAACGTTTGAAAGGTGTCTAAAATGGGGTGGTGGATTTCGTGTATTACTTTTTTGATGATATTCGCTTATTGTTTACAAAGTAAGCACACGCTGATAAACCGCAGCATGGAACAAAGTTGGACAGCGTTTTGAGCAGTAGATAATGTAGAGTATAGTGTTCGGGAAATAAAGTCTCTGTTGACTTTAACTGAACTGGAAGACAGTACTGGTGATTCTGGGGACGCAATGAATATACAATTTCATGGACTGGAGGTAAAATAGGCCAAAGGACGTGACCTTCATTGTTCTTAATAGATATAAATAATCGGCAATCAGCAGAATTCGCAGGTTCATTAATGATTATTGATGTAACGTTAGTTGTACTAACGACATCTGGTGACGGCCAGGATCGTTGAAGGAAACCATACGGTGACTCAAAGCAATTAAAACAGGATTAAATGATTGGTAAATGTGTAGCTGAGAACGGTACATAGGGCCTGTCATAAAAAGTTGGAAATAAGTTGGAAAAGTTGAACTAATTATTTTTAGTTTAATCAACATATTTCCAACATCAGTTGCCAAGTTTAGTTAAATTATTTGATTTTAGTTGAAAAATAGTTTAAGTTTAACTTAACAATTAGTTTAGTGGCCATTGCTGCTCGACAGAGGATGTTTCACAATTTCTGTCTATAGTTCTCGTTTTCGTAAAAAAATTGTGTCTAATTATTTTCGTTCTCGTTTTAATAACGTTCACGAAATGAACACTGTTGTATAACTGCAGTCGTGGTTTAACATAGCAATGTTTAGTGCTTGTGGATGTCATTTGCGTTGAAGTCGACCTTACACTTCGTAACAAAAACGATGGAATGTCTGAAGCTAGATATTGAACATGACTGATGATTATGTAGCTGAGAATTGCATAGTTTGAAAGGTGTCTAACTGGCGCAGTGGATGTAATGTCAATAATTGTATTAACGACATCTTGTGACTGCCAATCGTTGACGGAACCATACGGTGACTCCGGATCAACCCGAATCCCTAAAACCCGAAACCCGAAAACGCTAAAAATACACAAAAGCCCGATTAATTACAGGTGGTAATTGCTTATATGTTACAAATGTCCTATGTACATTGATCGGTCCACAGACGTCCAGAGGTAAGGGTGTCCTTGCATTGTATTTTTGTGGTGCAAGATTATGGAGGAAGAGGACCATGATCGTCTTTGTTATGACACTGCATCGTTAAACAGAAACTACACAACCCTCTGCGGACAATTTAAAACGTTTCCTATAAATGTTAAATATTCTTTTATTGTGTCTAATTGGATAGCAGATCCACCGAGTGGCCGTGCAGTTGCCGTCAACGACCTTGCAGTTACAAGATGTCGTTAATACAATTAACATTTACACAATGAAATACATGGCTCCAGTTTAGACACCTTTAAATTGAAATCATTGTCAGACATATATTCATAAGTCGCATTGAATGTGTAGATTCTGTACTCTCTATTCTACGAAGGGCATAGTCCAGTATTCTACGAACGGTAAAGGGTACTATAGGCGGCTTCAAGAGCGCTGACATACAGAAAATGTCGCTAAGCACTAAACAATGATGAATAAAAATCAACAGTTCTATTTAGACACTTTTAAAACGCTGCCATCGTCAGCTACATATTCAGTAGTCGCGTTCAATCGCTGGGTGACTGAATCATACAATGTGAGAAGCGTTATGTCGACTTCAACGTAACTGACATCCACATGATGTCGCTAAGCACTAAACAAAAGTAAACATTGATACATTAAATCCACGATGCAGCTATATATCGCCGAATATGTTATATATTATATCCCGTTCTCATATATTATCACAGCGCTGCGTTCAATCGTTAGGCTAGATGAACTGTGCGTACGTTGTATGAAGCGTACGGGGTACTTCAACGCAGCTGACACCGACTAGATGTCGCTAAGCACTAAACATTGCTACATAAAATCCACGACTGCAGTTATGCAGTGTATATTATACACTGTATAACTGCAGTCGTGGATTTTGTGTATCAATGTTGAAGGGAGTGCATAACATGTATAACATATAACATACACCCCCTTTAAAGCGCAGCGACTTTCAGCTATATATTTTGAAAAGTTCCTTAAGCTAGCCATGGAGCAGCCATGGGCATTAGAGTATTACCGACTTCATTTTCTTAGATTCGAGGGTGGGTAGACAATCCTCTACCTCAGCGTCTGATCTTCCCACCAACAGTGTACGGTAGTGTACTCATTGTAGCTAAGTTGGCTAGGTGGTGCAGGTGGAGCAGAAATCTCGACAAAAGTTTTGCTTTTACGAGTATTCAAAGCCCCTGACCTCTCGGCTGACAGTCGAGGCCAGCATGCTAACCTCTAGATCGTCATGTGCACCCAATGATTTATCAATCGTTTACTCGATTAAACAACAATTCCGTCGAGTCTCCGTAGGGTTTCTGTCAACGACCCTGGCAGTCGCAAGATGTCGTTAGTACAAGGGACTTTCATGCACGAAATCCACCTCTCCGTTTACACACCTTTTAAACGCTTACATTTTCCCGGCTTTACATGTGCCCCAATCGCGCCAGATCACTTTATTTATTGTGTTTGCTGAAGTCAGGAGTGTGGACTCGGTCGGCTGTGTTTACCGAGTAAAACCGAGGTTGTTCGCTGAAACCGCTTACAGCTCTTGTCCAAGAAATGGATTTTATAAGTGCAGCTAACTGTAACCCTCTAAAAATCACGCTGTGTTAATTTAGTCTAGATGCTTACAGGTTAGGTAATTAAAGGTGTGATGTGCTAATTACTGGTAACTTAATAAAGCTGATAGAAGGTTCTTACAGGTAAGATAATTGCAATCAAACGTTTATGTACGTCACTCAACGATTCAGAGGTGTTCCCGACCCAAGTCAGTGCTATCTGTAACAAATAAATGGTCTTCTGGCGTTTCAGGAACAGAGGGAGAGAATGGCGAGGAGCTCAAGCCGCAATTCCTACGAAAGACCGTTCCAACTAGAGGGGCCAATAGGTCAACAAGAGGAAATTGAAGGTAAGGTTATTAAATATGAGATGAGGTAATTATAGGTAAGGTAATTAGAGGTGATTACAGGTAAGGTAATTAATTAAAGATGAGCTGAGGTGCTTGATTCAGAGGCGTTTCAGACCCGAGTCAGTTCTGTCACTTAGAAATTAATTGGATTTCAGAGGTTGCCGGAACCGGGGAAGAGAAAGACTGGAGCTCAAGCCACAATTCCTGCGGAAGACGGTTCCAACTCAGGGATAAGGGTGTCATCGCCTTGTACTCTGGCGGTGCAAGGTTAGGGAGAAAGGTGACGGTAATCGTCTTCATTATGACACAGCGTCGTCAAACAAAAACTACGTAACCCTCTGCTATTACACTTTTAAAAGAACAAGGAGATTTCCTACTGATGCTATGAACATTGTTTAAATGCATTTAATCGCTTGGATAGCAATTGCTTTGAATCGCAATACAAACGACCATGGCAGAAGATGGCGTAAATACAATAGGCATTAAATCCACTGCTCCGCTTAGACACCTCTAAAACGTTATCAACCTTATCTATATAATTGTCAGTCGCGTTCAATCGATATGTTTTAAAAAAACGTTGGTACTATGTAGGGTAATGTCGACTTCAACGTATCTGACATCCACAAGATGTCGCTAAACACGAAACAATGCTACACAAAACCCACGATTGCAGCTAGACAAATTTAAAATGCGTCATCCTCAGCTACTGTCAACACTTCCTCTTCTGTCGACACAGTCATCTCAATTCTAGTAGGCCTAATCACGCCAACTTAATTGTTCACTGTTTCAATTAACTCTACGTAGGCCTTGACTTGTCGCGGTCATTCTGCCCATCTGCTCTCGACATATTATATGCACTAAGTAATGATAAACAAAAATCAACGGTTCCATTTAGACACCTTTAAAACGCAGCAATACCCAAATACATATACCCTAGTCGCGTTTAATCGGCGGATTAATTCCAGATATGGTACTAAGAGTGTTGAGTTCAACTTAACTGATATCATACAAGTTATCGCTAAACGCTAAGCAATGTAACATAAACCTATAGTTTCATTTAGACACCTTCACTCTATCCAGTACAAAGCACTGACAATAGCGACGGGTGCTCTCCGAGGCAACAGCCTGGCTGAACTGCAAGTCGACTGCGGAGAGATGCCTCTGCAACTCCGACGAAAACAGCAAATGGTGGACTTTGTAATGAAAATTAATGCCATTCGCAACCACCCGACGAGCGATATCAGCAGTGGGAAAAACTAAAAGGATCCAAGACTGACACACACCCAATCCGAATCAAAGTGGGAGAGATCAACGAAGAAATAGCAGCATCCACGATCTCTCCGCTGACCTCGTCTCTGAATCTACCCTACCAACTCCACCCGCCCGTCGTAGACACTACCCTCACAGCCGTGATCAACGACACAGACGAATCGGAAGGGAAGAAAGCACTAACAGAATCCAACATCCGAATATATGACGCACAAACGGCTACATGTAAGGACGGATGTAAAAGCGCAAAGCATCGTGTTCCTATTACGTACCCACCCTTGGCCTCTACAACAGCCAATGGACTGCCTCGGCTACCAGCTCAAGCTACAGTAGTAGTTTCAGTTTAACGACGCTGTGTCATAACAAAGATGATTAGCGTCGCCCTCCTCCTTTACCCAGACTTGGGACTGGCACTGTCAGAGTACGAACTGTGGCGGAGTTTCTCAACCTACAGAAACATTGGACTACAGGTATCCGTGAGCAGGAAGGAAATATGCTGACATCAACCGCTGAGAAAGCAATAATCACCAGACTCCGTTTCTCCCATTGTCTCCTCAATGCAGAACTGAAACTCTGGGGCAAACACGAAACAGGAAATTGCGACCAATGCAACATCCAGGAAACCGTGCACCACGTTCTCCTGGAGTGTCCAGGTCAAGCAGAACTACAGGACGAACTCATAAGAATATGCGCACGCAAGAACTTGAGTCTGGAACTGCTATTACCCAACTACACAACAGCCATACCTCGCAGCACACGGTGACATAAACTTGCGCTAAATTTTAATCATCGTTTCCCTTTCAGTGCCTTATGAAGCGTGAGGTCGACTTCAACGTAACTGACATCCACAAGATTTGCCAAACAATGAACAAGTCTACATAAAACCCACGGCTCAAGTTACACACCTTTAAAACGCTGCCATTCTCATCAACATATTCATCAGTCGCTATGCCAAATGCCGTCGGTGCATCCTGTGTGAAAAGTAGGCTAATTTCAACGCAACTGACATCTACAAGATGTCACTTAGCACTAAACATTGCTACGTAAAATCCATGAATGCATTTTTAAACGTCGCATTTAAAACGCCGCCATCTTCAGCTTAGTCAGCTTACACATTTACCAATCGTTTAATCGGTTGGATAGCAATTCCGTTGAGTCTCCGTAGTCACGTAGTGTATCATCCGTCAAGGACCCTGGCAGTCACAAGATGTCGTTAGTACAATTGACATCAATATAATTGGTGAGGGGGATAGAGTAATGGTAACACTCATGGCCAGGAGAGCAGCAGGAGAGCAGCAGTACGCGGTTCAATTCCAGCAACCCCCTCGGGCGGCGCCTTTGTATGGCTGCCATAACGTGTGTTTAGTAAAGATATTGACAATTGTATGCCATGTCTCAATGTAATCTTGCTGCGTTTGTCGGTTTGAATTAATAAAGAAAATTATTATTATTATTATTATTATAATTATTATTATTATTATTATTATTATTATTATTATTATTATTATTATTATTATTATTATTATTATTATTATTATTATTATTATTATTATTATTACTTGAAATCCGGTGCTTCAGCTTCGACACCTTTTAAACGTCTCCATTCCAGGCTATAGATTTTCGTCAAAGCGTTTGAATGCAATATATTTCATACTACACCTCGAGTGTTATTCAGAGTAAGAACTGAGGCGTTCGCTGAATGCGCTTACAGCTCTATCGTCCGGAGTGGATTTGTAACTGCAATATCTATCACACAGAGCAGATATGTATATTCGTTTATTGAGAAAACTGTTTGTCATACAGCCAGTGCTCGATATGGACCGGAACGCACCGGAACGCCGTTCCGGTTCGTCAAATGCATCCGTATTATCGTTCCCTTTCGTCCAGTTGAAAATACTATGAAATTAACGTTTTTATTGTGTGAATGCTCCCATATCTTTGACTAGCGTTCCGTTTCGTAAAATTTTCCATTTCGAGCACTGCATACAGCAACCAGGAAATTTAGCTCCCTGCGCCAATGATGTTAGAGTCAATATGACCAGACAGTCAGTCAAAAACTAACACAGCTTGAAAAACAGATTACTAGAAGAGTCTTCACTGGCAAGGTCCCGCAAGCACGAAGACACCAGTCAATGGATTCTCATCCAGAACTTATAGTTGGCTTGTCATTCGAAGTTCATAGTTTTGGTAGCGTCGAAGAAGAGGAACGACTACAGGCGACACGCGCACCTCGGCACCATGACAGTTCCTCGCAGGTGGTAGAAGACGTTGCGTCCGGGCAGGCATTCCTCCGGCACTGGATCTGCAGAGGACGACGTTCGTAGTAGCCGGCAAATAGTCTAATAGTGTCACCGATGCAGATGATAATCACAGCTACAGATACACAAGCAGGCCATGTATTTTTAATATCTACATACCATATTCATCTGTACCTTTAAAATTTGCATATTCATTAATTAATTCAATCAGAGCGTAAGCTTACCTCTAAGGAGCGCACAACACGTCTTTAAACACAAAACAATGATAACTAAAACCCACTGTTCCATTTAGACACCTTTAAAACGACGCAACTCTGGTTTGTATTCACCAATCGCGTTCAATAGCTGGATTTATCGATCGCAATTGGCGTAAACCTAAAGATCGATATCAACGTTACAAACACCCACAAGCCACTCAGCTATATATTAAAAGTAGTCGCTACACTCTAAACAATACTACATGAAATCAACGGTTCCAGGTAGACACCCTTTAAACTTCGCCATTTTCAGATACATATTTATAACCACCGTTCAATCGATAGCTGCACATTGCATAAGAGGTTACGAAGCGTAAGGTCGACTTCAAGATCAATCAATCAATATTCGTTTAATTCAACAAATCCAGTTGAAAATAACGCAACAGATTACAGAAGCATGATAATAATAGAATGGAGAATAAAGGAATGTGTTAATTAATAAGCATCTATGAACAAAACACGAGGAATAAAATTACATTTATCTTTAGCTGGAAGAGTAAAATTGTGAGTTCTTGTCCTTAAGTCGTAGTTATGTCGTTAAACATGTCGTTAAGCATTAAGCATTGCTACATAAAATCCACGATTGCAGTTATAAGTAAGTAAGTATTTCTTTATTACTACCGGCTGCTTATACCATACTTTTGTTTACATATAGTTTTATTAAAGCATTCTTGTCAAAAAAATTCCTCATTACATCTCCTTTAAAACGCCACAATTCTCACCAACATATTTCTTTGTTCTTTGTGCCGTCGGCTCTAGGAGCCCTAGCGATCGTCATGCCACACAGTCTCCGTTGCCGTCTTGCTACTTCTCCCAGTAGCCCTTGAGTCGCGCTTTGGCCTGGGAGTCCCACCTCAGCGCTCCGGCCTGGGAGTCCCTCCATCCGCGACCATCGGCGTGGTTTGGTGTGTGGCATGACGATTTTCTTGGCATGATTAACAGGGGTGGTTTGCCATTGCCTTCCCCTGGTTTTGCCTGCCGTGCCCGTTCGTTCCCCCTCCTAGGAAGAGTACTTCCTAGGAAGGGTACTAACGGTCCGCACCACGAGAAGGTGGGCACGGAGGACTTTGGTTCACCAGCCCAGGTCGGATCCGAGTCTACGCTCATCAGAGTCGTCGGTCAGGTCGCCTCCCTGCTTTACTCTGTACCAGAGTGACTGGTGAACCTTTGCGGACCAACATATTACCAATCGTTTAATCGCTTGGAAATCAATTGCTCTGAATCGCCATACAACGACCCTGGCAGTCGGAAGATGTCGTTTTTACAATAAACATCCATGAAATCCACACCTCCAGATTAGACACCTGTAAAAGGCTGCAATTCTTAGCTACATATGACCAGCCGCGTTTAATCGCTATATATATAAAAAAACTTTAAAGACGTCAACGGCCTTTGTAGTCATAACATGTCGTTAAACTTTGGAGTAATAATAATCGCTGTATTAACTCTATGTCCTATCTGTGAAGCGTAAAGTCGACTTCAACGTAACTGACATCCACAAGATGTCGCTAAAGACTAAACATTGCTACATAAAATCGACGATTGCAGTTATACACGAAATTTAAACGAGAACGAAAATGGTTAGTCAAATGTTGACGAAAACGAAAGCGAGAACTAGAAATAAATTGTGAACTAAAACTTAATAAAAACGAAGAAGAATTGATGAAGGACGAAATAAAACGAGAGCGATGCTGAAATCTTAAACGAAAACTGTATAGTAAGTTTGTTAGTAACCTGCAAGTAAGTTTTTATCTATTTTGTTAGAATTTTCGGTGGTGACGCAGTTGAACAAGCCGCATGTCGAAAACATCCTCTGTTGAGTTGCATTCTCTCTGAGTCCCGTCAGCTTCTCTCACAGTGTTGATTCCCTTCAACCACAAGTGTCGCTCTTGTGTCGTCGCTTTAGCTGTCTGCCTAACATTGTTTATGATTCTAGATTTCTCCTTAAGCTATCCGTCAAGGACCCTGGCAGTCACAAGATGTCGTTATTACAATTGACATCAATACATGAAATCCGCTGCTCCAGTTTAGACACCTTTTAAACGCTTTTATTCAAGGCTATAGATATTTGTCAATCGTGTTTGATCACTAGATTTTTTGCAACTGCACCATCTATCACCCAGAACAGACGATAATTAGACCTACAGATAAACAAGTAGGCAAAGTATATTTAATATCTAAACGCGATATTCACGTGTATCCTGAAAATCTGCATATTCATTCATTCATTCGTTCTTTTATTCAGATCGTTATATAGCGCTTTTCAAAGATGACTACACTCCGAGTCAGAGTCTAAACCTGCTGAGAAGAACAGTTTAAATTTGCTATGAATTTACAGTTCGCCAATTTTATATTATAAGCCTTTATGAAGTGCAAACGTTTTGTGCATTTTGAAGACTTGCATTTTAATGAATGCACACAATCTCAGAATCAATAACTGTCCTTGGTTAAATTTATCCAAGGCGGAGAACTGGGGAGAGCTCCCTCCGTTACATAATATAAGCATTTAATACGTCGTTGATTTTTACTTATGCATGTCGTGTTCCTCTTTTACTGTAAGTAAGTACGTAAGTAAGTAAGTAAGTATGTTCTTTATTAATACCAACTGCTTATACGGTAATTTGTTTTAATACAGTTTATACAATATAAAGCATTCTTGTCAAAAATGTTTTCCTCAATTACACCTCCTTTAAGGCGCCGTCATTCTCACCAATATATTTACCAATCGTTTAATCGCTTGGATAGCAATTGCTTTGATATCCCATACAACGACCCTGGCAGTAGGAAGATGTCGTCAGTACAATGGGCAATAATGCTTGAAATCCACTGCTCCGCTAAGACACCTTTAAAACGCATCATTCACAGCCACATATTCACCAGTCGCGTTCTAACCTCAGATCGAAAACTCCGTGTAGGGTAAGTAAAGGTCATTGCCTTCTAAATACTGAAGGCCGTAATGCTACCTAAATTTAGACTTGTGACGTAACGCACCTAGTCCGTCTTCGTTTCACTGCAAGCGTTCTAACACGTAAATCGATTTTGATTTAAGCCTAATTTTGAATTTCATTTGCGTCGAACTTGGAATATCGTTGCAAGTTTAAGGCCAAAGAGTGAGATTTAATCATGTTACATATTCTTATTATTTATTAGAACTTAAACATACCAATAATTGAACTTTCGAACGTTTGGATTCTATCGTCTGCTTACATCTTTGGGTTAAACTAAAATCCGTTGATCTGACTTTCAGAGTATTTAATTTTGCCGAATTCGGAGAATGCCTCGACATTGTTGTGTGACAGGATGTAGTTCTAACTACACTCGCAAGATAGAGAAATCAGATTATTCCTTAGCGTTTAGTGGGTTAAAAGAAAACGATGGAAACAACAAGATAGGCTGCGACGGATTCCGCGATAAAGAGACAATTTTCCACTGAGGAAGATCGTTCCAACTAGAGGGCTGCCAACATAGGTTAAATTGCATGCGGGGAACAATCAGAAGCTCTCTGGCAGAGAGTGGAGCGACCAAGGAGTGAAGAGACCGAGGCACAGTAGATCTTGAAGCATGAAGGAGCTACCACGACCAAACAGTTGCGCATAAGAGTCAAAATGTTGAACTGGATGCGCTGGTGCACAGGAAGCCAGTGGAGAGTGTCCCAAATGACGGCAGAATTAGAGGTAACAAGTGGTAATCAGTGGGCGCGAGATGTGGTAATTTCCTATGTGTTAAAAAGGCCTCTGTCTTGGTCACTGGTCAGTGCACAGACGTTCAGAGGTAAGGTGTCCTTGCCTTGTACTTTGGTGGTGCAAGATTAAGGAGGAGGACGACCATGATCGTCTTAGTTATGACACTGCATCGTTAAACAGAAACTACACAATCCTCTGTGGGCAATTTAAAAACACTTCCTACAGATGTTATAAGCTGTAATATGCCAAACTAATTTCTGTCGACGTCAACAGCCTTTGTTTCTATAAGATGTCGTTAAGCTACGGATCCATCCGTCCATCCATCAGGCGCTACTGCTTGTACTCTGGCAATGCCAGTCTAAAATCCCAAGCCTGGATAAAGTGGGAGGGCGACGCTAATGATCTTTGTTATCACACAGCGTCGTTAAGCTGAAACTATTACTACCGGTACTTCAGGCGCCAGATCACTTTATTTATTGTGCTTGCAGAAGTCGGCAGAGCGGACTCTGTCGGCTCTGTTTTCCGAGTAGAACCGAGGTGTTCGCTGGAACTGCTTACAGCTCTTGTCTAAGGAAGGGATTTTAATTTACAAGTGCAGCTAGCTGTACCCCGTGAAAAATCGCGCGATGTAAATTTAGCTTAGATGCTTACAGGTAAGGTAATTAAAGGTGTGATGAGCTAATTACTGGTAACTTAATAAAGGTGATAGAAGGTTCTTACCGGTAAGATAATTGTAATCAAACGTTTATGTACGTCACTCAACGATTCAGAGGTGCTCCCGACCCAAGTCATTGCTATCTCTAACAAATAAATGGTCTCCAGGCGTTTCCGGAATAGAGGAAGAGAATGGCGAGGAGCTCAAGCCGCAATTCCTACGGAAGACCGTTCCAACTAAAGGGGCCAACATAGGTTACAAGAGGAATTTCAAGGTAAGTCAATTAAATGTGAGATGAGGTAATTATAGGTAAGGTAATTAGAGGTGATTACAGGTAAGGTAATTAATTAAAGATGAGTTGAGGTACTTGATTCAGAGGCGTTTCAGACCCGAGTCAGTGCTGTCACTAAGAAATTAATTGGATTTCAGAGGTTGCCGGAACCGGGGAAGAGAAAGACTGAAGCTCAAGCCACAATTCCTGCGGAAGACCGTTCCAACTCAGGAATAAGGGTGTCATCGCCTTGTACTCTGGCGGTGCAAGATTATGGAACAGGGCGACGATAATCGCCTTCGTCAAAGAAAAACTAGGTTACAATTTTGAATTAACAATTCCTTCTGTCGCAAGATGTCGGTAGTACACTGGACTAGGGATTGACTGGAAACCGTTTCGGATACTCGGTTCGGCCGGAAATCCCGTTTCCGGAAGTATTCGCCTCGGCAAATATTGTAGACGCAAATAGTTGCAAGAAATTTGTTTCTTTCAGAATTTATTTAATAAACTTACGTATATAAAATTATTAATGTTCAGCCTTAAAACAATTAAACATCCATTGAAATCAATTCCATTCTCTTGAAATGTATTAACTATTAACTGATCCGAAAATGGCGTCGCATATTGTAGCGCTAATTTAGGGCTAGCTACCGGTTCGTTTCCGGTTCGTTTCCGGCAAATAATTCATCCCAATACTCGGTTCCGGTTTCCGGTGGAAAATCTCTTTCCGGTCAATCCCTACAATGGACATTAATACACGAAATCCACTTCTCCAGATTAAATACATTTTAAACGATTCATTCCCAGCTTTAAGTGTTTGCAAATCGCCTTCGATTGCGAGATTTTCCTAAACTTACTGTCAACGCAACTGACAGCGTAATCGTAATCGTAATCTCCAAACTTCTAAAGCGCCATTTGAAGGTCAAGCGCAGGGCACTAGACATTTCACGAGCGCTACGTCAAATTAGAGAGGTTTTCCAGAGAACAGTGCAAAGGAGGTCCGAGTCCAGTTCCAGAGGGCCAGATCACGAGGGAAGGCAGAGCAGAAGTTATGGCGGGTGTCGTTTATGACGAAAAGAATCGTAAGGCGGAGGATCAGATGCGTCAGAGCAAGAGATCTTGAAAAAGTTAGACTTCAGTTTTGAGTGGAAAGCCCTGTGGTGATAGGAGCATGAGGAGGATGGAGGACGGGTTGCAATAATAATGGGAGGAACGGAGAATCTGCGGAATTCAGAGGGGGAGATTATTCCAGAGGCGTGGTGCTGTGTTGGATATGGCTCGGTTGGAGAACTTCAGATGAGTAGTGACTGGAGGTCGAGAAAGACTGAGATAGGAGGAGGATCTGGTGGCAGTGGTGGTGCTGGTTGCCTGGATGGTGAAGAGATCGAGGAGGTACTTGGGCTGGGAATAAACACAAAACACTGCTACAGTTATACGTCCCCGAAAATATTATATACTGTGCTATATACCTTTCTCAGCTACATATTAACCAATCGTTTAATGATCCATTTTAATTACGTTGAGTCACCGTAGGGTTTCCGGCATAAACCCTGGAAGTCGCAATATGTCGTTAATACAATAGACATTTTATACATGAAATCCACTGCTCCGGTTTAGACACCTTTAAAACGCATCCATTCTCAGGTACATATTCACCACAAGTTCAATCGGTATCCCTGAAATGAACCTGTGCCATGAAGTGTAACGTAGGCTTCAATGTAACTGACATCCACAAGATGTCGCTAAGCATTAAATATTGCAACATGAAATCCACGACTGCGCTTATACACCAGTGTTCATTTTGTGAACGAAATTAAAACGAGAACGAAAATGATTAATCAATCGTTCACGAAACGAGAACCAGAAAGAAAATGTGAATTAAAACTAAATCAAAACGAAAAAGAATTGATATAGTACGAAATAAAAACGAGAACGATACTGAAATCTTGCACGAAAACTATAGAAAATAAAAGTATCTATTTAGTTAGAATTTTCGGCGTCTACGCAGTTGAACGGCGCACATCTCGCAAACATTCTCTATTGAGTTGCATTCTCTCTGAGTCCACGTCAGCTTCTCTCACATTATTGCTTCCCTTCAACGAAAATTGTCACTCTTGTGTCGTCCCTTTAGCTGTCTGCGTTACATTGTCTACGAATCTCGATATCTTCCCTTCGCTCTTGTGTCGTCCCTTTAGCTGCATGTCTGCGTTACATTTGTCTATGATTCTCGATATCTCTACATGTTAGGTAATCGTAATCGTAATCGTAATCTCGAGACTTCTACAGCGCCCAAAAAAGCTACGTCGCGGGAACCAGCTTATTCACAGGCGCTTAGTCAAATCAAAATCGATAGGCGGGGGGGTGTCGGATCGGTTCCAGGTCAAGATCCAAAGGAGTCAGTCAGGTAGGCAGTAAGACGGTGGTGGCTGAACAACTGCAACAGTTTAATTAGGATTTCTGTGCCATCACTTTTCCACCAGCTGTATGACCTACGTGGAGTTGGACACGGTGAAGTAAGATACGTTAAGGTAAGCTAAGGCTTGTAAAAAAAGGTAAATATGTACAACAGTGTTATTTTAGTCAATCAATTTTATTTCAGTTTTTGCTTAGTTCACTATCAACCATTTCAGTTTAGTTTTAGTTTTGATGATCATTTTAGTTTTAGTATATGCCTAGTTTGTATTCATCAGATCATTTTAGTTCTAGTTTTGGTTTTGAAAAAGTAACTTAATATCTACTTTTAACCCCTGCAGCCAAGGTTCGAATCCCGTGTACCTTGTGTGTAATCGGTATGGATCGCGCTGTCGATACCTCAAAGGAAATCGTCTTGATAAGGATGTCTCCTTAATAAAACCAATGCACATTCTGCAACACATGAAGCATGTGGTCGATAATCAACGAACATAAGATCCGATGTCCCGTCTGTTATTCCGTCGCTTAACTTCGGCTATGGGCTTATTATGGCCAACCCAAAGTCGCCTCATACACGGACGGAGGGCCAGCAGGCCCTCCTCCCTCTATCCCTGACGCCAGCCAACGGCTCGCGTCAGTGAGAGAAGAATTAATGGAGGCTTTCACTGAACACTCTTACAGGAAGGGGATTTTACAACTGCAATCTATGTCACACACAGCAGACGATAATGAGACGTAGAGATACACAAGTAGGCAATGTAATTTTAATATCTCTACACGATATTGTGGAACGCGGTGGTGTAGTGGTATGTTGTGTGCCATGTAACCGGAGGGTCACAGGTTCGAATCTACCTCAAGCCACGACCTTGGACAAGTTGCTCACCCACAATTGTCTGTGAGGAAGGAAACGGGAAACCACCTCACTTAATGAACCTGCTTTCGAGCAGAGAACTCATCATCGTCATCATCTTGAAAATATGCAAATTCGTTCATTAAATCAATCCGAGCGTTATATAGCTTACCTCAACGGAACGCACAACATGTCGTTAAACACTAAACAATGCTTACTAAAAACTACTGTTCCATTTATACACCTTCAAAACGACGCCACTCAGCTAGACACTCACCAGTCGCGTTCAGTCGTTAGATTTATCGATCGCAATTTTTGTGAACCGAAAGATCGATATCAACGTAACTAACATCCACAAGCATTCGCTAAACTCTAAACAATACTACATGAAATCAACGATTGCAGTTAGACACCTTTTAAACTTCGCCATTTTCAACTACATATTTATAGCCACCGGTCCAGTTCAATCGCTAGCTGCACGCTGGACAAGATGTTATGAAGAGCAAGGACGACTTCAAGATGTAGTTAAGCATTAAACATTGCTACATAAAATCCACAATTGCAGTTATAAGTATGTAAGCATGTTCTTAATTAATACCGACTGCTTATACCGTACTTTGGTTTACATGTAGTTTTTATAAAAAAAACATTCTTGTCAACAATGTTTTCTTCATTATATCCCCTTTAAAACGCCACCATTTTCAGCAACATATTTACCAATCGTTTAATCGCTTGGAAAGCCATTGCTTTGAATCGCCATACAACGACCCTTGTAGTCGGAAGATGTCGCTTTACAATAAAAATTTTTCCATGATATCCACACCTTTAAAACGCAGCTATTCCCAGCTACATATTCATCAGTCGCGTTCAATCGCTGTGTTAACTATGTGTGCTATCTCTGAAGCGTGAAGTCGACTTCAACGCAACTGACATCCACAAGATGTCGCTAAAGATTAAACATTGCTACATAAAATCTACGACTGCAGTAATACACGAAATTTAAACGAGAACGAAAATTATTGGTCAAACGTTCACGAAAACGTTCACGAAAACGAGAACTAGAAATAAATTGTGAACTAAAACTGAATAAAAACGAAAAAGAATTGATGAAGGACGAAATAAAAACGAGAACCATAATGAAATCTTGAACAAAACTATAAAAAATACAAGTATATATTTTGTTATATTAACTCCAACAGGGGCCCCCACACTTGAGGGGCCCCACACATGCAAAATAAAAAATTTCCAATATTTTATAATTATCGTTATTTGTTAAGTTTAATTGTAAAAATGAGCAAAAAAGTCGGAACAAATTATTCGAAACTACTCATTTAACATACATAACTTTCGCACATGTGTGGGCCGCTGTTGGAGTTTCCATTATCAGGCAGATTCATCTAGTAAGACCCATTTTTACTTGCTTATTTAAACAGTTGCTACCTGACGGTACAAAACAGGCCTATTGTTACATCAATTCAATTATGAAACACGTTTTTTGTTAACAAAGTTAAATTTTGAAAAGTCTACTGTTATTAAGTTTAAATTTTGAATTACAATTGTTTAAGCGTCTATTATTGTCAATCTCAGATATAGAGAATAAAGGCCTTGATTCTCTTACTTAAATTATGAAAAAGTCTATTGTTCAAAGTTAGAGAATAAAAGACTATATAATTCGTTAAGTAGCCTACGTCATTCGATTATGGAACACGTCTATAACTAATAATTTTAAATTTAGAGAATAAAGGCCTTTGTTACGTCATTTCAATTAGGAAAAAGTCTATTAATATTATTAAGTTTAAATTTAGAAAAATATTGTCACATCATTTCAATAATTGTGAAACACGTCTACTGTTTGTAATTTTAGATTTATAGAATAAAGGCCATTCTTACGTGACTTCAATTATGAAAAAGTCTATTGTTATTAGTTTTAATAGAAAATAAAGACCTATTGTTACGTCACTTCAATTATGATCGACACACGCTTCCAAAATGAAACACGCCTATTGTTAGTAATTTTAAATTATTATTTTTCTTTTCATTATTGTTGTTTTGTTATTATTTATTATTACGCTGTTTGTCATTATTATTATACTAATTGCTATTTTATTATTACGATCAGTATCATCATCATTAATAATAATAATCTTATTATTATTATTATTATTGTATTGTATTGTATTGTATCTAAACATTTATAGAGCGCCTCTCACAGCATTCGCTAATCAGATGCGCTCCCTGTGCGAAAGACCCAGTGAATAGAAAGAGGTTTTAAGACAGCGGAACGAGGCACTTGGGCCACCAGCTAATAAAGAGGCACGTGTCAATGGAGGAATTTGATTCCATAGAGCAGGACCAATGCAAGAAAAGGCTCGAGTTTTGGCCATAGAGGTCCTGGCTCGTGGTACAAGAAGATCATGTCGATTAAGCGATCGCAATGGACGGAGGGAAGTAGCTGAAATTGGCAGACGAACAATGTCACAGAGGTACTTGGGTGCTAAGCCTGTACAGGACCGAAGGCTAAAGTGAGAACCTTCAGCTGAATCCGAGCAGTAAGGGGAAGCCAATGAAGATGATCGAACATGAAAGCGGAAATATGAGACCAGCGAGGAAGTCGGGCTATTAATCTGGCTGCAGCATTTAAAACAGTCTGGAGGGGGGAAAGACGGACTTTTGGCAGCCCAATCAAAACAGAATTACAGTAGTCAATTCTGGAGCAGATGAAGGCGTGGATGATAGTGGTAAAAACGGAGGAGGAGACAGAACGTCGGATTGCTCTAAGCCGTCTCAAGTGAAAGTAAGAAGAACGGGTAAGATTAGCAATGTGTTCAGAAAAGGTGAGCATGCTGTCAAGGACAACACCAAGGTCACGGACACTAGAGAGAAAAGTGAATGACGGAAATTTCTCAGCAAGAAGTGGGAAGTCTAGTTTGAGGAGCTGCTGACGAGTACCAAACCATATAAGCTGCGTCTTAGTCTTATTATTATTATTATTATTATTATTATTTTTTTTTTTTTTTTGCCCCGGGGTATCGATTATTATTATTATTATTATTATTATTATTATTATTATTATTATTATTATTATTATTATTATTATTATTATTATAAAAAAAATGCCCCGAGGTATACAGGATCCCTCAGGGACTTCAATATTAATTAATGTAACTTATAAAAAGTCCGGAATGGCCCTATTCTAACTCCTGGCTGGGGAAAGTGCCTCTGAACGCTATCGCATTAAAACGTTGTATTATTATTATTATTATTATTATTATTATTCGGCTTTGTGCATAAATGGCGCCAAATATAGATTCATTGGGCGCCATTATATTTATTTAAAGGTCTTGAAGGGGAAACGATGCGCCATTTGGTACCCCCACTTTCTAGACCAAAGTTTCGCCTCTGACCTGACCGGAACTCATGTGCTATTTGACACCTTATAAATGACGCCATTTTATTTTGTACAGTGTACAGTCGTTGGGGCCCCACAGTTTTACTCAACAGGGCCACCACATTTGTTAATCCGGCCCTGCCGTCGAGTTTCCGTAGGGTTTCCGTCAACGATCCTGGCAGTCGAAAGATGACATTAGTAAAAGTGACACTAATACGTAAAAATCCACTGTTCCAGTTTCGACACCTTTTAAACGGTTCTATTCCGAACTATAGATATTCGTCAATCGCGTTTTATCGCCAGATCCAATCAATAGCGTTGTGGGTTATGTTTATTGAAGTCAGGAGAGAAGAATTCTGAGTTGGAGCGGATTTTATAACTGCAAATCTATCACACAGAGCAGACGATAATCAGACCTACAGATGGACAACTAGACCATTTATTTTTAATATCTCCACACGATATTGATGTGTATCTTGAAAACGTGCATTCAATCATTGAATCAAAGCGGTATAATTATAGCGTCTTAAGAAAGATGACTATATTCCGAGTCAGAGTCTAAACCTGCATGACTGAAAGGAACAGTTTAATTTGCTATGAAGCCTACAGTTGGCCAATATAGGGGTAAGGGTATAATTGCTATGTAGGATGTACTCTGGCGGTGCAAGATTATTGAGCAGGGCAATGCTAATCGTCTTCGTTATATATTCGTTTATTCAAATAGATTGTTGTCAGAACGCAACTATTTACAATACGTTAAGATATGCAATACGTAAAACAATATATGACACAGCGTCAACGAAAAACTAGGCTACACAACTCTCTGCTGTTACGCCTACAATTTTAAATGAACATTTCCAACTCATGCTATAAACATTGTTTAAATGCGTTTAATCGCTCCGATTGCACGTTTTATCGAATCTGTGCTGATAGCAATTCCGTTGAATTGCCATCGGGTTTCCGTCAACGACCCTGGCAGTCGCAAGATGTCGGTAGTCCAATGGACATTAATACATGAAATCCACTTCTACAGTTTAGACACCTTTTAAACGTTTCTCTTCATATACATAGATGTTCGACAAACGCGTTAGATCACCAGATTTTTCTCCCGACCTTTGGCTCATAGGTAATCGTCAACGTAACTTACATCCACAAGATGTCGCTAAGCACTATATCGTAATCTCCAAACTTGTAAAGCGCCACTTGAAGGCCAAGAGCAGGGCACAGATTATTTATGAGAGCTACGTCAAATCAGAGGGGGCTTTCCAGAGCATTGCCCAAAGGAGATCCGAGTCCGGTTCCAGAGGGCCAGATCGATCAAGAGAGTAGGCAGAGCAGCTGTTAAGGCGGATGTCGTTTAGGGCAAGAACAATTGGAAGTCAGGGTATAGGAGTACTTGAAAAGGTGAGACTTCAATTTTGAGTGGAAAGCCAGTGGTGATAGATGGAGGAACGTGAGGAGGAGGATGGAGGACGGGTTTCAATGATGATGGAGGAACTAAGAATCTGCGGAATTCAGAGTGGGAGATCGTTCCAGAGGGCTGGTGTTGTGTTGGATATGGCTCGGTTGGAAAACTTGAGATGAATATAGTGATTGGGCGACGAGAAAGACTGAGATAGGAGGATGATCGGGTGGAGCGGTTTGCTTGGATGGCGAAGAGATCACGGAGGTAGCATACTTACTATAGGCCTACTTGGGCTGGGAATAACCACTAAACATTGCTACATAAAATCCACGACTGTAGTTATACACCCCGAATATATCATAATATTATATTGGGCTTATATAGTTCTCAGTTTGGCCCTACATCTTTACCAGTCGTTTAATCCATTTTAATTGCGTTGAGTCACCGGTTGCGACCCGAATCCCAGAAACGAATTTCGGCCCGAGCCCCGAAATCGATTTTAAACTAAAGTTACGAATATGCAGTATATCGAGATACGTCTAAGCCACGCTAGGTTTTTGTCATGTATCAGAGTTTACAATTTAACTTTGAATAGTTTTCAAGAGTTTGACCGATTTCTATAAAACTGTTTTCGGCAAATCGGGGTTTTGTGTATTTTCAGCGTTTTCGGGTTTCGGCTTTTGGGGATTCGGGTTGATCCCGAGTCACCGTATAGTTCCGTCAACGACCCTGGCAGTCACAAAATGTTGTGAATACAATTTGACTTAATAGGCCTACACGACATCCACTGCTCCAGTTAGACACCTTAAAAACGCAGCAATTCTCAGTTACATATTCACCAGTCGCGTCCATTATACGGCTTCAGAGATTACACCGGGTTTGCTATGAAGTGTAAGGTCGACTTCAACGCAATGACATCCACATCCACTAAAAATTGCTAAGTAAATACTGCAGTTATACAACAGTGTTCATTTCGTGAACGTTATTAAAACGAGAACGTAAATAATTAGACACAATTTTTTCACGAATATGAGAAAACGAGAACTAGACAGAAATTGTGAAACATCCTCTGTCGAGCAGTAATGGGCACTAAACTAATTTTTTAAGTTAAACTTAAACTATTTTTCAACTTAAATAAACTAGTTTAACTAAAGTTGGCAACTGATTTTGGAAATAAGTTGATTAAACTAAAAATAATTAGTTCAACTTTTCCAACTTATTTCCAATTTTTTATGCAAACATTTTCATAATAACAGAGGTTCAGTGAACTGTAATAATGCAGAGCGTGAATGACAATTTCACTTTAAAACTACCGTATGTAATGTGTAGGGCTACTATGTAAGATCCTACTAGAGTTCTACCAGAATATAATTAAGACAGCTGCTAATGCAAACGATGGTGCATCATGCAATTCACTTGACTTAAGTAATGAACCAATTTTTATTTCTTAGCCTCTGCAGATGAGGACGGGTGGTCAATCCTCTCCCTCGCCCAGGCTTGGACTGGCCCACCGGGACACCGGGAAATTCCCGGTGGGCCGGTCGCCCAGGCCGCCAAAAAAAGAAAAATATGATTAAAAAAAATTATGATATTTTAGTTCTAATTCTTAATTCTAGTGTTATAAATTATGAAATATTGGCAGTGCATGGTTGTTACCAAGAAACTTGCATTGCCACGTGAAACCTGCGGCTACTTGCCAATATTCACTTAACTTACCGTTGATTATAGCGCACACAATAAAGAAACAGCTTGTTATCGATTTCTTGTAGGCCTACGTACATATGTTACAACATGCTTTCATGATATTTCTGAATCAAACAAATTTAACGATGATGTCCGGTACAGAGCGAAAACTCTTCTGGATTCTTTGACAAGTTTTGAATTTATTTTGACTGCGCAACTGATTTTGAAAGTGTTTGAACACACAATTCCGTTATCTCGATATTTGCAAATAAACGGCATGGATATCATACGAACCTATGAGATGGTTTAAAATACTATCAATGAATTAAGCCAAACACATTGAACTTTTGATTTCATTTTTGAAGCAGATTCAGATCTTGCTAACAGTGAACTAGATAAAAGAAATTTCGACATTGATGTCGAGACAGCTTCGAAACAGAAAAGAATTAGATCAAGAAAGAGTTTTTTAGAAGAATCTGCTAAAGACCAGCCTAAAGAAAATGCGCAAGATAGGCCAACATTTCGAGTAAATGTTCACAACATGGTAAATTAATGGATCCAGTTATTAGTAGTTTGAAACAGAGATTCTCTGAGCACGGTAATCTTTATATGCTGATTTGTCTTCTTTAGATCCAAACAATTTTGCAGAAATTTCGATAAGGATTTCCAGTGATGGACTACGTACGTACAGCACCTGAGCCAGTTGCTCAAAAATTTTTATTACATTGCAACAAAAGAGCAGCTGCAAAGTGAATTATTGGACTTTGCTAGAAAATGGGACAATTTCAAAACTAAAAGACTATAATTTATACTATTTTACACTGAAATAACAGACACAATCTCAGAAAACGCCATGCAAGTTGCATCTATGCCTACAGAAAGTGAAACAGTCCCAATAGCAGAAAACAGCAACATGGGCAAAAATAAATGCAAATCTTGCAGAAAGTGTACTGTTTGCTGTTGCCACGTTCTCCTTACGTTCAATTTGCATAGTCTAGCTTATTCAAATTGTTTTTTGGCTTACAAATTCGTTTTGACATTACCCTCATCACAAGCTGCTTCTGAGAGTTGATTCACAAAAACTGAAACACATTTTGAACAGATTAAGAAATTTGCTGTCAGTGAAGTTTAGAGTCCTTCATGCTGATGGCTTGTGAAAAGGACCGTCTTCTCAAAATTAATAATGATGGAATCGTCGACGTTTTAGCGTCAACTTGTGATATGATGAAAAAACTGCTATAGGGCCTACTAAGTGCTTATGTGAAGTTGTGTCTACTAATTTTATCAAGACGTTAAGTTTTTGAAATAAACTAAACTGTGCACAGTACATAACACAAATGTGACGGTTTAGACATAATTACGAATTTACGAAAAATTACAAATTAAAACGCATAGGCCTACGTGCTAATTTCTTAATCTTTTAGCACTGGCGGCGATCTTGTTTGACAGATGGGAGACGTTTTAGAACTGATCTGCTCAAAAAAGAGTTTTGAACTGAACTGGTAAAAAAAGAGGTGAACATTTTTTCCGCGCTCACGCGCGATAAAATCTTTTCCCTATTTTTTGGCGTTTCTTCGAAATTTGGAGGGGGAAAATGTGTGGTGTGCCCCCCCCCCCCACTGTTAAAGGTGGGTCTTGTTCCCCTCAAACCCCCGGGATCGCCGCCAATGTCTTTTAGTATTCATTTAACAATATTATGCATTTGGACCTTTAATAACTAAAAATTTCCTCTATTTTATGTTAAATGTAACAAAAAGTATTGACCCAGGCCCCGTAGGCTATCATGAAAGCTTTCGTGCCTTCGGCGCTCATAATATGGGCCGCCCATGACCAAATTTCCCGGGCCGCTTTTGCAAGCCAGTCCGACCCTGCCCTCGCCGTCTCATCTTCCCATCGACAGTGTATGGTTAGTGTACTCATTTTAGCTGGGTTGGCTAGAGTGTGCAGTGGAGCAGAAATCTTGACACAAATGTTTCCCCTTGCGGGGATTTGAACGTCCGACCTCTCGATTGACATTCCAGTAGACCTATACTAACCACTTGACCATCGTTCACCCCATTCCCCATTCCCCACATTCTCCTGGTCTCTAGGACTCAACTGGGAATAGCTCCTAAATACCTCTGTGACCTAATGCGCAAACCTCTATCTGCTCTGTCTTCCCGCCCTCTTCGGTCTGCTGACCGCTTTGATCTGCTTGTCCCTCGCGCAAGGACTTCGATGGCTCAGCATCGTGCTTTTGCCATCCTTGGCCCTTCCCTTTGGAATGACCTGCCCCCTCTCTCCGTAGCAAGATATTGCTTGGGATCTCGCCTTCTTCTCTCCGCTGCCCAGGGACGTCACTAGCGTTGGGCTAAACGAAGTTGAAGCCCCCCAAACAAGTCAAGCCGTTGTATGCTTACGGCTAAAATTCGTATGAACACTGTATAAATGTTGCCATGCTCAAGGCTTAAGCCCCCCCCAAACGAAAAATCCTAGTTACGTTGCTGCCGCTGCCTAAAGACCTTTCTTTTCCCTCGGGGCTGACACGCTGGGAGCGCCTCTGAATAGTCCATGCTGTGAGAGGCGCTTTATAAATAATCATATAAGATAAGATAAGACAAGATTTACTAATCGTTTAATCGCTTAAACAGCAATTCCGTCGAGTCTCCGAAGGGTTTCGTCAACGACACTGTCAATCGCAAGATGTCGTTAGCACAATGGACATTAATACTAGGGACCTGCGAAGCTTCGATATTCGATTCGAAAACGAATCGGGCGGCGGTATTCGATTCGATTGGAAAATGATGTCACGATTCGAAAAAATTTCGAATCGTTTTTGGGAAAAATTATTAGGCTTGACGCACTTTGTTGACAACAAATTGTTGTAATTGTTTACTGCTCGTGAAATAGTTGTTGAATTTCTGTGTGCAACGCAGCACCCGACGACAGCAAACCCTCTGGCACGAAAATGGTGCTTATAATTTGAATATTATTTATACTCCGCTCAGATCAGGGTGGGCAACATACGTCCTGCGGGCCAGATCTAGCCTCTGGGACCTTTGGACCGGCCCTTGACATGTCTTTTTATTAGCATTGCACCATAAAAGTTATTCTGCAATATTTATTTTGAGTAAAATTAATATTGTCTCACTTTCTGGGGCAAATTAATCTGCAAAATGAGCCTGCGATTGGCACACGGCCCCAGAGCTGCCCTTAAAATCTTAGGGCGGCTCTCTGTTAAAAAGTAGTTGTCCATGCCTGGCTTAAACGTATGTACACCAAAGTGCGGTTTTGCAATTGGTACAATAAAGAATATACTTACTTACTTACTTAACTCATAAATTATTTGTGTTATTGTTAATTTCTGTTACTTAGCTTAATTTTTATTTTAAAATGATTTTTAAACTGCAGAAAAGTTACTAATATTTTGATACTGACAGTGGTACGCCTGTGCTATCAAGTGCACACCAAAGATGTTAATAGGGAGGTGCACACCACATGAATATCAAACATGGTAGGCTACCCGCTGATTCGATTCGAGATTCGAATCGAATTCGAATCTTTACCCCGATTCGATTCGAGATTCGATTCGACGAAAAATTTATGATTCGCAGGTCCCTAATTAATACACCAAATCCACTTACGTTGAAATGACATCGAATGACCCTGAATTTGGAGTTTTTACTAGATGTAGCTCTCGTCTAGATAATCAGAACACAAAATTCTTCCAAATTGGATTAAAAGGGTAAATCGACAACGGACTCAAGTTCCAAGTCACTGCAGGAGCCAGCCTCCGTACCTGGAACGGGGGTCTGTGACATTAAAAGATGAAATCCACTGTTCTAGTTAGACACCTTTTAAACGATTTATTCTCAGCTATAATAAATGTTCCCCATCGAATTCGATCGACGAATATTCAGTTATAATATTGCAGGTAATCGTCAACGGAACTGACATCCACAAGATGTTGCTAAACACATATAATGCTGCATTAAAATCATGAAATTTTATATTAATCAATCAATCAATCATTCAATCAACTAAGCATTTATATAGCGGTTCTTCAAGGTAACTATTCAGAGGCGCTCAGTGCTCGACCCCGGTGAAAGAAAATAGTACTGTATCATGAACCCTGAACTTCTATATACAGTTGTATTTTATTGTGTTGAATATTAATCTACATACTTATTAATCTAATTATTGTATTGTATTGTATTTTATATAGAAATTCATGATTAAATCCATGACTGAAGTTCGACACTTTAAAACGCCGTCGTTCTCAGCTACATACCAGTCGCGTTAAATCGTTCGCCCAGTTAATAGAAAACGAAAAAAACAGATAATATTATATGGAAGGAGGAAATAGGAGGAAAGAAGAGAAGAATAAAAAAAATGAAAAATGGAGAAATTAAAAAAAGAAGCCGAAGATAGGAACATATAATTTTAAAAAACGAACAGCATAAACTGCCGCTGACGCAAACGGAGGACGGTCGACCTGGCAGCAAACGAAAGACGTAAATGGAAGACACAACATCACACACTTCTACCAGAAGACGTCAACGGCCCTGGATGACATAAGACGTAGGTAAACCCTGAATACAGACCGGTTACTTCAGCTTCAGCCATCGGCAACACTCTATAAAGCGTACGATCGATTTTGATGTAACTGGTATCCTCAAGATGTCGCCAAGTAATAAACAGTTTTAAACAGTTAGACACCTGTAAAACGGTGTCAAACTCGTCTATAATAAGTTCCCCAACAGCCGCATACGCATAGCTAGGATATTTTGCGCCCGGTTACGAACTGTAAAATTTTCACCCCTCTTGTTTTATTTATTTCACATTTCCCAAATAGATCAAATTGCAATTTAAATTTGAGTTAAATAAAATATGATAAATTCAGGTGGTATATGGTGCCCCTTAGTGCTCAATGGGGCGCCAAACTCATACTAAACAATATGTTAGTAAGTAATGAGGATTTAACTGTATATTTTTTGGCCCAAAACTAAACCTTAGAAATTTATTTGGGATAAATTAGTTAAAATTGCATCAAAATTAAAAAAGTAAAATTATTAATTTTAACCCTCATTTTCGCGCCCGGGGAAACAGGCTCCCTTCACCCTCCCTGAGTCCCTTCCCAAGCTACGCCTCTGTTCCCCCAATCGCGTTGAATCGCTAAATACTAATTGTTTCGCCTTCAGTGCCTTATGAAGCGTAAGGTCGAGTTCAACGTAACTAACATCCAAAAGATCTCGCTAAACACTGAACAATTCTAAATAATACCCACGGTTCGAATTACACACCTTTAAAACGTTGCCATCCTCATATACATAATTCACCAGTCGCTTTCACATGCTAGCTACAGTTGGTGCGTCGGATATTAGGCGTAATGTCCACTTCAACGTAACTGACATCCATAAGATATCACTGAACAATCTATATTAATAAAGCAGAAACTCTGTCTGTCTGTCCCTCTGTCACACCGATCTTTGACCGGGATGCATTTCGACACCTTTCGACCTTTTCACTCCAAACCTTCACGGCTGTCTCGGGGTGGGCATTACACACCCAGTGTGAGGCTTCGCGTCCCCCTTTTGACCGCTTCCATGGTGTCCCGGGCAAAAAACTCTCAAAAACCCCCACTTTTTACAAATTCGAGTCGACCTATTTTAATTCGCCAGATGGCGACACCCGAGAAGATTATACTCTGTCACCGGCACGCATTTATAAAGATTCGCCAGATGGCGCAGCCGTAGAGATTTCACTTCACATTAACTGGTGGTGGTGGTGGTGGTGGTGGTGGTGGTGGTGGTGGTGGTGGTGGTGGTGGTGGTGGTGGTGGTGGTGGTGGTGGTGGTGGTGGTGGTGGTGGTGGTGGTGGTGGTGGTGGTGGTGGTGGTGGTGGTGGTGGTGGTGGTGGTGGTGGTGGTGGTGGTGGTGGTGGTGGTGGTGGTGGTGGTGGTGGTGGTGGTGGTGGTGGTGGTGGTGGTGGTGGTGGTGGTGGTGGTGGTGGTGGTGGTGGTGGTGGTGGTGGTGGTGGTGGTGGTGGTGGTGGTGGTGGTGGTGGTGGTGGTGGCTTATAACCCCGGGCAACGCCGGGTAAACCAGCTAGTTCTAAATAAACCCAAGGCTCAAGTTAGACTCATTTAAAACGCTGGCATTCTCAGCTACATAATTCACCTGCGGCGTTCAATCGCAGAACTCTGCCACTGCTCATACTCTTGCAGTGCCAGTGGCGGCGTCAGACATTTTTGTAACCAGGGCATAGCCAGGGCAATCATACAAGTTACCAGCGCAGAGGGCGATTTATGGAGAGTGCCACTGGCGTAAAGTTGTCCAAAATATGGGGGGGGGATTTGGCTATTTATTCTACACTTGTTGCTTGGATGTACAGTCAAAACTCAATTATCGGGGGGCACGTGCCCTGGCTGCCCCCCAATGTCTACGCCTATGGAGAGCGCGGTGGCGCGAGCTTAAATGGTGACAATATAAGATCACGCTACCGCTCTTGCCATAAATCGTCCACAGTACTATTATAGTTCTCTATGGTCAGGATGCAGATGGGCGAAGCCCCGGAAGCTGAACGCTTTTTGACATTTTTAAAGCAAATTTTTTAACATTTCAGTTTATTACGTGAATTTATATTTCAGGATATAACAAATATGCCCGAAGAAATTCTGGACAGGGCAAAATTCTCTCAGGGCATCGACCAGGGCAAAGGCTTTTTTACCAGGGCATTTGCCTTGGCGCGCCCTGGTGTAGCGCCGCCTCTGTGCAGTGCCAGTCCCAAACCTGGATAAAGGAGGAGGGCGACGCTGATCCTCTTTGTTATGTCACAGCGTCGTTAAACAGCAACTAACCATCAATCGCAAGTTTATTACCGATATTAGGCTACAAAGCGTAAGTTCGACTTCAACGTAACTGACATCCACAAGACTTCACTAAACACTGAACAATTCTAAATAAAACCACGGGTTCAAATTAGACACCTTTCAAATGCTACCATTCTTAGCTACATAATTCACCAGTCACTTTCATTCGCTAGATGGATTCGATGCATCCTGTACGAAGTATAATGCCGACTTCAATCTAACTGAATCCACAACAAAGCACTAAACATTGCTACAAAAAAATGAACGATTGCACTTTAAAATGTTGCCTTTAAAACGCCTCCATTCTCAGCTTAATCGGCTACATATTTACCAGTCGTTTAAGCGCTTTCATAGCAATTGCGTCGAATCTCCGTAGGGTTCCGTGAACGATCATCTGAGTCACAAGATGTCGCTAGTACAATTGACATCAATGCATTAAATCCACTGCTCCAGTTTAGACACCTTTTAAACGCTTCCATTCATAGTTATAGATATTCACCAATCGCGTTTGATCGCCAGATCTGCTCAAGAACCTAATGGGATGTTATTCTGAGTAACGAAACTGAGGCGTTCCCTGAACGCGCTTAGAGCTCTCTCGTCCAGAGCGGGTTTTATTAACTGCAATATCTGTCACACAGAGCAGACAATAATGAGACCTACAGATACACAAGTAGGCCATGTATTTATAATAGTCATGTCATGTCAAATCACGATAGTCATGACTTGTGTATCTTGAAAATGTGCATATTCACTCATTCAATCAGATTATTGTGCCTCTCGAAGATGACTACACTCCGAGTCAGAGTCTAAACCTGGCTGAAAGGAAGTGTTTTAATTTGCTATGAATGTACAGTTGGCCAATATAAATGATATGTCTTTATGACGTGCACACGTATTGTGCGTTTTGAAGACGAGCATATTTATGAATGCGCAAATGTCGTCTGTTTAGAGTGCAAAGGTGCTATCTCCATTTTGTTAATTTTTCAGGAGAGCAAATCTAAACTTTTGATAGTTGCTACAAATCCAATAGTTTTTATGTGATTGTGATTTATAGTCATTTGGATAATAAATTATTTCCCTAGTTGGAATGTTGTAATTATTTTAAATTTTGTGACGCCTCGCCTTAAAAAATGCAAAATAACAGCAAGTGACCAACGACCACTTATGCTTGTAACAGACGATAGCACCTTTGCACATTTCAAAATATTTTCTTATCTGGAGATAGCTATAGTTTTACAACAACTTAAATTTGCGATTAAAAATTACTTTTTACAGAAAAAAATATTATGAAATAATAAATAATGATTTGTGTAAATTGCATTGATTTATTTGAACAATTTAATAGAAAATTTAGAAGCTGAAAAATTTATTATTGGTACACACTCGAAGTTCGAAACTAACGGTTAAAAATGATGTTGGCCCTTCATAATATTTTCAGCTCCATACAATTATAGGGTTAAGGAATCAATATTTACAAAATCTTAATTTATATATTCTGTGACCATAATTGATTTACTGATATCAGTTTCATGATATTTGGATTTTACTTCAATATTTTCTCTTGACTCATGAGAATCACCGCATCAAAGTTTACATCGGATTTCTATCGACACGCGACATCAAGTTACCATGATTAAATGCAATAATATTTTCAGAATAATAAGTCTAACTAATGCAAAATGTTACGAACCTGATTGTTAGAAACTTGCAAATTTCCTTTAAAATACTTTTGGATTAGTCTTCAGCACGACGCCGTATGTACAATAAAGTAAACCATAGAACCTATTTTTTGGGAAACGCATAGTGCAATAGAGCGTTGGAGATAGAACCTTTGCACATTTCAAAACTAGGTTGTTGGAGATAGCCCCAATATTAAAACAGTTGCTGCGTTTTTATTTACACTGTGAACGATACCACCTTTTCGCAGTTCAAACATTACAGTGGTAGCAATAGAATAAAACAATAGAAAATGTTTGAAAATTTGGAGATAGCACCTTTGCACTCTAAGCAGACGATGTATTAATATGTACTTCGAACATGAATATTTATTATTAATGTACGTATGTATGTGTCTAAATTACTTTCATTTGCAATGTCCCTAGCCATCCAGCGCTCTGCTTGTAAGTAATTTGTGTGTTTAAAAACAAGTCTATGTGTGTTTAAATATAAGTCTATGTGTGTTTAAAAATAAGTCTATGTGTACCGGTTTACATACACATACCCTAGAGGCAGCTTCTTTCGAGTTATGTAGAACATTGACGCTTTCAGACATGGCCGAAATTTGTGGGGGCTTCGTGTAGTAGGCCTACCCGTAAACCAGAGTTTTTAACAAGCCAATCAATATTTTAATTTTTGTGCCTTCCCAAAAATCGCAGTCTCCACCTTGCTTCGTCTTTGTAGACAGAGTGAGGAGTATATATAAAAATTACAGATGAACCGAGAGCCAGACGAACTGAGTCACTGGCATTTGCTCCAAGGTTTCTATGGTGTAGACGCCCCTGCAGCCATCCATCTCCGTAGCATTTCTGTCAACGACCATAGAAGTCGTAAGATGTCGATAGGACAACGGACATTAATTCATGAAATGCGCTCCTCCAGTTTAGACACCTTTAAAATGCTTCCACTCCAAGCTACAGATAGTCGTCTGCTCTTCTTTGGTTTCGCTCATTCCCTACTGATCGCTCTGTTTCTCTTGTTTTTGGACCTATCCGCTCTCCTTGGACCCACATCCCGTATGGACTACCTCAGGGCTCTGTCCTCGCTCCCCTTCTGTTCATTCTGTATACCTCGGATCTAGCTGGGGTTCTTGGTCCAAAGAGTGTTTCGTCTCACCAATACGCTGATGACACACAGGCTTACCTCCATGGTCCAGCCAACTCAGCTGCTCTTATGGTTGAACGCATCATGGAGGCTTCCTCTGCTTTTGATCTCTGGTTGTCCTCAAATCGCCTCCGTCTTAACTATGATAAGACCAAGTACATTTGGCTCGGTAATCGTGTCCAGCTTGCCAGGATTGATGCTGACTGTCTGCGGCTCAGGTTTCCCAATGTGTACTTCTCCTCCTCTGTCCGTGATCTTGGATTTGTCCTAGATCCTACTCTTTCTCTATCTGATCATGTCAATAGTGTCTCTCGTTCGTGCTTTTACTATTTACGCCAGCTTCGTGCCATTCGCCAGTCTCTTCCGCTGCATGCGATTGCGACCTTGGTTCATGCTCTGATCTGCACTAGGATTGACTACGGAAACGCAGTCTATATTGGCCTCTCCTCTACTAATACATCTAAACTTCAGTCCATCCTTAATGCTGCTGCTCGCCTCATATGGGGCATCATGAAGTTTGCCCATATCTCTTCCTACATCCGGGACTCCCTTCACTGGCTTCCCATTCACCAACGCATCCAATTTAAGGTCCTTTCCCTCATGCGTAACTATCTTGTTGGCTCAGCTCCCCTGTATCTCAGGGCTTACTGCACCCCAGTTTCCAGTTTGCCTGGTCGGGCCTCTTTCCGGTCATCTGCCCGTGGCCACTTGCTAGTTCCTTGGATGCGCACTGCTACTGCCCAGTCCCGTATTTTTGCCGTTGTGGGCCCTTCCAGCTGGAACAGCCTCCCTCAAGGCTTTAATAATAATTAATAATAATTATATTCTTTATTATTTCAAACCGACAGACGCAGTAAGATTACATTGAACCATGAAAGTACTATCAATATCTTAATTAAACACACGGTTTGGCAGCCTTGCAAGGCGCCACCCTAGAGGGGGGTTACGGAAGTCGATCCGCGTACCTTATGCTCTCCTGGCCATGAGTGTGACCACTTCTCTATCCCCCTCCCCAAAGGAGGCTTGTCCTCCTCTCTCTCTCTCCTGCCCAGTTTCGCAAGCGCCTGAAAACATTTTCACTTTGTCAGTGAATACACTGACCCGGGTCGGGAGCGCCTCTGATTATGAGTGGCGCTATATAAATTCTCGATTACAATTACAATTACAAATTACAATGGCGTTTGATCGTCACATCTTCAGTAGTTAGTCTGAGTACTGAGGCGTTCGCTGAACGCGTTTACAGATCTCTCGTCCAGGAAAGGAATCTTATAACTGCAACATCTATCACACAGATCAGACGATAATCAGACCTACAAATACACAAGTAGACCATATGATTTTTAATATCTATATACGATATTCATGTGTTTCTTGAAAAAGTGTGCCATTATTCATTTATTCATTCAGAACGTTATATAGCGCCTTTCCAAGTCTAAACCTGGCTTAAAGAAACAGTTTAAATTTGCGATGAATGTACATGGGCCTTTATGACGTGCAACCGAATTGTGCATTTAGAAGACTCGCATATGTAAGAGTGTCATCTACCTCGAACATGAATATTTATTATTAATGTACGTGTGTAGGCTATGTGCCTATATATCACTTTCATTTGTAGATAGTCATACAGCGCTTTCCTTGTAAGTGATTTATGTGTTTAAAAATAAGTCCATGTGTACAGGAAGCTTCTCTCCAGCTACGTAGAACATAGACGCTTTCTGACACGAGTGCAATTTGTAGGGGCTTCGAGAGCAATCGAGAGGTACCAGTACCCCAGGTTCTTAAACAATGCTAACCAATGTTTTAATTTGTATGCCTTCCCAGACATCGCAGTGTTTGCCTTGCTTCATGTATGTTGACAGAGTGAGGAGTATGTACCACGAAAGTATGAAATTACATTGATTCACAGGTAAACAGACAGCAAGACGAACTCAGTCACTGGCAGTCAGACAGACAGACTTTCGGCCACATAGTTCACCCTGACCGACCGTAAGGTCACAGGGCCACAGATATGGGTCACGCCTACACTCTTCTTGGAAAGTTTTGACATCACCCTCACTCTCCGCCTTATGTTGTCATCTTAGTCATATCGGGATGTGGAGATATAGGTCAAAGGGCAAGCTTCTACGTCCTTCATCAGTTACAAATCCGTATATACATGCACACTTAAATTGTCGGCTTTGATATACCTCCTCATTCATCCGTCCCAAACGTTATATATCTATCACGTGTATATATATATACATATATATATACATATATATAGATACATATATACGCAATACTAATGCAAAGTGGACTAAATATATTATACAACATCTTACACTAAATTAGAGCTTGTTCTCAAAACTAAATTGACATCAACATATTCGCCAATCGCGATCAATCACAATTCCCATGAGTGTGGCGAATTATGAAGGGTAAAGTCGGCTTCAACGAAACTTATATCCACAAGATGTCGCTAAGCTTTAAACAATGTACATTAAACCATGGTTCCAGTTAGACACCTTTAAAATGCGTCATTCACAGATACATAACATAACATAACATAACATAACAAGGGTTTTAAGTGGTTCAGAAGATGTGTAGTCTGTGTTAGAACCACTGCAAATTTACCTCGAACTCTTAATAGCCCAATTTTCCTAGCTTCTTCTTAAAAGCTGTTATAGTGTCCACTGAGACAGTACTATCGTCCAAACCATTCCACAGGTCTACAACTCTTGCACTAAAGAATTTCTGCCCTAATGTTCCCTTCGGCCTCTTAAATAATTTATACCTGTGTCCCCGAGTTGCCTTGTTCGGTGCTAATTCAAAGAACCTCTCCCACTGCAGTGCTTCCTTTCCAGTGATAATCTTATAAGCTTCAATCAGATCTCCTCTGCTCCTCCTTTTCTCCAATGTTGTTAGTCCACACCTTTTCAACCTTTCTTCATAGCTCAGATCCTTGTAGCCCCAAATCATTTTCGTAGCTCTTCTTTGTACTTTCTCCAGTTTTTCCATGTCCTGTTTCAGGTATGGATTCCATACCTGGATGCAGTATTCCAACTGTGGCCTAACCAGTGATTTGTACAACCTTATTATTATATCTTTGTCTCTGGTGACTATTGTCCTTTTTATCATACCTAAAGTTGAATTAGCCTTTTTTGCTGCTTCAGCACATTGCCTTGAAGGTTTTGCACTCTTGTGCATAATCACTCCCAAGTCCCTTTCTTCATCACTCACTTTCAACACCGTGCCCCCCATTTCATATGAAAACTCGCCAATCCCGTTCAGTCAGAGCATTCATCATTAAAATCTACAACTGGCTTCACAAATACTTTCTAAACAGGAGTCATATAACAAGGTACACGGGACTAACCTCAGAACAAAAAGCCATTAACTCTAGTGTCATCCAGGGATCTGCTATCGGCCCTGTACAGTGTTGCCACTCTAGAAAAATGAAAAACCCAAGTTAGGACAGTGAAAAAACCCAAGAAAACCCAAGGTAGATTTTCTACCGGTTTTTTGACATTAATAAACGAACTATAAGATGATACAAATATATATATATATATATATATATACATATATACATATATATATTATAATTATAATATAATGCAGTTATACCATTTCTGTTATAAAAATGTCGTTCTATCTTTTATTTCAATCTTTCATTTTTACAATTTTATGGGCAATCGCTAATTGCTAAAAATTATTAGCCTAGTTAATAATCGAAGCAAATTAAAAATGTTTCTATACATGTTTTATTTTCATCAGAGTCCGAATCGCACATTTTTTATATTTTTAAACAAGAATAAAGATTAAAGACTATGAAACCCAAAATATTATTTCTTAAGTTTAAAAAAGGGCAACAGTTTACTTCAGGAAAACTTCCGAAAAAGTGCAATCTGAGTCTGTAGTATCCTTTAGTCTTTAGAGTTATATTCTAAATATAGCAATAGACTAGTATAGCACATTCAGTCTTTAGAGTTATATTCTAAATACAGCAATAGATTCGTAGGCTAGCCGCTATAGCACATGCTTTCACACATATTGCGCCATTATTAATTGACTTCGATCATCCAGACCGTTGCAAATATTAATTTAATAATTCATAAATAGGGTTTAAATAAAACAAGAAAAACCCAAGCAAAAAACCCAAGGTTTCCAAGAAAAAACCCCATTTCCCAAGTTCTGATAGAAAAACCCAAGATCTTGTGAAAAAACCCAAGGAGTGGTAACACTGGCCCTGTACTCTTTGCCACAAATTCCTCAGACCTCCACCTAAGACATCCATTTAATTTCATCACTAAATTCGCAGGTGATATCTATCTTCTTATTGGCTCCTCACACATAGACAGCGCTCAGGAAGAATTCGCCCATATCTCCCACTGGGCTAATAGTAATAACCTTCGCCTAAACCCCCACAAAACTAATGAACTAATAATCTCTATTCCTCCTATCATTCCAGGAGCAACCCGGGTTACTTCACTGCGAGTCCTAGGAATAATAATTAGTTCTGACCTTGGAATGAAAGTTCACCTTGATAAAGTCCTGTCTACCTCTTCATCATCATCCCATGCACTCATCCCATGGCTTTCCACCTCATGTCTTACAGGAAATAGCAAGGGCCACCACCACAGCTTCTCTCGTGTATGCTTCCCCAGCCTGGTGGGGTTACACCCAAGTAGGAGACAGAGAGAGGGTTGAAAACTGCTGATGAAAATGCGACGTTCTGGTCTACTTTCCCTATCCATTCAAAGCGACTCTGAATTGGCAAAACAGGCAGACGAATGCCTCTTAAGGCAACCATTACAAACCTAGACCATGTTCTGCGCCCCTATTTTCCGCCTGATCGTAATATCCCTCATAATCTCTGACAACGGGCTCATAATTTCACATTACCTGATAAAAATGACAAAAACTTTATATCCCGTGTGCTGTATAAAAACACTTATTAACAATTAACTATTTTAGCAATATGCTGTTTTCTTTTATATGTATTCCCTATACCTTATTTAAAACCCCATCTGTTTAAACTCTTTAATTGACTGTTATCTGATTTATTTTCATTTGCAATTAATGTCTCTCTTGTTTAAAGACTGTGTATTGTTTTATCCTGTTGCCTAGATATTCGTCAACCGCAATTACTAAGTGCTTTATGTTTATGGAAGTCGACAGAGTAGATTCGGTCGACTGTTAGTCTGAGTACGGGAACTGGGGCGTTCGCTGAACGATCTTAAAGCTCCATCGTGCAGAAAATGGATTTTATATCTGCAATATCTATCACACAGAGCAAGCGATGATTAGTCCTACAGATGCACAAGAAGGCCATGAATTTTTAATATCTTCATGCGACATTCATGTGTATCTTGAAAATGTGTACGTGCATGCAGTCATTCAATCAAAGCGGTGTATAACACCTTACCAAGATGACAATTCCCTGAGCCAGAGTCTATACCTGGCCGAAAGGAACAGTTTTAATTTGCTATGATTGTACAGTGGGCCTATTTGAATCATAGCCATTTATGACGTATGAGTGTTTTGTCTATTTTGAACACGTGAATATTTACGAATGCGCACATGCATGGGTGTCCAGAGGGAAGTATGGGGCATTTGCTCCTCTTGGATTTTGAAACTTATCGCTTTTTCTGTGTTCGCAAATAGCTAGCTATTCCATACAAAAAGTCAGATCCCTCTGCAAAAATGTTGTCCACCTAGAAATTTTTGCCTCCCCCCTCCTACAGAAATTCCTGCGGACGCACACGTGTATTATGTACTTCCAACATGAATACTTATTATTAACATACGTGTGTCTGTGTCTGTATCACTTTCATATGCAATGTCCCTAGTCACACGTTGCTATACTTCCAAGTAAATTCTGTGTTTATAAATAAGTCTGTGTATACTCAGGTTTGCACACATGTATACGGGAGAGTCTTTCGAGCTATGTAGAACGTTGACGCTTTCTGTCATAGGCGTAATTTGTGGGGGTACGAGGGCATCGCACCTTTTACCAACCACCTCCAGTTATACAACTTTAAAACGATTATTCCCAGCCAATGTTTTCTACTAAAAAAATTTGATAGGTCGTCAACGGAACGTGAGTTCTACAAGATGTCGTTAATCAGTGAGTAATCTAGACGTCTCTGCGGGGGGAAATGTCCCCCCCCTCCCAGGATTGATGTTTCCCCCAGAGGCCAGCAATATTACAATGTAGAGACGATTAGGGGATGAAAATTCCCCCCAGGATACATGTGGATACATGGTTTCCCCCCAGAGAGATGGATTCCTAAAAAAAAGGTCATCAACCTTTTGAGAGAGCAATATTATTGGTGTACGAAAAAGTAAAAAAATCGGACGAAGGACTAAAAGAAAAAAAAGGTCATCAACTTTTTTTGAAGATGAAATTAGAAAAAGTCTTAAAGTTTTTCAAGATGGAAGAAAAAATCTTGTGTAAATTCTTTGCTCCCCCAGAAACCTTGTTCCCCTCCCAGACGAGGGGGACTAGATTAAACACTGGTCGTTAATCACTATGCAACATAAAACCACAGTTCCATTTAGACACCTTTAAAACGTAGAAATTCTCTGCTATAAATAACCACTCTACGCGTTTATTCTGCGGATCATAACACGTTTTAGCATCGGAGATGCAAGATCGACTTCAACGTAGCTGACATTCACAAGATGTCGCTAAGCGCTAAACATCATACATATAATATCCATAGAGCGTGTGTCTGTCGGAGGACGTTCTGGAATCTATTGTGAAGCAGAAACCGTTTGTGACGTCAGTACTGCCGTCTTGACGACTGCGATCAGAGCATTTTAACCAGCGACATAATTATATAGGCCTACACTGCCGTCATAATATGACGGGCAAATTCTCTAGTTGCTACATAAAATCCACGATTGCAGCTATCATCATCATCATCATCATCATCATCATCATCATCATCATCATCATCATCATCATCATCATCATCATCATCATCATCAACAACAACAACATCAACAACAACAACAACAACAACAACCGTGGGCTCAACGCCCGTAGGTGTCCGATGCCGTTTTCACTGTGTTTTTCCACTGTAATCTGTCTAATGCTGTGTGGCCCAGATCCTGCAGCGATGTTCCAAACCATTCGGTGATATCGTCGAGCCACTCTTCATGGGTCGTCCTCTCATGTTTGAACCATCCATCATTCCGAACTCTAATGTCTTGATCTTCCTATCATTACCCGTTCTGCATATGTGGCCAGGCAATTCCAGCTTCCTCTTAATTATCTTCTGCATCATGTTATCTTTGAGATGTATTTATCTATGTGTAACGACTCTACGGTCCCTTATTTGGCTATTCTATCTTAGGGACGGGCGTTGATCATACACCCCGTTACTTTGGTTAATTCACAGCTCTGAGCCCCCATCATATATTCATGAATCATTCTATCTATAGCGAATCAAGTAAGGAAGACTGTTCTTGATATTTAAGCATGTAATGAAGTCAAAGTTTGTATGAATGCTAAGTCGCAGAGTTTAAATACCCAGCAGCAAAGTTCTATTAATAAGATCTAGTTTATCCTACCTAAACCAGCACAGTTATTATTATCTAATTAACTATTATGATTTACGAGTTACCCTCCCGCGATGAGGATGCATCTTCTCAGTTCGATGAGGTGATTGTTTCATAAGAGTTTCGATTTCATTTTCTCTGCTGGCGTTGCTTTGTAGTTGAAGCGTGTAAATGTTTCACTCGATGAATACCATTGTATTGCCGACGATCTGTCGTTTTCATAGGAAAGTCGTTCAAAGTTCGCCCAAAATAACAATTACTCGAACAGCGATTGTTCGCCTTTTCAATCCGAATCAATTTATACCAAACTTGTTCGGAAGTTCGCAGTAAAGACTCGCTACTAACTTCGTAAAACGTTCGATTAGTTCCAACGCCGACTTTACGTTCAATAACAATTAAATCGATCTACTTCGTTCGATTATATCTTAATAGCTTGGCTATCGCCACAATTCAACAAACGTTCGCAAGTTGCTCACCACTCGACTCAACAAACTGAATTGACTTCTTTAGCGTTTTCTGCACTCAATACGCTCAATTCAGGAGTCAACTATACCGTCTTATGCCATCGACCGTTCATGACAAGGCCGGCATTACCACTGTCTTTCTTCAGTTGAAAACGTCTCACGGCGCATGTCCAGCAGACGACCGTCCAACTGACCAGTAGATTACAAACCCACCAATCACGTCTCGCCAACTGGTAGGTAACGTCTTTAAACCTCCAAACTGCCCCACTAAACTTATGTTGTCTTTCACATCTTAAAGTGCTGGTTATATGTGCTGGTTTTCTTAATTAATTAACTATCAATTACAATTCCCCATCTACTCAAACAAATACTATATTCAACACACCTTAACTTAACTATTCTATCTGGTCAATAATCATCTAATAAGTGTATTTGTGTGTTCAGAGGAATATACTCATTACACTATGTAGTTCTGCATTGTTGACCTTTTGTGTCCATCCTATTCTCATGATCTTCCTATAACATTTTCTCTCAAAGGCCAGTATCCTTCCTCCAGTGCCTTTCGTTATTACCCAGGTCTCGCATCCACATAACATGCTAGTGAATACGTTTTGTTTTGTCTTTAGCTTTATGGCTTTGCTTTTCCAGATCTTGTCCATGGCTTTCAATGATGTTGACGCCTTTGCGATTTTGACCAGTACTTCGTTCCTACCGTCCAAATCATACTCTGCGTCGTATTACTCCCAAGGTATTGCAGCTATACATCCTGAATATATTTTAACACTCGAGTGCCCAAGCTATTTTTTGGTACACGAATGCCCAACGGGGGGGTCCGACCGGACCCCAATGTTTTCATTGTGATATCTGGAGAACGGATTGGAATATTTTAACGGGATTTGGCTTGTTATAATCCAAATTCAATTTGCAATCGACTGATATATGGTATTTCACAATAGCGCCACCTGGTGAAACTTTATTTGAACTTTAATAGGGGGCCTACTCTTTTGTTGTTTCTTTGCAATTTCGGGATTTTTCGCATGTATTCAATTGTACGCATGTAGTTGTTCCCTGGTTGTGGGGTACAGGATTGGAATAATTTAACGGGATTTGGCTTGTTAAAATCCAAATTCAATTTGCATTCGACTGATACATGGTATTTTACAATAACTTGCGCTAAAAATTTATTTCTGGGTTGGTAAACCATATGCCAGTATGACCACCAGCCGCATATCTTGGGATGTCCTTGGTATATGCTATGGTTGTGGGGTACAGGAATGGAATATTTTTACGGGATTTGGCTTGTTATTTCCCAAATTCAATTTGCAATCGACTGATATATGGTATTTCACAATAACGTGCGTTAAAATAATTTATTTCTGGGTTCGCAAACTATATCCCAGTATGACCATCAGCCGCATATCTTGGGGGTGTCCTTGGTATATGCTATGGTTGTGGGCTACAGGGTGGTAGTATAATCACGCAAAATATAACATACGAAGCCCAATTGAATGCTTTAGGATGTCCTAAAAGCATTTCTACAATTTCGTAGCCGTTCTAAAGTTATCCGTGAAAAGCGGGTCTGGGGTCCGGTCGGACCCCCCCCTTGGGCATTCGAGGGTTAACTTAATATTATATTAGACCCAGACTACACCGTTCTCAGCTACACATTTATCAATCGTTTATGTGTATCGTTGAGTCACAGTAGGGTTTTCCGTCTACGACATTGGCAGTCACAAGATGTCGTTAATGCAATTGAGATTAATACACGAAATCCACTGCTCCAGTTTAGACACCTTTTAAACGCTTCAATTAAAAGCTATAGATATTCGCCAGTCCCGTGTGTGTCCCAGATCCACTCAATCGCTTTGTGGTTTGTACTTACGGAAGTTGGGAGAGTAGATTCGGTCGACTTTTATTCTGAGTAGGAGCAGGTGCAGTCACAAGATGTCGTTAATGCAATTGAGATTAATACACGAAATCCACTGCTTCAGTTTAGACACCTTTCAAACGTTGTCATTCTTAGATACATATTCACTAGTGGCGTTCAATCGGAATATATGTACTCGACATATTTCGAAAGAAGGATAAACTCGACATCAACGGAACTGACATCCTCAGGATGTCGTTAAACACTAACCAATGCTACATAAAACTCAGTTCCATTTAGACACCTTTAAAACGCCGCCATTATCTACATATTCATCAGTCGCGTTCAACCACCAGTCTGCTTTCAACGGCATTCTATAAAGAGTAAGGTCGGCTTCAACGGAACTAACATCCGAAAAATGTCGCTAAAGCACTAAACATTGCTGAACAAAATCAAGGACTGCAGTTATACATCCCCAAATATTATTATATATTATAATTTATTACATCCCGTTCTCAGCTACGTATTCACCATCGTTAATCTAAATGAACATTAGGTACCGGTACGTTGTACGAAGCGTACGGTCGACTTTAACGCAACTGACATTCGCAAGATGTCGCTAAACATTAAACATTGCAATGTTAAAGGGGTTTATAACACACGCCCCCTTTAAAACGCAGCGATTTTCAGCTACATACTTTTTCAGCAGTCTCCTTTAATCTAGCCCATTAGCAGCCATGGGCATAAAAGTGCTTGCGACTTCATTTTCTTAGTGTCGGCATATAACAGCGTACGGTCAGTGTATTCATTATACTGAGTGCAGGTGGTGCAGAAATCTCGTCACAAATTTCAGCCTTTCCGGGGATTTGAACTTCCGACCTTCGGAACAGGGAAGAGAGGGACGAGGTTCTCAGACCGCAATTCCTGGGGAAGACCGTTCCAAATAGAAGGGCCAACATAGGTTGACTTGCAGGCGGGGAACAACCAGAAGATCACTGGCAGAGAGTGGAGCGACAAAGGAGCGAAGAGACCGAGGCACAGAAGGCTTTGTATGATGGAACTACCTGACCAAACATTTACACATCAAAATTAAACTGGATGAGCTGGGGCACAGGAAGCCAGTGGGGAATGTCCCAAATGACGGCAGAATTAGGTCTAGAGGTAACAAAGCGGTAATTACAGGTGAGACTTGATAATTGCTTATATGTTACAAAAAGGCCTGTGTCGTGACTGGTCCACAGACGTCAAGGGGTAAGGATGTCCTTGCCTTGTACTCTCGTGGTGCAAGATTAAGGAGGAGGACGACTATTATAATCGTCTGCTTTATGACACTGCATCGTTAAGCAGCAACTACACAAACCTCTGCGGACAAACACTGGGTACGTTGTATGAAGCGTACGGTCGACTGCAACGCAGCAGTTCAACAAGCTGTCGCTAAGTACTAAACATTGCAATGCTAAAGGGGGTGTATAACACGCGCCCCATTTAAAACGCCATACTTTTCTAACAGTCCCTTAAGCTTGCCCTTTAGCAGCTATGAGCATAAAAGTGTTACCGACTTCATTTTGTTAGTCTCGGCACTCGGCAGATAACCGTGTACGGTCAGTGTATTCATTATAGCTGTGTGCTGATAGGTGGTCAATGGAAAGTCAGTTCAACAAGATGTCGTTAAACACTATGCTACATAAAAACCACAGTTCCGTTTAGACACCCTTAAAACGCTGCCGTACTTAGCTATATATAATCACTATACGCGTTCACTCTCCGGATCATATCATCCGCATGAGGCGCATGATCGACTTCAACGTAACTGACATCCACAAGATGTCGCTAAGCACTAAACACTGCTAGATAAAATCCACGATTGCAGTTATACATGTATCCCGAATATATTATAATATTTTATTAAGCCCTCTATACCGTTCTCAGCTACATATTTACCAATCGTTTAATCCATTTAATTCCGTTGAGTCACCGTAGGGTTTTTCTCAAGGACCCTGGCAGTCGCAGATGTCGTTAGTACAATAGACATCAATGCACGAAATCCACCTTTGAAACGCTGCCACTCACTGTTACATATGAGCGAATCGCACTCAATCTCTAGATCCATTATCCCCGCTTGTTATGAAGCGTAAGTAAGATCGATAGGAATGTAACTAACACCCACAAACTCAAAACAATGCCACATAAAATCGACGGTTCCAGTTAGACACCTTTTAAACGTTGTCATTCTCAGCTACATATTTATTACCACCAGTCGCGTTCAATCGGTAGCTACACGCAGAATATGTAATACGAGCGTAAGGTCGACTTTAAGATGCCGTTAAGCATTAAACATTGCTACATGACATCCATGATCGCAGTAATCAGTAAATATGTTTGTATGTTCTTTATTACTACCAACTGCTTATATCGCACTTAGGTTTACATATAGTTTATACAATATAAAGCATTCTTGTCAAAAATAGTTTCCTAGAACGATTTATCAGGATGTTGCGGAGAATGAATTTTGTAAGCGAAGAACAACCAACTGAAGCTGAACTTCCGAATTCTGCTGATTACCGATTATTTACATCTATTAAGAACAATGAAGATCATGTCCTTTGGCCACTTTTACCACCAGTCCATAAAACTCTTCATTCATTACTTCCCCTGAATCACCAGTACTGTGTTCCAGTTAAAGACAATAGAGACTTTATTTCCCGAACACTTTACTCAACATTATCTACTTCTCGAAACTCTGTCTAACTTTGTTCCATGCTGCGATTTGTCAGCATGTGTTTACCTTATAAACAATAAACGAATATCACAACAACAATCCTTACAACCGCTTTAAAACGCCGTCATTCTCAGCAACAAATCGTTTAATCGTTTTGATAGCAATTGCTTTGAATCACCATACATTGTCATACAACGACCCTGGCAGTCGAAAGATATCGTTAGTAACAATGGATATTAATACATGAAATCCACTGCTCCGTTTGGATACCTTTATAAAACGTCATTCAAACTTATATATTGACCAGTCGCGTTCAATCACTAGATACCATCCCCATGAACCGAAAGGTCGAGTTCAACGTAACTGATGTCCACAAGATGTCGTTAAACAAAAACCAATGCTACATAAGACCCACAATTGCAGTTAGATACTTCATTCTCAGCTGCATATTACCAATCGCTTAATCGCTTGGATAGTAATTCCATTGAGTCTCCGTAGGTTTTCCGTCAACGACCATGACAGTCACGAGACGTCGTTAGTACAATAATGACATAAATACATAAAATCCACTGCTCCAGTTTCGACTCCTTTTAAACGCCTCTATTCCTGGCTATTGATATTCGTCAATGGAGTTTGATCGCCAGATGTCTAAAACTACTCAAAGGTTTATGTTTATGGAAGTCAGGAATTTAGATTCGGTCGAATGTTATTCTAAGTAGGAACTGAGGAGTTCGTTAAAGGCGCTTGCAGCTTTCATCCAAACTGTCATGGACTGTACATTTCATGTTATACTCACTTGATTGATAATCTATGTTGTGACGTCAGAACACCTCGAGTCGAGAGATCGGCCATGACACGTATCGATATGGACACTCGGACATGATAGTTGTAACTTACACGTTTGCACATAAAAGAACTTACCAAGTTGATAAATAATAAAAGTGTTTAATTATAAACCTTACGAGCTTTACTTAGAGTCGTAAACATAACATGGCGTCGTGAACAGGATTTGACATTGAACGTTAGCGTGGAGAGTGAAAAAACATCGACACGTGCTACGGAACAATGGAAATTTTCAAGCAGCCTAATCCGCTTAATATGGACAGTATCAACTTGGAGGAGTCGTGGAAAAACTGGAAACAGAAGTTCAAGAATTTCATGAAGGCGTCGGGGTCAGACCAAAAGCCAGAAGACGTTCAGTTGGCTATCTTTCTTCATATTGTAGGAGATGACGCAATAGCAGTGTATAATACATTCGCGTTCACAGAGGCCGAATCTGAAAAACTCGAGCCTGCGCTCTCCAAATTTGAAGCATATTGTTCGCCTCGCAGAAACGTCGTTTTTGAACGTTATAACTTCTGGAAAGCGACTCAGGCACCGGGTGAGTCAATTGATGCATTCGTCACCTCACTACGTCAAAGAGTCAAGTCCTGTGATTTCGGCGGACAGACCGACAGTTTGATTCGTGACCGTGTGGTTTTGGGATGTCCGGATGCTCGTCTTCAGGAACGTTTACTGCGTGAGCTAGACCTCGACCTGCAGAAGGCACTTCTAATCTGTCGAGCAGCAGAGTCGACAAAGACACAACTGCAGTCTATCCAAGGTGAGACGAGTTTTACTGCTAGGATAAATAATGTCCGCTCCAATGATAATGCCTGCTCAAAATGTGGAGGTACACATAAACCCAGAGCATGTCCAGCATTTGGTAAAGAGTGCATGAGATGTGGAAAACCAAACCACTTCCAGAAAGTTTGTCGTTCCAAAGAACCCAGTCAGAAAGAACACAGTTGGTTCAAAAGTCCTCAGAGATCGAGAAGCAAGGGAAGAGATATCAAGGGTAAACCGAAACAAATCCCTACACAGAGAGAGGTTTATTCAGTTGATGATGTTCAGAACTTCTTCGTGGGAGTACTGTCTGTGGGTCAGAGAACTGATGGATGGTGGAAAGAAATGGACATAAACGGTGATTCGGTTCAATGTAAACTGGACACGGGTGCTGAAGCAAATGTCATGGCACTGTCTACGCTGAACAGTCTCGCTAACCGTCCTAAAATAAAACCTTGTAACACTACACTGACTGCTTATGGTGACAGTAAGATCACTCCAGTGGGTCTAGTCTCTGTTACTGCAAAGACCAGTAGCAGGACTGTGGAAGCTGATTTCTTCGTTATTGAACAAGATGCTCCAACTCTCCTTGGCCTGCACAGCTGCATAGCACTGAACATTGTGCAAAGAATTGATTCTGTGTCTGAACCACAGAGTGCTTCGAACATACTAGACAGCTATAAAGACGTGTTCACTGGACTAGGAGAGATTCCGGGTGCATACCACATCATAATAGACAAGAACATTCCACCGGTTGTTCATTCACCGAGACGAATTCCTCTTGCACTTGAAGAGAGATTAAAGAAAACACTTTGTGAACTGGAAAGTTTGGAAGTAATCAAGAAGCAAGATCAACCTACTGATTGGGTCAACAGCTTGCTCGTTGTTGAGAAAAAAGATGGCTCCCTCCGCTTATGTTTGGATCCAAGAGATCTTAACAGAGCCATTAAACGAGAACACTATCGCATCCCAACTTGTGAGGATGTTATAGCTAAACTGTCTGGAAAGTCCGTCTTCACTGTAATTGACATGAAGGATGGATTTTGGCAGATCAAGCTTGATGAATCGAGTAGCCGCTTGTGCACCTTTAACACTCCATTTGGTCGTTATTCTATGAAGCGCATGCCTTTTGGAATCTCTTCAGCACCTGAAATCTTCCAGAAGAGAAGCAATGGGCTATTTGGTGACATTGCAGGCGTGAGCATAGTGTTTGATGACCTCATCATAGCTGCAACTGATGACTCTGAACACGATCTAATCCTAAAACAAGTTTTGGATCGAGCACAGCAAAATGGAGTGAAGTTCAATCGAAAGAAAATACAGTACAAGGTTGGGCAAGTCAAATATTTGGGTCACATTCTGTCGAGTAGTGGTGTACGTCCAGATGAGGTTAAAGTTCAGGCAATACTCAACATGCCATCTCCAACCAACCAGAAAGAGTTACAAAGATTCCTGGGAATGGTAACGTACTTGTCGAAGTTTATACCAAACTTCTCCTCCCACACAGACATACTACGACAGATACTAAAGAAAGACATAGCATGGCATTGGTCAGACCAGCATGAAAATGCTCTGCAAGTAATCAAGAAATTGATTAGCGAAGCAGCAACGTTGAAGTATTATGATCCAAGCAAAGTCTTAATGATACAAACTGATGCATCATCCTTAGGCCTTGGTTCGTGTCTACTGCAAGATGGGCAGCCAATAGCCTATGCATCCAGATCTCTAACAGCAGCAGAGAAAAATTACGCGCAAATAGAGAAAGAATTGCTTGCTTGCGTGTTTGCGTGTGAGAAATTTTCACATTACGTTTACGGCAGAAAAACAGTTGTCCAATCAGATCACAAGCCACTTGAAGCAATTTTCAGAAAGCCAATATGTGATACATCACCTAGGCTTCAAAGAATGTTGCTCAGACTGTTGAAATTTCAGATCACAATTGAATACTTACCTGGAAGCAAAATGCTGATTGCAGATGCCTTGTCCCGAGCATACATCACAGGTCACAAGGAAATTCCAGATGAACTGACAGAAGATCTTGAGGTTCTTGTACATGCATTACTCAGCGATTTTCCAGCCAGCCCACAACGTGTGGAAGAATTTCGCAAGGAGACTTTGAATGATGTCGTTTTAGCTCGTCTACGAAGTCTGGTTCAGGAAGGGTTCCCTGAAGCTAAAGCAGATCTACCAGTTGAGTTGAAACAATACCAGAAACTGGCTGCAGACATCTATGAACTCGATGGACTATTGTTTGTGCATGGAAAGCTGATAGTGCCACAGACAATGCGTCTTGAAATGCTGACCTTGCTGCACGAAGGACACCTTGGCATAGAAAAATGCAAGGGTCTTGCACGTTCATGTTTATTTTGGCCAGGACTGTCAAAAGACATCGAGCAATTTGTTGGTAAATGTACCACCTGCAATGCATTCTGCAGACAGCAACAGCAAGAACCATTAATTCCTCATCCAGTACCTGAGCGACCGTGGGAAAAAGTTGCTGCAGATATCTTCCAGCTTTTCGGAAATGATTACTTACTGGTTGTCGATTATTTCTCAAAATACCCAGAAATTTGTCTGCTTCAAGGAAAAACAGCTGCTTCACTGATTCCTCACTTGAAGTCTGTGTTTGCTCGCCATGGGATACCGTGTGAGATGGTGGCAGATAACATGCCCTTTGCAAGTGCAGCAATGCGAAACTTTGCAGCATCGTGGAACTTCAAAATAACGACTACAAGCCCACGTTATGCTCAGTCCAATGGGATGGCTGAAAGAGCCATACAGACTGTCAAGACACTTCTGAAGAAAGCAGAGAAAGATGGTTCCGATCCATACATAGCACTCTTGCAGTTCAGAAATGCACCAGTCTCGGGTTTGCAACATAGTCCTGCTGAACTGCTGATGAGTCGCCTTTTACGGTCCAAGCTTCCAGTTATGCCTTCTCGTCTACAGCCGATGACAAGGAATGCCGCACCAGAACTAAAGATGCGTCAATCAAATCAAAAGAAATTTTATGACAGACATGCGAAACCACTTGAACCTTTGAACAATGGAGATACCATTCGTGTGAATCAAAATGGTGTCTGGCACTCTGGCGTGGTTTTGGATAAACATACAACTCCTCGCAGCTACATCATAAAGACCGAAGATGGGTCAACTCTTCGTCGGAATCGTCGTCACTTGGTTCACACCGATGAACCATCTCCAGACTGTCAGCCTTTGGTCGAGGATGACACTTGTTCAGACTACAACACTGACAACAGAACTCCAGTTGTCATGACTTCAAAGGACTCCACCCCAGTTGTCATGACTTCAAAGGACTCCACTCCAGTTGTCATGCCTCCAGTGGACTCCATGCCAGTCATCTCATCTCCACCTGTCAAGAGTTGTTTACGGACAACTCGTTCAGGACGATCTGTCAAAGCACCTGTTAGGTTTAGGGACTTTATTACTTAAAAGGGAAGGTGTCATGGACTGTACATTTCATGTTATACTCACTTGATTGATAATCTATGTTGTGACGTCAGAACACCTCGAGTCGAGAGATCGGCCATGACACGTATCGATATGGACACTCGGACATGATAGTTGTAACTTACACGTTTGCACATAAAAGAACTTACCAAGTTGATAAATAATAAAAGTGTTTAATTATAAACCTTACGAGCTTTACTTAGAGTCGTATTAGCTGCAGAGGTTAAAAGTAGATGTTAAGTTACTTTTTCAAAACTAAATTAGAAGTAACGCGATATCACGAATAAAACAAAACTAAAATTTAAACGATTATCAAAACGAAAAGTAAACTAAAACGATTGATACTGAACTAAATAAAACCTAAAATAAAAATGATTTTTACACAAAAAATAACACTGTAATACACCCGCTTTCAAACTCGGCGATTCTCAGCTTCGTTTAATCGCTTGGATAGCAATTGCTTTGAATCGCCATACAACGACACTGGCAATCGGAAGATGTCGTTAGTACAATGGTCATTACCACATGAAATACATGGCATCATTTAGACACCTTTTAAACGTAGCCATTCTCAGCTACATATTCACCAGTCGCGTTTAATCGCTATGTGCCTAACGCCTCGGCCCTATGTATGGTAATGTTGACTTCAACGTAACTGATATCCACAAGATGTCTTTAAAGAATAAACATTTAAACATCTCTTAAACGTTGCCATTCTCAGATACATACATCGCTATCAGTCGCGTTCAATTGCTAGCTGCGCGCTGGACATGTGGTATGAAGAGTAAGATCGACTTCAAGATGTCGTTAAGCATTAATCATCCACCAAAATAGCTTCCCAGATCTGTGTGTCGATAAACGCTTTCACAGGCGCCCGAAATTAGCCCAGTCCACGAACACTGGGCACTATAGAGACAGAGGTACACACGCAAAGCCACGCAAACAGACGCATTACCCCCACACACGCAAACATCGGTTATAAGGTCTGTCTATGTCTCCCTTGCTCCCGCCCTACCTCTGTCCCTCTTGAGCGGGACGGGGTGAGCCAAGAGGCGAAGACTGATTATAGCCGATGCAATATAACATGGACGCCCGAAACTCGTCCCGCCTACGAACACTGGGAAATCCTATCCTACCTCTTTCCCTCCCTTCATCCTTCCTTCACTCCGTCCCTTCCTCAGTCCGCCCTCCGTCCGTCCGTGATACATGAAATCCACCGGTTCGCTTAGACACCTCTAAAACACAGCCATTTTGAGCTACATATTCATCAGTCGCGTTCAATCGCTAGCTTACTAAAGAACGGTGGTCCTATGAGAGGCAATGTTGGCTTCAACGAAACTCACATCCACAGGATGTGGCTAAACACTAAAGTTAACAATGCTACGAAACCCATGACTGCAGTTAGACACCTTTAAAACGCGTGATTCTCAGGTACATTTTTGCCAATCGCGATCAATCACAACGCCCATGAGTGTGGCGAATTATTATGGGTAAGGACTTCAGCGTAACTGATATCCACAAGATGTCGCTAAGCTTTAAACAATGTACATAAAACCGGCCCAGCTTTAAAACGTGTCATTCACAGCTACAAATTCGCCAATCGCGTTCAATAGCAAAATCCACAATTGCAGTTATACATCCCTTTTTCAGCTACATATTTACCAATAGTACAATCGCTTGGATAGCATGCAGTTGCTTCGAATCGCCATAAGGTTGCTGTCAACGACCTTCTGTCCTTAGTACAATGGACATTAATACATGAAATTCGCTGCTCCAATTTAGAAACATTTTTCTCCATTCCAACGGAACGCACAAGATGTCGATAAACCCTAAACAATGCTAAATAAACCCAACGTTCCATTTAGACACCTTTAAAACGGCGCCATTCTCAGCTACATATTCACTAGTCGCGTTCAATCGCTGTAATATGCCAAAACAATTTCTGTCGACGTCAACAGCCTTTGTTGCTATAAGATGTCGTTAAACCTTGGATCCATCCAATCGCTAGTCCTGCGACGGATCAATCGCTCTAAGTATGAAACGTTAGGTCGTCTTCAACGTAACTTACATCCACAAGATGTCGCTGAACTCTAAACAATGCTACATGAAATCAACGGTTCCAGTTAGACCATTTTAAACGTTGCCATTCTCAGATACATATTTACGTAACTACCAGTCGCGTTCAATCACAAGCTGCGCGCAGTACGTGTGGCATGAAGCTTAAGGTCCACTTCAAGATGTCGTTAAGCATTAAACATTGCTACATAAAAATTCATGATTTCAGTTATAAGTAAGTAAGTAAGTAAGTATATTCTTTATTACTACCAACTGCTTATGCCACACTTGGGTTTAAACATAGTTTATACAATATAGAGCATTATTGTAAAAAAAAACATTTTCCTCATTAAACCCCCTTTAAAACTTCGTCATTCTCAGCAACATATTCACCGATCGTATAATCGCTTGGATTGAAAATGCTTTGAATCGCCATACAACGACCCTGGCAGTCAGAAGATGTCGTTAGTACAATGGACATTAATAGATGAAAAAATCCACTGCTTCGTTTGGACAAGTTTTGAAACGCCGTCACTATCAGCTAAATGTTCACCAGTCGCGTTCAATCGCTAGTTCAAGAAAATCGCACGAAGGGTAAGTTCGACTTCAACGTAAGTAACATCCAAAAGATGTCGTTAAACAATAAAACAATCCTAAAAAAACGCCACGATCGCCATGATTACAGGCATGCTCAGCTATTATACACATACACAGTGGCGTTCAATCGTCGGATGGAACGGGACTCATGTCTGTTGCCTGTGTAGCGTGAGGTCTACTTCACTTCAACGTAGTTGATGTCCACAAGATGTCGTTGAACACTAAGTGTTACTACATAAAAAACCGCACTTGCAGTATACACCATTTCTCAGCTGCATATTACCACTCGCTTAATCGCATGGATATATCAATTCCGTCGAGGCTCCGTAGGTTTTCCGTCAACGACCCTGACAGTCACGAGACGTCGTTAGTACAATGGACACTAATACATAAAATCCACTACTCCAGTTTAGACACCTTTTAAATGTTTCCTTTCAACGCTATAGATAGCCGTCAAGAGCGTATGATCGCCATTATCTGTTCAGTCCGATGTTATTCTGATTAGGGGAACTGAGGCGTTTACTCAACGCTCTTACAGACGATAACTAGACCTACAAATACCCAAGTTGGCCATAATTATCTTTCTAATATCCATAGGCCTATACGATTTTCATTTGTATCCTGAAAATGTCCACAGTCATTCATTCATTCATTCATTCATTCAATCAGAGCGTTACATAGCGCCATTTCAAGACGACTATACTCCGAGTAAGAGTCCAAACCTGACTGAAAGTAACCGGTTTAATAGGCTATGTATGTACAGTTCGCCAATATAAATGATAAGCCTTTATGAAGTGCAAACGTTGTGTGCATTTTGAAGACTTGCATTTTAATGAATGCACACATGTAGGAGTATCATGTACCTCAAACATGAATATTTATTATTAGCGCACGTGTATATGTGTCAATATTTATTATTAAAGTACCTATGTGTGTGTCTATATCACTTTCATATGCCATTACCTAGTCATCCAGCGCTACGCTTCTAAGTAATTTGCGTGTTTATAAATAAGTCTGTGTACACAGGTTTGTACAAACATACGGGAGAGAAAGCTTCTTCCGAGTTGTGTAGAACATTGACGCTTTCTGTCATAGGCCTAATTAAGCTGCGGGAGCTACGAGGTGTGCCCGTAGCCCCACTCCTTTGGAATTGGGGTACTGCACCTCCTCTTTTCAAACAATGCCACTCAAAATTTTATTATTGTGCCTTCTAGAGATCGCAGTTTCCGCCTTGCTCCGTGTATGTAGACAGAGTGAGGAGAATGTACCACAAAAACACGAAAGTACTTAGATACACAGATAAACCGAGAGCCAGACGAACTGAGTCACAGGCAGTCAGACAGGCAGACTTTTGGCTACACAGGTCACAGAGTGCCCATTTTCTGTAAACGCACCTCTGATAGCAGGACTGACAGCCGTGACAGGCCAGAGATGTTTTTGGAAAGGTCTGACATCGATTCCACTCGGAGGTTTTTCTCAGGTTCACCTCATTCAGTTCTCGTCTGTGTGTGACGTTGGGATTGTCCTCGACCCTACCCTTTCCTTAACCGATCAAGTTAACCTAGTATCCCGATCTTGTTTTTATCATCTACGCCAGCTTCGATTCATCCGCAAGTCTCTTTCATTTGCATGCTGTCACTAGGCTACACTGGTCCACGCTTTGATCTGCACTCGGGTGGACTTTGCCAATGGCGTACATTGGCCTTTCCCCCTCCAATATACATAAATTTCGGCTTATAGGTAATATTCCAAAGTTTTCCCACTTCTCTGCCTTTATTCGTGACTCTCTCCACTGGCTCCCTACCCAAACAAGGAATTCGGTTCAAAACCCTCTCCCTCAGTCAACGGCCTTGCAGTCAACGACCTTGCAGTTACAAGATATCGTTAATACAATTGGCATTAACACATGAAACATAGAAGTAATACAAAGATAATAAAATAATTTGAAATACTCAAATATGCTATATAAAAGAACTACAATTCCATTTAGACACCTTTAAAACGTTGCTATTCTCAGCTTTATAGCGACTATACGCGTTCGATACAACCAATAAAAGAGCTGTAATATGCTAAAATAATTTCTGTCGACGTCAACAGCCTTTGTTGCTATAAGATGTCGTTAAACCGTCCGTCCGATACAACCAATGGCTTTGACAGAATAATAATTATCGCTAGACCAATTATGACGACTGTCGTATTATAAGGTCGACTTCAACGGAACTGTCCGCCACAAGGTGTCGCTAAGCACTAAACGTTTCTACAGCAAATACGCGATTGCTGTTGTACGGTGTATAAATGCAGTCGTGGATTTTATGTATCAATGTTATAGCTGAGTTGGCTAAAGGGTGCAGGTGGAGCAGAAATCTCGACACAATTTTTTGCTCTGGCAGGGATTTGAGAGTCCAGCACGATGACCACTAGACCATCATCCACCCCCATATTCACAAATTGTTTTATCGCTTAGATAGCAATTCCTTCCAGTCTGCGTAGGGTTTCTGTCAACGACCCTGGCAGTCGCAAGATGTCGCCAGTACAATGGACAATAATACATAAAATCCACCGCTCCGTTTAGACACCTTTTAAACGCTTGCATTCAAGGCTATAGATATTCGCCAATCGCGTTTGATCGCCGGATCTCGTCTAAGGCTCTGTCTCCTGTATGCTTATGGAAGTGATTCGGTCGGCTGTTATTCCGAATGCATGAGAACTGAGGCGTTCGCTGAATACGCTTACAGCTCTCTTGTGCAGAGCGGATATAAAAGTCCATTAATATTATCTACCACACAGAACAGACGATAAACAGACCTACAGATACACAAGTAGGCCATGTATTTTTAATATCTTTATAAGACATTTATATAGGCCTATGTCTTGAAAATGTGCATATTCATTCATTCATTCAATCAGAGCGTTATATAGCACCTTTCCAAGATGACTAATCCCCGTCCGAGTCTAAATCTGGCTGAAAGGAACAGTTTTCATTTGCTATGAATGTAGGGTAAGCTTATACGAATCATAGGCCTACCTATATGACGTGTAAGCGTATTGTGCATTGCAAGGACGTGCACATTTATGAATGCATACATGTATGAATATTTATTACTAATGTACATATGTATGTGAGTGTATCACTTTCATGTGCCATGTCCCTAGTCATCTAACGCTATGCTTCTAAGTAATCTGTGTGTTTATAAATAGGTTTGTGTAAGCACTATTCAGGTTTGCACACACATATACGGGAGAGGAGCGTCTTTCAAGTTATGTGGAACACTGACGCTCGATGTCATAGGCGTAATTTTTGGGGATACTTTTTGGACTGGGTACCGCAAAACTCTGTTTTCAAACAATGCCAATCAATATTTCATTATTGTGCCTTCCCAGATATCACAATCTGCGCTTGTTTCGTGTAAGTAGACAGAGTGAGGAGTATGTATCACAAAAGTACGAAAGTACCTACATACACAGGTAAACCGAGAGTCAGACAAGCAGACTTTCAGCCACACAGGTCACCCAACAGACTGACAACCGTGACCGGCTAGCAGGCGCCACAAATCAGGGCCACGACTACACTCTTCCTGGAAAGATCTGACACCACCATCATTCTCCACCTTATGCATGGTTGTCATTTTAGAAAGCC